>CM066034.1:649691941-650343403 GCA_033557465.1 Ichthyophis bannanicus | reverse complement strand
GAGTTTAAAAATTATATACCATAACACAAAACCTCTGTGAGACTACTTGCTAGTCAAAAGATTTTCCAAATGAAGATGGTCAGTAAACACATACTTAATCTTATTCAAAGTGATTAAACATTTACAAGGAAATCGCAAAAAGAAAGTCCCCCCTGCAGCCAAGACACAAGGTCTAAGCTACAGAAACGATTTCCTCCGCACCTGAGCTGACCTTGCCACATCTGGGAAAACAGAAACCTTATATCCAAAATACAGGAAATCTTTTTTCAAGAAATAAGCCCTCAAGATTTTAACCTTATCAGCCACAGCAGATAAGGACATGATTAACGTTGCCCGAGCTGAGATCACCTCATTAGAAGATTCCAAAAAAACAGTAGGATCCAAATCAGATTGTGTCTCAACATAGGCAATGTCACCATCACGTGTCACTGATCAAGCATACAAATAATAAAAATCAGAAACCCCAATAGACTCAAAATTAGAAATTAATAAAATCTCCTTACAATATTTCCTAAATAATATTAATGGAGACAGCAAACACATCTTTGAAAAATTAAGTAACCTTAAGTTCTTTGACCTATGAGCATTTTTTAGAGCTTCAATTTGTTTAAGCAACACATAACTATTTTTCATTCCCACATGACCCCCCCTCTAGCAATAAACCCAAACGTTTTTCCACATCATCCAATCGCCGGGAGCAAGCAGCGATCCTAAAATCCACCTCATGGGACTTAGTAACAACTTGTTCAGAAAACTTCACAGTTTGATCAATAAAGCCAGATAGCAAAGTATTGGTCTCAGAAACCACTTTCCAAATGTCAAATAAGGAAACATCAGCAGAAGAGGCTGAAGGTAATGAACCTAACGCCTCAGGCTTACCCAACTGAATAGGCATTAACAATAAAGAGCCAACACTGAGGCAGTGTGTGGGGGGGGGGAGGGCCCTCAGAAACCGCTTTCACCAATGCAGTTACTGGACCCACCGAGGGGCTTACCTCCTCCCCACCCATGCCACAGTTCAAAGGAGCAGGATTCAGAGGTGGTGTCCCATCGATGATATTCAGGGAGACACTGGATAAAGATGCGTTAACAGAGGTAGACGTATCAAGCTGTAGAAATTCTGACCCAAGCTTTAAAATGTCCAACACTCACACATGCTGGTCCATTGGGTCAATATGACCCTTCGGTGTCGAAACTGCTGTCACTGAGTCTTTTTCCACCGCCTTACACTTCCTCTTACCACACCCTCTAGGCATCCCCAGCTGCAAAAATTAGGAGGGCAGAATGCCCAGAGCCCCAAAATGGCACCGATGGGGCACCAAAGAGGTGGACAGCTGTAGGAGTTTAAATGCCAAGGAAACGTCTCCCCTCAATGATGCTGGAGAAGGGGGAGGATCCCAGAGCTTGCACTGACTGGCAGAATAAACTACTCTAACAGACAGCCCCCGCTTGCAGAGCAACATCCTCACATTTACCACACAGGCTTTGCACTTACCACCCCTTAAGCTTTCCACTTAAGGAGCAATGAGTGCAAAACCCTACTGCAATTTAGTAAAAGGGTCCTATTGTGTTTCTTGAGCTGTTTTCCTATTTGGGTGGCTTTCATGATTTGAGGTGATCAGCTGCAGAACAGAAGTGTGGTTATTTGTTCTGATAATATGCCTGTTGTCCTTGCTATCAATAGTCTGCCAAATGTCATTTCACAGTTGAGGTGCTGATAATGCTGGTATTGCACTGTTTGCATTTAAATGTCATGTTAATAGCTCATCATTTTCTAGTATTAATAAAATAATTGCAGATGCTTTATCTCATTTACAGTATTCCCATTTTCGGTCGCAAAGATGATAGACTGCCTATGAAGATGGTAGTTGAGTTATGGACATGATTCTAGCCAAGCTAAGCGTTATTGGCAATTGTCCTTATCCAAGAATACATGAAAAGCTTATAACAAGCGTGGGTGGAATTTTCTTGAGTGGGCTTAATCTTTTTACCTAACCGGGAAAGGTAGTCTGGTAATCTAGTTTTTCATTTCATATTATGTGCAACTAGGGGTCATATGTCTGCACAGCTGGCTAAAGCTTCTTTGATAAGTGTCACCTTATATTCTAAGTTGTACAGTTTCCCTGTTCCAACTGGATGTTCCTCCTTAAGAAATTGTTGCAAGGATTTGTTTCATTCACACTGTCAGGTTTTTGTGTGACCTTTGCATTTGTGTTATTGGATTATAAATTGCTGGGTTTATTTAAAGTATTCCCTGATCTTTGCATTTCTAGTTATAAGGTTGTCTTTTTTTCAGGTTGTCTTCTTTAAGGCATTTCATATTTTTGAGTTGGTTGTATCTTTAAAGATGGCATTGTGGAACATAGACTTGTTGGTGGATAATGTTTCTTTACTGGAAAAGAAAGTTGCACTGTGGATAAAGGAGCTTGGGTGGTTCTATGCAAGGTCCCTGGCTTTTTAATTTCTCCATTTAAAACATCATATATTTTTAGTGAGTGTAGAGTACATAGGGGTTTGCATTCGTTAGCTTATGCTGATGCGAGAAGTTTAACCCTTGTGGGTTTTAATTCCATGTTTCTTTAATACTCATTTTTTCCACATTGGTTTGGCCTCTTTTATTTTATCTCAATGTTTTCCATACTTGCCAAGCAAGAGTAATATGTCCATCTGATAAACTCTCTTGCCTCTGAACCGCACTATCTCTGCAATGCTCATCTCTCTCCTCAAAGCGCCTCTTCCCCCTACCCTTCTTTCACTTTCTACCCAGATTTTGGCTGATTGCTTCCATGAAAAGATTCACAAAATTAGCCTGGAATTCTCACTAGGTCATCTCCATCCTTTATTTATTTATTTATTTTATTTACATTCTCTTATATACCGCGCTATTCTGCATCAGTGCGGTTTACATTGAACAAACTGAAATTATTCTATATTTATTCTCCCTCTTCACTCGTTGATTCTTCCTTTAACTCCTGTCACCCTTTACTAAAATGACGGAGGAGGAAACTGCACATCTCTCCACCTCCAAACTCACTACCTGCTTCTGGGATTTGAGTATGTCAAATAGTGTAGTAGAAATGATTAAGCAGATTGGCAGATTGGCTTTATGTGCACTAGTGGCTGTTTATTAGTGGTGCTGCTGCTCAGCCATTTCTTTGTGTTAAGACTCTTTTTTCAGTTTCTCCATCTGAAGAGATTAATGTCTGGCTATATCACCATGCACGTCTTTTCTGGGCCAAGAAACAAGCTTTTTGGAATCTCACCTGGATCTTCATTTAGGCCTGGCTAGCATAGAATTTTTGGTACAATGGTTTGGTGTCCGTGCCATGCTATGACACCATCTGTTGTTACCTGTTGTTTTGTAAGCCAAACATTGGTCCTCCTCTCTTCATTTGCTGTTAATTCATTTTGGCAGCAATGATTTGTATTTTGTTAAATGCGGTGGACCTCATTTGAATGATAAAAAATGACTTGTTGCTGATTTGTTGTTAGTTTCTTTTGCTTGATGGATTTGGTTTGATCTCACATTTTTCCTTATAGTGCTTGGAATTTGAAAGCTACTGAGCACTTGCACAAGCAAGTGAATTCTGAAATTGCCAAATTAGTTATGTCCCTGGGGGAGTGGTCCTGACACATGATTTAATAACAACAGAATATAGTCCATATCTGTTTTATCCTGATGGGGTCCATCTGTGAGATACTGGATTGAATATTTTGTTGAGGTAAAACACTGGAACGTGTTCAGGGTTTCAACTGGTAGGTAGGGAACATAAGATAGGTGATTCATTGTCATGTGGTAGATATTTGGACTTTAAGCACCTTCAAGTCCTGACATACAGGCAGTGAGTTATCTGCAGAGACTTGGCTATGATAATGCTAGGAAACTGAGTGCTCTGTTTTTCTCTTTCATTCTGAACAATCTGGTATCACTTCACATTGCTAAGTATTTAGTTAATTATGCTATTGAGTGGAAGAGTAGTCTAGTGGTTAGAGCAACTGGTTAGTACCCAGAAGATCAAGGGTTTGATTCCCACTGGCATTCCTTGTGACCTTTGGCAAATCACTTTACCATCCATTGCCTCAGGAGAAAAGGCCTGGCAAACTGCTTCTGGTGATACATTGCTAAAAAAACCCAGAGGTGGTTGTGTTACCAGGAGTCAGCACTGACTTGATGGCACTAAAACACAAAAAAATGTTGCTTATGTTGGCATGGACTAGCTGTGTGGCAGCAAGCAATTTGCCTATATGTAATGTCATCAAGACTGTAGGAGTTTAAATGCCAAAGAAAGGACAATGTATTTATTTAAAATATTTTATATACCATCTTTTCACAGTTGTGAATAGACTGAAAGGGAATATTTGAACTATTGATACTATGATCTTATGGTGCATGTTCTAGCATTAATGCAAGTTGGTAATATTAAAAATGCTGTGACCTTCTTTTGCTACCATATACTTTTGTTGGTTGATAGAGGGGTTTATCATAGAAGTCCTATTTGTGCTTTGGACATCTAGAAATGGACATAAACATGAGCCATTGAGTCAATGCTGATTCCTAGCGAGGTGTGACCAGAAATAGATTACCTGAACTTTCTTCCAAGGCAATGAGTGTAAAGTGACTTGCCTAAGGAGTACCAGTGGAAATTGAATCCTGGTTGCTTAATTATGATGCTGCTACTCTAAACACTAGGCTACTTGTCCACTCTGCATTGTGCCCCTCCATTAGTAGTATACCTTGGCGCACACTCTTATGATATCCTGCCTTCACAGCACCCCTGCACCAGTCACTGAGAAAGTCCACTCCTAGGCCATCCAGATGGATGTAGCTGAGCAGCAATTACTACCTATACTTTGCAATTTAGACGACTTTATTCCACAGTGACCCCAAGTAGGATCTGTCCCTCTCAAATTAGATTGTGGCCTGCATATATACATCTGACGTGGATGTCATTTTTTTTGGGGGGGGGTGGGGGGAGGGATTTAGGGTAGTACACAATTGCACCTAATTCTGCACAGATGCATTTTTCCTTTGTATTGTGCATAGGCAGACAAGGGGCTTGGTAGACAGGTCAGTGCCCTGAGGCAGTGAATATATGGTCAACAACTGCAGCAGAGCAGACTATACTGGCACCCTGTATACTGGCACCCTGTATGCCCTCTGTTGTTAAGGTTATGTATCAAAACCTGGTATAGCCCATGACCTCACCAACATGGACTTTCCTGAGGCCTCTCCTTCTTACCCGAGCCCTCCTGCAGCCAGCAGCATGTTTTTTATCCCACATTGCCTCATCTAGGGCAGTGGTATGTGACATCATACCATGTGGTTGTGCCTCTGTGCACAAAGTTCAGTTATGGTGCTGGGTAGAGATGTGCAGGACTACATTAGGCTTTATTTTGTTTCATGTGCTATTTGCTGGTTTGTTTGGTCTGTCTTGGTCATATGACATTTCCTCAAGTAGGTTTGGGTTCTTCTATGATCTATTTTCAGAGCATACTACATCCTCCTGCATGGTACATGCTTTCCAAAACTAGTGTCATAGGTTTGAAGCCAGGCTGTGACACTATGGGTCTTTCTTGTCATTTTCACTAGCAAACAGTTTGCCATCACATAGGACATATCCATGATATTCCCCATGAAGTCTGATATGTCTGCACATCCCTCTTGCAGGCAACCATTTTATCTCTGTTCCCTCCTCTACACACCAGCTGGCCATGAGGTGTTTTTAGTTGATGTCTGTCATGGTCTAGCGGGACTGCCACTGCTGGAATAGATCACACTTTTTATGTTGCTCATACTCTGTACCACCTCCATACTCCATTTTTTTTTGAGGGATGGGTCCATCTAAGCAGCAGAGTTGCAACTGTATGTATTGTCTGCATCTGCCTCAAAGCCTCCCCTCCTGTTTCCCATGTATGATGTTACTGGGTAGACTTTGTGACTGGCAACAGGAGACTGCTCTCTTGGTCAATGTGCCTTGGTCAGGGGCCCATAGCTCTGTGTTCCCACCTGGCCAGATGCTCATTACATCCTTTCCTAGTTTCTACTTGTGTGACAGATTTGACTATATGCCACTCACTGCAATCATTGTGAGTTCTGTGACAAGAAGGGCATGGGATATGGCAGGTGGAGATTTGTGTAGCATTTGTGCAAATTAGGCCAGGGGAACTTACACATGGGCATTGATTGTGACAAACAGGGTTATTCGGAGCCCACATAGATGCATGGGGCAGTCATGCTCTGGTCAAAGAAGAGGTAGTGATGCAGAGAAGCATTCGAGACAGTGAGAAGTACATTGATGAACTGCTTCTTGAAGCTCTCCAAAAGAGGTGAAGATGGTATACTACAGAAGGAAGAGAGATGGGGCTTGAGTCACCAAGCTCTTGCAGAATTGACAATACAACTCCTCCAGCCCTCGAATTGAAGAACCAGTATGCAGCCCTGGAAGTGGAGGAGTTAAAAGCATCAGGAAATGGAAGAACCAGAGCTCAAGTACCCCAACGTTGCTGAATTGGTGACCACAAGGAAGCAAAAGGTAGTGGTGGTTGGTGACTCGCTTCTGAGGAGTACTGAGGTTTCCATCTTCTGACCAGACAATGTCCAAGGAGGTGTTCTGTCTGCCAGTTGCCAAAATCTGAGATGTTATGGAGAGTTTGCCAAGACTCATCAAGCCTACTGACTATTATCTGAAGTTGCTCATCCATGTCGGCACAAATGATACTTCAAGGTATCCCTCCGAATGTATCAAGAGTGACTTCATGACTCTGGGAAAGAGAGTGAAGCAGATAGGTGCGCAGGTAGTATTCTCTTCAATCCTTCCTGTTGAGGGTAAAGGCTGAGGCAGAGAAGCTGGCATCCAGGACATGAATGTATGGCTGCATGGATAGTGTCATTGAGAGCATTTGGTTTCCTGGACCATGGGATAGTTCTGCAAGGGCTGCAGAGCAGAGATGGCATCCAACTATCCAAGAAATATCAAGACTGGCTAACTTACTGAAGAGGGCTTTATATTAAATTCATTGGGGATGGGTGAAGAAAGCACCCAGGTAAGTAAAACATTAAATAACTCAGGGGGTGAGCATAAATGTCTTTAGTATGGGAAATAAGATCCAAAATATTGAGGCTTTAATGAAAGAAACTGACTTGGACATAGTGGTGATTAGGGAGACATGGTTCATGGACAGCCATGACTGGGATGTAATTATACCAAGCTTTGCTTTATTCAGAAAGGACAGGATAGGAAGAAGGGGAGGAGTGGCACTATATGTAAAATAATTATATTAAAGCTATAGAATTACAGGGATTACAAGGGAGCGAGGAGGCATTGTGGGTTAAACCAGAAAGAGGGAACAGGAAATCCATTTGCATTGGTATGATATACTGATTTCCATCACAGGGAGAAGTAGACAGAGATTTAATAGAAGACATATGTAGTATTGCCATAAAAGAATAAGTGCTACTGATAGGTGATTTCGATATGCCAGATGTTGATTGGCACACCTCTGCTGTAGTGTCATCCAGAAGTAAGGAGATCCTAGATTCTCTACAGAGAGAACTGTTCTGGCAACTTGTAACAGAACTCATGCATGAAGAGGCCATATTGGACCTGGTGCTTACCAATGGGGAAAGTGTTTCTAATGTTATAGTGGGAGATCATCTCGCAAACAGTGATCACCAAATGGTATGGTTCAGCATTAGGACTAGGGCTTATAAAGTCCATTCAAAAGTGAGGGTCTTAGATTTTATGAAAACTAACTTTGCCAAGATGAGACAATACATCAAGGAATCATTAGCGGGATGGGAGAAGTTGGTTGATGTAGAAAAGCAACAGGCAAAACTGAAAAGGAATATTTTAAGGGCAAAAAACCTTTTTGTTAGAAAAGTAAATAAATGTAGAAGGAAAATGAGGCCACTATAATTATCAAAAGAAGCAACTGAAAAGATAAGAAAAAGAGAGTGGCCTTCATAAAATATAGAGATCACAGAAAGAGGAAGACAAGCATCAATATTTGCAAAAACATAGGGAATCTAAAAAAATAGTCAGGAAAGCAAAGATACCAAAAGAAGAAAACATGGCAATGCAATAAAATGTGGGGACAACACTTTTTCAGATTGGTCATTGAGAGGAGGAAGTGACATTGTCAGACTCAAGGACGAAGGAGAGGAATATATAGAAACTGATGAAGATAAAGCGGAATTGCTTAACAAATATTTCTGTTCTGTGTTCACAGATGAAGGGCCAGGAGCAGAACCTCAGAAAACAGCTACAAACAGGAAGAAAAGTGAAGGGGATCTTGGGCAATTTTCAGATGACTGTGTTTGTGAGGAACTAGCTAAAACAAAAGTAGATAAGCGATGGGGCCGAATAGAATACGTCTGAGAGTATTGAAGGAACTTGGGGACATTCTAGCTGCTCCACTGTCTGACCTTACAGTGCTTCATTAGTGTTGGGAGTGGTCCCAGAGGAATGGAGAGAGGTGCTTATGGTCCCTTTACACAAAAGCAAAAGTAAGGATTAGGTTGAGAAGTACAGGCTGGTTAGTCTGACCTTAGTGGTGAATAAGTTAATGGACACGCTGCTAAAACAGACTGTTTTAGTATGACATGTGGTGGAAAGACAGCAGTTCAGGGAAAACAAAATCAGTTTTAATCTGTCTCAGCTTGTTAAACCGTCACAAAGTTGGTTATCCTGGCCCTTCCTCGAGCCCCAGTTAAAGTTCCTACCTCAGAACTCCTTTGCACGGCTTGCCTTGAAGGACTTCTGGCTCCACAGACCTCTCTCCTTTCTGCAGCCTGCTGGGTTCTTAATCTCTTCTTGTGAGCCACGCCTGAACTCTGGTCTGTAGACTCTCTTAAAGAGGAATGTTGATAATCCCTTTGGAGTGGGACAGGTAGCATTCTATATACCCCATTACACAGAGGATAGTGAAGTTTCGGGAGTCCAGTGGCTTGCAGCATCTGAGGCAGCATGGATTTGCTAGAGGCAGGTCTTGTCAGACAAATCTGATTGATTTCTTTGACTGGACCAGACAGTTGGACCAAGGAAGAGCCCTAGATATGGTGTACTTAGATTTCAGTAAAGCCTTTGACACCGTTCCGCATAGGCGACTTATAATTAAACTAAGTACCCTAGGGATGTACCCTAAAGTGATTGACTGGATTAGAAATTGATTGAGTGGGAAGCGACAAAGGGCACAGGTAAATGTAGTTAACTCTGAGGAGAAAGATGTTAACAGTGGTGTGCTGCAAGGATCTGTCCTTGGTCAGATTCTTTTCAAATTTTTATTAGTGATGTTGCAGAAAGGCTGGTAAAGTTTGCCTCTATGCAGATGATACCAAAATCTACAATATAGTAAGCACCCAGGAAGGAGTAGATAACATGAGGAGGGCTCTAGCTAAGCATGAAGAATGGTGAGAATTTGGCAACTGAGATTTAATGCTAAAAAATGCAAGGTCATGCATTTAGGCTGCAAAAATCCAAGGGTGCAGTACAGTATAGGGGGTGAAGTACTTCTGTCCACAAAAGAAGAGTGGGACCTGGGCATGATTGTTTCCGATTATCTTAAAGTGGCTAAACATGTAGAAAAGATGATGGGGAAAACCAGAAGGATGCCTGGATTCATAGGAAGAGGAATGGCCAGCAGGAAAAAGGAGATGATAGTGCCTCTGTACAAGTCTTTAGAGAGACCTCATTTGGAGTATTGTGTGCAATTCTGGAGACCACACCTTCAAAAGGATATAAACAAAATGGAGTCAGTGCAGAGGGTGGCTACCAAAATGGTCAGTGGTCTTCGTTATAAACCAGTATGACTGACAATCTCTCTTGCTATCTTGGCTATTCCATGATACCTTTGGTTAATGTTTTGCTAGGTCTGCAATTTTGGCTACTATTTCTTTTTTGTGCTGTGGCGGCTCCCAGTCTCTCACCTCCTATGTGCTACACTGTCTCTCATTTGGACCCTACCTGTTGGCCTATAGGATGGCAGGGTCTATGTGTGCAGCACTTCAGAATCTGTGTGGGGTGATGGATCTTACAGGTGGACTCTATGTGACTACTTTCATTGGTGTCCTTCTGTTGTCTCCTTCCCTGCTTTCTCCTGCACTACAGCTCCATGTTGCAACCCCCATTTGCTGCACTGTGTCATTTACTCATGTCTGTGCCCTATTGGTTGCTGCCCTAACTCACACTTCACCTCCTTCTACTAGTTCCATACATCCTTATGGCCTCAGCTGCAGCAGAGACAATTGCACTTGTATGCCAGCAGGGGCGGCTCAAGGCAATCTGCTGCCTGAGGCGAGGGATGAGATAGCGCCCTCCCCCCCCCCCCCTATAGTGGCGGAACTCCAGTCAGGTACTGAATCAAGCCAAAAAGCCGATTAGATTATATGAATGAAATACAAGAGTTTGCACACCAAGGAACTAAAAGAAAGAGTGAGAACTACAGCACAGTTTATAAAATTAAATTATAACTCATTTTTATTTTGTTGTTATAAACTACGTTATGGTTCTTGCTTTTTCTTTTCGAACACATATTTTGTATCCACCGAATCCCCTTTCCTCAACAGTTGGTGCAGAGATGAAATAGGACATTCACCCTCAGAACTCAATAACTTAAACAAACAAACAAACAAATATTATCCAGTACCGGGCATATTGTGAACTAATACAAAACCCTACAGCAAAGTCACCGAGTATCTATAGAGAAAATCTACCATACCATACCAGCACCAACTTCCAAAACTCACATAAGGAGGCCATCCAAAAAAAGCATCACTGTAAATACTACGGTGGGCCCTGGAACATGCAAACACCTATTTGGACAGCTGAACAATTCAGATTACTACAGTACATATCCTTACATACAAATTCCATGTTAACAGAACACCTGGTCTTGGTCACACACTCAAAACATAGACCCTCACCAAGCACAGAATAAGTGACTATAACCTAAAAATAAACATATGCAGATAAAAATTAAACTACAACCTCAAGAAGCCAGATTCTGCACACCAGAGAAATAGAAAGAGATGCATTTCCATGTACTGTATAAAATATAAAGATAACATCAAGTCTGGTCATTAAATTGAAAATAAAATTCTCTTCTAACTTTGTTGTCTGACCATTTTATTCTCTGATCATGTAGGTCCCAATCTGAGTTTTCTGCTTTTTTCTGTCTCCCAGTGCACCCTCCTGTCTACTTTCCCCCAGAGGTGGCACGAGGGTGATGCAGGGCCATGAGCGGAGACTCACTGCAGCATCATTTGCATAAATTTAGTATACTTTATTTTAAAATGTATATGCCACCCATCTAAAATCCTAGGCGGCTTCTAAACATACACATGCAATTTAGTAAAACAATGTTACAATAAAACAAACATAATAATAAAACATGAAATTTGATTAATGAAAAGTCACTTACACAGCCCCCCCCCCCCCCCAAACCATAATAAGTATCTGCACATCAGATTTATTTTGCTAGGACCAGATTATTGATGAGGAGGGAAGATATAAAATGAGAAACTAATCCTGTTAGCCATGAATTCAAATGCTGGATTGGATTGTGTTAGAGCTAGAAAAGTCTGGAACTCAGCAGCGGTGAAGCTATCAGGCTACTAAACAAAATTAAACTGAGACGTTTCCTGAAAATTTGAAATTTACATGAATGTGAACTGACAACATATTTTAGATTTCAGTCTGGCAGCATAAAGAACGCAAACCTGCAAATCTCAAAAACACAAAATTCCAGTACCTCCCCACAACCAACACCCTATAATTGACCTCACCAAGAACCCAGAGTACAGGATCCATAGAGCAAATCTACTATTCCACTAACTTCCAAAACTTACACAACATGGAGTGTACACAGAAAAGGTCAACACCATAAATATTGCAGCAGGCCCTAGACTATCCATACACCTGTTTGAAAAGCTGAACAAACCAAATTACTACAGTACCGTATAGATTCTATCTACAAACTCCATTTCACCAGAATACCTGGCCTCAGTCACACCCTCGGAACACAGACCCTCACCAAGTACAGAATAAGTGACTACAATCTAAAATAAAAATAGGTAGACAAAAATTAAACCGAAACTCCAAGAAGCCAGACTCCGCATGCAGTGCAACATCAGAGAGAGATGCAGTTCCCCATACTGTGTAAAATATAAAAAAAGCGCAAAGTCCAATCACTAAAATGAAAATAAAATTATTTTTTTTACCTTTGTTGTCTGACCATTTTATTCTCTGATCATGCTGGTCCTGATCTGAGCTTTTGCTTCCCTGTCTTCTCTTGGATCTCTTTCTATAGTCTATAGTCCATCTGCTATTTATTATCTCTTTTGTTTTCTTCACTTCCTTCCATCAGCCTATATTTATTTATTTAGCTGTATTTATATCCCGCTTTTCACTGGGTCAAAGAGGTCAATTGGGAGATACATTTAACATGAGGGGATATGACACACATATGCTAATACTTACAGGGAACATGGGCAATGGAGGGTTAAGTGGCTTGTCCAAGACCACAAGGAGCACCTATAGGACTAGAAATCCCAGTTCCTCCGGCCTGAGATTGCTGTCCCCAGGTGGGACTTGAACCCCCAGCCCTCCGGCCTGAAGTACCTTGTCCTAACCACTAGGCCACTCCTCCCTATATGCAGTCTCAGTAACCCTTCGCAGTATCAACCCCTTTCCAGTCCTCCGTCCCAGTACCTTTCAATGTCAACTTGCATTCCCATGACTGCCACTGCTGTCCATTCCCTTCCCAGTCCCCCTCCTTCCCCACTGTCCAGCCCTTCTATTCCAAATACCATGGCAGTCCCTCTCAGCATTCACTCCTTTCCAGTCCCATTCTCCCATCTCCCCACATCAGCCGATTTGTAGCCTTAGCCCCCAGTTTTCTTTCAGGGCCAGCAGCTCTATCCTCCCATCCCCGCCATCAATCCATTTCCAGTTCTAGCCCCCTATTCTTCCAGGACCAGCAGCTCTCTCCTCCCCCCCCCCCCCACCCATCAGCCCATTCCAGTCCTAGCCCCCCATCAGCCCATTTTCAGTCCTAGCCCCTTCCCAATCAGCTCATTTCCAATGCTAGCCCCCATCAGTCCATTACCAGTCCTAGCCTCCCCTAATCAGCTCATTACCAGTCCTAGCCCCCCCCCTCCCCACCGATCGGCCCATTTCCAGTGCTAGTGTCCTCTCAGCCCATTACCAGTGCTAGTCCCCCCTTAGCCCATTACCAGTGCTAGCCCCCCTAATCAGTCCATTACCAGTCCCAGCCCTCCCTTGATCAGCTCATTTCCAGTCCTAGCCTTCCCTAATCAACCGATTACCAATACGAGCCCCACCCCCCGATCTGTCCATTACCAGTGCTAGTCTCCCCATCAGCCCATTATAACCCTAACTCACACTGAGATCAGCCCATTTCAAATCCTAGTCGTCCCCCCCCCCCCCACCATGGGAGGCCCCTCACTTGCCTGACCAGTCCGGCACCCCAGCTCTGCAGAGCCACGAGAAAGAACTGAATTTCCTTTCTTTCCCGCAGCTCTGTTAAAATTGAGCCTGGCGTGTGCCGAGGGTAAACGACAGCACTTCCTGTCTCATGCTAGACAGGAAATACTGTCGTTTACTCTCAGCGCATGCTGCCGGGCTCAACTTTAACAGAGCCATGGGAAAGAAAGGAAATGCAGTTCTTTCTAACGGCTCTGCAGAGCCGGGGCACTGGACTGGTCAGGCAAGTGCGGGACCTCCTAGGGCAGCAGCGGGGGTGGCGGGAGTTAAATCTTCCGCTGCCGAGCTGCAGCAGCAACAGCTTTCGACCTTTTTTTTTTTCTTTTTTTTAAGTTTAAAGGCGGAGTGAGGCGGCTGTTTTGGGGACACTTGTTGCCACCTCCAAAACTGTGCTGCCTGAGGCAATCGCCTCACTATAGAGTTGCCCCTGTGTGCCTGACAGTGTGCTTGCATCACATCAGATCCAGGAACAGCCTTCCTAGGCACATCTACCTATTCAGGCATGTTTTATAAAATGACCCTCCATATGGCTGAATTGTATCTATTCTTTTAACTGCTGAACGTAAACAAAACTAGTTATGCAGTGTAGTCAGCAGTCAATGCTGGTCACATAAGTGCTTTTAAATATTGACCCATAGGAGGCTGATATTCAAAAGATTTGTCCAAACAAATCTTTGCTTTTGAAATTGCCCTTTCTGTTCACCACTTGAATTTTGCTTGGCAAAATTGTTGGCTGGACAAAATTTAACTGTGGAAGAGGCATCTACTGTTGTGAATTAGGTGTTGTTTCAATATATCTCAGCTATATAAATTAGAAGTGGCAATCCAATGTAGACTGCAGTAACAGTGAATGAGGATCTGGACTGCTCTTTACATTCTTGCTCATTCAGGGTTCTGCCAGCTGCCTTTTTTCTTCATCAGATTCTGCTTGTAGGGACATTGTTTCATTGTTGTTTATGTTTTTGAAGGACTATACCCAGAGCTGGCATTTTCTTGCTCTATTTAATCATTTATTTCAGTCAGTGAAAATAGCTTGTCCAAATCCCCACAGATTTCTTTTCCTTCAGTTCAGAAAGACATTTGTTAAATTTCTTTCAGAATCTAAAAATGCTACCCGTCAGCTGGAAACTAATTGGCTTTGACTTAACTGGCATTGCAGAAATGACGTCCTCTCCAAGGCATTCAATGAAACAGGCTTGTGTGTTGATCCTATACATCATAAGGTGATTGTATTTCCTTGTCATAGTATGTGATGAGCAATATTAAATTCCTCTAAGTAGCAGGACCATTGCCTTTTTTTTTTAAGATAATATGACCAAGTGTGCAAAATCATGCAAAGGCAGCTTCTTGTGCTCCAATGGCAAAGGTAATATGCACTGTGTCCCCTTGTAGCAAGCACACTTAAATACTAACTTCACAAATAGTTATGCGGCTTTCATCATTTCATTTCTCCAAAGTATCATGTAATTTCTATAGTTAATGAGAGACTGTGAGGTAAATTATACAAAGCAGATCATTCACTATGAACACATAGTTAAATTACATGTGACTGTAGCATCATTTTTGCAAACAAAATGTACAGCAACTATACCTTTAATAAGGTGTAGATAATGTTCTTTTAATAAAACGCCCAGGAAAACTGTATATTTATTTATTTATTTAGACAGTTTTGTATACTGCTTTATCCTTCAATCAAAGCGGTCACAACACAATTGGGGGATACATTTAACATGCGGGGATATGAGACACATACACTAATACTTACAGGGAACATGGGCAATGGAGGGTTAAGTGGCTTGCCCAAGACCACAAGGAGCATCTGTGGGACTAGAAACCCCAGTCCTTCCAGCCCAAGGTTGCTGTCCTCTAGTGGGATTTGAACCCCTGACCTTCTGGCCTGAAGTACCTTGCCCCCAACCACTAGGCTACTCCTCCCTCTATCCTATTTGTTATTTGCATGGAAATCCAAAAATCAAAATAGCACATGAAAAAAAATCGAAATAGTGCACAAAATGGGTCGTTCTTTAGGCCAGCAGCCTTTTAGCTGTTGAGACAAATGAAACCACATTTGTCTTTTTTTTTTTCCAGAAATCTTTTGATTTGGAGCAGAAACATGTATTTGAGGGGGCACTATTATGCTAATTGTGTGAACGGATATGTTTCTTGGAAGCTCCTGCTATCCATTTCTGTGTTAAATCAATTTGCAGATTTCAGAATAAGTAAAATCTCCAATATAGGCATATTGGGATACCTGATAAGGGAAATCGTTTAGGACTGAACTTGATTTTTGCCTCAGCACAAGAGGTCAAATGAAGCAAACAAAATCTTCTGTCCTCTCAGAAATTAATGGCCAGGAAGGATCCCAGAACTCCTATACCTATATTTATGGAGAACTTCAAAGAAATCCAATCATTTAACTATCACTACACTAAAAGTGGAAAATATAATACAAATAGCCCAATTTCAAACCTTCCAAAATAATCTTTCTGAACTCGAGGACAGAACTGCCACATTAGAGATTACTGCAAACCTACCCATGGAGACTGTAAAATCATTAATGAAATTTCAAAGAGAAACTAAAATTCTGATTAACTGAAATCAATGAAATCAAGCTTGAAAATATTAGGTATCCCAGAAGGTGCTCAGACTACTGATGCCTTTGCTTGGTTTGGTTACTTGTATACATGTGGATGGTTTATTGTGTGCATTGATCCTGCATATAATTTGAATGCTGGATTGAAAAGGCTCCTCTTCTAACTCAAGAGGGTTTGCTTATTGGTTTTGTAGGATAATGGTATTCTCTTTATAGCAGCTTGAATTGTGAGGCTGTGTTTCACACAACATAGAGTTTACTTAATTAGGTTCATCCAGGCTGTTTTGCAAGGTTTTTAAGATAACTGCTTAGCTAGAGGAACTTATCTTTCCACTTTTGATATAAAGATGGACCTTTTTGCTTACCTGAAGTGCAGTATTTTAGACTGAAAGCCAACATATCCATTACTCAATGGTAGAGAATATCTTCCATCACTCAAAATGTAATTTTTAAAATATTTATCAAAGTATCGCTATACATATGCTAGAAATCTCCTCTCTAAATGTCAGTGGATTAAATCACCCAATTAATGAGACAAAAAAATTGTTCTTAGGAAGCCCTGTCCTTATATTGTACTCCTGCAGGAGACCCATTAAAACAATCAGGAATCAACTAAAGTAAAGCACCGCTGAGTTTATTTATATTAGATTTTTCTATACCGCACTCTTTAAAATCAGCTCGGTTTACAATTAGAACAAATTTGTATAGTGCAGGCGGCATCCGCACTGTACTTACAAGGAACAGGATTTACAACTTGGCTAACTGGGGTAACTATGTACAGGCTACTTAGTAGCAGGCTACTCAGTTAAATAACTATATACAGGTGAGGCAGATGGGTCAGCAATGGAGGGTGGCGACATGACTGCTTGGTGGCTATTTACAAGCTTGTATGCTATATACAGCTTGCGGCAGCTCTCCCAGCCGGGGATCGAGCAGCCGGGGATCGAGCAACCTCCGGCCCCAGCTTTCCCGCCGCTGCCGTTCGGCTGCCCAATCGGGGCAGAGGCAGCAGGACATAAAGGAAGCGCCATCCGGCGCTGAGGAAACCCAGCTCCAGCCCTCCCAGCTCGCGGCAGCTCTCCCAGCCGGGGATCGAGCAGCCGGGGCTGCAACCTCCGGCCCCAGATTTCCCGCCGCTGCCGTTCAGCTGCCCAATCAGGGCAGAGGCAGCAGGACATAAAGGAAGCGCCATCTGGCGCTGAGGAAACCCAGCTCCAGCCCTCCCAGCTCGCGGCAGCTCTCCCAGCCGGGGATCGAGCAGCCGGGGCTGCAACCTCCGGCCCTAGCTTTCCCGCCACTGCCGTTCAGCTGCCCAATCAGGGCAGAGGCAGCAGGACATAAAGGAAGTGCCATCTGGCGCTGAGGAAACCCAGCTCCAGCCCTCCCAGCTTGCGGCAGCTCTCCCAGCCGGGGATCGAGCAGCTGGGGCTGCAACCTCCGGCTCCAGCTTTCCGGCCGCTGCCGTTCGGTTGCCCAATCGGGGCAGAGGCAGCAGGACATAAAGGAAGCGTCATCTGGCGCTGAGGAAACCCAGCTCCAGCCCTCCCAGCTCGCGGCAGCTCTCCCATCCCGGGATCGAGCAGCCGGGGCTGCAACCTCTGGCCCCAGCTTTCCCGCTGCTGCCGTTCGGCTGCCCAATTGGGGCAGAGGCAGCAGGACATAAAGGAAGCGCCATCCGGCGCTGAGGAAACCCATCTCCAGCCCTCCCAGCTCGCGGCAGCTCTCCCAGCCGGGGATCGAGCAGCCGGGGCTGCAACCTCCAGCCCCAGCTTTCCCGCCACTGCCGTTCAGCTGCCCAATCGGGGCAGAGGCAGCAGGACATAAAGGAAGCGCCATCCGGCACTGAGGAAACCCAGCTCCAGCCCTCCCAGCTCGCAGCAGCTCTCCCAGCCAGGGATCGAGCAGCCAGGGCTGCAACCTCCAGCCCCAGCTTTCACGCCGCTGCCATTCGGCTGCCCAATCGGGGCAGAGGCAGCAGGACATAAAGGAAGCACCATCCGGCGCGCCCGCGCCTGAGGGCCCCGGGGCCCTTTGGCGTGGCCCTTAGGCGTAGGCCACTCTTCATCAGACCGACATCTTACCGGCACGAAGCAAGATCGAAGCACCTTCAAAAAGCGCAAGTAAAACCATACTCTCTGACTTCAAAGCGGAAATGCTACCACATAGCCATTAGACATAAAGACAGTCGGGCAACATACCCATCACTGTTAACCATACTAGAAATAGAACTATCTACCTATCCCATAGCCTGATACCAATAGAACCACTCTGAACTGCATATTTTGTCACCCTAAACGCAATATCCATAGTACTACCTGTGCTACCATTGACACCCGCGCAGACCACTGTGAAATGTGTAACTGTGTAATTGTCTGAATAATTGTGTGATTTACCATTGTGTGAATAATTTTGTGATTTACCATTTGTCAGGCATAATTGTGAGATTTACCATTTGTGTTACCTGCCGTCACCATTTGCCTCTGTTATAATTGTGTTATTTACCATCCGCATCTACCGCTGTTACTGCAATTGTCACCTGACCTGGAAACTTACCCACCATCAGAACCCAGGACTCCACCACAACCAGAACCCTTACTTGGCACCTGGGTGCCACATATCAACCCACGCTGGCTTCATATAACAGGCAAACTACCTGACTACACACGGCAATAGAATCACACATAGCCACTCACTGGTCCATCAGCCCTAAACAACAGCACAGCATACCTTGGTCTAACACAGACCTCCCATCAACTATTACACCACCTGCTAGGCCAATCCCAGACCACAAACACAAAATGGCCCTGTCTAGCATCATCACAGTTGCCATCTACCTCCTCGCCATAGGCCTAGGCAATGTTACAGACCCGCCCACAAGTTACAATCACATACCAATCCGCCACAATCACAGGAGGAGAGCGACAAACACCCCCTTCTACAACCCAATGGAAACTACCCAAACACACCACCATCATCTTTTACACATCACATTACAACACAACAAGAAAACAAAACAGGAAGAGACACTCCTCCCCCAATACCTGAGATGTGCACTCATAAACGCCCAATCAGTACGGAAGAAATGGCCGGTCATCTCTGATATGATATCACAACACAACCTCGACATACTCCTGATCACTGAGACATGGCTCTCCTGCGATGACAACGTCCTACTCAACCAACTCCTGCCCTCCAAATTCTATATCCATACGTGCCACAGGAATGACAAAAGAGGAGGAGGTGTTCTCGCCATCACCAAATCTGACCTTCAGTTCCACCTGAGTGATGCAACCAACACACCACTACTGGATACAATCACGATAGCAAACAAGAGCTGCTCCTTCAATCTACTATACAGAGCTCCATCAGCCGACCCAGATGCTCTATCAACAATAATTGACCTGGCAACCAATAACCAGAGCCCACACACATCAAGCTGGGTTCTAGGAGACTTCAATCTACCTTCACTACAAGTTTCCCACGCTTCAGCGTTTCTCGAAGCCCTGCAGGATTTAGGATACAGCCAATTGATCAAGGAACCCACTCATGTAAAAGGAGGCATTTTGGACCTAATATTCGCCCCAATGACAACCCTCAACTCACCAACTGTCCCAGAGTTGTCCATTGCCTCAGTTCCCTGGTCTGACCACAAACTTATCTTATTCCAAGCACCCCTACCCAGCTGTAGCCAGATGGAAGAAGAGCAAGCAGTCATCCCAATGCTCCACCACGAAGGTTCCAAATCTTCAACAAAGACCTAATTCTGAGCACAACACTCCCGCTAATCACCTCATCTGCACACGACCCAGAGGAGCTAGTCTCCGAATGGAATAAAACCTTTAGCTCAATCGCCATACGTCCACCACCCGACAAACCCCAGGGGAAGCGACCCACCGCGACCTGGTATTCTGCCGAGCTGAAAACCTCACTCACCGCCTTAAGGAAACTGGAGAGGCGCTGGCACCATTCACACTCAGCTGAAGATCAAAGTGCATATAACTCACACCTGGCAGCACATCGCGCCGCAGTGAGTGAGAGCATGAGACGATACCACACTGACACTCTAATAAGATCAT
Source organism: Ichthyophis bannanicus (assembly GCA_033557465.1). Classification (NCBI taxonomy): domain Eukaryota; kingdom Metazoa; phylum Chordata; class Amphibia; order Gymnophiona; family Ichthyophiidae; genus Ichthyophis; species Ichthyophis bannanicus. The sequence goes on along the minus strand of CM066034.1, from coordinate 650,323,232 downwards.
TGAACAAACCTCACGACCTGTTTGCCCTCGTCAAGCGATTGACAAATGAACCTGCATCAGAGCACACATCCGAAATCCACCCTCAAATATTCGCCGACTATCTGCAATCCAAGCTATGTCAGACCAACAACACCCCAAGACCCAGCACCACCCTTGAACCAAGCTATCAATCACCTCTCACCATCTTCTCAACACCACCCAGAAAACGCATCGAGGACACAGTTGCTGCCATCAATACGACCACTGCTCAAATGGACCCTAGCCCTGCATTCTGGATCAAGGATCTACGGACCAACCTCAGTCCCTTTATAACCAAACTCATGGAACAATCATTCTCAACAGGAACATTCCCACCATCCCTCAAGCACACATCCATAAGACCTCTACTAAAAAACAATAAACTCGACCCCCATAAGCCAGAATCATACAGACCGATATCTAGCATATCATTGCTGGCAAAAATAATGGAAAAGGAAGTACAAATGCAAATACAAGATCACATTGAAACCTCTGCACCATGTCAGACGGCTGCCTAGGGTGAGAACTTACACAATCTTGACGATGCATATATTCATATGATTCTTGCAAGGTATTGTGGGTATTGTAGTTCATTCACTCCCAAACACAGCTGATGACAATAATTTGAGTTGTGAAACCAAGTGGTAAGATCAATAAAATACTTCTTTTATTGATGGGGTTTAATTCACCCAGCACATGTATGCTTGATAGTACTATAAATGAGGTTACTTGCTTGCAGTGTTTAAAATGGATAACAAAAAGTCACAAAGTAAACCAGAAAACAACCTTCAGCTTGTCAGGCAATTAGCTAATGTTTTCTTAGCAAATAATTACCAAATACAAAGGCACAAAGTAAAGAATAAACTTTGCTGGTTAGGTTAACTTCTGCTTATTTTCCACGCAGATCTCAGCAGTGATTCTCCCTTGCTCACACACAATCAGGTGCAGCCCTAATTACTATCAATGGACCAGCTGAAAGCCTTTAGCTGGCTGGCTGCTACTGTGTGAGCCCAAATCCTGCTTTAAGAGCTGTTTGCAGTGGAAATAAAGAACAAAGTTAGGTTTCTTTGTGATGGCTGATGTGTTTGCTCACGGAAAACTAGCAATAGCATTTAGATAGAGAACAGTCCATATAAATAGTTTCATCTGCTGTATCTCCCCCTTCATCAACAATCATAGGGTCAATATCATACATTGGCACAGATGAGTCTTTCATTAAGGCACTATCATGAGAATGCTTATTCCCTTGCTGCCATTCTCTATTATAGATAGGGTCTGGATCAGTGTTCATACCTGAGCCTCTCCTGCTATCATTATTCCTCTCTGTATAGCCTGGCCAATATGTAACCCAATTCTGATGTCCAGCCTTCCAATCTTGATCCCTGGACACTGGATCTCCTCTCACATACCTTCTGGCCTTGGTCTGAAAGTCCCTTCCACATGCAGTCTTCTCTCTTCCAGGTAGCCACTGGTGATTCCTATCTCTGCCAATCCATTCCTCTGGCTGAATCCAGTCCAATGGACTCTGCTGGCATTTGGAATACCTCCCAGTAGGGGTACTGCCTTGGAATCTCCCAGACCTTCCAATGGGCTTTCTTCTCTTCCTTCCAGAGAGTTTCCTTCTTTCTCTATCCGCTTGGCTTGGCTTCTGTTTCTCCAGGTGATACTGGTGCTTGAGCTTGTAGCCGTTGCTGTCTCTGTATCTCTTTCTGAAGCTGTTCTTGTAGCTCTCCCTGAAGCTGGGCTGGAGCTTGTAGTAACTGTTATCTGAAGAATAAGCTCTATTCTTATCCTGTTCTAATGTGTGCTGCTCCCTAACACAGTGCAGCTGTCTTGAATCAGGCCCTGCCCTTTGAGATGAGTGCTTAGGGGTTACCTCATAGCTCTCTTGATTGCACACACATTTTCTCACTTCAGCCCCTCTCATGGCTGCTGGAAACCTGGTGCATTCTGGGACTGGTAGTCTTTTATGTGAAAACTCTGTTTTCTTGCTTCTACCAGAACTGACAGGTTGCTTGTTCAGAGTCACATCATCTTTTCTATAGCTCCTACCTGAGCTATGATAAGCTTCCTTATCACAACCACTGGACCCTTGCCAACACGGTTTTAGAGAAGCACATGGAGTTGAAACACTTCTTACCACACTCTTCAACTACATAATAGCAGGCATCGACAACATTCGCCAAGGATTTGTCCTGGTCTTCCTGGACATCGCAGCGGAATTTGACTCCGTAAGCCACGAGCACCTCCTGGTATGCCTCAAGGAGAAGGGAATCACCGACAAAGCACTTGAATGGTGCAAATCCTACCTTTCTGATAGATGGCAGCAGGTACGATCCAGTGATACATCATCAGATCCGTTCCACCAAAAGCAAGGTGTCCCGCAGGGATTTTCCCTTTCCGCTCTGATGTTTAATATATACATGCAACCTATCTGCAACCTCATCCGGTTCTTCAGTGTCAACTGCCTGATATACGCAGATGACGTGCTGCTCTACACGCCTTTTTCAACAGAGAACCCTGACCTCTCCCCACTAACAAACTGCATTAATGCAGTATCCAATTGGCTGCAAACCCAGAACCTTAGGATACAACACAAGAAAACTGAGGTGCTATTCATTACAAGGAATCGAGACTTCTCCACACCGCCCTTCCTAAAAGTAGAGGGAGCAGACCTCCAGACCAAACCCACCATCCGATACCTCGGTATCACCTTAGACCAACGCTTGGATATGAAGATGCACCTACGATCCCTGCTGGAGCCAGACTATTTCAGGACAATCTATCAGGCACTGGTCATACCACACTTCGATTACGCAAACTCAGTCTTGCATGGTCTCCCTCAGTCCATCTTGCATCCACTGCAACTGGCAATGAATGCCGCAGCAAGAGTCCTACATGGAGCGTCCAGGAGAGACCATGTCTCACCCATCCTAAAACACCTCCACTGGCTCCCGATACAAGGTAGACTCACTTACAAAATCTTACTGCTGACCTTCAAGGCTATCAACGGACTCTCATCCTCATCACTAACAGAGTTCATCCAGATTACACCCTCCAACAGAGCCAGACGGTCTGTAGCACTCAATACCCTCGTAGTTCCAAGATCAATTACACAATGCACCCAGTCAAAAGCGGGCAGGGCTTTCAAATTCTGTGCGCCTAGATGCTGGAATAGCCTCCCCCACGACATCCGAACAATACCAGACCTACTCCAGTTTAGAAAGGCCTTGAAGCACCACCTCTTCCTCCAGTATTACCCTGTAAACAATGCAGCTATGACACCAACCTCACAAACCACGCAAAACACCCATGACTAAGACCAAGGAAGTGAATCCTAACATGTTGTAAATGTAAATAGTTACCCCAGTTATCCAAGTTTTTAACACCTGTTCACTGTAAACACAAAGTACCCCGGGAAATGTGTAATCTTTCTTCATTGTAAACCGCACTGATGCTGAATAGCGCGGTATAGAAGAGACTGTAAATAAATAAATAAATAAATAAATAATAAATAAATAAAATACAAGATTGTGTGCTATATACGAGGTTGTCTACCATATACAATTGCATACCAGGTGTCTGGCAGCGTTACTGGGTGGGGCTGTGACTGCGTGTTGTTGTTGGGCCTGGGATGCTTTATTGGTGGTTGAGTAAGGCTGGATGTTGTGAATCTCCATTGTGAAAGTAGTACTGGAGAAATCGGTGGTGTTTCAGAGCCTTTCTAAATTGGGAGAGGTCAGTTATGGAACAGATGTTCGGCGGGAGGGCATTCCAGCATGTGGGTGCATAGTACACGAAGGCCCTGTTTCTTGTTGCTTGCGAGCACTTTGTGATCTTGCTGGGGATGTTCAGTGTGTTGGCAGTGGCTGACCTTCTGACTCTATTTGAGGGAGTGAGGAGGATGAGGTCCATGATGGAGGTGGAGGTGATGCCGTGTATGGCCTTGAAAGTTATCAGTAATATTTTGAAAGCAAGTCTGCAGTGGACCGGCAGCCAATGTAGATGTTTCAGGATTGGAGTTATATGGTCACTCCTGGAGGCTCCGTGTAATATTCTGGCGGCTGCATTTATTGCAAGCTGCAGCGGGCTCAGTGTGCTTTTTCGGAGACCTTGTAGGATTGAGTTGGCGTAGTCAAAGTGGGGGAGTTAAAGATTGACTGATGAGAGGGCACATTCAATAAAAAATGAAACAAATATTCTACTTAAACAAGTAAAGGGGATATTCAGCGGTAGTGACCAGAGCTACTGAAGCAACTGGCTGTCACCTCTTTAGTTTACCACTGGATATTTGGTTCCAATGCATACCCGGTGCCCAGCGCTGAATTTCCACTTTCACTGGATTGTAGTTTTGCAATCTGGTCAGTGGTGATATTCAGTCGCTAGCCAGATGGCAAAACTGCATAAAGTTAGCCTTTCACCTGTCTTCATTTATGCGATTTGACTATCCAGTTAGTGGCTGAAAATCACCATAGACCAGGTGTGGGCAATTCCGGCCCTCATGCACCACAATCCAGCCTGGTTTTCATGATGGCCCTAATGAATATTCAAGGACCTATTTCCATACAATGGAAGGCAGTGGATGCAAATAGATCTCATGAATATTCATTAGGGACATCATGAAACCCAGGCTGGATTGTGGTGCACGAGGGCCGGGATTGCCCACCCCTGCCATAGACTATCTAGCCAGTGGTGCCGTTCCCAGAATGCACCACATTACCTGGATAGTACAGGGGAGTTTAACCCAGTTGAGAGGTGATATTCAGGGGCACCAACAGGTTAGTGACACTGAATATGCCTCTCAGTGGCATTTATGCAGTTTATCGGTCTGCATATCACATAAATGCTTTTAAATATGCCCTTCATAATATGCAACTAATGTCACAGTGATTTGAAATAAATAGTAGGTGGTACAAGTAACCATTAAGGTTAACCAAGATGTCGTAAATTTTGTAGGTGTGCATTCCTCTAATACTGACAGTCCCGTGTTTTTCAAGAAATGGCCAAACACATTGATTTGATGAAAGATACTTCATTAATAATTGGGATGACTTCAATCAATATTTTGATGCTAATCTGGATAGAGATTCTTCCCTAAGAACGAAGGGCCCGATATTCCAGGGAATTTACACAGTTTATAGGTCTGTAAACTGTGTAAATGCCCATAAGAGGGATATTCAGTGGCACTAACATGGTTAGAGCTAGTGGGTATCCCTGAGTAATGTCACTATATACTTGATGCTAACCTCTTAGCATCGGGGCATGTCTGGAGCATTACGGGGTGGAGCGGAGGGGCAGCTGATCGCAATCCAGTCAGCAGCGATATTGAGCCTTTGCCCTGTTTGTGATCTGCAGTGAAAGGTAGGTGCAGGAAACCATTGCCAAACTTTCACAACATATTGCTAACCAGGCAGCGGCTCAATATTGTCTCTGCCTGGTTAGGGATCAGGCTCTGCGGCAACCGTGTATATTCAATGCTGGGGCCGGATATGACTCCGACATTGAATATCTGGGTTTAATGTTCTTTGTAGTGTAATACAGATGATTATGATTAATATCATTAATAATATTAATAATAACAATGCAATTAATAGTGAATGAAGGTAGACTTGTGGATCCTTAGTGGTTGCTTAACCCCTACAGCCAGAGACTATACTTTCTTTTTTTTTTTTAAACTTTTATTTTCATTTTGCAACAAACAAAAGAAACAACACACCAAAAAAGACAAAACAAGCATACAATAAGGAAAAGTAAACCCATTACCCCCCACCCCGATGCTTCTTCTCTACCCGATTATATCAGCATGTGAGCGCTTCCAATTAACAGTGATTATACATCAAACGATCAAAAGAGTATCTACAATACAGCATGATCATGAGACAAAGATATATACAAAGTCAGACAGTCAAATGAGAGCATTTAGCAAAATGTACATAGTCATTGAGCAGCTTCCATTGAGACCAATGAGAAGGAGTCTGAACGAAGAAAGCGAACAGACGAGGTATTTGTTCATATTTACTGTAAAGACAGGCATGATTCCCCCAGTCATTGGGGCTCAAATGGGAGCTAAGCTTCCAGTATTACTTAATTAGGGAAATACTTACTTAGGGAAATAGCAATGCTAAACATGAAGTTCGAAAGGAGATAAGCCATTTTGGGAGAGAGGGGATCCCCGCAACTGGGCGAAGTCCCACTATCCTCCAAGAAAGAGACTCCTGAGAGTGCGAGATAGACTAAATACGACCCCAGACCCGACGCCAGTAATACTGTAGTGCGGGATATTCATGCATAACATGAGGCAATGAACCAATGGCCGCGGGACGTGTCCAGCAACCATTGCCCTGAGTAGTGTTCCATTTGTCTAATCTGTGAGAAGTGTAAAAACACCGGTGGGCTAGAAAGGAGAGGGTCTGAATGAGTGAGGCGGATCGGGAACCCGTATCCCTCTACTCCTGATAAGGCTCTATTGCTCCGAGATCGAAGTCACATGCAATTCTCTCTCCCATACTTTCTGCGCTATAGGGGTATCTCTAGGTATAGCATTACAGAAGGTTTAGTAAAATTGGATGCTACACCCGGTGAATTACCGAGAGGTCGGAGAATCTCCGATCAACCTTATATAGAGAATGCCGATGGCGGGAGTGCTCTAGTGGATCAAAGGCGATGCTGAAGTTGCACTGACCAGAGTCGGGAGTCTAAAGAGTGCATAAAAGTAGTAAAGGCACCTAAAGTGTCTAAAAGCATTGGTGGATAGTGGGAGTCTGATGGGAGAGTCATAACAGGGAGAAAGGTAAGAGGAATCGGTTCGCGAAGGCCCGCTTCTGTATCTAGCCACACAGGTCTGCTCGGGACTGGCTCTTCCAACCAACGAGCACCTTGTTTGAGAAGAAAAGATTGAGGGAACACTTGAGTAAATCGCCACCAAGTATTAATGGAGCATTGACAGAGGCCGAGGCCAACTGCGCAATACTTGCATAGTAAGCAGGGTTGTCCACATTCGGGGCATAATGCCAATACACGTGAATTAACTATCTCCAACCTCAAGGTGTACACGGGCCCATCTACCCTTCTTGTCAGCGCTAATATCAGATACAGTAGCGTGCTAAGACTTCTTAACCAAAGTGGCTATCCCGTACCATTTGAAACCGGTGGGAGAATAGGCAGCTACCATGTGAGGCTTAGCATTGAGTTTCAGTGTTTCAGCAGAGTTTAAATGCGTTTCCTGAAGAAACACTAAATCAACATGCTCATGGCTAAGATAGCTAAGGATTTTCTTTCCGTTGAGTGGACCATTAATGCCTTTGACGGTGAATGATAAGATTTTACATAAGGCCATACAGAAAAGTTAAAAATTCTGAGCAGGATAGCACACATAATTTCACTGTGTCCCTCAAACTGACTGTATCTGGCTGTACACAGGACATAGGAAAAATAAACTAATATAATACAATGAAGCGCCCCACATTAACAAAGAAAACCGCAGTACGGTAGAGGAGAAGCAAAACCCCAAAATTACTGGCGACCATGTGTCTGCGGGGAGAAGCCCCAGAGAAGGCCTAAATTGAAAAAACACATAACCTGTAGGACTGTGCGTGCTCCGAATCCGACCGAGGCACACATCATGAAGGGATAGGAGACCAAAAAACAAAAGTCATATAGAGAAAGAAAGAAAGTCCAGGCTATTTCTGTGCTTGGCTATGACCGCCGCATCGGGCCCTTCAAAATGGCGGATAGAGCCGGCAAATAAGAGTCCAAACTTTGGGATTAGCGCATCTGCTCTGCTTCTTTGGAGTCTAAAAATGTTGATAGTAGATCAGGATCTTCGAACGTCCTGGTTTGGTTATGGAGAGTCACTCGGAGCTTCGCTGGATACAACAGGCCAAAGCGAGCCTGTAGCTGTTGAAGTCGAGGGCGAAAAGCAAGGAGTTTCTTCCGACGGTCAACGGTAGGCTTTGCCAAATCAGGAAAGAAGGAGACCTTACGACCTTCAAATTCCAAATGATGATTCGCTCGGGCAGCATGTAAAATTTGTTCCACTTGTTGATATCGTAGCAAGCTAAAGATAATAGGCCGGGGGGTCGTGCGGTTGAGCGCCATGTGAGCAGGAACACGGTGTGCACGATCGATTTCCAGTTCTTTATGAAAGGTGATCTTCAGCAAGGAGGGAAGAGTTTTGAGCAAGAATTCTCTTATATCTCCTGCTTCCACCCCCTCCGGCACTCCGAGGAGCCTCACATTGTTGCGACGGGCTCGATTATTGCTATCTTCTAACTCCTTTTGAAGATTCTGTATCTGACGCTCAGCCGCGTCCAGTTTGCCCAAGCGCACCTCGTGCGAGTCGAGGACCCCCGCCATGTTGTCCTGCCGTAATGAAAGACTTTCAAGTCGGTCTTGGAGCACTCCAAAGTCTTCTCGCATGGCTCGAAGCGCTTCTCCATTGGACTGCACCAATTCCTTCACGCCGCGTATTTCTTCCAAAATCTCCAGGTGCATCTCGGGGTTTTCACGAAATGGAACCATCTTCTGTGGGGAAGACACCTCTGTTTTGGAGCGTTTTCCGTGAGAAGAAGAAGGAGACCCGAAGTCCAAGCGCGCTGGTTTATGGGCCGCCATTCCCCCCGAGGTGCCCCGGTCAGCTCGGAGCGAAATAGTAAATTTGTGTAGGTATTAAGTCAGGATTCTAAGTAGGCCTCTCGGGAGCTTCAACGCAAAGCGTCCTACCCGCTGGACATCAGGCTCCGCCCCCCGAGAGACTATACTTTCTTCATGGCAGCACACTCTCTGTATAACAGGATTGATTATTTCTCATTTCACTATACGTGCAAACCCTCTGCATTAACTGTCAGGGGTATAACCAGTACTGTGACATACATATTGTATCAAAAGCGATAAAACACTCATATATATACATCAGACCTGAGTGTTATTTAAAAATGCTATCTTGGAAGCCCAGGCCAGATGTACTCCATGCTTTAAAAGGCCAAATGACAGCCATCTTGGCTTAAAGATGAGGTCAGAGAGGCTATTATAGCTAAGGGAGAATCCTTCAGAAAATGGAAAAAAGAGCCAAATGATGAAAACAGGAAGACGCATGAGTACTGGCAAGTAAAATGCAAGGCATTGATAAGGCAGGCAAATAGAAACTTTGAAAGGAAGCTGGCCATGGAACTAAAATTGCATAATTAGAAGTTTGACAAATATATTCATAGAAAAACAACTATGAGGGAGTCAATTGGACCATTAGATGACAGAGGGGTAAAATATAAATATAATACAAATTTACATTCCAAGTCTGCTTGCCACACCACTAATCATGACTTCAATTCCGTAAGGTCCTTAACTAATGGTCAAAAACCAACACAGGAATACCACCTCAACTGCCAACATGGAGTAATGGATTCCTTTATGTGGACCCACCTATTCCTACATGAACCAGACAAATCAATACCTTCAGCATACACCTGCTGTACGCTGCCATAACCAGAATACTGTTCTTAAGTTAAATTTCTTAACCATTAAATGGCTCCATCTGTTACCTATAGTTTCCCATTGTTATTGTTCTCGTTAACGTCACATGTACTGCAATTTACTTTTTGTACACAATGTCTGGTTGCACCTAGTTTATTGTAAACTGTTTGCACCTAGTTTATTGTAAACCATTTTGACCAGTAGAACAAAGGTATAAAAAAGGGTCAAACAAAAAGATAAATAAATACAAGGTGCACTGAGAGAGGACAAGGCCATAGCGGACAGAATGAATGAATTTTTTGCTTCAATCTTTACTAAAGAAGATGTAGGAAACTTAGCAATGCCAGAAATTATATTTAAAGGTGATATGAGGAATTGAAACAAATCTCAATAAATCTGGAAGATGCAATACAGCTAAGTGATAAACTAAAGAGCAGCAAACCACCTGGACCGTATGGCATACATCCCAGGGTGCTGAAAGAACTGAAATAGAAGATTATAGATCTACTATTAGTAATCTGTGATCTATCATTAAAATCATCTGTAGTGCCCAAAATTTGGAGTTTGGCCAATGTAAAACCAATTTTTAAAAATGGTTTCAGGGATGATCTGGGAAACTACAGACCAATGACCTTGACATCAATACCAGGCAAAATGGTAGAAACCATTATAAAAAACCCAAAATTACCAAACCTGTAGATAGTCATGGTTTAATGGCAGAAGGCCAACATGGATTTAGCCAGAGAAGGTCTAGTGTTACTAATCTGTTATATTTTTTTTGAAGGCGTGAATAACAAGTAGATAAAGGTGAGCTGGTTGATATAGCATATCTGGATTTTCAGAAAGCCTTTGATAAGGTCCTTCATAAGAGACTGTTGAGATCGGAGGCATTGAATCTTCATATAAGACCTTTAAGGTGGGTCTAAATTTATTTATTTAATTATTTAACATTTCTTATATACCGCCTTTCATGATATCAAGGTGGTTTACATTGAACAAACTGAAATTACATTGAACAGGGCATTATAACTTGGAGATAACTATTTTACAGGGAACATGGGCTATGGAGGGTTAAGTGGCTTGCCCAAGACCACAAGGAGCACCTGTGGGACTAGAAACCCCAATCCTTCCGGCCCAAGGTTGCTGTCCTCTAGTGGGATTTGAACCCCCGACCTTCCGACCTGAAGTACCTTGCCCCAACCACTACTTATTAAGACTGGCCTTTGAGGATCCGAATTACATGATGGTACCTGACCCTCTTTCTGTTTTTTTTTTCATGTTTTCCTTATTATATCAATTGTAGATCCTTTCTTTTATTGTTTTATTTTCTGTTTGTAAATCATTTTGCTGCTTGTTCAAGAAACGGTGTATTAAAAGCCAATAAACCATTACCCATAACTATGAACCATACTTTCTGAGACATGGAATGTAAGCAGTGTAGTAAGGGGGTCATTCTGGCTTCTGTCCCCTACATTCCACTGAAACAGCTCTTACCAAAGTCACTAATGATTTGTTCCTGGCAAAATCCAAAGGCCTCATCCTTCTTGATCTCTCTGCTGCTTTCCATACTGTTGACCACAACCTCCATATTATCACCCTGTCCTCACTAGGTTTCAAGGACTCTGTACTTTCTTGGTTCTCCTGCTTTGGTGGCTTCTCCTCTTCTTCCACCCCATTACCTGTAGGTGTTCCTCAGGGTTCCGTCTTGGGACCGCTCCTCTTCTCTCTCTACACCCAGTCCCTTGGAGCCCTTATCTCTTCCCATGGCTTTCACTATCATCTCTATGCTGATGACTCTCAAATCTAGCTCTCTATGCCTGTTATCTCTTTAGAAATCCAGGCTAAGTTCACGGTCTTCCTCTCTGACATTGCTAGCTGCATGTCCCTCCGCTGCTTAAAATTGAACATGGCCAAGACAGAACTCCTTATCTTTCCCCCAAATCCCTCCACTCCTCTTTCCTCTTTCTCTCTCTCTGTGGATAACTCTGTTATCCTTCCTGTCTCCTCAGTGCGTGACCTTGGTGTTATCTTTGACTCCTCTCTCTCTTTCTCTCTACATATCCAACTCATTGCTAAATCATGCCATTTCTTTCTCTACAATATCTGCAAAATTTATTTATCTTATATACCGTGCTATTTGATATCAGTGTGGTTTACATGGAACATCAAGGTATTTTATGGTGGGGGATTACACCATAATTACAAATAACAGGGATCTCAACTTGGATAACTATATTAACTATTTACATGGAACATGGGCTATGGAGGGTTAAGTGGCTTGCCCAAGACCACAAGGGGCACCTTTGGGATTAGAAACCCCAGTCCTTCTGGCCCAAGGTTGCTGTCCTCTAGTGGGATTTGAACCCCTGACCTTCTGGCCTGAAGTACTTTGCCCCAACCACTAGGCCACTCCTCCACTCCACTGCCCCTTCCTCTCTGTTAACACTACTAAAATGATTGTCCACTCTTTAATCACATCCCGCCTTGATTATTGTAAACTTCTCCTCGCCAGCCTCCCCGCAAACCACCTCTTTCCCCTTCAGATAATTCAACATTCTGCTGCTCGTCTGATTTTCTGCCAGTCTCGTTTTTCCCACATCACTCCTCTCCTCATGTCACTTCATTGGCTCCCCATCCATTTCCATATCCAATTCAAGCTTCTTCTACTGACCTATAAATGTATTCACTCTTCTGCCCCCAAGTACGTTTCATCTCTTATCTCTCTTTACACTCCCTCTCTGTTACTTCGCTCTTCTACTAGTCTTCATTTATCTATGCCTTTCACTCATATTGCTAATTCTAGACTTCGCTCCTTTCACCTTGCTGCACCCTTCACCTGGAACAGCCTTCCTGTCTCTGTGCGCCAGGCGTCCTCGTTGGCCATCCTCAAGTCCAGGTTGAAATCACACCTCTACACTATTGCTTTTCATTCTTGACTCTTGTGTTGTGATATGACTATTTTATATATGCTGTGTTTGCTCTCTCTAAGATTAGATGTATACTTTGTCCTGCTGATCTGTAATTTAAAATTATTTTTTGTCTTGACTAGATTGTGAGCTCTGATGAGCAGGGACTGTCTCTCTTATTTGTGTGTACAGTGCTTCGTATGTTTGCAGCGTTTTATAAATGCTTATTAATAATAATAATAATAATAACCTCTAAATACGGGGTTGTACGTCTAGGTTGGACATACAACCCGTGCTCAGGGCTGGAAGCGATTCCAGGCCCAGCGCTCCCCGCACATACAAAGGGCTTGTGCAGGGAGTGCTGGACATGTGCAGGAGAGGGCGGTGAGGGGGCAGAGCGAGGGTGGAATGGGGGTGGTTATCCGCTGGGATGTACATTTGTGTCAGAGCCCTGTATATCCTGCGGCTCTCACCTGCATGCCTGACTTATTCCTCCCTGAGGGTGGAATAAGCCTCAGGCGCCCCCCACATCGAGATGCACAGACACACCAATGGGTATGCAGTGCCCTGCAGACCTGCTCTGGCACACAGCGGCTGCCGGTGAAGGCCAGACACAGGGCTATGGGGACCATTGTCTGAGTCTAAAATGGCAGTCTGACCCAACCTGTGGACAGCTTGTTGCCATGGAGCCAGGATGCCAATGCTGACTTGCACCACCAGAGATGATCTGGCATCTGGATGAGCAACTCCCCATATGACGATATGCTGTCACGGGTACATCTGGACCCCAGATGACAGAATCGGGTCCATTTCCTGCACATCTGGTTTTGACATGGTCAAAGCAGGAAACAGAATTGGCCTTCACGTGTCTGCTCTGCATGTTAAATACATGGCAGACACCAGGTAAATCCCCTCCATTTACCGTGGAGGCTTTGCACTTACTGCACCTTCATTTTTATAAATAACACACAATTACTGCACTTTAGTTAATGGGCCCATGGATTAATTAATCCCTTTACTCTATTCACACTGTGGTGCTTTGGTGTTAGTATCATGTGAAGTTCCCAGCTGTGATAATGCATGAATAATTTCATGTGACGTTTAGGTAAAGGATGTAAATGAACCAAGAGCTCGTTTTTATCCCAAAGCTACATTTTTCAATAAAAGCGGACTAACCCATGAAGGTTTCTATCTTATGAATGTTTTTGTGGTGAGTACGTGAAGGCCTAATATGGTTCAGGGAGGTGCATCCATTATTATGCTTTTGGTCCATTAACATTCTTTAAAAACGAATGTGCACAAAATCAATTTAACACAACTAACCCATGAAGAATACACAGCAAATTGATTTCTACATGTTAAAAGCTTTAACATGCATTAAGAATCTGTAGGTTTTAAATGAACCAGAACATGTTTGAAAATCAGGAACAAAGCCTGGAAATGATCTGAAAATGACCCAAAAGGTTTTTCTATACATATCCCTAATGGGTGTATTTATGAACTCTTTGGCTATGTAAGTGCATCTAACCAGATCAAGTTTTATTGGCAGCCTAAAGATCATCTATATATCTTTTGGCAACCTAATGATATATAGATAAAAGCTAATACTTTGAAACTCATAATGGAACATAGCGACTGAAGATCAAGAAAGAGAGCAAAGAGATAAATGGAAATATAAGGGGGTGTGCATCAGTGATGCTGAGGGCTATGCTATCGGTAGTTTAACTACTGGCAGAGTCTCCCAAGATGGACAGGTCTCAGCTGAGATGCCGGACCAATACAAACCACTCATCTGGTTAGCAGCAGAAAGGGACAGTGTTTTCAGAGGAGGATCACATTTCTGTGACAAAGGCAACAACGCTAAACTTAAACTGTGCGGAGGAAAGGCCCGGCAATCTACTTCTGTATCTTGCCATGAAAAGTCAATGGATAGTCACAACAAAACAAATTGCACTATAGTGCTGGAAGATGAGACCCCCAGGTCGGAAGGCACTCAACTAGCTACTGGGAAGGAGCTGAAGACTTTTCAGAGTAAAGCCAGCATTTATGATGTTGTTGGATCAAATCCCTCGGGATGTCTGACTGCTGATGAAGCTGTACTTGAAATGAGAAGCTGTAAAGATGTCTTACATATTGGGATATGGAACATATGAAGCATGAAACAAGGGAAGTTGGAGGTGGTCAGAAACATGTACAACTTGATCTGTTGGGTGAACTGAAAAATACACTGGTATCAGGCACTTTGCATCAGATAATCACATGGTCTACTATGCTGGAAATGAAAGACAAAGAAGAAATGGTGTTGCATTTATAATAGAGAAGAAACTTGCAAGAACTGTAATGAAGTACAATGCAGTCAGTGAACGCTTAATCTCTATTCATCTATGAGGAATGCCTATCAATACAGCTATAATTCAAGTATATGCTGCAGAAGAGGATGAAATTGATGAGTTCTATGAACAAGTACAAACTGAAATTGACAGAACATGTAAACCGGATATCCTGATAGTCATGGGTGACTGGAACACAAAAGTTGGCAAAAAAGAAGGCAAAATGGTTGGAAAATATGGATTTGGCAAAAGAAATAAATCTGGAGAAAGACTGATAGGATTCTGCAAAACCAACGATCTATTCATCTCAAACACCTTCTTCCAGCAACACAAGCAGCGACTGTATACATGGATTTCATCCAATGGATTGCACAAAAATCAAATTGACTACATCTGTGGAAGTCAACGATGGAAAAGCTCTATAATATCAACAAAGACAAAACTTGGAGCTGACTGTGGTACAGATCACCAACTACTAGTAAGAAAACTCAAGCTAAAGTTGAAATAGAGCAAGCCACTCATGAATGCTATTAGTAATCTGTGAACTATCATTAAAATCATCTCTAATACCTGAAGATTGGAGGATCGCCAATGTAACACCAATTTTTAAAAAGGGTTCCAGGGGTGATCCGGGAAACTACAGAACGGTGAGCCTCACGTCAGTACTGGGAAAAATGGTAGAAACCATCATAAAGAATAAAATTACTCAGCATGTAGATAGTCATGGCCTAATGGGAGACAGCCAACATGGCTTTAGACAAGGAAGATCTTGTCTTACTAATCTGTTATGTTTTTTTGAAAGTGTGAATAAACAGGTGGAAAAAGGTGAGTCGGTTGATATAGTGTATAAGGACTTTCAGAAAGCCTTTGACAAGGTCCCTCATCAGAGACTTTTGGCAAAACTAAAGAGTCATGGGATAGGAGGTAGTGTACTACTGTGGATCAGGAACTGGTTAAAAGATAGCAAGCAGAGGGTTGGGCTAAATGGCCAATTTTCCCAATGGAAAAAGGTGAATAATGGTGTACCCCAGGGATCTGTGCTGGGTCCGCTGCTTTTTGACATATTCATAAATGACCTGGAAAGTGGAATGACGAGTGAGGTTATCAAATTTGCAGATGACACAAAACTATTTAAAGTTGTTAAAACCCAAGAGGATTGTGGAAAATTGCAAGAGGATCTTGATAAATTGGAAGACTGGGCATCAAAATGGCAGATGAAATTTAATGTGGACAAGTGCAAAGTTATGCACCTAGGGAAGAACAACCCAAACTATGGTTACACAATACAAGGTTCCACATTAGGAACCACCACCCAGGAAAAAGATTTAGGCATCATTGTGGATAACATGTTAAAACCCTCAGCCCAGTGTGCAGCGGCAGCCAAGAGAGCAAATAGAATGCTAGGTATCATAAGGAAAGGAATGGAAAATAAAACAAAAGGTATTATAATGCCTCTATGGTGAGACCGCACCTTGAATATTGTGTGCAATTCTGGTCGCCGTATCTTAAAAAGGATATAGCGTTATTAGAAAAGGTTCAGTGAAGAGCCACCAAAATGGTAAAGGGGATGGAAGGATACTCCTATGAAGAAAGGCTAAAAAGGTTAGGGCTCTTTAACCTGGAAAAGAGACGACTGAGGGGAGATATGATAGAAGTCTATAAATTAATGAACGGAGTGGAACGGGTAAACGTAGATCGATTATTTACGTTATCAGAATATAGAAAGACTAGGGGACATGCAATGAAGCTACAGGGTAAACCATTTAAGACTAATAAAAGAAAATATTTTTTCACTCAACATGTAATCAAACTCTGGAATTTGTTACCGGAGGATGTAGTAAAGGCTGTTAGTGTAGCTGGGTTTAAAAATGTTTTGGACAAGTTCCTGGAGGAAAGGTCCATAAACCATTATTAAGAAGGGACCCAGGATATCAATTCTTGACCCAGTATAAGCATTGCGGAACCTGTGTCTTTTGGGGAAACTGCTAGGTACGTATGACCTAGATTGGCCACTCTTGGAAACAGGATACTGGGCTTGATGGACCTTGGTCTTACCCAGTATGACATATCTTATGTTCTTATGTTCTTATGAATGTAGCAAAATATGATCTTGAGAATATACTACTGGAATTTAAAAACTGCCTGAAAAACTGATTTGCTGCTTTAGATACAAATGGCAGAGCTCCAGAAGAGTTATGGAATGACATCAAGAAGGTTGTCCTAGAAGAAAGCGAGAAGTCTTTACAAAAGGTGAAAAAGCAAAAATGGCCAATGGATGATGGAAGAAACTCTGAAAATTGCCCAAAAACATAGAGAAGCCAGAGGAGAAAGGAAGACAATCACAGAATTCAACAGAGATTTGTAACATACAGCAAGACAGGACAAGGAAAAGTACTACAAAGATGCATGCAAGGAAATAGAAGCAGAAACTATTAGAGGAAGAACAACATCGGTTTTCCTAAAGCTACGAGTGTTAAAGAAAAGAATTTGAGCCTCAAATTGAAATGTTACAAGATGCTCAAGGTTCTATATGACATACCAGTAAGATTCTACTGAAGATTATTCAACAGAGACTACAACCAACTATCTGAAGTGCAAGCAGGGATCAGGAAAGGGCAAGAAATGAGAAACATCGTGGACTGATCCTTGAAAAGACTAAAGAATACCAAATTGACAACAGCAAGGCTTTTGACTGTATAAATCATGAAAAATGCTGGGCCATATTAAGAAGCATGGCTATACCAGAACACCTGATCATTCTCTTGCATAATCTGTACATTGATCAAGAAGCAACAGTTCGAACGGAACTAGGAGAAACAGAATGGTTTAAAATAAGCAAACATGTATGACAAGGCTGCATGCTTTCCCCCTACCAGTTTAATTCATATGCAGAACAGATCATCAGCAAAGCAGGATTGTATGAAGACAACAGAGGTGAGAAGATTGGTGGAAGACTCATCAACAATCGTTGCTATGCTGATGATACCACATTACTGGGTGTAAGTGAAGATGATCTAAAACATTTGCTTTTCACTATCAAGGAACATAGTCTTAAAATGAGCCTGCACCTTAATGTAAAGAAGACAAAGATTATGACAACTGGCAAAATCAATAAGTTCATTGTTGAAGGAGAAAAAATTGAAATCATGGACAACTTTAACCTACTTGGATCAACTATCAATAAAGAAGAAACAAGCAGTCAAGAAATCCGACACATTGCTCTTGGCAAAATGGCTATGAAAGACCTAGTCAAGATTGTGAAGAGCAGAGATGTCTCTCTCCATATAAAGATTTGACTCATTCAAGCCATGGCATTTTCAATAACATTATCTGGATGCAAAAGTTGGACAGTGAAAAAGATAGACAGGAAGAAAATTGATGCCTTTGAATTATGTTGCTGGCGGCGAATACTGCGTATACCATGGACTGTCCGAAGAACAACCAGTCAGTACTAGAGGAGATCAAACCTAAGCTTTCTTTAGAAGCTCAAATGACAAGACTTTGACTTTCATACTTTGGATACATCATCTGAAGAGAGAGATCATTAGAGAAAGACATCATGCTTTGCAAGATAGAAGGTCAACGCAAAAGAGGAAGGCCAGCAATGAGATGGATCGATACAATAACATCAGCTACGGGTGCCAGTCTGTCAACAATGAGCTGCCTAACTGAAGACCGAACACAATTTAGAACAACTATCCAGAGGGTCACCATGAGTTGACACAGACTCAATGGCACTTAACAACAATAACATCATGGCAGAGGTGGTAGTAAGAGAGAATTTTGGAAGAATATCTCACAATGTTAGTAGAGATTTTTTTTCACTTTAAAAAGATGTTACTAATTTTCTAAACAGGGCTTTTTTTTCCAGTTTAACCTGAAACCATGTTGTCTTATTCACAATGCTTAATAATGTTATAGAACAAATAAGAAAAACATGCAATGCTTTATAATGCACAACACAATTTAATATAATGTCCTAACAGGGCACAGAAAAGGAGCAAAGAAAGTAGGGAAAAATATTAAATAAACACCATTTCTCAGGAATAGGTAAGAAATATAGCTTTAGCTTTCTTAACAGAAATAAATCTTCTGAAGATCACCTGCATAAAAACTAGAGACCCAAGCTATAAAAGAGTTTAAATGTAATACAGCAACAAGTCCAGAGAGACTGTTAGCACAACAATTAAAATAGATTAAAGTAGTAC
Source organism: Ichthyophis bannanicus (assembly GCA_033557465.1). Taxonomy (NCBI): domain Eukaryota; kingdom Metazoa; phylum Chordata; class Amphibia; order Gymnophiona; family Ichthyophiidae; genus Ichthyophis; species Ichthyophis bannanicus. Next base: position 650,304,302 of record CM066034.1, on the reverse strand, counting down.
AGCTCCAGCATTACTAAGCATATTTCTGGAAAGCTTTGAAATTCCCTTTCTCTTTATTAGTATGTATCATGCAAAGTACATCTCTTAGTCCCAATCCACATAAACCAAAGGAGATTGTCCTACTAAACAGGGATCCCAAATCTTAGTTAAAATATTAGTTTCTAAAAAGGCACTTATTTTATGTATTGAAAAGATCAGAAAAACCTTAATTAGTGTAGGCATTTTGCAGATAATGCATACAGAATACAACATATCATCCAAAGCATTAAATTAAATAACTCTGACAATTGTGTCTACTTAGATCAGGAGTGCACAGCGCCATTCCCTGAGGTCTGCAAACAGGTCTGATTTTCGGGATAACTAAACTATAAGATTAATCCAGGGATTAACATAAGGTCATATTTTTGTGACATGAAAAGGTCATTTATAACAAAAGTTCCCAATTTTGCCACATTTTTTAAATCAAATTAATAATAAAAACGAGACTATCAGTATGCCTCTGTATGGAGTCATGTATGACTGCATCTCGAGTATTATGCTGGTCATACCATCTGAAAGTTTATAGTTTTACTAGAAACAATTGAAGGAAAATGATAAATCAGATAGAACATATATTTTATGAAGGAAGGCTAAACAGGTTAGGGGCAGGGCTGTCAAAGTTATTTTGATACTTGGCTACATTAGTAAAAAATGAATATTAAGCAGGCCAACATAGGAGAAGGGATTGAGGAGACAGGCATATGCAAATTTTTGCATACTAAATTATGTACATTTGTAACTTTTATAAAATGTAGTTTTTATCTGATATTCCTTGTGCATCCATTAACCGAGGCAAGCGTACCCGGTGCTCCGGGCCCTGCCACAAATTCTCCCCCTCCTTCACCACCAAACCCCCACTTCCAAGAAAACACCACACAATTATTATGGGAAAATAACTGGTCGCAGCTTTATTAAGTAATAACTATTAACAATATTCAACCACAGAAAACATAACTAGGCCCCCTAGCGGAGTAGTGCCACACCAGCCATGCCTTAGCAAAGTGCCTACCACCGCTACGGCCCGACACTTGCCCCCCGGCAAGTTTTCCCACCCTTCTCCCGACTTCGCCATGCCCATAGCAAAAGCCGGCCAGGGTATATCCGGGTCAGGGGCATGCCAACCCCCGCCCAAGTGTACCTTGAGGCACCAGACCCCGGACCTCCGGGATCCCGCCACCGGCACACGACAATCTGTCGATGTGCCGCCCCCCCAAGCCTAAAGCTGCGATCAGCGTCTATCCCGCAAAACAACATACTCTAAGGCCTCCTGCCAGTCGTTAAGGAGCAGGTCCATGCCAACTGGGGACAAATGGACGCCATCACTCCTATAAAGACCAGCGCAACCGACCTCCACCCATGTGTGCATGATCTGATAGCCACCATTAACACAGACCCACCGACCGATCTGCCGGTTTATCTTAGTCAGCCCCCTCGACCAGCGCCGCTGGCCCCAGCATGCTGGCCGAGGGATAATGTCCGACCACAACAAAATTGTCCCAGGGAGCATTTGCAAAACCACTGCCAAGTCGTCCTGTACCACTCTAATCAGCTGACGACAGCACCATGAGACAAGGTCATTGCCCCCCAAATGCAGCAGCAGCACCGCCGGTTTCCGCGACGTCCTCATGTGGTGACGGAGCAAAGGAAGCAGCTGCAGCCATCGTAGTCCTCTCTGTCCCAGCCATGAGACCGACACCACTGCAGGATCCATTCGCAAGTTCAGTCCCCCAGGTCGAATGGCAGCGCGCTGACAGGCCCAGTGGACAAAGGAATGCCCCACCACCCAGGCAATACCAGGCTCGATGCCCCCATCTGAAAAACAAATAAACAATCAGTATACCCCCACCCCCAACCAAGACAAGCCCTTATAACCGTATGTAACCCTGGAAAGCCCGAGACCACCAACGACCTATGCACCGAACGTCATCATCCGACATTCCGGTCCCCGCCGCACTGGTGGCCGCACCTATACGAAACGAGTGAGAGGCAAAGCAGCCGGGGTCCTCACCCAAGGCACCTAGAGCCAACCTCAGCACAGCCACTACCTGGAAACGAGTCAACACCCGATCATTCTCATGTCGAAAGAGAACCCCGGCCCACTCCGGGCGCACCCGCAAGTACCTCCGCACCGCCTGCACAGGGCAAGTAACGAGACCCGCGACCTCCCACAATACAATCCACAAACCCCGACCTCGCTGATCCGTCTTGGACTTTTCCAACAGGATCCGCATCTGGCCGTCCTACAAATACACGTGGCGCCTGTGCAAACCTCCCCCAGCCCCCAACCTACCCGAATTGGCCACCAGCTCGCCCATGCGAAAAGCCCCGAAAAAAGCGAGACAAAAAAACGGCCCGGAATAGCACCACCTCAAAAGCTGAAGAGGCCACCCGGGGAAATACCTCTAAGAGGCGCACTAGCAATCCATGCGTAATGGGCTTGCGGCGATCCGCGGGTGACGGCCGAAGCCGCTCCCACCCACGAAGCAGGCGACGCGCCAAAACTCCCCCAGCAGCACCACCCCAGCCCACGGCGCCGGCAACAAAGTTAAAACCCGCCAGCTGCGAACGCACCAACGTGCGGGACAGCCCGCGACCCTTAGCCTCCGCTATAAAACTACCAATGAGGGCATCAGGCACCCTACCCGCCAACCAACCCCTCTCCCTTAGAAACTCCGCCACCTCGTCGCAGCCACGCCGGTACACCGACCACGTCCCGGGCGTTACCGAACTTCGCAGTAAGCTCAGCATCTCTCCAGGCCAATGCTCCACAAGGAATCGGGGACCATGGCTCCCTCCGGGTCCACCTCCGGGGCCAGTTCGCGTAAACGATCCCACTGTAAACGAGAAAGCGCATCAGCTATATGATTTTTGCAACCAGGGAGGTGCCTGGCACGAACAGATACATTCAAGGACAAGCAGGCTAACACCACTTCGCGCATCAAGCGAGTCACCCGCAAGCATTTTGGTGAGAAACGATTAACCACGCTGACCACGGCCTCATTGTCACACCACCACACCACCCGCCGGTCCCGCAACCGCTCAGGCCACAACTTCAGCACTACCAAAAATGGAAACAATTCCAGGAAGGTGATGTTGGAGGTCAAACCTGACTGGTGCCAGTGCTGGGGCCACCGCTGCGCGCACCTAGCCCCCCCGAAGTAAACCCTGAATCCGATGCTCCCGGCCGCGTCCGTAAACAGCTCCAACTGTGCACTAGACACCTCTGCGCCCAACAAAACGGAAGTCCCATTAAACTCCTCCAAAAATTGGCTCCAAACCCAAAGATCCGCCCGCATCGGCACGGTAACTCGGATCCGGTGGTGCGGCTTCAGCACCCCGGCCGTTGAAGCAGCAAGTCGCCGGGAAAAAACTCTGCCCATGGGGATCACCCGACACGCAGAATTCAGAGAGCCCAACAAGGCTTGCATCTCACGCAAGGTGATCTTAGCGGACGCAAGGACGTTAGCGACCAACGCACGTAAACCAGCCACCTTTTCCGGGGGCAAGCGCGCGATAAGCTCCACCGAGTCGAGCTCCACGCCTAGGAATGTGAGCCTGGTCGTAGGCCTTTCCGTCTTCTCCACCACCAATGGTACACCCAACTCCTGCGATAACTCCTGGAACCCCGCTAACAACGCCTGACACTCATCGGAATGGGCCGAACCTATGAACAGGAAATCGTCCAAGTAGTGGACCACATTCCGCAACCCAGTCTTCTGACTCAAGGCCCACTGCAAAAACGTACTAAACTTCTCAAATAAAGAACAAGAAACAGAGCAGCCAATCGGCAAACACTTATCAAAATAATAGCTCCCCAGAAAATGAAAACCCAACAACGGAAAAGAAGAAGGATGCACCGGCAGCAAGTGGAAGGCGGACTCAATATCCACCTTCGCCATCCAAGCGGACCGCCCAGCCGTCCGTACCATCTCAGACGCCCTGTCAAAAGACGCATACCGCACAGTGCAGAGCTCCCGAGGGATATGATCATTCACAGACGCACCCATCGGACAGGACAGATTATGAATGAGCCAAAACTTTCCCGGTGCCTTCTTCAGCACAATCCCCAGAGGAGAGACCACCATACCCGGAAAAGGCGGCTCCAGAAAAGGCCCCGCGATCCAGCCCAAGTGCAACTCAGCCGCCAGTTTGCTTCGCACCACGTCTACAAACCTCCGAACCGAAGGGGAATTCCTTGACCGCTTAGCCTGCACTACCTCCCGAACCGGGATAACGAAACCAAACTGGAAACCGGATCCCAACAGCGCCCGATCACGCCTCCACGGGTATTGCTGCAGCCAAAACCGTAAGGATTCCGCCCGAACCGGAGTCGGGGCCACATCAGCCCACTCACTGGGCCTTTGGCCCTGGCCCGGCGACGCCCTCGGGCCCACGTCTACCACACTTAACGGCGGAGTGACCCCCGCTGCAGACGGAACAGAGGTGCTTGAATTTACAATCAGGAAAGGGGCAGGTGGTCCTATTGAAGAGCCAGCACACGTCGCTGCCACCCCCTGACCCGACTTTCTGCTGCACTCCACCCCCTGCCGATCGAAAGGAACGGCCCCCACCCGAAGGTCCTGCCGCGCCCCCTCTCCCCCCGGAGGCCACGCCCGACCGAGCAGACATTTGAGTCAACCATAGGTTGATGTCCTGCGTGCCCCATGACAAGAGTCTATTCTCCTCCATCCTATCCCAAAACTTCTCGTCATATCTATGTACCGGCGCTTCCGAATCTTCCTCCGCAATTTCTTCGGAACCCCTTTCCACAACTCCGGAAAAGCTACCACCGACGGTGCCCCCCCCACCCGACCGAGACCCCGCCTCTTCAACCTCCGCCTCGCGACCTGAGGAAGACGAAGACGAATCCGCTGAAGAAGAGGAAGAGGAATCAGAACTACGATGCCTACGACAAGATCGACGCCGCTTCCTCTACGAACTGCGCTCCGCACTGTCTAGGGCCAACTGCCATGACCCATCCCCACCCTGGTCCCCCGACAACTCACCTGCGGCCTGTTCATCCACCCCCGACGGCAAAGTCGCAGCTTGGTCCCTCCGGCGACACCTTCCTCGGGTTGCAGCATCCTGGACTCCAGCCTCCAACACCTCTGCGGCACCGCTCAGCGCCGCCGCGCTGCCATCCACCGCCGGAACCAGATCTGGGCTCGCAGCGCCGAGCTGCGCCATCCCCTGCACCTGCGGAGACAAAAAAGAAAAAACAGGGGGGGCACCCGCCGCAGGCCACATAGGGGACCAAGGCGCTCGCCAATCCGCTGACGAAGTGCCCTGCCCCCCACTCACCCAATGGTCCCAAGGCGAAGTACCCCTCACCGGCATATAGCCCCCCAGAACAGATGGCCACACTGCAGCAGGAGGCACCCCAGGAAAACCATGGGCCCCGCCTACCGGCAACGCACCGCACTGCCCCTGCACCGTTTGGCCAAAAGCATTGGCCCCCCCAGCGCCACTGTCCCCCCCCCTCCACTATACTCCCCCTGGCACCCGCCCCCAGAGCCTCCCCCCTCCCCGGCATAACAGCGCTAGCCCGCCACCCCCCCCCCGTTGCGCGCTCACCTTTCCCCTCGCTTTTCCCCTCTGAGCCCCCCCAACATATGCCCTCCGCTCCCCCCGAGAGCTCCCATGCCCTCGCGCCAACCCCCAACCCCTCGAGACCCCCCTCCCCACAGGCACCCCCCCACGCAACCCCCCTTCCCCAGCTGGATTCCCCACCACCCCTTCAACCCCCCCTGCACCCCCCCCAGCCCTAGAAGGCACAGGCCGACGACATGAAGACCTGCTCAGCCCCCTCTCCCTGCCCCCTCGCCCCCCATGTGGTGGCATACTTAAACACACAACTTCAATTCCCCTGCTTTATATATCCCACGTATGTGCTATGCCGTTTAGCACCAGCCCCTGCCAAGAAGGGCTAACACCCACCCTCTTAGGAGCACCACCACATAAGAGGCACTAGGCCCGCACCCCAGTCCCACGCCTAGCCCCACCCCCACCACCAAAACCCCCGCGGGCCCACACACCCCCAGCTCACCGAGCAAAGAAGAGCACCTGCCTGCCAGCAACCGCGCCGCCGGCAAACCGAACGAGACGATCCGCCGCCACAGAAACAGCAGGCCCCGAAAAAGCAGCACTCAGCAAAAAGCCGGCACTCTGCAGGTCTCCAGCGACGACTGAGCACGCGGAGACTTGCAGCAGCCCCTCAACCCGCCGCGCTCCCCACCAGCCGCTCCCCCATTGGCTCCCGAGCGATCGCATTCGCCGGGAGCCAATGGTTTCAAACCATAACCTCCCCCCCCCGGCCCCAGGAAGCGGCCGCACGCAGGGTCCCCGCACCGGGCCGCGCGCCCGGTTAATGCCGGCCGTCGGGACCCTGCCCGCGGCCTTGCTCATTAATTTAGTCTTCCTGCTTCCTCCCTCTTTCCATGCTAACAAAGGGATATGTTTACTAAACTGGGCTAATGGTTAACCCGGGCTATTTGCAACTAGGTCCCATTGAATAACATGGGACCTAGTTGCAGATAGCCCGGGTTAACAGCTTACCTGGTTTAGTAAATATACCACAAAATACAGTGTATCTGTCCTCGGTCACATACACAGAACCTCACCACATACAGAATAACTTACCACAAATGTTAAGCTGAAATCCCAAGAAACCAAATTCAGCATGCAGTGCAATACCAGAGAAATAAAAAGTGATGCATTTCCTCCTGTATTGTGCAAAATATGAAGATAGCGCTTGTACATTCCTAAAACTGACATATCCAATTATTAAGCTGAAAATTCTTTAGTCTTTTCAAGGATCCATCTCACATCCGCAATGATGTCTCTCGTTCCTCGCCCTTTCCTGAACCCTGCTTGCACTTCATGTAGTTCTTGTTCCAGGTATGGTTGTAGTCTCTTTTGAATAATCTTCAGTAGAATCTTGCTGGCATGTGGGATCAGAGCGATTGTGTGATAATTTCCACAGTCAGTTGGATCACCTTTCTTTAGTATTGGTATAAACACAGATTTTTTCCAGTCAGTTGGCCATGATGTTTATTTATTTTATTTTTATTTATTTGAACTCATTTCTATACCGCTCCTTCCAGTGGTCAGCAGCGGTTCACATTAAACATTTAACTCTGCAAAGTTGGCAGTTTACATAAAACAAAACTTAGCAGTTTACATAAAACAGTAGTGGGAGCATTGAACATGTAAAAAATGTAACATTAACTTCATAACTCAAACTATTTACATAATAAGGGAACATGTGGTGATACATATGGTTAAAAACTATATACAATGTATTTGAATTGATACGGAATATGAATTACATACATGTAGGATTTACAGTTAGTTCAGAGGTAGTTTGTAATTATATGAGAATGAAATGTGTTACACTTCATCAAATTTGTTTCGTGTGTAAATTTTGCTCTATGTTATTTCGGACTGATTGTAGTATTCTTGAAAAAGGTGTGTTTTAAGGTTTTTCCGGAATGATAAGAGGTCTTTGTTAGCTCTTAGTGTGTCGGGTAGTTTGTTCCATTGTGTGGGCGCTAAGTATGTGAATGCTCTATTGCTGGTGTTCATTTTTACTTTGCAGATAGAAGAAGGAATTTGTAGTGTATTTAAATTGTTTTGTCTTCCATATTTGTGTTGTCTTCCATATTTCTTGGCAGAGCCTTGTAAGTATGGTAACAGCTGCATCAGATTGCTGCAATACTTCTGTGGGAATGCTATCAATGCCTGGGGATTTGTTCTTTGATAAGGCTTTCAATGCTGCTTCAACTTCTTCTTTCATCACCAATGGTTCCCGATCATAAGGTACAGGTTGAAACGGCTGTTGGTCCACTTGATCTTTATCATATAAAAACTCTGTATATTCCTTCCACCTTTTCTTGATCTTCTCAGCATCATTCAACATAGAACCTTGAGCATCTTGTAACATTCCAATTCGAGGCTGGAACTTTTTCTTTAATTCTCGTAGCTTTAGGAAAGCCAATCTTGTTCTTCCTCTAATAGTTTCTGCTTCTATTTCCTTGCAAGTGTCATTGTAGTACTTTTCCTTGTCCTGTCTTGCTGCACGTTGGAAATCTCTGTTGAGTTCTGCAATTGTCTTTCTTTCTCCTCTGGCTTTAGCTTCTCTGCGTTTCTATTTGTGCTTTATCGACTATAGCAAAGCTTTTGACTGTGTAAACCATGAGAAACTCTGGGCTACATTAAGAAGCATGGGTATACCAGAACACCTGATCGTTCTCTTGCGCAATCTGTACATTGATCAAGAAGCAACAGTTTGAACGGAACAAGGAGAAACAGAATGGTTTAAAATAAGCAAAGGTTTAAGACAAGGCTGCATACGTTCCCCCTACCTGTTTAATTTATATGCAGAACAAATCATCAGAGAAGCAGGATTGTATGAAGACAACAGAGGTGTGAAGATTGGTGGAAGACTCATCAACAACCTTCACTATGCTGATGATACTACATTACTGGCTGAAAGTGAAGATGATTTGAAACATTTGCTTCTCACAATCAAAGAACATAATTTCAAAATGGGCCTGCACCTTAATGTAAAGAAGACAAAGATCATGACAACTGGCATAATCAACAGGTTCATCGTTGAAGGAGAAGAAATTGAAATTGTGAACAACTTTAACCTACTTGGATCAACTATCAATAAAGAAGCAACAAGCTGTCAAGAAATCAGACGACGCATTGCTCTTGGCAGAATGTCTATTAAAGACCTAGATAAGATTCTCAAGAGCAGAGATGTCTCTCTCCATACAAAGATTTGACTTATTCAGGCCATGGTATTTTCAATAACATCATATGGATGTGAAAGCTGGACAAAGACAGACATGAAAAAGCTGGAAAAAGACAGACAGGAAGAAAATTGATGCCTTTGAATTATGGTGCTGGCGGCGAATACTGTGTATACCATGGACTGCCCGAAGAACAAACCAGTCAGTACTAGAGGAGATCAAACCTAAGCTTTCTTTAGAAGCTCAGATGACAAGACTTCGACTTTCATACTTTGGATACATCATGCGAAGAGAGAGATCATTAGAGAAAGACATTATGCTTGGCAAGATAGAAGGTCAACGCAAAAGAGAAAGGCCAGCAATGAGATGGATCGATACAATAACAGCAGCTACGGGTACCAGTCTGTCAACAATGAGCCGCCTGACTGAAGACTGAACACAATTTAGGATAGCTATCCAGAGGGTCGCCATGAGTCGACTCCGACTCGACGGCACTTAACAACAACAACAACAAGCTGAAAATAAAACACTTGTTTCTGCATTTGTTGTCTGGCAATTTTACTTTTCTAATCATGCTGGTCCCAATATTTGGTTTCTGCTTTCCTCTGTCTTCTTTTAATTCTATTTTCAATTTGACATTTTTCTCTCCTCCTATCTTCCTCCCCTATATCCACTTCTAATACTGATACTTTTCCCTTCAGCTTTCCATTTATTTTTTTGCTTCTCTATCCCCACTTTTTACTTAGGGGTATGTTTACTAAACTGCGGTAATGCCATTCGCGTTAGGAGCTGCGGTAGAGGCAGAAATGCCCAAATAAGGACATGGGCGGTACATTGTTACCGATAACGCGCGTTACAAGGTGCCATAAATTAACGAGCATTACATGGCACGTTACCGGGCGTTAATCTTAAGAAGGTGCGCAGACATGCAAACACAGAAACAGAGCTGTAGCACAATGGTTACTACACTGTCTGATGGTACAGGGGTCATGGGTTTGATTTCCTAGTGTGCCTAATGCATAAGGCTGGCTGAAGCATCATCCTTTACGTTTAAGTAATGATTGTTGAGGCATTTTACTTTTATTTTAATTAGTGCTGCCAGCAAACACACCCTCACGGTGGCATAACCTAAGGTGCCGCATAAGGCACCCCATAACGCACTCCATAGGGCACATTATAAAGTGCACTGTGTGCCAAGGCACCCTATAATGTCCCCTATAGGACACCTTATAAGGCACCCTATAAAGTGCCTTATGGGGCGCCTTATGAGGCACCTTAAGGTTATAGTACTCTGAGGGTGTTTTTGCTGGCAGCACTAATGTACATTAAAAATAGACAATGCCTCAGACAGCCCTATCAAATAGCCCCACCATGGGTTTGAACCCATGACCTCTGGCATCACAGGCAGTGAGGTAACCAGTGGGCTACAGCTCTATAGCTGCTAGCAAGCCCCTAGCTGGCTGCAGAAGGACTGCACGTCACCACACAAACTGTCTGCTGTGGTTACCAGGATAGGGTTGACCCACCCATACCCAAAATGCACTGCACATGCAAATCAGCAGTCGACAGATGGGCACAAGATGGGGTAAGCACCCCCACAGTACCTCGGCCTGGTAGGGGGAACTGACCGTGTGTGGTACTGGCACAGAGTAGCCACAGACTGTCACATTGTGCAGGTACTGTGCTAACCCTGAGGGTGAGGTGGGGCACCCAGCACCAGGTCCACAGTACCTTTCATGGCTGAAATATGCCATGCTGCAGGTCCCCATCAATGTGTGATAGGTAGTTCCTGCAGACGCACCTAGGATACATCTGTGTCCTTCTGTATTTCTCAGTCATGTCTAGCCCTTATGGGCTATGATGCACCCAGAATAGTGCATATCCTGTGTTGGTGCCATGGTTACATGATGTAGGAGAAGGAGGGAGAGGGAGAAGGAGAGGGTATTTGGACCCATAGGCAGATTATGTACCACCACACAACCCACCCTCTGGGGCTCAGGGTGGGAAACAGAATTACCCACCACTAGATTCACATTCTACCTCCCTGCAATGGTAGCAGTAGAGGGGACCATCCAATCCAGTCCTGCTGGAGAACAAACACCCTACAGGGCAGGTAATGCAGAGCTGTACACATCCATAAAGCAATAGCAGACAAACAGTAGGCCTTGAAATGCTCAGCTGCCCCCCCCCCCCAACTATCTGACATTCTACAGCAGCAAGCCTCCAGCCGCTGCACCCAGCAAAGTGTTCCAACAAGACACATACTAGCTGCAGACAGTCTGCTAGTTAGTCCATAGTGCATGGTCTTGGAGGAGATGTGTGTACCCAGAACTGGGATGTCAGCATACACACCAAGCAGATAAGTCAGTGATTGGGCCCCAAAAGGGACCCATAAATATCACATGAGAGAAATACTATATAGCACTATGGGGGAACCTAGCCATGCCGTGGTCACTGCTCAGTCAGGGTGAGAGTGACCTCCCAGCAGGACATGCTATGGCCACCCTGTACGTGCAGGTGGTGGCTGGCCACTACAATGTCCGAGCCATTGCCCTATGCTATGTACAGATGGATCCAGGCCAGGCCATCCTATCCTGGCTATTCCTACAGTACCTTGCTCCTCATTATGCACATTGGCAGGCCAATACTGGCAACAGTGCTAGCAGTGTGGGCTGTGGAGGGTGTCTGCAGCCACCACACACTCCCCACACCTATGCCAGCATTGTGCAACTATAGAGGTGTTTGGCAGCCCTGGCCACCACACCAGTCCTGGGCACAGTGCAGGCATGGCTATAGTACACAATACTGTTGGGGGTCACTCCCCAGGGTGGTAAACACTGTCAGACACAAGACCTGTAACACACTCCACAGACATCAGAAAGGTTGCTATGATGCAGCTCAATCAGCAAATTGTGCTTAACTTTGGAATTGCTATCTGCCAGTAATCATAGCAACCGTTTGATAGATGTTTACCATATTCCCAGGTTTAGGGTGGCATTGCCAAGGTATGCAAGTGCTTGCATTTGGAGATGCACGCAGGGCTTAACATCCTGCCCCCCCAAGAGGCATTGGATAATGGAGCCTGTGGGTGTGGGTGTGTCTGCCCCAGTTGGCAGCTGCTTTAGGGCAGAGGTTCCCAACTCTAGTCCTGGTGTGCCAAACACTGTTCGGGTTTTCATGCTGTCCCTCATGAATATACATGAGATACATCTGCATACCATGGGGACGGCGCATAGAAATGCAGTACAGGCATCTTTATTAGAGGCAGCATGGAATCTGAATGGTGTTTGGCCTTCCAGGACTGCATTTGGGAGACTCTGCTCTAGGTACTGCGCATGTTTATGGTGTCTGTGCTCTGTAGGGTAAACTGTAGGTGTTTTGGGCATGTTTACATCATCTGAAATAAAGGTTCTGTCTGTATTAGCACGTTTTAGTAGTGGGTAAAATATGGGGACTGGGCTGGCAGGAACCACAGCTGGGACTTGAATCTCTGACCTTCTGTTTCTGAATACAGTGGTTTTGTGCACTGCACCACTGTGTTGTCACAGAGTCAGTGCATTCCCTGGTGATACCATGACTGTTCATCAGACAGGGCCTGTCTCTTGCAGTGCATGGCACCCACCTACACAGGGCTAGGCCACAGTCTGCTCTGGGCAGCTGCCACTGCCCCCTCCACCACCAGTATCCCTCTGCCACCATGCTGACATGCCCTTCTGTTGGTGGTGCTGGTGGAGCGCAATCTCAGGCCAACCAGTGTATGGGTAGGCGGCTGCCTATGGTGTGGGTTCTGGGGTACGGGTGCCTGCATAGGTGTCCACGCTTCCCCCCAGCACCGCCTGCCAATGTTCCGTGCCCTTGGGGGTAGCTGCTGGGTACTATCCCCTGTGAGACTGTGGGAAACACAGTCGTGCCCATGTTGGGCCTTCAGCAGTTGCTGTCTGGCTGCTCTGCTGTTTCAGCATTTGTATGGGCCACCTAGGCATCACCCTAGTCCGCACTGTGGCCCAGCTCCACCACAGCATGTGCCGCCTGTGACACTCTGTATCCCTTTTTCCGGCATCTGTCCAGTTGCCCATTCCGACATGCCCACTCTGCTGTTGCGGGATATGTGCACGCCATAGGACATCTGTCCAATAACAAGGGAAAGCCCTGATCAGTGCTATTTCACTGTGGGCTCATTCACCTTGAATGGGGATGGAGCATAGACTCTTCCACGATTAATATCTTTTTTTTTGGAGTTTCTCGGGGGGGGGGGGGGGTGTTGTTGTTTACCATTAATATCACTATTGGCCAGCTTGGTTATGTTTTTTTTTCCAGTTTGTTGAGGTCATTTTCAATGTTTATGTGCCCTTTTGTTCTGTGCACATGTATCACACTTATCACTTTTTGTGGGTTTCCCTGCCTATGCTGTACATTGCTGACACTGAAATGGTTTTTCTCCCCTGCAAATGTGCATCTAACGGCAGGTTTTCAATCGCGTTAGGATTCAGCTCTTCAGATCAGCGCGTTAGTGTGAATGGAGCTTCTCCCTGCCCACATTCCGCCCATTGACCCCTTCTCTCCGCCCTCTCTCCACCTTCTGCGGTGTTTTATCGCGCCGCGGAACGTCTACGCTCGTTAAGTAACGTTAACACGTGCTATGAGATGTTAACGATCGCTAATGTCTCATAATGCGCTTTAACGTTACTTAACGATAGTTAACATTGCATAACGCGCGTTATGTAACATTACCGCAGTTTAGTAAACATACCCCTAAGATAGCACGTGCATCTACACTTTAATTTTCAGAAATTAAAAAAATATATATTCAACCATGCAGAAATGTATCTCTTTCTTTACCTTCACAGGATTACCCAGTTCTCTGCAGGAGTTATGAAATATAGGTACATTTCAGCCTTTTCTTTCAAGTTTTAGTGTAAAGTCAGGTATGCAACAGGTAGCATTTAGGGGCCTGTTGACTAAAATGTGGTTCAGTTGTTTGCTGTTGAGTTGATGCTGACTCCTGGCGACCAGCCTTATTAGAAAAGACATAAAGAATCTATGTAGCTAACCTACCATACCATAAAGCCAGCAATTCTACCTATGAAAAGATAGTGCTACAAATAATATAATGGGCCCTACAACAGCAATACATCCACAATCGCTTTAACATTTTCTCCTCATCACTTTTCTATATCTTCTATTTTCATTCACGCTCATCATCATACTCTCATTGTTCTTCCATGTCCTCATCCTCTCTTTGTTAGGCATGTTTCACTTGAGCAATACCACCTATTGTTGAGGATTTATTTGTCTGTCCATATGCATGGTATTTTGCTGCAGATGTATATCCACAAAGTGCATGCCCTTCTGTAAGTATAGTTTTACTTGAAAGAAAGCAACAGCACAGGAAAGGTTTTAAGAGATGGCCATGGGATTGGAGGCAGTGTAGTATTGTGGATCAGGAACGCTTAAAAGATAGAAAGCAGAGATCATGGCTAAATGGCCAATTTTCTCAATGGAGAAAGGCGAAGAGTGGAGTACCCCAGGGATCTATGTCGGACCTACTGCTTTTTAACATATTCATAAATGACTTGGAAATAGGAATAACGATCAAGGTAATCAAATTTGCAGATGACGCAAAATTATTCAAAGTTGTTAAAATGCAAGAGGAGTCTGAAAAATTGCAAACGGACCTTGAAAAATTGGAAGACTGAACATCTAAATGGCAGATGAAATTTAATGTGGACAAGTGCAACGTTATGCACCTAGGAAAGAATAACCCAAACTATGGTTCCATGACGCATGGGACCACCTTAGAAACAACCACCAAGGAAAAAGATTTAGGCGTCATCATGGATAATACGTTGAAATCCTCCACCCAGTGTGCAGCAATGGCCAAGAAACAAATAGAATGCTAATAATCAAAAGGAAAGGAATGGAGAATAAAACCAAAGGATATTACAATGCCTCTGTATCGTTCCATGGTACAAATGCATCCTGAATATTGTGTGCAGTTCTGATCACCATATCTTAAAAAGCATATAGCTGAATTAGAAAAGGAATGAAGAAGAGCATAACAATGGGAATGGAACAATACCCCTATGAGACGAGGCTTAAAAGGTTGGGGCTCTTCAACTTGGAAAAGAGGGGGTTATGATAGAGGTCTATAAATTAATTAATTGAGTGGAACATGTTAATGTAAATCAGTTGTTTATGCCATTAAAAAGTAGAAAGACTAGAGGACACACAATAAAACTACAATGCAGCCTATTTAAGACTAATAAGAGAAAATATTTGTTTTACTCAATGTGTAATCAAACTCTGGAATTTGTTATTGAGGATGTCGTTAAAGCTGTTAGTATAGCTTGTTTAAAAAAAAAAGATTCAGACAAGTTCCTGGAGGAAAGGTCCACAAACCTTTATTAAAGAGGATTCGTGAAATCCACTGCTTGCCCTAGGACAAGCATTGTCAAACCTGCGTACCTCTTTTGGAACTTGCCAGGTATTTGTGACCTGGATTGGCCACTCTTGGAAACAGGATACTGGGCTTGATGGACCTTGGTCTGGCCCAGTAAGGCATGTCTTAAGTTCTTTTGGCCAGTTGAGGAAGTAGTAGAAAATTTCAGTCTCCTGCTGATCAAGAAAAAATTGTTAGAGGAGGGACAGAGCCGGTAAACGAAACCTGTCGCCTATCAGTGGGGCAAAAATTAAAGGGTCTGTTGTGAAGAGATTAAAACCACCCACTTTGTCTGAGGAGAGGAGCTGATGGTGAAGTGGAAATAAATGGAAGTGGATGCAGAAGAGAAAATTTGTGAAGGGAATCCAGTCTCTCTTCCAGTAAAGACAAAAGAAAGCAGAAATTAGCAACCAAAGAGAATCCTCCCTCTGCTGGTGATAAGTTGAAAAAGAAAGAGGTGCAGTGGCTAAGCAGAGGACCCATTGAGAACTGCTAGTGGGAGAATCCCCTCTCCCACAAGAGAGAAAAGCAGCGGTGAAGGAGAAGAATGAGTGGGGGATTCCTTTCTCTATTCCCAAGAGAAAATTCAAGTGGCAGATGTGGGAAGTGGCCTTTCTCCTGCATATGATGAAATGTTTAAAGCCATTGGTGAAGAACCATGCCGAGCATCCTACTGTTCTGGACTTCATGCCTGCTGTGAAACTAGAGGTAATTTAGGGTAAATTTGGTACAGCAACAAATGCGCATGCAAAGATTAAGGGGTGATGTTACTATATAGGTTGTGTGTGGGGGGGGGGGCAAGGATGCTGTGTGTGTGTGTGGGGGGGGGGTGTTCATCAAACAAGTGCCTGTCTGGCTTTTGATTTCACAGGAAACACCAAGAATGTGTTAGGTATGACACAGCCTGGATTCCTGAATTTATGTCTCTAAACAGCCAATAGTCACTGACAAACATCAGTATATAGGAAACCAACTGACAGATGCAACTACCTTCACAGCATCATCCACACATAAAAACTATCCATTATACAAAGCCAGGCTACAAGATACCATCACATTTCTCTGATACTTTACTCAGGAATAAACATCTTAAAGCCATAACAAAATCCTTTAAACAGAAGGGATACTCCAAAATCATCTCCAAGAAAATTGCATACTTACTCAAAATACACAAGGAAGACCTACTGCAGTACAAGGAAAGAAAAAACATAGAATGTGTACTACTTGTGGTAACTTACAACTCAGAATTAGAGAACCTAAGGAGAATTATCAAAGATATCCAACTCCTGAGTTTTGACCGAGGGCAAGATGGCGGCAGGGTGTGTCTGCGGTTAAGACAATCTGCACGTACCTCTCCTGCATGGCAGTTTTGGCAGTTCCTTGGAGGTGATGGGATGGCGGAATCGCAAGCAGGTCAGCCTACCCTCAGGCTTGGCCTCCAGTAATACTCCCGGGCAGTTGACTTTGGCGGCATGTGGATTTTCTTCAACTGCAGTCAGAGCGGCGTCTTCAACAGAGTGTCCTACGGAGTCTCCGGGTGAGGTTTTGCCGGCTCTGAGTGCTTCTGGGATTTGGTTATCCCCTGAACAGCGTGCTCCCCTGCTCAACCTGGAGGTAGATTGCCAGCTATCGGAGTGCTCCCTCCTGGTTTACCGATGAGTTCGCCGGTGAGAGGGAGTGAAGAGGGCTCCGGAGAGGTGATGGATGCCTTTTCCCCTTCTTGTTTGGCTGCACTGGCTGTTGGAGGCCAAGGACAATCGGCACCTCATGAAGGAGGTGATGCAGCTGTGAGTGTGGGACTTGGCTCGACTCCAGGCCTGGGAGGCTTGATTAAACCCGCTGTAGTAAGTTTAGATGCACCGTGGGATGCGGTGGTGACAATGAATGCTTCTCTACAGAGAGTTGTAGGTACTGTAAATGCTGATATGATTTCCTTAAGAAATGTTGTTTCTGAGGCCAAAAGAATCCAGGAGGAACAGGCTGGGCATCTGACCAGTGTAGAAGCGGAGCTGGAGCATCTTCGAGGACTATGTGCAGCCCAAATTAAGGACAAAACTTTGCTATCTAGTAAGGCTGAATTTTTGGAGAATCAAGTTCGTAGAAATAATTTGAGATTGTTGAATTTTCCTAAATCTCCTTTAATGTCTGCTTTAGAGATGGCTCGCAAATATTTCCAAGAGGTGTTTAAACTTCTTGGAGATAATCAGCCTCCCATCATGAGAGCACAGTATTTGTCTTTGAGCCCTAGCTCTCGTGGGTCCACTTCTGAGAATCCGCTCCAGGGTACCGGGGACCTTACTGCGTTTATGGAAGATTCTCTGGAGGTGGTGACTGGCCAGACAACTTTGCTAGTGACCCTGGCTCTTGAGCCGGATAAGTCTTTGGTTCTTCGGGCTGTTTTTAGGAATTTCAATGTACCTTTTCAAGGCTCTAAAGTTTATATGTTTCCTGATCTTTCTAGGGCTACCCAATTGAGGAGGAAGGAATTCCTGGGTCTTAGATCTAGAGTCCTTTCCCTAGGGGGAAGTTTTGTTTTACGGTTTCCTTCTCGTTGTATAATAACTTATAAAGAAAATGTTTTTCTATTTTTTGAGCCTAGTCAGTTATTGGAGTTCCTGGTAGTTAGGGAAGAAATTGTCGTGAATACCGCATCTAGCATGGCTGACGTATAAGTCTCTTTCCTGTTTTTATCTTTCTTATTTCCTTAAATGGTTTTTCCTGAAGCCCCCAGTGATTTCCTAAATATTGTGGTCTAAATATGATGAAAATTTTGTTTCCTTTGTTTAATTCCTTTAATTGTTGCCTGTTGGATGTATCATCTTGTGTTTTGTCATTCTTGTGTTACTTGAATGTTGAGGAATAAAAATTATTTAAAAAGAAAAACAAAAAGATTTCCAACTCCTGCTTGTGGAGGACAACTTATTAAAATAATTCCAATTCTAACCCTCCTCCTTCTGAAACAAAAATATGTAAGTAGTAAACTCGTAACAGAATTCCAAAGGGAAGACAATGGCACAAAACCCTGTAAAAATTCATGGTGCAAGTTATGCTAACACATATCACAGAACCCTATGACTACTCACACGGGAAAGATATTCAAAATAAAAGACTTACATGAATGTTCCGCTATGAATGTAGGTCCCAAAATTCTGCGATGGCACTAACCTGGATATCCAATGCTGGGGTCGTATCTGGTCCTGGCATTGAATAACTGGGTTAACTGCTCTTGCAAATTGGTAACTGGGCAGCGGTGATATTTAACCGCTGACCGGTTAGTAATACGTGGCAGAATTTAGGCCTGGGTTATCGATAATGAACCGCTACCTGGTTAGCGACTGGTATTGCCTCTGCTCCATCCTGGAAGGCCCCCGATACCCCCAATGCTAAGTGGTTAGCATCTTGCCATTAAGAGCCGGCAGCTGTGGATATTCAGCGGCACTAACTGTGTTAGTGCTGTTGAATGTCCTGTTCACCGCGATTAACACGGTTAGCAGCTCTGTCGCATGAAACACTTTGAATATCAGGCCTGTAATATATATGATCCAGTGCAATAGATGCAAAGAGGGGTTCTATAGTGGTGAAACAAGCCAAAAGCTGAGGGCATGCTTTAATCTGCTAAATAACATAGGGCCTAAAACCAATACATAAGTTGCACTGTATATATTGCTGTAAATAACGCTGTAGATATGTTATTCCCTGTTGAATCCAAGTTTTGACCCTTGTTTAATGTAATTTCTATGTGGCCCGTCCGCATAATAATATGTTGTTTTATTGTAAACCACACTGATATGTAATAGCGCGGTATATAAGAGAAGTTAAATAAATAAAATAAATAAATAAATAAATAAATAAAATAAAATAAATAAATCTTCATAGACACACCATAAACTGTTACAGAGAAAAACAGAACATCAGTCCTATAGGCAGGGCTGGCCCTAGAGTTGGTTCAAAGTGTTGGTAGCCTAGGCAGACATCAAGCTTTACACCTCCTCTCGCTGTCAAAATCTATTATTTAGCTTTGAATGCCTTAGTTTTGCAGCCCTCTGGAAGTTGCTACCCTAGGCGGCCACATAATTTGCCTAGTGATTAGGCTGGCTCTGCCTATAGGTGAATACTTCTCAAAGGAAAGTCACTCCCTTAGACCTCACAAAATCCCGAAAGGAAACTTCAAGAACATACATGAAAGGAAAACATTTCAAATTAAAATGATCAAGTAGTTCAGGTAGTTCAACACTAAAAAAAGAGGACTGAATAGAGACATTGGTTTTCTTACTCAGTAGCAGACATAAAACATTGAAATCCTCCTCCTGTATGCATCTCATTGTAACTTAATGACAGATGCAGACTAGCTAAGATCAGACAGGATATGTGTAATTGTCACTGTATCCCACACTTTGCTTTGATAAGGAATGACATATGCAAATTACCCAGAACACACATGGTTTGAAATCCACTGTAACTACATTATGCTTTCATCGACCTGATGAAGAGAGCATAGCTCTCAAAAGCTTGTCAAAAATATATTGTTAGCCCAATAAAAAGGTATCACCTACAACTTGTTGACCTTTATTTGCACATTTGTCTGTAAACACATTCTGATATGGACCCTTTGCTCCTCCCCTTCAGCATTGCATCAAGTGGCATCCCAGGGGTTAGATCCCATCTTCCAAATATTTATACATTGCTAGCCAGGTCAGCGCTGCCCTGAACCTTGTTCAGATTGCCTCCATTGCTGATACAGTTTGCTGCTCAGTGGGGATCTTCTACAGTGGGAGATGCAGTTTGTTATTCTCCTCTCACATCTTCCTGAGGCTTTTTTCTGTCACTACCCCCTGAAGCTGAAGAAGGACAGGTTCCTGGGTTGGGCATGCTCCTTCCCTTTTTAACTTCCAGTAGGTCCTACTTATAAGCAAAGTCCCACTTATAAAATAGAGTGGCTTTCTCTCTTTTGGTGTGCCTGCAATTATATTCTATCACACTGAATCTTGATTTATTTGGATTGCTTGTGACAGAAGTGAGAAGTTGTCATTTCCTCCCCCCTCCCCTGGGTAGGCAGTTAGAGCCTCATTCAATAACATCCATGTCTGGCCTGCGGTCGTGTACAAAATGCAAACGGGGCTGATTTCAAATTGATTCCGAAACTGCGGGTATAGACACACTCGCGATTTCGGGATGAGGGAGATATACGTTCCCATGTGCACCACATTCAGAGAAGATATATGTAGCAGATGCTCCTCGACACCATGTGGCCATGCCTATGCTCACAATACATGCAGCTCCTAAGCTGATGGCCACAACAGCATATGTCAGCACAGCCAGCATAGTGTCCCTGGCACAACATTCTGTTCCAGTGGGGGTGGTTTTAGTGTTTCACACACGTAAACACGTCCCTCACCTCTGCAATCTGTTGTGCACCACTGCATCCTGTGCTTTCCATGACAGCATGCATACCAATTCAATATAGACTTGACACATCCCATTCTCCATATAGCATGTAGTGTAGGGCAGAGCAGAATCTGTAAGTCCTGCTCTTATTCCATAGTTCCGCAGGAAAAATATGTATGTCAATTGGGAAGTCTGGGGATGTTCAGGGGCCTTTCCTGAATACCCTTTCTGCATCTTGATGGCTAACCACGTTGCTTTTCCACCCCTCCCTGCCCATGTTCTACAATCCCCATACTTTTCTTGCAGGGCCATAGGGCTATAGCATATGTTGGTGTACATTTTCTTTTATTTATTAAGATTTTCATTAAGGTGGTGTATGTTTTCGGGGGTTGGGGAGGGGAAAAGGCAGGTACAGTTCAAATTACTAGAGAACGGATGATCCTTAGCAGGACTTACAGAGAGAAAGCAAAATGTGGATTATGTAAGAGTTGTCAGCAAAGTTGGAACATCTGGGGGTGGGGAAGCTGTAGTAGGGCCAGCCACTGTATCAGATTTGAGAGAGGGAATCCAGAGGCAAAATCCTTTTTAGGCAGGTTATGCATGAGCAAATGAACCTATTTTGGATGGTCCAGCTGGCTGGGCATTGTTCTGTCTGAATGCATCTATTTGTGCATACTTAAATACACAGATATGAATGTCATCACTCCTCCCAGTGCA
Organism: Ichthyophis bannanicus; assembly: GCA_033557465.1. NCBI lineage: Eukaryota > Metazoa > Chordata > Amphibia > Gymnophiona > Ichthyophiidae > Ichthyophis > Ichthyophis bannanicus. The sequence goes on along the minus strand of CM066034.1, from coordinate 650,282,966 downwards.
GCGACTTTGGTTGAAGAGCCAGTAGGAGATCTTGTCCTGCCATGAAGAATGAGGCTGCAGCCTGCAAAGGCCGTCGGGAGTCCCTGGATCCTGTTGGCATGAAGAACACTGTTGTGGCCTGCAAGGGCATTGGGAGTCACTGGGTCCTGCTGGTGAGAAGGGTGCTACAGTCTGGTAGCCAGAAATGAGAGAATGGGTAAGTAAGGAGGCAGAGAATTAATAGGGGCAGGGTTAGAGTAAGAAGGCAGAGAAAGCATGGGAATGAGTGAATCTAGAGAAGGGAGGGGGAGCAAAGGAGAGGGGCAGGATTAGAAGAGAGACCAAAACCTTAAAGAGAGTGCAAGTAAGGGAGTAAAAGTCATGGAAGGGAGAGAGAGTGCGAAATTGGTTGAAAAAGGAGGGAATGAGTGCAAGGCTGGGTGAAGGGAAAGAGGGAAAGTGCGGGAGGGAGGGTATTGAAGAGTTGAGATGGGAAACCCCCATAACACATGCATGCACTCCTCAATGCCTCCCATGGCATGCACCCCTCAACATCCCTTATGTAATACTCACACCCTCAATGCCCCCATAATGCACATGAATCTTCACACCTCTGCATGACTTAGACACACAAATACACCCTCTGTAACCGCATGATACATATATGTAGACATATGCAACCTCCAACACCCACCATGATACACATGCATATCCTTGACACTCCCATAACACGCACACAGATGCCCCCCAACACACCATGACACAAATACACATAGATGCACTCCATGCCCTCTATGATACATACACATACATGCACCCCATGACATATACACATTGGATCACACTGCAAGTATACACTTTTCAACTTGCTTAACTCTTGCTTACTTATCAGCTGTAATTCTCACTCTTATGTCCACTCTAGCCTTCCCCTCCACTTCTACTGCTTCTTCTAGCAACCTACTCCCATCCTTCACCTCTCCAATCCTCCTTCTAATTCCTATCTCGCATCCCCACCCCTGTCTCTCACTCATTGCCTATATTTTCCACCTAATCACAGAGACTCCTGTGTTCTCCTTCCAGAAATCTGTCCCTGCTTTTCCAATCTGAATTCCTGCTGAACTTCCATCATCAGTCTCCATTCTACCTCCAAATCCCTGAATTCCCAACTTCCCAAATATGCCCTCAAAATGCCATTCTCCACTCATATCTCAAACAAATGTTGAGTCCCTGCTATTCTCCTTTCATTAAATCCTGAGTCCCCATGTTCCAAAGTCCCAAGTAGTCTCCCACCCATAGGCAACACAATGGGCTGGGACAAAGGGGCTATGGCCCCACCAATATTTCACTCAACAGGGGGCTCCACTCTCCCATGTTCACTCACTCCCTGAGTCCCTATTCTCCCCAGTCTCTGACCCTACTATCACCACCACTACTGCCATCTAATCTTGAATTTCTTTTCTCCCAACTAGCCCTTAAATTTCCACACTCCTTATTTCTGGGGGGGGGGGGGGGGGCGCTCTGTTTCAAGCAAGATAATTCTGTGGTTCTTAATATAAATTCTCTGCCTGATAGTTCTTAAGAAATGGAGACATTTTTATTTTTATTAGAAAACATTTTTTAGTTCCCTCCCTTTCTACTCCATCTCCAACCCACCCATGTGAGAAATCTTCTTACATAGAAACATTCATTAATTAGCTTGTTGGTTAAGATAGAAGTTTTTGGTATTGGTTGGAAGGGAAAATGTAGGAAGTAAATAGTTCTAAATATGGATATCTGCTAAAAGTAAACAATTAGTTATATTTGAAGGAGCGCAGATTAGGCAATTCTACAAAGGGAGAACATTAGACTATATACCTCAGATACATACTGTACATCAGATTTTAGTAGCTGTTCCATAACCAAACTCCAAGTGAACAAACAAGCAAGACTACACACAAACAAACAGAACAGAGCTGTTAGATCTCACATAAAAGCAGCTAACTACTTTTTATCTTAACGAACAGCTGAGGAAAAGGACTTTGGTAAGTCTTTTTCTCATTATCTTCAATAAGTGTCAAAGCTTCTTCCTTTGATTCCTCTGTACTCTCCAATTGGCATCCTGTTTCAAATCTTACCTTCCTCTCAAAAATCCTCGAGCGCTGTGTTTTTTATCAACTCTCCGCCCATCTTGTCTCCACAACACACTTCACCCCCGCCAGTCCGGTTTCAGACCAGGACACAACACTGAATGAACTTCATGTCTCCCATGATCATGATGATCTCACTTTGTCTGTTGCTTTGTTACCTCTCCTCTGCTTTCGACCTTGTGGACCAATGTAGTCTCCTTGCTTGTCTTTCTGATCTGGGCATCCGGGGCACTCCCCTTCACTGGTTCCGGTCCTTCCTCACTGTCCATTCCTTTTCTGTTCTTTCAGACTCTTCTTCATCTCCTCCTGTGCCCCGACCTTTAGTGTCCCCCAGGGCTCTGTTCTGTCCCCTCTCCTCTTTAATGTCTTTCTGGTCCCCCTCTCTCTGCTCATCCAACAGTCTGGTATCTCTGCATATACTTATGCAGATGACATTATTCTCTTCTACTGCATCACTTCCTCTTCCCCGGATCTCTCACCACTTAATTCTTGCCTGATCTTATCCATTCTTAGATGGTTTCTTGCACTTGAACCTCTCTAAATTCACTTCCATGTGGTTTACCTTTGGAGCCCCCTTCCCCTCCCTAGCCCCCATCATTTCCTTGACTCCTTCCCCCCAGTCTCCTCCTTCCGTTACCTTGGGGTCACCCTTGATTCCTCCCTCTCCTTTGCAGAATTCAATTTGCCTGTTGTTTGCCAGTCATTCTTCCATCTTCATCAAATCTGCACAGTCCGTCCTTTCCTCTCCCCAACCTCTCTGACTACATTCCTTCTTTCCGTTGTGATTTTCAGAATGGACTACTGTAATGTCACCCTAGCTGGCCTCCTGCAGTACCTCCTTAATAGATTCCTGCTCCTCCAGAATATTGTTGCTCGTACACGCACTCATTCCTCTTGGTTTGACCACGTCTCTCCACTGCTAGCTCATCTCCACTGGTTACCTGTCCCTTTCTGAATTCAGTATAAAATCCTTTTTTTGTGCACAGGACCATTCAACTCCTCAGTATCTGGCTGATCTACTCCATTTTCATTCTCCATACTGTCTGCTACGTTCCATATACACCCATCGCCTGGCTCTCCTGTCTGTATCACAAGCATATTTGGAACACACACAGGGCTCTGCATTTTTCATTTTAGGCCTGCCCTGTGGAATTCTCTCTTCCTTATCTTCTGCTCTGAACCATCATTCACTAGGTTTAAGGCCTCCCTGAAAACCCATCTTTTCCAGTTAGCAATTCCCTCGTGGGTTTCCCCTCCTTGACACCCCTATTGCGGTTTTGTCCTTGTATAGTTCTGATGTACTGTAGTGGCATCTCCTTTTGTCTCTCTCCTCTTCCTTTTTTCTGACCTGTCCTTTTCTTTCCTTTTCTCTCTCTCCCTGTCCTATATGATAATGGCATTCTTTTCCTTTTCTTGCCTCTATGCAATCCTTGTATATTTTTTGTACGCCGCTTTAATGCCTTGGCCTAAGCAGTCTATCAAGCAACAAAATAAAGATAAAAATAAATAAAGATATTCCTCCTGTTACAGGTTCTGCTTCTCTCCATATGGACATCCTGATCCCAGGCTAGGGACTAGTTCTGTATGCAAGATTTATGAAAGATGAATCCCTCAAGAAACAAGCGGAAGAGCTAAGTGCGGACGTGGTAAGGCATCCATGACAGCATTCATGAAATCCTTCTTGAAGTGTGCAAAATCTCCAACAGAGGTGAAGATGGCATGGTACATAAAGAGAGCTTGAAAGAGATCACCACAGTCTGCAGAATTGTCACTCAAACTCCATCATCCATTAAACTGAAGAACTGGTACATAGTCCTGGAAGTGGAGGAGATGAAAACGTACCTGGAAAGCAAAGGGTAGTGGTAGTTGGTGACTCCCTTCTGAGAGGTACTGAGGTGTTCATCTGCTGACCATATGATGTCCTGGGAGGTGTGCTGTCTGTCAGGTTCCAAAATCCAAGATGTTATCTAGAGTTTGCAGACTCATCAAGCCTACTGATTATTATCCTATGCTGTTCATCCATGTTGGCACCAATGATACTGCTAAGTATCCCTCTGAGATTATCAAGCATGACTTCATAGCTCTGGGAGAGAGGGTAAAACAACTAACTGTGCAAGTGTTGTTCTCCTTTATCCTCCCTGTTGAAAGTAAAGGCCAAGGCAGAGAAGCTCACATCCTAGAGATGAATGCATGCTATGTGAACATAAGAACATAAGATATGCCATACTGGGTCAGACCAAGGTCCATCAAGCCCAGTATCCTGTTTCCAACAGTGGCCAATCTAGGTCACAAGCACCTTGCAGTTTCCCCAAAAAATGCAGGTTTCACAATGCTTGTATTGGGGCAAGCAGTGGATATTCTGGGTCCCTTTTATTAATGGTTTATGGACCTTTCCTCCAGAAACTTGTCCAAACCTTTTTTTAAACCCGGCTACACTAACAGCTTTTACTACATCCTCCGGTAGCAAATTCCAGAGTTTGATTACACGTTGAGTGAAAAAATATTTTCTCTTATTAGTCTTAAATAGGTTACCCTGTAGCTTCATTGCATGCCCCCTAGACTTTCTGTATTTTAATGGCATAAACAATTGATCTATGTTTACCCATTCCACTCCATTCATTAATTTATAGACCTCTATCATATCTCCCCTCAGCCGTCTCTTTTCAAGGTTGAAGAGCCCTAACCTTTTTAGCCTCTCTTCATAGGGGTATTCTTCCATCCCCTTTACCATTTTGGTGGCTCTGCTCTGTACCTTTTCTCTAATATCACTATATCCTTTTTAAGATACAGTGACCAGAATTGCACACAATATTCAAGGTGTGGTTGCACCATGGAATGATACAGATGCATTATAATATCCTTTGTTTTATTCTCCATTCCTTTCCTTATGATACCTAGCATTCTATTTGCTCTCTTGGCCACCGCTGCACACTTGGCAGAGGCATTTTAACATGTTATCCACTATGATGCCTGAATCTTTTTCCTGGGTGGTGGTTCCTAATGTGGAACCTTGCATTGTGGAACCATAGTTTGGGTTTTTCTTTCCTAGATGCATAACTTTGCACTTGTCCACATTAAATTGTATCTGCCATTTGGATGCCCTGTCTTCCAATTTATCAAGATCCTCTTGCAAATTTTCACAATCTTCATGGGTTTTAAGAACTTTAAATAGTTTTGTGTCATCTGAAAATTTGATAACCTCACTTGTTATTCCCATTTCCAGATCATTTATGAATATGTTAAAAAGCAGCAGACCCAGCACAGATCCCTGGGGTACTCCACTATTCACTTTTCTCCATTGGGAAAATTGGCCATTTAGCTCTACCCTCTATTTTCTTTTAACCAGATCCTGATCCATAATAGTACACTGCCTCCTGTCCCATGACATTTTAGTTTTACCAAAAGTCTCTGATGAGGGATGTTGTCAAAGGCTTTCTGAAAGTCCTGATATACTATATCAACTGACTCACCTTTGTCTAGCTGTTTATTCACACCTTTAAAAAAACATAACAGATTAGTAAGACAAGATCATCCTTGTCTAAAGCCATGTTTGCTGTCTCCCATTAAGTCATGACTATCTACACAGGGCCGGCCCGTCCATTGAGCGAGAATGTTTTTTACACAGGGCCCTGCGTTTCAGGGGGCCCCACGCAAAAAACATTCTGATCTAAAATTAAAATTTTAAAAAAAAAAAAAAAGCTGTCTGCTGCTGCTGCCGGGGCCGCCGCGGCAGAATCGAGTGTGCCGCGGGGCCCCCCCTGCCCAGCAGAGCCTGCCCTCCCCTGTATCACCTCTCTTTACAGCTGTAGTCAGTCACACGCGCCGGCTTTCAGAGCGCGAGGGGAGAGTTTCTCCCTCGCTGCTCTGTTAAGCCCGCGGGGGCTGTTGGGAAGTTCCCATCAGCCCCCGCGGGCTTAACATAGCCGCGAAAGGGCAACTAGTTCTTTCGCGCTCTGAAAGCCGGCGCGTGTGACTGACTGCAGCTGTAAAGAGTGGTTCTCCAGGGGAGGGCAGGCTGTGCTGGGCAGGGGGGGGCCCCGCGGCACACTCGATTCGGCCGCGGCGGCCCCGGCAGCGGCAGCAGACAGCTTTCTTTTTAAAACATTTTCCCTAGGCTAGGCTAGGCTGGGCTGGGCTGGGCTGGGGGGGGAGGGTTAGGAGTGGTGATGGGCTGGGGGGGTTAGGAGTGGTGATGGGCTATGGGGGGCTGGGGAGGTTAGGAGTGGTGATGGGCTATGGGGGAGCTAAGTCTGTATATGGGCTGATGGGATTAGGACTGGAAGTGGGTTGATGGGGGTTAGGACTGGTAATGGGCTATGGGGGGGCTTAAACTAAAAATTGGGTGATGGGGGATTAGGACTGGAAATGGGCTGGTGGGATTAGAACTGGGAGTGGGCTATGGGGGGCTAGGACTGGTAATGGGCTGTGGGGGTTGCTAGGACTGGAAATGGGCTGGGGGGATTAAGGGGCTTGTTTACAAAGCCGCGGTAGCGGTTTGCGATCGTAATCGGAGCCGCGGCCCCATTGAATTCAATGGGGCCGCGGCTGCGATCGCGATCGCGAACCACTACCGCGGCGTTGTAAACAAGCCCCTAAGACTGGAGGTGGGCTGATGGGGTTAGGACTGGTAATGGGCTGTGGGCTGTGGGGGGGGTTAGGACTGGGAATGGGCTATGGGGGGCTAGGTCAGGAAATGGGCTGATGGGGAGGGGTTAGGACTTGAGGTGGGCTGTTGGGTGGGGTTAGGACTGGAAATGGGCTGATGGGGGGGTTAAGACTGGAGGTGGGATGATGGGGTCAGGACTGGTAATGGGCTATGGGGGGGCTAGGACTGGAAATGGGCTGATGGGGGGGTTAACACTGGAGGTGGGCTGATGGGGTTAGGACTGGTAATGGGCTGTGGGCTGATGGGGGGTTAGGACTGGTAATGGGCTATGGGGAGGTTAGGACTGATAATGGGCTATGGGGGGGCTAGGACAGGAAATGGGTTGATGGGGAGGGTTTAAGACTTGAGGTGGGCAGATGGGGTTAGGACTGGTAATGGGCTGTGGGCTGTTGGGGGTGTTAGAACTGGTAATGGGCTATGGGGGGGATAAGACTGGTAATGGGCTGTTGGCTGATGGGGCTGTCTGGTAATGGGCTATGGGGGGGTTAGGACTGATAATGGGCTATGGGGGGGCTAGAACAGGAAATGGGCTAATGGAGAGGGGTTAGGACTTGAGGTGGGCTGATGGGGTTAGGACTGGTAATGGGCTGTGGGCTGATGGGGGGGGGGTTAGGACTGGCAATGGGCTATGGGGGGCTGACTGGAAATGGGTTGATGGGGGTTAGGACTGGAAGTGGGCTGATGGGGGGGGTTAGGACTGGTAATGGGTTATAGGGGGGGTTTAAACTGAAAATGGGGTGATGGGGGGTTAGGACTGGAAGTGGGTTGATGGGGGGGCTAGGACTGGTATTGGGTTGGGGGGTTGCTAGGACTGGAAATGGGCTGATGGGGGGCTAGGACTGAAAATGGGCTGATGCAGGGACTAGAAGGGAATGAATGCTGGGTGAGGCTGGAACTAGAAGGGAGCTGATGTTGGGGGAGGATTAGAATGGGATGGGGCTGGGAGAGTAAAATGGAGAGGGGAAATATATTTTGTGTGGGAGGGATAAAAAATATACAATTGGCCGGGTATTGGGAAAGTAAGTGGGGATTGAGGATGGAGGGGTAAAATTTGAGTGGATGAAATAGGAATGAGGAAAGAGCAAAAGGAGAAAGATTAGTATGTTAAAGCAGATGTAGAGAGAGAATGGAAAAAAACTAGAAGAGAGAAGAAAGGACAAATGGACAGCAGACGATGGAGAGTTAGCAGAAGACACAAAGAAACCAGAAGAAAGTGGCTAGAGCAATTGCAGCTGAAAAAAAATGCACAAAAGGTAGAACAGTATCTCTTTATTTTGAATTTATTAATTGGAATATGTCAGCTCTGGTAAATGTGCATCATTAACGTCTGCGCTTTGTTTAGTACAAGAGCAAATTAATGTATAGTTTTATTTCTACAGTGTTGTACATTCCAAGTTTGGCTTTTGGGATTCCCAGTTTAATTATTGTCTTCCTGTTTCTGAATTGTGATTCCTTGTTTGGTGATGGTCTATGTTCTGCATGTGTAACTGAGCTGAGGTATTCTGTTTATGTAATTCCTATTTGACATTGCCACTTGTTCTCTTTCCCCAGTAGGTCATGTATTGTTGTTCTCTGAAATGTATTGGTTTAATATTTGCATGTTTCCTTTTGATAGGTAGGGTATGGTGCTTTGTGAGTCCTGGTAGTGCTGTTAGGATACGGCGGGTTTGCTATGGGTTCTAAATGGGCAGTGTTTGTAGTAGTTCCTAATGTGTCTGGTGGTTGGCACTGGATTATAGTAATGTAGAAATCTTTTAGTCTTTCTTTATCCATACACTCATTAAGAGGCACGTTTACTAAAAGTTAGTATATGGTAACATTATGCAAATATTTATGCAAATGAGGCCCCACACCGAGTCTCCGCACATGGCCCCGCACCCCTCTTGGGCCGCCCCTGTATCTACATGTTCACTAATTTTGTTCTTTATGATTGTCTCTACCATTTTTCCCAGTACTGACATCAGGCTCACCAGTCTGTTGTTTCCCCGGATCACTCCTGGAACCCTTCTTAAAAATTAGTGTTACATTGGCCATCCTCCAATCTTCAGGTATTACAGATGATTTTAATGATAGTTCCAATTATTTTATTTATTTATTTGGACAGTTTTCTATACCGCCCCTTCCAGAGATCAGGGGCGGTTTATATAGAACACATCAAGTTACATAGAACTAAGTGTAACCATATACATAGAACACAACAAGTTACATAGAACCAAGTATAACTATATACATTACTAATAGCAGATCTGAAATCTCATATTTCAGTTCTTTCAACATCTTTGGATGTATACCATCCAATCCAGGTGATTTGCTACTCTTCAGTTTATCAAATAGTTGTAATAATCTTCCCAGTGTATCGATATTTCTTTCAATTCTTCCACAGTATCACCTTTAAATACCACATCAGTCATGGGTAACATCCCTACATCTTCCTCAGTAAAGACCAAAGCAAAGAATTTGTTCAGTCTCTCCGCTATGGCCTTGTCTCCTCTTAGTGCCTTTTTTACCCCTCTATCATCTAATGGTTCAACTGATTCTCTCACAGTTTTTTTGCTACAAATGTACTTGAAAAAGTCTTTATTACACATTTTTGCTTCCACAGCAAGCTTCTTCTCAAATTCTCTCTTTGCCTGTCTTATCAATGCCTTGCATCTAACCTGCCCGTGCTTGTGCTGTTTCCAGTTTTCATTCTTTGACTCTTTTTTTCCATTTCCTGAAAGATGCTTTTTTTGGCAACAACAGCCTCTCTGACCTCACCTTTAAACCATACTGGTAGTTTTTTGGACTTCCTTCCACTTTTCTTAGAGTGGAATATAGCTGGTTTGGGCTTCCAAGAGAGTATTTTTAAACAAAAGCCAAGTTTGATGTAAGTCTTTAAGCTTTGCAACTGTTCCTTTTAGTTTTTTCTTAACTATTTTCCTCATTTTATCATAGTCTCCCTTGCAAAAGTTAAAAAGTAGTACTGTGGATTTCCTTACCATCCTTCCTCCATTAATTAAATCAAATGCAATCATGCTATGATCGCTATTGCACTAGTGTCATTGAGACCATTTTGGTTTTCTGGACCCAGGATGATTTTCTAAGGACTGCTGAGCAGAGATAGTGTCCACTGATCCAAGAAGGATCAAAGTGTCTTCTACAGCAGACTGGCTGACCTACTGAAAAGGGCTTTAAGATAGATTCTTTGGGAATAGGTTAACAAAGTCCCTAGGTACATAAAAGCCCTCAGGAAAGTACAACATTAATCAGATCATTTAAAAGAGATGAATGTGGTTTAGACAACCAAAATGGGTGATGCCAATGTCTAAATGACATATAAAGGGTGATTAACGAACTCAGCAGTTCTGAATGTCTTTGTGGAAGGAACATCCATGTCAAGGCATCCCAACATGGGCATGTCCTTGGTCCAATTCTTTTTAACATGTTTGTTAGTGATATATCAGAAGGGCTGTCGGGTAAGGTTTGCCTCTTTGCAGATGATACCAAAATCTGCAATAGAGTAGACACTCAGGAAGGTGTAGATAACATGAGGAGGGATCTAGCTAAGCTTGAAGAATGGTCTAGAATTTCGCTCCCACTCACTCAAAAGGAAACAAGCTGGATCTTGTCTTTGCCCTACAGTCAGCCATTGGCCCGAACCACTACCTTGCTCAGTCCATCACTCGAGTCCCATGGTCCGACCACAGCCTGATAAGATTCCAAATGCCCACGCAGTCTTATCACACAAGTGCCTGCACCTCAGCCGATACCTCCACAGCACCAGCAGGATGATTCTGGCCCTTCCACAAAGAAGAGATCCTCAACAAAACCCTGACATTCCTCAGCCTGTCATCACATAGCCTCGAAGAAATGATCTCTACCTGGAACAATAGCCTGGGCTCCATTGCTCACCTACCAGCCACAAACAAGGCACCAAGGAGAAGAAAGACTGCTCCGTGGTACTCCCCCGACCTACGAACATCACTCCTACACCTAAGAAAGCTTGAAAGATGATGGCATTGATCATGCTCCACTAAGAACCAGGGAACATACAACTCTCACCTAAAAAGACACCGTGAAGCAGTCACTGAGAAAATGAAGAAATACCACGCAGAACTCCTACAGCGCTCCCTAAACAAACCACATGACCTATTCAACATAGTGAAGACCCTAATAAAAGATCCATCCCCCACCCTATCAAGCATACCACAACCACAGGATTTCACAGACTACCTACAGTCCAAAAGAATTCAGACCAACACGACCATGAACCCCATTTCTATGCAGGAATTACACCACTCTGCACCACTGACCACCTTCTCAACCCCATCTGAGAAAGGCATCGAGGACACCATCACTGCCATTAACACCACCACAGCTCCAAACTTCCCCTGCCCAGCTTTCTGGATAAAGGCACTGTGCAAGGAATTCAGCCCTTTCCTGTCCAAACTCATGGACCAATCCTTCTCAACAGGGACGTTCCCACAAAGCCTGAAACAAACATCCATCAGACCACTTCTAAAAAACAACAAACTGGAAAACCAGAAGGTGAACTCATACAGACCAATCTCAAGCATCCCACTACTGGCCAAAATAATTGAAAAGGTCATCCAAGGGGAGCGTTTCACCTGCAGTCCGGTTCCTTCGAGGGGGAGAAAGCCGGTTCCAAGGCTGGCGATTGAGCGGGCAGCCCGGCTGACGTCACCTCGAGGGTCCTGTTAAAGATCTTGCCGCTGCTGCTCTCTTTGGGAGCATTTCACCTGCAGTCCGGTTCCTTCAAGGGAGAGAAAGCCGGTTCCAAGGCTGGCGATTGAGCGGGCAGCCCAGCTGACGTCACCTCGAGGGCCCTGTTATAGTCCTTGCTATACGGTGCTAGCCGTCGGCACGTTTTCTAAGAGGCATTTTCAGAGGGGTTTGTTTTGCTCCTTGTGAGCCCCTTAGGAGCCTACGTGGAGGCGGAGTGGCCACGTCACGCTGAATATGCCAGGCGGCAAGCGCAAGAAGAAACATCCTGTAAAGGACTCTCAAGATGGAGCGATAGAAAAACATGTGGTTTCCACACCGCGAATCTCCAACAAAGGTACTGTGTCTTCTGATCCTTTACTCGAGGGTTCGAGTTTAAGCTCCATTGAGCATACCCCCCCGCCCCACCCCACCCCCCACCCCCCGCTTCCTCCGGGTTTCCTTGAACTATCTGGGGATGTGTCTCCTGAAATTGTTCATTTAAAGTCCTTTTCTAAAGATGTTGCTTGGAGACCCTTGCCTCTGCTTTCTACTGAACCCTCTGTGTCCACTGTTTCCCTTTCGGATGTTTGGCGAGTGGTTTCACGCACAGAAAAAATGCTTGAAGAAACTGTTCCTAAACTCTGTCAATTTACAAAGGACTCTGTACAAAAATTTCAGTCTCTTGATTCTCAAGTTGGAGCTCTTAGCTCAGCACTGGTGAAAATGGAATTGCAGGTTAAATCGTTTTCTGAGCTTTCGGCTACTCATGCCAAAGACAGTTTCATTTTACACCAGAAGCTTGAGAATTTAGAAAATGCATATCGCAGCAAGAATTTAAGGCTTTAAAATTTTCCCGGTTGTTCTTTATTATCCCCTTTGGTACTATTTAGGAAGCATCTGAAGGATACCCTTCTTTACCCGCTGGCCGACTCTTGTACAATTCTTAAATGTTATTATTTGCCTTCTAAGAGTATTGCCGGCTCAATGGATAAGGAGGAGGATCCTCCTTTGGATACAGGTGATTTCAATTTAACAACCTTTCTAGAGGAATCTCACGATGTGATAGCTACTAGGGCTACTTTATTGGTGACTCTATCCTCAGAGGATGACAAGGTTGCCATTTTCAAAAGTTATTTCAGAAGGAAGGAGTTTCAATTTTGTGGGGATAAAGTAGCTATCTTTCCGGATGTTTCTCATTCTACACAATTACGTAGGAAAGATTTTTTGTTATTGAAACCTAGAGTGCTTGCCTTAGGGGCTACGTACTTTTTAAAGTACCCTTGTAAATGTTGTATCACTTTACAATATGATAAATATTTATTTATTTATTTATTTAGACAGTTTTGTATACCGCCTTATCCTTCAATCAAAGCGGTCACAACACAATTGGGGGATACATTTAACACAAAGGGATATGAGACACATACACTAATACTTACAGGGAACATGGGCAATGGAGGGTTACGTGGCTTGCCCAAGACCACAATATGTCTTTCTTTCCTCATCTGAACTAGAAAAGTGGATTGTGGAACAGGAAAAAGCGTTCAAAACTTCATGATAATTTCAGTATAGGTAGCGGGAGGTCTCAGCCGGTTGCACTAGTTGGCTATGGTCCCCCCTTTTTTGTTTTTTTAGCTAGGGGGGTCCTTTGCCTTGTTTTCTGCTTTAGTTTATTTCCTTATTATTGATGAGTCTCCCCGAGATGTGGGCTAGTAATTGGTTTAATTATTACTTCTTTTGTATATTTCTTTGGTATTTTTATGTTTCTTTGGTTGCAATTGTTTTACTATATAGCTATGTAAAATGTTATCTTTATAAATAAAATATTAAAAAAAAGAAGAAAAGGTCGTCCAATGCCAAATCCAACACCACATTGAGACCAGCGCTCCTCTTGACCCATGTCAACACGGATTCAGGGAATCACATGGCATCAAGACTCTCTTGACCACCCTCTTCAGCACCTTAAACACTGGAATGGACAACACCAGGCAAGGATTTGCCCTCATTTTCTTGGTTATTGCCGAAACATTCGACTCCATCAACCATGAAACTCTCTTAGCACACCTCAAGGAGAAGGGAATCCATGACACAGCTCTAAATTGGTCATACCTGACAGACAGATGGCAACATGTACGAACCGGCTCCATGACCTCCAAACCTTTCCAACAAAAACAAGGCGTGTCACAGGGATCCTCACTCTCAGCCCTGCTTTTCAATATACATGCAGCCCATCTGCCCGCTCATCCGCTCCTTCAACATCGCCTGCCTGGTATACACCGACGACGTGCTACTCTACATGCCATTTTCAACCTACCAGGAGGAGTAGCCTAGTGGTTGGGGCAAGGTACTTCAGGCCGGAAGGTCGGGGGTTCAAATCCCACTAGAGGACAGCAACCTTGGGCCGGAAGGACTGGGGTTTCTAGTCCCACAGATGCTCCTTGTGGTCTTGGGCAAGCCACTTAACCCTCCATTGCCCATGTTCCCTGTAAGTATTAGTGTATATGTCTCATATCCCCACGTGTTAAATGTATCCCCCAATTGTGTCATGACCGCTTTGATTGAAGGATAAGGCGGTATACAAAAACTGTCTAAATAAATAAAATAAAAATAAATAAAATACCAGCCAGACCTTTCCCACTAACAACCTGCTTCAATGCTGTCACTGACTGGCTCCACACCCAAAACCTCAGAATAAACTTCAACAAAACAGAGGCCCTATTCATTACCAGAAACCAAGCATTTGCCCCTCCCGCTTCACTAAGAGTAAAAAGAGCCGAGCTCCTGAGCAAGCCCATGGTACGCTATCTAGGGGTCACATTGGACCAAAGGCTAGACATGAAAGCCCATATAAACAACACCATCAAGGCAGTATACCACAAAATATGGACAATACGGCATCTATGATCCCTGCTGGAGCCAGACGACTTCCAAACAATCTACCAAGCACTGGTTATCCCCCACTTTGACTATGCCAACTCAGTTCTACAGGGTCTCCCGAAGAACACGCTGAACCCACTTCAGCTTGCAATGAACACAGCCACCAGAATACTACACAGAGCCTCCAGGACGGATCACATAACCCCAATATTGAAACACCTCAATTGGCTGCCAGTCCACTGGAGAATCTCCTTCAAAATACTACTGATGGCCTTCAAAGCCATCCACAAGTGCTCCTCCACATCCCTCATGGATCTCGTCCACCCCACTCCCCCCAACAGAGCCAGAAGGTCATTCGCCGCCAATACGATGATAATCCCAAACACAATCACGAAATGCTCTCAAGCAACAACAAACAGAGCCTTTGTGTTCTACACACCCACATGCTAGAACGCTCTCCCATTCACTGACCTCACCCAATTTAGGAAGGCACTTAAGCACCATCTATTCCTTCAGTATTACTCCCACTCTAGCGATGCCGCCCAACCAGGCATAACTAACAACCAGAATAACACCACTAGCACACCTACATCACACTGATGCGGCACCATCCATTAGCACAACCATACACCCCATATACTGAATGTATCTATAACTGTAAATAAGTGCCAAGCAGCTCCGGCCAACTCTGTGCACCCGTGACTGAACTGCTGACCTGTATATAGTACTTAACTTTGTAAATTATATATAGTTATTGTATATAGTAACTCAACATTGTATTACTTAACATTGTAAATTGTAGCTAAGCAGACCTGGTCAATACTGTATATCCAAGACCAGATTGCTCAGCATGTACATAGTTACCCCAGTTAATCCCAATTGCAACACCTGTTCTTTGTAAGTACAGTACAGGTCCCGCCTGCTCTGTACAACTTATTGTTGACTGTAAACCACACTGATTCTAAAAAGTACTGTAGAGAAAAGACATTAAATGAATGAATAAATAAATAAATAAATGTAAATCTGAGATTTAATATTAAAAAATGCAAGGTCATGCATTTGGAATGCAGCAATCCAAGGGAGCGATATAGTATAAGGGGGTGAAATACTTTTGTCCACTAAAAAAGAGCGGGACCTAGGTGTGATTGTGTCTGATGATCTTAAAGTAGCTAAAAAGGTAGAAAAGGTGACAGCAAAAGCTAGAAGGATGCTTGGGTGCATAGGGAGAGGAATGGCCAGCAGAAGAAAGGAGGTGATAGTGCCTCTGTATAAATCTTTGGTGCAACCTCATTTGGAGTATTGTGTGCAATTCTGGAGACTGCACCTTCAAAAGGATATAAACAGGTTGGAGTCAGTACAGAGGGTGGCTACTAAAATGGTTAGTGGTCTTCATTATAAAGCATATGAGGACAGACCTAAGGATCTTAATATGTACACCTTAGAGGAAAGGCGGGATAGAGGTGATATAATTGAGAAGTTTAAATACCTCCATGGCATAAATGCACAGGGGGAGAACCTCTTTCGATTGAAAGCAAGTTCTGCTATGAGGGGACATGGGATGAGGGTGAAAGGGGATAGATTCAGGAGTGATATGCAGAAATATTTCTTTATGGAAAGAGTGGCGGCTCCGGGGAATAGTCTCCCAGTGGAAGTAGTAGAGATGAGGACATTATCTGAATTAAAAGAAGCATAGGAAAAACAAAGGGGACTATTGTAGTGGTTGATATGGAAGGACAGACTAGATAGGCCATGTGGTCTTTTTCTGTCATCATGTTTCCATGTTATATATTTCTATGTCTGGGGTGATTCAGAGTGTGGCCAGGGTGGAGCAATGGTTCAGACATCTAAGACATATTTTGTATCGTGTTTGGGACATGCTGGGCATAGCATCCAGACATCCCAGCCTAAACTACCCATAAAGCATGAACAAGTATGGGACTTTGTTGTCCATGCTGATTGTGAATAAGATTGTGTTAGGAGAAGCATGAAGTCAAGAGAGAAGAGTCTGCCTGTTGTCCCTGTTTGCTGCTTACCATGTTATGTGTTTATATTTATTAGTGTATTGAATATTTATTTATTTTATAATGTGGTGGGGTTTTTTTATTACCGCCTTATCGTATATTCAAAGTGGATTCTTTGAACATCAACAATGAAATGTACTAAGAACAGGGGGATAAACTTGGGAGGATTAAATAGGGAGGGGGAACTAAGTTGTACACAAGAATAAATGTAGTATAACATTAAAGATATAAATATCAGTTAAACTTATAGGATAAATGGTACATTATTCCATAATAGTAAATATAGACTTCAATATTAGGGGATAGTAGGTAATTTGGTTAAGAAGGGATGGGGTCCTAAGGGATAAGGTGCTAGGGGTATATTTTATGGGGGCACAGTGTGCAAGCCGTATAAGGGAGAGGGCTCTGTATGTTCATGTGGTGGAGCCAAAATGCTCTGTGAAGAGGAATGTCTTTATTGTCTAAACAACAAAGTGGTTTACAATAGAAATAAAATTTAAAAAGAGCAAGAACTTTGTGCATCCTTCACTGTGGTCCTATCCCCCGATAGCCCCCCCCCCCCATCAACCGCTATCCTGGTCACAGGCACCCAGCCAATGGCCTCCACAAACCAAGGCCACATCCCCTAGACTCCTTTTTCCACTGTATACTGCCACCCACCCCTGTCTCTGTTGTAGCCATGACAGTGGGAGTGCATGTGTCTGTGTGTGTAAAGGTGAAGGAGCTAAGGATAGTGTGCGATCATCGGTATGATTGCAGGTATAGGTGTCCATCTGGCTGTGTGTGAGTGTCCGTATCCATATGCATCTGCGTCTCATACAGCACAGAGCATTACACAGTTGTGGAGGGAGCACAAGGATGATAGTGGTGGGTGCATGGGAGTATAGGTGGTGGTCCCCGTGGATGTTTGTGAATGGTAATAGCAATGCACAGCATGAACTTGTGGTTTGCAGTGTTTATAGAGGAAGAGCTGGATAGGGAGTGCAGGAGGGCACAGAGAGGGCACGGCTATCCAAAGGTTTACCAGGTGAGGGCCCAATACATGGAGCTTATGGATAACCAGTGCCTAACGTGGTTCAGGTTGGAACTAGCAGCCATAAACCAGCTGTGCTAAGAGATGGAGCAAGACCTCAGTGCTGACACACAGAGGAACCATCCCATCCTTCTTCACACTGATAATGACTGCCTTCGTATTCCTGTCCACCCGAAGCTTTCAGACTGCGCTGGTTGCCATGGCAGGCATCAATCAGTCAGCAGTGTCACTATGTTTGACAGACTTCCTGGCAGCATTCCTTCCCAGGATCACACAGTACATAAACTTCCTGAGCACAGTACAGCAACAGCAGCAGACTATACTGCAATTTCACCAGATAGCAGGCTTTCCTGTGGTGCTGGGTCCTAAAGACTATGGCCTGATTTTTTAAGGCATTTATAAATGCCTTAATCATGGATTTTCAAAGGCATCTACATGGCTAGTGCCTTTGAAAATCCATGATTAAGTCCCCTACACACCTCAATGCTATCTGATTAGCATTAGGGTGTGTTGGGGGCATTCCAGGGTGGAGCAGAAGAGGGGAATGGCGCTAACCAGGTAGCAGCGATTTTGGATGCTGCCTGGTTAGCGCTCTGCATCTTAAAGATACGCAAGGAAAACTCTCATCTATCTTTAAGGTGCTGGGACCAACCGGACAGCATCCAAAATTGCTGCTGCCCTCTTAGGCTCGGCGGCTTTCCAGCTGTGGAAGTGAAAATCAGGGGTTAAGGGGTCGGAGGGCAGGGCTAAGCGGCTATAACCCTTAGCTCTGCCCAACTGAAAAACGGGCCCTACAAACATGTGGCCCTGCAGTCTCTGAGGTCATGGGAATTTACCCACAGGAATAGAAAAGCCTACCACTCCATGACCATGCATTTCCTCGCTTTCCAGTGTCATGCCATGATGCCTACGTCTTTGTATAATCAGGCATCCACGAGCAATTCAGCAGTGGAGAAATTGCAGATGGCTGGCTTCTCAGTAAATGTATACCCCTTCTATGTCCCTTTATTTCTCAGATCAGGCAGGAACATCCATGTTCCTGGTAACACCCCAGCCATGCCTCTACCACACCTGCGTTCAGACTTGGACGTCCATAGACTCAACTTCTAAAATGGCGCTGGAGACGTCTGTATGATTTCTATGTCTCTATGCCTTTTTTTGTACCCATTTTCAGACATCCAGAGCATGAATACAGCTTCCAAAATGACTCCCATAGTAAATGACAGCAGATAAAGACCAGTTTGGTCTGTCTAGTTTGCCCACTGAGGTGGCTAGAGTTGGACCTGCCACTCCATGCAGGTTACCCCCCTCTATATTTTGGAGCATTAAAGTTATTATGTTTGTAAGATGAGATCCTCTTGCTTTAAAGGTTTCCTCTATGTCTGTTCCATGCCTTTTTGAATTACATCACTGTTTTGCCCCCACCACCTCCATCAGGAGAACATTCATTACTTTCTGTCATTAATAGTGCCAAATGCCTCTCAATAGTGCCCAATATTGAGCAATAGTGCATGCTACTGAGTGACAGTCACTATTGAGCAATAGTCCTCACTATTCATGCATGTACAAATAATGGGTAGTGTTGCTCAAGAATGCACACTCTTTTCCCATAGCATGCACCATTGAGATACATACTATGTTAAGTGATAGTGCATGCTATTAAGAACATTTCCCCAAAACAAAATTAAAAGAAAACAAAGTCAAAAATCACACAAATGAAATGGGAAAATAAACAAAAATCTGTTTTTGCTCTGCACACCTCAACATTCGAAGCATCCACCACCCTTTCCATAAAAAAGCATTTCTTAATATGGCTTTAGATTTTACCTCCTTGCAGTAACATTAATTCCCCCTTCCTTCTGCTGGATATTCCTCTCTGTATGCAACCTAGCTTCCTTTTGGCTTTGTCCATGTCTTATTACATTGGTTTACCATCTTGAAATCCTCAGACACATCACCCTGAGGTCCCTCTCTTGATTTGCGCACATCAGCTTCTCACGCCTATTGCAGCCAGCTCCTTTGGATTTCTGCATTCCAAATGCATCACATTGCACTTTATTGCATTAAATCTTAACTGCCAAGCGTTAAGCCATTCTTCTCTCATGTTGTTTGCTCCCTTCAAGGTGTCCACTCTGCTGCAAATCTTCATAATCAGAATAAAAGCAAACCTTTCCTTTTAACCCTTCAGCAATATCACTCACATTACAGGTCACGGGACCAATCCTTGAGACACTCCACTATTTACTTTCTTTTGAGTGAAGTCCATTTATTCCACATCTTCTGTCATCATTCAGTCAACTGATCCAGTTCACCACCTTGGGATCCATTCCAAGGCTGCTCAGTTTATTCATAAGCCTCCTATGAGAAACAGTTATCAAAGGGTTTGCTGAAATCTAAGCAGATGCATCTATGGGATGCCCTTGATCCATCTCTGTGGTCACGTAGTTAAAGAAATCAGATTCAGTACTTTTCCCACCATCGAGGTAAGGTTTACTGGTCTGTAGTTGGCCACCTCTTCTCTGTTACAACTTTGGTGTGGTAGGCGTGGAGGAGTGGCCTAGTGGTTGGGCCAAGGTACCTCAGGCTGGAAGGTCAGGGGGGTTCAAATCGCCCTAGAGGACAGCAACCTTGGGTCAGAAGGACTGGGTTTTCTAGTCCCACAGGTGCTTCTTGTGGTCTTGGGCAAACCACTTAACTCTCCATTGCCCATATTCCCTGTAAAATAGTTATCTCCAAGTTATAATGCCCTGTTCAATGTAATTTCAGTTTGTACAATGTAAACCACCTTGATATCATGAAAGGCAGTATATAAGAAATGTAAAATGAAAATAAAAAAAATTGGAGTTGGAACTATATTAGCTCTTCTCCAATTCTGTGGTTTAGCTCTTCTCCAATTCTGTGGTACCTCCCCAGTCTCCAGGGATCTATTAAACACATCTTTTAAAGGTCCTGCCAAAACCTCTGTGAGGACTCTGATGAAATGGATATGAAAAATTCCCTTGAAAAAGGGCTCTAGTTTGGAGCTTGAAACAAGAATTCATGTTGGTGACATTTGGAAATTGCTCTATATAAAGATATTATTTTCAATGCAAATATATATATATATACAGGGTGGCCCAAAAAAGTGAGAACATCTTGTAAATTAAAAGCTTAAATAGTTTACTTATTTACCTTTTTTAGCTATATAACGTCTTTATTTCAACAATTTCTGGTCACCATCTTTTTTGTTTTAATTTGTCAATCGTTTACATCTGTCTTTTTGAAATTTTAAATAACTTATATGCTACGAGATGTTCTCACTTTTTTGGGGCCACTCTGTATATATATATATATTTTTTAAAAAAGGTATGTTGGTGAGCGATCATGATGATATGAAGGGTTCTGATACAATACATGCTTAAAAGTTATATGCTCGACAATACTCTTACTGAGGGTGTCTTTAAATTATTTACTTGTAGATGTGACTAAGAAGAATAGATGTGATATGATAGTTACAGGAGATTTATACATTTGTATATCTTTATTATGGGATTTAGTTCTGCTTAAGATCAATATATATTTTGTATAAAACCTCCCTGTGACATTTTCATTTTTTTTTTTTTTTTTTTTTTTTTTTATAATGTTTATTTTAAGTTTTCAACACCAAACCAGAATACAATAGTACATGGAAATATAAAACAAATTCACTCTTCACACTCCAACCTCAACCCCCCCTACTTCTCAACCCCCCTCCCCCCCCAACTTCCTACCCCCCCCTTCCCCCCCCCTTTTCCTATCATCAGCCCCATCCCTCCCCCCCCCATCCCCCCCGTCTCCCCGTGGGCAGAAGAAGAAGACCCGGACCAATCCTAGACTTCTCCAGCAGCACCGGTGCATATCTGCATAGGGAATACGTCTCTTTTAACTATATCTTGCCAATGCAGCAAACTCATCTAAACATTCCCATTTGTTAGCCCACCCTTTCCGACCCCCACCTTCCAATGATCGGGGCAAACCCACACGTGCCTTTCCTCTCCGCTTATTGCGTGCCTCATGCCCTTTCTCATAACCGGCATATTGACACACCATGCTCCACCATTGCAGCTCTCCCAATTGGGATGAGTCCTTCCAGTAAATCAAGATTAACTTGATGGCAACAGCCATCATAAAGTCAAACAGGAAGGACTTATCCCGAGGAACAGACAAAACCCGGTCTTGAGACCGCAAGAAAACAGTCTGCCAGGTGAGCCGCCCCTGTACACCCAACACTCTCTGCATCTTGACCCATACTGACTGCCAGAACAACTGGACATGAGGACACGCAAATAGCATGTGTTGGAAAGTCCCTTGTGCAATATTACAAGACCAGCACTTACCTACACTGTTCGCGTCCCACTTACAGAGCCGCACTGGCGTGATAAAAGCTCTATGCGCCAAAAAGTAGAGCGACTGAAGCATCGAGGCTCCCTGTGTGACCCTACCCACCGAACTCCATATCGCTTTCCATCCCCCTTGAGATACAGGAGTCCCTAGATCTTGCTCCCACGTTCTCTCCAACTTTGAAAGGTCACCAAAGAAACGGTCCCTCAATAAAGCATACAATTTAGAGGAGGCTCCCCGTAGCCCTGCATACTGCTCCAAAAGAACCGGAAGCTGCCACTCTTCTACAACTACACCCGGAGCGACCCCGGCATGCGACAAACAGTGCCGCAGCTGCAACCACCGAAAACATTGGCTGCCAGCTAACCTAAACTCCCTCTGCAGCTCTTCGAAAGTTTTCCATCGGCCGCCCTTCAACAGTTGGCCCAAAGACCAAATCCCTTTCACTTGCCATTCCCTCCAATTAAGCACCTTGTGGGCAATTTTAAAACGCACATTAAACCATAAGGGCAGTTGACCTGAAAGCAAGCCATCCTCCTGTACTACTCGCTCGAAGACCCGTATGGAGTCTTGGGTATCTCTTACTACCCTTGCCGCTGGAAAAGAGTCAGGAAGTTGCATACCAACCAAGCGCTCTACCCCGATGGGCAAAACAAGCCGCTCCTCCACCTCTAGCCAAGTTGGCTTAGCGCCCTTACTCTCAGGCGCCAACCAAAGCGCACCTTGTCGAATCCGAAAAGCATGATGGTAGTTGCAAAAATCGGGGAACTGCACCCCTCCCTTAATCTTTGCCGCCTTAAGCTTTCGGAGGGCTATCCTTGGAGGTCTAGTTTGCCACAGGAATCGGGACAGGTGCCGATCCATAGCCTGATAGAATGATTGCGGAAACCGTAGTGGAAGCATCTCCAAAATATAGTTTATTTTAGGGGCCAACACCATCTTAATAGATTCTAGCCTGCCCCACCAAGAAAGATGTAAAGGGGACCAGTGCATCGTAAAAGATTTGATCATCTCCTCTACAATTTTAGTATTCACCTGTATAGTTTCCTCAAACCCAAAGCAAAACCGGACCCCCAAGTACTTGACCGCGTCAACCTGCCACTCAAACGCACACGGTTCAATCAACGCTTTGCACATTTGCTTATTCAGGGGGAAAGCCAAAGACTTAGACCAATTAACCTTGTATCCCGATAGTCGTGAATAACGCTCAATCAAGCTAAGCAACCCTGCCACTGAGTGAGGGCATATAAAAAGCAGGAGATCGTCGGCAAAAGCGGAAAGTTTAACCTCCAAGTCCCTAATTTGTAACCCCCGTATCTCCTGAGATTGCCTGATCTTCAAAAGCAAGGGTTCCAAAGCAAGATTAAACAAAAGAGGAGAGAGCGAACACCCCTGCCTAGACCCTCGAGACAAAAGCAAAGGAACCGAGAAGACCCCATTGGCCAACACTCGAGCAGTGGGACGAGAGTATAGTACGTGGATAAACCGTCTAAAGCGCTCCCCGATACCAAACCATTTTAACACAAGGTCCAAAAAATTCCACTCTAACCTATCAAATGCTTTTTCAGCATCAAGTGAGAGTCCTAACAACGGCTCCTCACGTGACGCTGCTACGGAAAATAGATTCAACAACAGTCTAGAATTATCCGAGGTTGCACGCCCAGTAATGAAACCACATTGATCCACATGGATTAACTCAGGCACCACCTGGGCTAACCGTTTAGTCAAAATAGTTGAAAACACCTTATAGTCGGCGTTCAGCAGCGAAATAGGCCGGTAATTGCCCACTCGCGTGCTATCTCTCCCGGGCTTCTCGAGAACCACTATGACCGCATCGCTGAACAACCCTGTGTGAGGCAGTTGCGCCTCTAGGCTATTGAAAAAATCAAGCATAAAAGGGGCAAGATCCAATGCAAATTCCTGGTAAAACTCCGTTGGGAGCCCATCTGGGCCTGCTGCCTTGCCCTTACTTGCCCCCTTTAGGGCCTCCAAAATCTCTTTGACTGTCATATCACTATCTAATCCATCTGCCTGCTGGGAAGTGGCCGAAGGATGAGTCATACCCCCAAACAAGGCCTCGAAATCATCAGCGGAGGCTGAACACTCAGCTGTATATAACCTCTCATAAAATCTCCGAAACTCTTCAGCAATGGCTTCATTGCCCATAAGTGCCTCCTGCCTGTCATTAACCAAGAGAGGAATGTTAGACCTCCGAGCACGGGGCTTTAAGGTGCTAGCCAACAACTTTCCTGCCTTGTTGTTCTCCAAGTAGCAACTAGCCCTCTGCAAGGACAGGATTTGCTCCGCCTCCTTACTCAAAATCTGGTTGTACTGATACCGGAGACGCTGCAGCCGAAGCAAAACACCCGCCTCCGATCTATTTATGAGCAAGCGCTCCCCAGCCTTGATCTGCTCTTCCAATAAAACCAACTGCGCTTTCTGCGCCCTGCGAAAGCCAATGTGAAAACTAGTGATTCGGGCTCTTGAAAAGGCCTTAAACCCTTCCCACCAGGCCCATCCGGAAGTATCTGTAAGCAGATTGACTGCAAAGTATTCCTGAATGCTCCGTCGCATATATGCACAAAAATCATCATTGTCTAGGAGCTGTCTATCAAAAAAAAAAGGTCGGTGCCAAAGGGGAGGGCTCCTCTAACTGAAAGGCACACCAGACCGCCGCATGATCGGAAATGTGTATAGGAGCAATCTCTGCCTGCAAAACCGACACTGCCAAGGATTGCGATATTAAGAAAAAATCCAGGCGAGAATGAGAGCCATGCGGTAGAGAGAAAAAGGAATATTCCCTGTCCTTGGGGTGCCGGAGTCGCCAAATATCTACCAGCCCAGCTGTCCGAATAAACTCTTGCAAGACCTTGCCAGCCTTCAAATTCCGATGTGATCGGTAAGGGGTACAATCGAGCAGAGGATCGAGAACCAAATTGAAGTCGCCCCCAACAATTACTTCATGATCAGAGAGCTCCTGTATCTCAAAGGCTAGTCCCCTAAAAAATCCGGCATCATCCGTGTTCGGGCCGTAAACCACGATAAAAGCCAATTTTTTCCCAAACACCTGGGCAACCCCTGACGCCCACCTCCCCTCTCCATCGGCTCGCTGTCTTTCAATGATCAGAGGCAAATTTTTCCTAGCAAGAATTGCCACTCCATTTCTTCCTTGACACGCAGCTGATTGCGCAACAAGCAGGAAATGGCCCAGGCCCAACTTCTTAGTTTCCCCCTCGGACAATCTCGTTTCTTGTAACATTACTACATCTGCGTGCTCTCTCTTGCAATATTGCAGTATTTTCTTCCTTTTGATGGGATTGTTAATGCCCTTCACATTTAACGTCAAGACCTTAAGGGGCGCCATAAGGCAAGATACTTCGCTCACCCACCAGGAGGCGACTAGCCCTAATCACCTGCCCGCCACTCCCAAGCTCCGGTCTGCTGCTATTCCCAGTTCCCATAAAATATCCACAATGCCCGACCCCTCCCCCCCCCTGCCCCAGAGGAGACACCATGCCCGTCCCAAAACGGGTGGCCAGTGGGCGAACCATCCTGGTCAGAAAGCCACTCCCATCCCCCCCCCCACCCCCCCGCATACTTGCCAGTATATCCCACATCCCCATTAACAGATATCATAACATATCAAATCTTTTCCTAACCAGCAACACAATGACCCCACATCATACAGACAACTTAACTAGCCCCTACACCGTCCAACTCCCCACACACATCAAACCCTGCAATAACACTCTTTATCAGCAAAATGCAAACACAAAAATAAACCACAAGATAACAATCATCATAACATGGCAGTCCACAACTTGACTCTTACTCAAGTCCATCCATTGCCCAGCATAAGCATGCCCAGTTCTTGAAGGATAGGAAATCCATGGGCGCGGGGCAGGACAGGACTACTGCAACCCTCTCACAAAAGAAACTTCTGCCAAAGGGTTCTCTCCTCAACGCATTATTTCAGCTTCTTTGTCCTCCAAGAATTTCCCCAGGGACTCTGCGTCTTCAAACATCCTCGTCTGATTGTGCAAAGTTACTCGCATCCTGGCTGGGGCGAATAGGCCGTAGCGGGCTTGTAGGGCTTGCATACGCGGTCTAAAGGCTAAGAGTTGCTTTCGCCGATCCACTGTCGCCTTATGGTAGTCGGGAAAAAAGGCCACACTGTGTCCCTCGAATTGAAGCGCGCGAAGCAGTCTCGCTGCCGAAAGGATTTGCGCCACTTGTCCGTGCCTTAGAATACACATAATAATAGGCCGAGGTCTCCGCACGTTGGGGCCTGGATGTGTAGGGACCCGATGGGCCCTTTCAATCTCCAATGGGTAATGGAAGTCCAATTTAAGCAATTTAGGAACCAGCATGCACAAAAAAGCAATGACGTCCGTCCCCTCGGCCCCCTCGGGAACCCCGACAAGGCGCACGTTGTTCCGCCGTGTGCGGTTATTCAGATCCTCGAGGTTGCGTTCTAAGGTGGCGATTCTTTTGGTGTTTGCCCCGACAGCCTTAAAGCGCTCCTCGTGCACCTCTGCGGTACACTCCAACTTTTTTAATTGCGCCGTCAAGAGGTTCATTTGTTCCCGCATCTCCTTCAACTCCGCAATGTCAGCCTGCACACCACTTAGAGCTGCCCCATTAACCGCCACCATGCCTTTCACCTCCCGAATCTCCGCCAGCACTTCCTTTAGGCCGGCTGCCTCTTCTCCTGCCGCCGCCATTTTTTGCGGCGAGGGCGGCTCAGCTTTTGCTCTCTTGCCGCCGCCACTCACCGCGGTGGAGAATTCCAGCCGCGTGGGCTTGCTGGCCGCCATCTCAGTGACCACCCGGAACACTGAAGGGATCACAAAACTCGGTTTCACCGCTGCTAGGGGATTTTCAATACGCGGGGGGTGAGGAGCACAGGATTCAAGCAGCCATCTTAACTCGAGTTGGCTCCGCCTCCGACATTTTCATTTTTTAATATTAGCACCAGTGATTGGGACATTATTATTATTTCCAACCCAAAGGAAATTGGCAAGAATTATTTAAAAGGTCAAGAATGTCATCTGTCTCACTATGTCTGGCTGGGGGCAAAATAATTATCCAAAAATTTAACATAAAGGAATAAAAATTGGCTTGTGGAAAAAAATGGTAAAAAGATACATCGTTTGAAAATCAGCCAAATCAGACTGAGGGTTCACGGGAAATAAATCCCCCCCAAAACTAGCCCAAAGTATTTCTGTGGGAGAATGAATACTAGCTTCTGTAGCATAGAAACTTACATACACTGAAACATAGCGGGTATTTACTGTATGACCTTGTATTTTGTTCAAACTATAAAACACCACCCAATCAAAATAGAGTGAAGCTGTAACTAAGAAAAAAATATGTATAAAGCATACATTCAATATTTCTTCATGGAAGAAGATGCAATTGATAATTTTTTTTTCTGTTTCTCTCTTTTTGTGATGTTTTTATACATCAGTAAACAGATCAAAATTCACAAAAGATTAAAATTTTAAAAATATGGATTTATATATGAGCTATATATCATTTCTATGGGCTTCTCTTGCTGTTAGATTACATAACATTAATTGGATATTTATCTATTGACATTTATCTATTGACGTTCTTGTATAAAAATGATTTGTGATCCTTTGTTGTTTCATCATGTTTGGACTCATGTTTGAATGGCTGGCCTGATCCCCCTCCCCATCCTCTGACGTGAGCATACATCAGAGGAGTGAGCGATAAGACCTGCATGCAAGCACGGAGTCGGAAAAACCTGTGTGTTTTTTTTTTCAATTGACTTTCCATTCTGCTATTGACATTGCCGCCACCAAGGAATCATGAAAAGCAGTGGTGGGGCAAGGACAGTCAATGCGGGGAGCCAGCTGGACATGGAGGTATGGGGTAAGCTAAGATGGGGAGATGCTGTGCCTGGGGCGAATGGCAAACCTGTGATGGGGGGGGCCCACCAGATGTGCAAGTCACACAGGGTGCATTTATGGCCCTGCTGACAGGTACTTGTGACCTGAATTGGCCACTGTTGGAAACCCTTGATCTGACCTAGCATGGCATATCTTATGTTATCATGTTCTTAGAGAAATGCATTAAGGGATTCTTTTGGGGTCGGAGAGGGTTCACTTCTCTTCTGTCTCTCATCACACATAGAAACTAAACTTGTACAGTATTATTATTATTATTATTATTAAGCATATATAAAGTGCTACCAAGCATATGCAGTGCTGTAGTGACACAAAAGAAGACAGTCCCTTCTCAAAGAGCTTACAATCTAGAAGACAAACATATAGGACAAAATAATATGATAGGAATAAGGGCAATAAGAGCAATAGGAGTTGAAACACAAGGGGGGATTAAGTATCAAAGGTGGTCTCAAAGAGGTGAGTCTTGAGCTTGAATTGAAGAGGGAGAAGGAAGAGATTTGACACAGGACAGGGGCAGGTTGTTCCAAGTAAATGGAACAGCAAGGTCAAAAGAACAAAGCCTGGAGTTAGTGAAAAAAGAGAACGGCTTATAGAAAAGGAAGGTAGAAGAGGAATGGAGATCATGGGGAGGGGTATAGGGAGAGAGGAGAAAGGAAAGGTAAGGAGGAGCAGCAGAGTGAAAGCATTTATATGTCAAGATAAGTAGTTTGTACTGAATGCCGTAATGGATAGGGAGCCAGTGAAGGGACTTTAGAAGAGGAGTAATATGGCAGCAACATGGCTGGCAAAGAATTAACCGCACAACGGAGTTTTGAATGGTTTGTAGAGGGAAAAGATGAGATTGAAGGACACCAGCAAGGAGGAAGTTGAAATAGTCAAGCTGGGAGATAATAAGAGAGTGAACAAGAGTCTTTGTAGTAGAGGCAGAGAGGAAAGGATGTATCTTGTTAATGTTGAAGAGAAAGAAGTGACGGGATTTATCAATTTATTGGATATGAGATGAGAATGACAAGGAGGAGTCAAAAGCGACCCCAAGGTTACGAGCAGAGGAAACCGGAAAAATAGGAGCATTATCAATGGTGATGGAGAAAGAAGGAAGATGGAGGATGGATTAGGGGAGAAAACCAGAAGCTCATTTTTGGCCATGTTCAATTTTAAATGGTGCTGAGACATCTAGACGGTGATGTCAGATAAGCAGGCGGAGATACGTGCCTGAAGTGAAAGAGAAAGGTCAGGTGAAGAGATATAAATTTGAGAATCATCCACATAAAAGTGATTCGGAAAGCCAACAGTTGAGATAAGGGAACCAAGTGATTGTGTATAAAGGAAGAAAAGTAGTGGGCCAAGAATGGACCCTTCAGGAATACCAACTGAGAAAGGGATAGCAGAGGAGGATGTACCTTTAGAACAGATACTGAAGGAGTGATTATAGAGATAGGAAGAGAACCAAGATAGAACAGAGTTTCTAAAGCCAAGAGAAGATAATGTAGCAAGGAGAAGAGAGTGGTCAATGTACTGAACGCAGAAGAAAGGTGAAGAAGAAGGCCTTTAGACCTTGCCAAGAATAAGTCACTAGAGACCTTGGCAAGGGCTGTTTCGGTTGAATGAAGAGGATGGAAGCCAGATTGAAGGGGATCAAAGAAGGAATGAGTGGAGAGAAAATCAAAACAGCAAGAAAGAATGGCACACTCAATGAGTTTGGAAATAAAGGGAAGAAGGGAGAAGGGACAATAGCTAGAAGGAGCAGTAGGTTCAAGGGATTTTTTTTTTAGAAGAGGAGTGATCAAAACATGCTTATAGGCAGCTGGGAGGGTGGCAGTGGACAATGAAAAGTTGATAATATGGGAATGGCAAGGATAATGGAGGATGATAATGGAGGAGATTAGTGGAGTTGGGATCAAAGGAGCAAGTGGTAGGTTTAGCAGAGGAGAGGAGAGAAGAGGTTTCCTCGTCAGAGATGGTAGAAAAGGAAGAGAGGGAGAGTGAGTTTGAGGGAAATAGTTGAAATTGAAACGAGGGAGGAGCAGAAAAAATAGCAGGGAACTGAGTGGTAATCTTATTGATTTCATCATGGAAGAAGAAGTTGGCGAGGGATTGGGCTGTGAGGGAAGGAGGAATTGAAGGAGAAGGAGCCTGAAGTAGAAAGTTGAGTGTAGAAAAGAGATTGCGAGGGTTAGAAGTCAAGGAGTTGGCCAGGTGGATGAACTAGTTTTGTTTAGTTAGTGAGATGGCAGAATTAAAAGAAGTGAGCATGAATTGAAAGTGAAGGAAATCAGAGTGGGCGCGGGATTTGAGCCAAATGCGCTTAGTAGAAAAGGCACATGAGCGTAGGTAGCGGGTTGTAGAAGAAAGCCAGGGACCGGATGATGTACGCCACACAGGGCGTGAAACTTGCGGAGTGAGGGTATGGAGAGCAGAGGATAGAGCAGAGTTATAAGTGGTTATAGCCACATTGACAGACTTGGAGGAGAGTGTAGAAGAAAGAAGAGAAGAGACAGATGATGAAAAAGACAGAGAATCAATAGCTTGAAGATTTTTAAAAAGAAAGGAAGTGACAGGATGAGAAGGCGGTGAAGAGTGCTGAAGAAAAAAGCTCAGGAAGTGGTGGTCAGACAGTGGAAGAATTGAGTTAAGGAAATTTGAGGGTGAGCAATTGAAATGGAAAACAAGGTCACGGCAGTGACCGAGTTGATGAGTAGGGGCAGTGGAGCAAAGCTGAAGTTGTAAGAGGAAGTAAGAGAAATAAATTTTGCTATGTAGGGGTCCGAGGGGGTATTGATGTGAAGGTTAAAATCACTAAGAATAATAGAAGGGGATGATTAAACCCAAAATAAAGAGAGACACAAATCAAAATCATTGAGGAAGGAGGAAATGTGCTTGTCGGGGGGGGGTTCTATAGATAATACTTAGTACAGTAGAGGAACTTCTCCCAGCTCTCCTCCTCCCTTTCTATGACTAGAACAGCATTCCAATGCTCCACCAACACAGCCTTTCCATTAACTCGACCATACCCATAGTCTCTGCATCTAGTTACATTGGAAGCAAGATGGTCAGGCTCACTCACACAGGAGGGACGATTAGAGAACAGCAGATAAAGATACATTTCAAAAAATGTGCAGACATGTTAGCCTTCCTTCTAGCTTCTAGATTAATATAAAAACTAGTAGCATCATGAAAAAATCCAGACGATTGTCAATCCTAATCTCTTGGGTGCTGAGCACATCTGACAGCAAATACCCCTCCCTCCCTCCATTTGGACCCTAGGTATCTTACTAGCTTGTCAGTTCTTTAATCTAGCCCTGCCCAGGATAACAGATAATAGCTGATAGTACAGATGGCAACCAATAGGAAAGCAGCACAATTAAGTAAATAGCTTCAGAGTAGAAATAGCATAAAAGAAAATTAAATATATATGCGAATAATTTAAAATGCAGTACATCACAGCTATGCATTTACTTGTAATCCGTGTGTGTGTGTACGATTCTGTGTGTGTTTGTATTTCTGTATGTGATGTGCATGTATTGCGTCTGCCATGGAGTAGCTGAGGGTGGCAGGGCATTTTGGAAAACTCACTTTTGGACGTTGGTGACAGTTGTAGAGAGGTCATTTTGGGGGTTGGATAGTTTGCAGGATGGTAGGGCAGTGACAGTGGGAAGTTTTGGGGTGGGGCATTTGCATGGGGATTTTTTTGAGACTGGACAGTCATGGAAGTATATTTTTGGTGGATGGGGTAGTGCACAGAGTGAGCAGTTGTGGGGGAGTAGTTTTTGGAGATGGAGAAATGGTGGTGCAATAGATTTTCAGTGGAGGCCGTTTGCAGGGTGGTGGGACATATGTAGGGCATTTGGAGAGGTGGTTGGGCAGTATAAGGGGCAGCTTTTAAGGGTGGGGCATTTTGTGAGGCAGTGGGACTATTATGGGAGATATGTTTTAGGGAGGCAGTTTGGGGGGTGGTATGGCAGTTGCAGGGTGGTGGGTTTTTTTAGGGTTGTGAAGCATGCAGGTTGGAGGGTATTTACAACGTGGTAGTTCTTGGAGATGTGGCAGTTGCAAGGGTAGTTTTAGCGGGTGAAGAAGGGTGGAGGATACTTTTTAGGATGAGGCATTTTGTGGAGTGGTAAGACAATTATGAGAGAATATTTTGTGGGGTGGATTTGTTTGCAAATTGATGGGTCAGTTATGGTAGGTTGTTTGTTGGGGTGGGACAGTTTGTGGTATGGCAGGAAATCTGTGGAGGTGTAGTCTTTGGCGGTAAGACAGTTTGCAGGGTAGTGATGAAGTTGTGGGATGTTGTTTTTTGGGTTGGGGACAATTTGCAGGATAGTAGGGCAATAGTGGGAATATAGTTTTTGAGGGGTGGGTAGTATGAATGGTGATATGAAAGTTGTGGGAGATATTTTTTATGATGGCAGTATTTAGCAGGTTTGTAGGGCAGCAGCAAGGGAGTATTTTTGTGGATGGGGAGTGAACGAGGTGGTATGACAATTCTGGGGGCATTTTTTGGCAGTGAGGTCAGTTTGGGTTGCTGGGAGAGTAGAGGGAGTTTGATAGGGATACCAAGTGCAGGCATAGACAGAGAGATAAAATGGCATAGCTTGAAGAACTCAAGTGACCAAAATGCTTACTTGACCATACTCCAAGAGTACTGGGACTTAATTTGCAAGAAAAAAAAGGAATATCACTCCAAACTCATTTTAAGCACATCTTGGCAGCCATTTGAGGATGAGTATGCTCCTGTTGCTTTACACCACTTTTGGGTGGATGATACACCTGACTCAGGGTTTTTCAAGTTTATTATAAACCCGAAACATAGAAATATGATGACAGAAATAACCACATGGCCTATCTAGTCTGCCCTTCCTTATCAACAACTACAACAGTCCCCTTTTTTCCATTAGAGATCATCTGTGTTTGTCCCATGCTTTTTTGAATTCAGATACTGTCCTCATCTCTACCACCTCCACTGGGAGACTATTCCATGGATCCACCACTCTTTCCGTAAAGAAATATTACCTCATATCACTCCTGAATCTATCCCCCTTCACCCTCATCCCATTTCCCCTCGTAATAGAGCTTGTTTTCAATTGAAAGAGGCTCTCCCCCTGTAAATTTATGCTACGGAGGTATTTAAACATCTCAATCTCACCTCTATCCCGCCTTTCCTCTAAGGTGTACATATTAAGATCCTTAAGCCTGTCCTCATATGCTTTATAATGAAGACCACTAACCATTTTATTAGCCACCCTCTGTACTGACTCCATCCTGTTTATATCATTTTGAAGGTGTGGTCTTCAGAATTACACATATACTCCAAATGAGGTCGCACTAAAGACTTATACAGAGGCACTACCACCTCCTTTTTTCTGCTAGCCATTCCCCTCCGTATGCACCCAAGCATCCTTCTAGCTTTTACCATCACCTTTTCTACCTTTTTAGCTACTTTAAGATTATAAGACACAACCACGCCTAGGTTGAAGAAAGGCTAAAAAGGTTAGGGCTCTTTAACCTGGAAAAGAGACGGCTGAGGGGAGATATGATAGAAGTCTATAAATTAATGAACAGAGTGGAACGGGTAAACGTAGATCAATTGTTTACGTTATCAGAATATAGAAAGACTAGTGGACATGCAATGAAGCTACAGGGAAAACTATTTAAGACTAATAAAAGAAAATATTTTTTCACTCAACGTGTAATCAAACTCTGGAATTTGTTACCGGAGGATGTAGTAAAGGCTGTTAGTGTAGCTGGGTTTAAAAAAGGTTTGGACAAGTTCCTGGAGGAAAGGTCCATAAACCATTACTAAGAAGGTACCCAGGATATCAATGCTTGACCCAGTACAAGCATTGCGGAACCTGTGTCTTTTGGGGAAACTGCTAGGTACGTATGACCTAGATTGGCCACTGTTGGAAACAGGATACTGGGCTTGATGGACCTTGGTCTGAACCAGTATGGCATATCTTATGTTATGTTCTTATGTTAAGAGCCCTAACCTTTTTAGCCTTTCTTCATAGGAGTATCCTTCCATCCCCTTTACCATTTTGGTGGCTCTTCTCTGAACCTTTTCTAATAACGCTATATCCTTTTTAAGATATGGCGACCAGAATTGCACACAATATTCAAGGTGCGGTCTCACCATGGAACGATAAGGAGGCATTATAATATATTTTGTTTTATTTTCCATTCCTTTCCTTATGATACCTAGCATTCTATTTGCTCTTTTGGCTGCCGCTGCACACTGGGCCGAGGGTTTTAACATGTTATCCACAATGACGTCTAAATCTTTTTCCTGGGTGGTGGTTCCTAATGTGGAACTTTGCATCATGTAACCATAGTTTGGGTTGTTCTTCCCTAGGTGCATAACTTTGCACTTGTCCACATTAAATTTCACCTGCCATTTTGATGCCCAGTCTTCCAATTTATCAAGATCCTCTTGCAATTTTCCACAATCCTCTTGGGTTTTAACAACCTTAAATAGTTTTGTGTCATCTGCAAATTTGATGACCTCACTTGTTATTCCACTTTCCAGGTCATTTATGAATTGGTCAAAAATCAGCGGACCCAGCATAGACCCCTGGGGTACACCACTATTCACCTTTCTCCATTGGGAAAATTGGCCATTTAGCCCAACCCTCTACTTTCTATCTTTTGACCAGTTCCTGATCAACAGTAGTACACTGCCTCCTATCCCATGACTCTTTAGTTTTGCCAAAAGTCTGGGACCTTGTCAAAGGCTTTCTGAAAGTCCAGATACACTATATCAACCGACTCACCTTTGTCCACCTGTTTATTCACACTTTCAAAAAAAATAACAGATTAGTAAGACAAGATCTTCCTTGTCTAAAGCCATGTTGGCTGTCTCCCATTAGGCCATGACTATCTACATGCTGCACATGAAATGAGAGTCAGAAGCTGTAAAGATGTCTTACACATTGGAACATGGAACATACGAAGCATGAACCAAGGGAAGTTGGAGGTGGTCAAGAATGAAATGGAACATGTACAACTTGATCTGTTGGGTGTCAGCGAACTGAAATGGACTGGCATCGGGCACTTTGCATCAGATGATCACATGGTCTACTATGCTGGAAATGAAAGACAAAGAAGAAATGGTGTTGCATTTATAATAAAGAAGAAACTTGCAAGAACTGTAATGAAATACAATGCAGTCAGCGAACGCTTAATCTCTATTCGTCTACGAGGATTGCCTATCAACACAACTATAATTCAAGTATATGCCCCAACAACAGCTGCAGAAGAGAATGAAATTGAAGAGTTCTATGAACAAGTACAAGCTGAAATTGACAGAACATGCAAACAGGATATCCTGATAGTCATGGGTGACTGGAATGCAAAAGTTGGCAACAAAGAAGAAAGCAAAGTAGTTGGAAAATATGGACTTGGCAACAGAAATGAAGCTGGAGAAAGACTGATAGAATTCTGCAAGACCAATGATCTATTCATCTCAAACACCTTCTTCCAGCAACACAAGCGGCGACTGTACACATGGACTTCACCCAATGGATTATATAAAAATCAAATTGACTACATCTGTGCAAGTCAACGATGGAAAAGCTCTATAACATCAACAAAGACAAATCCTGGAGCTGACTGTGGTACAGATCATCAACTACTAGTATGCAAACTCAAGCTAAAGTTGAAAAAGAGCAAACCACTCATGAATGCAGCAAAATATGACCTTGAGAATATACCACTGGAATTTAAAGACTGCCTGAAAAATCGATTTTCTGCTTTAGATACAAATGACAGAGCTCCAGAAGAGTTATGGAATGACATCAAGAAGGTTGTGTTGGAAGAAAGCGAGACGTCTCTACAAAAGGTGAAAAAGCAAAAACGGATGACGGAAGAAACTCTGAAAATTGCCCGGAAATGCAGAGAAGCTAAAGCCAGAGGAGAAAGAAAGACAATCACAGAACTCAACAGAGATTTCCAACGTGCAGCAAGAAAGGACAAGCAAAATACTACAACGACGTATGCAAGGAAATAGAAGCAGAAACTATTAGAGGAAGAACAAGATCGGCTTTCCTAATGCTACGAGAGTTAAAGAAAATGTTCCAGCCTCAAATTGGAATGTTACAAGATGCTCAAGGTTCTATGTTGAATGATGCTGAGAAGATCAAGAAAAGGTGGAAGGAATATACAGAGTTTTTATATGATAAAGATGAAGTGGACCAACAGCCGTTTCAACCTGTACCTTATGATCGGGAACCATTGGTGATGAAAGAAGAAGTTGAAGCAGCATTGAAAGCCTTATCAAAGAACAAAGCACCAGGCATTGATGGCATTCCTATAGAAGTATTGCAGCAATCTGATGCAGCTGTTACCATACTTACAAGGCTCTGCCAAGAAATATGGAAGACAACAACATGGCCAACTGACTGGAAAAGATCTGTGTTTATACCAATACTAAAGAAAGGTGATCCAACTGACTGTGGAAATTATCGAACAATCGCTCTGATCCCACATGCCAGCAAGATTCTACTGAAGATTATTCAAAAGAGACTACAACCATACCTGGAACAAAAACTACCTGAAGTGCAAGCAGGGTTCAGGAAAGGGCGAGGAACGAGAGACATCATTGCGGATGTGAGATGGATCCTTGAAAAGACTAAAGAATACCAAAAGGATATCTATTTGTGCTTTATCGACTATAGCAAGGCTTTTGACTGTGTAAACCATGAGAAACTCTAGGCCACATTAAGAAGCATGGGTATACCAGAACACCTGATCGTTCTCTTGCGCAATCTGTACTTTGATCAAGAAGCAACAGTTCGAACGGAACAAGGAGAAACAGAATGGTTTAAAATAAGCAAGGTGCAAGACAAGGCTGCATACTTTCCCCCTACCTGTTTAATTTATATGCAGAACAAATCATCAGAGAAGCAGGATTGTATGAAGACAATAGAGGTGTGAATATTGGTGGAAGACTCATCAACAACCTTCGCTATGCTGATGATACTACATTACTGGCTGAAACTGAAGATGATCTGAAACATTTGCTTCTCACAGTCAAAGAACATAGTCTCAAAATGGGCCTGCACCTTAATGTAAAGAAGACAAAGATCATGACAACTGGCCTAATCAACAGGTTCATCGTTGAAGGAGATGAAATTGAAATTGTGAACAACTTTAACCTACTTGGATCAACTATCAATAAAGAAGCAACAAGCAGTCAAGAAATCAAACGACGCATTGCTCTTGGCAGAATGGCTATGAAAGACCTAGATAAGATTCTCAAGAGCAGAGATGTCTCTCTCCATACAAAGATTCGACTTGTTCAAGCCATGGTATTTTCAATAACATCATATGGATGTGAAAGCTGGACAGTGAAAAAGACAGACAGGAAGAAAATTGATGCCTTTGAATTATGGTGCTGGCGACGAATACTGTGTATACCATAGACTGCCCGAAGAACAAACCAGTCATTACTAGAGGAGATCAAACCTAAGCTTTATTTAGAAGCTCAGATGACAAGACTTCGACTTTCATACTTTGGACAAATCATGCGAAGAGAGAGATCATTAGAGAAAGACATCATGCTTGGCAAGAAAGAAGGTCAACGCAAAAGAGGAAGGCCAGCAATGAGATGGATCGATACAATAACAGCAGCTATGGGTACCAGTCAACAATGAGCCGCCTGACTGAAGACCGAACACAATTTAGGATAGCTATCCAGAGGGTCGCCATGAGTCGACTCCGACTCGACGGCACCTAACAACATCTACATGCTGAGTATTTTTATTCTTTATGATGGTTTCTACCATTTTTCCCGGTACTGACGTGAGGCTCACTGGTCTGTAGTTTCCCGTATCACCCCTGGAACCCTTTTTAAAAATTGGTGTTATATTGGCGATCCTCCAATCTTCAGGTATTAGAGATGATTTTAATGATAGATCACAGATTACTAATAGCAGGTCTGCAAACTCATATTTCAGTTCTTTCAACACCCTTGGATATATACCATCTGGCCCAGGTGATTTGCTACTCTTGAGTTTATCTAATAGTTGTAATACATCTTCCCAATGTATCGATATTTCCTTCAATTCTTCCGCACCTTTAAATACCACTTCAGTCATGGGTAAGATCCCTACATCTTCCTCAGTAAAGACCGAAGCAAAGAATTCATTCAGTCTCTCCACTATCGGATGCGAATACATGTCCACCAGAGCAGGTACGCTAACACCAGGATCTATAATAGACCTCTGTAATCAGGTCCAGTGCCTCCTGGGTTTGGGGCAGAGCTGTGAAACCCCAACAGATGCAGGTACCCTAAAACCAGGATCTATAATAGACCTCTGTAATCAGGTTCAGGGCCTCCTGGAGTTAGGGCAGAGCTGTGAAACCCTAACAGATACAGGTACCCTAACACCAGGATCTATAATAGAGCTCTGTAATCAGGTCCAGGGCCTCCTGGAGTTAGGGCAGAGCTGTGCAACTGAAACAGATGCAGATAACTTAACACCAGGATCTATAATAGACCTCTGTAATCAGGTCCAGGGCCTCTTCGAGTTAGGGCAGAGCTGTGAAACCCCAACAGATGCAGGTGCCCTAACACCAGGATCTATAATGGACCTCTGTAATCAGGTCCAGGTCCTCCTGGAGTTAGGGCAGAGCTGTGCAACTGAAACAGATGCAGGTAACTTAACACCAGGATCTATAATGGACCTCTGTAATCAGGTCCAGGGCCTCCTGGAGTTAGGGCAGAGCTGTGCAACTGAAACAGATTCAGGTACCCTAACACCAGGATCTATAATAGAGCTCTGTAATCAGGTCCAGGGCCTCCTGGAGTTAGGACAGAGCTGTGCAACTGAAACAGATGCAGGTAACTTAACACCAGGATCTATAATAGTTCTCTGTAATTAGGTCCAGGGCCTCTTGGAGTTAGGGAAGAGCTGTGAAACCCCAACAGATGCAGGTACCCTAACACCAGGATCTATAATGGACCTCTGTAATCAGGTCCAGGGCTCCTGGATTTAGGGTAGAGCTGTGCACATGAAACAAATGCAGTTAACCTATTATCAGGATCTATAATAGACCCCTGTAATCACGTCTGGGGGCCTTCTGGGGATAGGGAAGGCTTGAAATGAACACCATACGCATCTACATTGGCAACAGATTGGCCCACAGACTGGTATTTCCACCATGTTCTGCATGTATGATACGTGATGCTTGCTGTATATTGTGTTGCACAACTGACATTGTGTGACCTGTCCCCATACACTTACTTCACGTGGGTAATCTGCAGATTGGTTGTACCCACCTGGTGAGGCGCACCCATGCCCTCCTCACTCATGTAAGGTCCTGCGCTTGGATGCTCCCGGGAACAGACACCTCTGCCTGGTGCATATAAGCTCACTGAGGATCCTGAGCTCCCTCCGTGTGAATGCGGGCTTCTGGGATCACGTGTCCATTTTTCCTCTCTCGAGATAGTGCGTGTATGTGTGCGACACGGTGCATGCGTGATGGCTCGCTGATACACATAGACACGCACGTACACGCGCTATCTTGCACTATTATGCGCTACCTGGAGTTATTACGATGACAGCACACGTGGTATTGTGACGCCCGGAACATGTTAAAGTATTGTTAGCAGAACTGTGAAAGGCGCCGCGAACGGTATGAGCTGCTTTTACAGTCCCCATACACCCGATCTCACCACCACGCCCCCATTTGTTAGTTTAATTGGTGAATAGCTGTTTACGTTATGGCGGTGAGGCTCCCCGGCATTGGGCAATGGGCGCAATATAGGGCGCCTTAGCTTGTGGTGCCCTGTGACGCGCCTTCTATGGCCCATGCTCAGCACCACCGTAGTGTACAGAACTAGAGTGAGTGTGTATGTTGGCTTTACCACACACTACAGAAATGTGTCTAACTGTTACCGCCATGCGAAAGGGTGGCACCTCAGACACTTTTCCTGATGTTGTTGCACTGGGGATTCAAACCCATTAGAGCTAGCTGCATAGGCAGTGTAATAACCAGTGTGCTATGCCTCTATGGCCATTGTCATAGCTAGGGCTGGCTACACAACAACTGTACGTCAACGCACATACATTCTGCTGTGCTCACTGGGATAGGGGAAACCCACAGCTAAGGCAGTTTCCAGGCCATGTTACCGTAGGCAAATGAGGTAAGGGTATTGTTTTAATTTACACATTTAAACAATACCCCCATTAAAACATGTTTAACGCCATATGTGTGTCTGTTACGGGCCTACAAGGGAGTTTCCTCAGCCATTATTACTAAGGGCAGACCACTGAGGGATTGGACCCATGACGTCTGACATTGAAGTCATCGACCTAACCATTATGCTACATCAACATGTGTTTATTCCATGAATGGCTGGCTGCGGAAGGTGTGTAGGTCATTCCACAAACCTTATGAGGTGCTGCACAGGATAGGGGAGACCCAAACATACAGGGAGCCCACTATGGAATTGAAACCATGACGTATGACAGTGAGGACATCCTATTAACCATTATACTACATCACTATGGGGTTTATCATACCAATGGCTGGCCACAGACAGGATGCAGGTCACAGGACATACTGTCTGTTGTGTTAACCAGGATAGGATAGAGACAACAGTACCCATAATGCAATTCACATGCAGAACAGCAGTCTACATCTGCTCCCCAGATGGGGTATGCACCTCTACAGCACATCAGCTTGGTAGAGGGGACTGACCGTGCGTGTTACTGCCACTGACTACCTACAGTCCCTGCCATTGTGCGTGTACTTTGATCACCCTGAGGGTGAGTTGGGGTGGCCAGCACCAGGTCCACAGTACCTGTGCTGGCTTTGCTGCAGGTCTCCATCAGTGCTGGTGTGTGAGAGGTATTTGCAGAGACACCTGCAAATGCCCTGTTTCTGTTTGGATTTGACAGTCATGCCTGCCCCTTGTGGACTGTGATGCAACCAAGCTGGTGTATAGCCAGTGTGCTTGTCATGGTCACTTATTCTCGGAGCAGGGGTGTGTGTGGACTCACATGATGATGATGATGTACATATCAAACCAGCCTCTCTGGGTCAGGGTAAGGTACATGATCTGGCCCCAGCATACCCACATTCTGAACATTCCCAGAAGGGGCAATACTGCAACATGATGACTGACTGGGACCAGCAAACACCTTCCTTTGGGGAACCCAACAGTTGATGCAGATTGGTATCTGTACCAGGGCCATTGCCATACAGGTGATAGGCATGCTCAGCTCAGCTGTCCCCCACCACAATCTGCCATTCATCAGCAGAGGCCACAGTCAGCGTGCACCTGCTTCACCCTGCAAGGTGTTGCAGCCAGACACATGCTGACTGCACAAAGTGTGCTAGCCCATACTTAGTGCATGCTCCCAGAGAAGTAATGTGCACCCAGATGAGGAATATTCACACCAACATCAAGAAGGTATGTCACTGATTAGGCCCCAGAAATAGAAACTCACATACATCACTATTGAACACACTGGATGGCACTATGTGGGAAGGTTGACATGCCATGGTCACTGCTCAATCAGAGTGAGAGTGCCCTCACAGCATGACCTGCTGTGGCCACCCTGTCCGTGCAGGTGGTGTTTGCCCACTACAATATCCCAGTCATTCCCCTATGCCCTATGCAGATTCATCCTGGATAAACCGCCCTGTAGGGGCCATACCCACAATACCTTGCTCCCCATTATGCACATTGGAGGTGAAACAGTGAAACCAGTGCAAACATTGGGGGCTCAGTGGTGTGTGGGCAGCCACAAAACAATGGACACACATACACAGATTACAACACCTATTTGAGCATTATGCAAAGATAGTGGTGGTTGGCAGCCCTGTCCGCAACACCAGTCATGGGCTTTGTGTAGGCATTGGTAGGATAATCAATACTGTTAGGGACACTCTCCAGGGTGGTACACACTGTCAGATATGGATGAGGGGGCACACACCACATAAATCAGTAAGGTTGCTATGATGGATGGCTGTTAGAAAGATGTGTTTAAGTTAAGATTTGTTATCTGACATTGGTCCTAGCTACCTTTTGATGTATATGGGATGTGTTTCCATGTTTATGACGGCATTGCTAAGGTATGCAGGTGCTAGTAGTGGGGGCTAGCACTCTGCGCAGGACACAACAGCCTGCCTTTTCATTACATTTTGGATGGTGGAGCTTGTGGTTGTGGGTGTTTGTGCCCCTGTTAGGCGATGCTCTGGGGCAGAGGTTCACAAATCCAGTCCTGGTGGTTCAGACAGGATTCAGGTTGTCAGGCTGTCCCTACTGAATATGCATGAGATACATTTGCATACAATGGGGGCAGTTCCTTCATATGCATCTCATGCATATTTATTATGTACAGCCTGACAACCTGAATGGTGTTTGTCCTCTGGAACTGGGGTTGCCACCATCTGCTCTGGGGAGTGCACATTATTATTGTATATGTGCTCTGTAGGGTAAAAAATAGGGGACATGGTCTGCAGGAGCCACAGCTGGGACTTGAACCTGTGACCTTCTGCCCTTGTACACACTGACTGTGTGTACTGCACCAAACCGATGCCACAGAGGTAGTTCTTTCCCAGGGGATACCATTACTGTTCGTCTGACAGACCTTGTCTGTTGGACTGCACGCCACCCACCTGGACAGGGTTTGGCCTTGGTCTGCTGTGGGCAGATAACACTGCCCCCTCCACAACAAGCACCCCTCCCACACCATGCTGACATGCCCTTCTGCTGGTGGTGCTGGTGATGTGCATTCCCAGGCCATCCAGTGTGCCGATAGGCGGCTGCCTATGGTGTGGGATCTGGGGTAGGGGTGCCTACATAGACATCCACGCTTCCCCACGGCACCACCTGCCAATGTTTTGTGCCCTTTGGGGTACCTGCTAGGTAATGTCCATTAGGGCACTGGGGGACACACATTCATGGACATGTTTGCCCTTGGTCAGTTCCTGTCATGCTAACTTTTTGTTTCTGCCTTCCTATGTGGCACCTAGGCATCTGTCTAGCTCACCCTGTGCCCCAGATTCCCCACTGCATATCCCGCCTGCAGCCCCCTGTACCCCATTTGCAGACCCACCATAGTGTCCTTTCGTACTTGGGCACTATGCTGTTGCTGCACATGTATCACTACTATCACATTTCTTGGTTTCCCTG
Organism: Ichthyophis bannanicus; assembly: GCA_033557465.1. Lineage (NCBI taxonomy): Eukaryota > Metazoa > Chordata > Amphibia > Gymnophiona > Ichthyophiidae > Ichthyophis > Ichthyophis bannanicus. Next base: position 650,240,123 of record CM066034.1, on the reverse strand, counting down.
CCTTTGCTGTACATTGCTGACTGAACTGGTTTCTCTATCCTGCTAATGTGCCTGTAGCGCAAGGTTTTCACTGGCGCTAATTTTCAGACCTTCAATTCACAGTGTTAGTGTGTATGGAGCCTCTCCCGCCCACTCTCAGCCCATTGACCCCTTCTCTCTGCCCTATGGGGAGCCTTACTCCACCCTCTGTGTGCCTTAGCACCGCAGGAGACATGTTCACCCGAAAACGCACGTTATCTCGCGATAATGTTACTTTGTCACACGATAACATCACGTATTGCGCGATAAAGTCACGTATCACGCGCAAATTGTGCTGCTGCAACATTATTGCTGTTTAGTAAACATGCCCCATAGAGTGTATAGACAAAGAGAACTATACTGTATATGAATGGCACAATACATGCAAAGTCTAATGCAAAACCTGAAGAACATAGGATGTGCCAATCCACCCACAATAGCTGGAATGCACAGAACATGCTGGGCAGATTCAGGAAGTGCATTAACTCTACTACATCGCACCTAAAGTGAGGCTCACCACGCTGCACATTGGTCCCTCCAAACCATGGGACCCCAGCCATGCAACTCAACTCTGATTTCAAGCACACCCACATTGCTGAGCTTAATACAAGCGATGTAAAAGATAAGGACCCCAACTTCATATCTCCAATATGCCCACTCGGTTACTGCAGTCCGCTATGTCAGCTGCCTTTTATATCACCACTGAGGATGTTGGTTGTAGGGAAAGGAGTGGAAGCAGGGGAATAGAGAAGCCGGGTTGGTCACCTCATATAGTGCGCCTCTTAACTTCCCCTATAAAGGAGTTCTACCCGCCACCTTAGAGGATGCAGTTGTCTCCCCCCGCCCACATCAGGAGGTGACAACAGCTTCTACTGGGCAATGGATGGACAAAAATAACCTCATACTGTACCTCCCAATGGAGAATCTTAGTCCTAACCATGGTCTTCTAGCTACACCAAGCCTAGGAAACATAGATCTGGGCCTTGGAGCAGGAGTAGGCTCTGAGAGCTCAGTTGGCAGCAAAGTCTATAGAATGATTCACAAGTGTTTTTTCTGGCCTTGGGGAGTCAACCTGAGGGCCAGAGACCATAGACTGTGCCCATAGGAGTCAGGTCAAATGAGAAGAAGCAATTGCTGCACCAGTCCCCACTGCCCATCGGCTAGAGGCAGAGAATACTGGCAAGATCCAGGACTGTACTGACTCATTTTCTGTTGATAGCATCACTGAAACTCAGTGTTCTTTGCTTCCATTTGCTGGTTGGGGAAGATAGCCCACATATATGGATTGGTCGGGCAGGTGATATGGAAAGGGGTTATTTTATAAAGCTTTCTCAGGCATAGAACACTGATTTATGCACAGAAATGGCCTTTTATAAAATTAGGTCACAACTCAAAGTAGGCACAGGGCAAGAAGGCAGATACTTGTAGAGTAGGTATTCTCAGGGGAGCAGTTTGCATAGAGTATGAGTGGAGCCACGATTTAAATGTACATTTGATCAAATACGTATGTATACGCACAAAATACGCACAAATATTTATGTCTGCTCTCGAGCTGGTATAATGTCTGTGCCTTCAGTCTAGCTGCAACTTCCACAAGATTTATATTAGTATTTTATAGACATATAGATGCCTATGTGCCCTCATAAAACAGGCAAAAAATAGTCTCTGTTCTGCTGAATTAACTTTGTCACCCTGTTATAAAATAAAAATGAAATAGCTAGTGTTAAGTGTCACAGCTGCGCAGTAATTGTTGCAGTGGCCATGCACAGCACTTTAGTAAACAAATTTTATTTCCTGTACTACCGTCTTGAAGAAACCATCAAGTCTTCTCTTTGATAATTCTGGAGCGTTTTTCACTTTTGTATATTTTGCATGTTATTTTTAGATTTCTACTGTTCTTCTTGTCATGTTGCTTTGGAGCTTTCCTTGCTAGCTGCTTTGTTTATGTTACTAATCCAGCAATATCCTTTGTTTAATTGTTTTTTTTTAAGGCATCACCATGAATCATCTGTCAGTGTTTGTCTTTCTCCTTTCACTTATATAGTACCTTTTTTTTACTTTGTGTCACATATCTGCTTTTCCTTTTGTCAAGTTTTAGCCCCAATAAACTCTTGTCTGAATTATCTATAACCTTTTACCTTGTCTCTCTATAATCAAAGCACTTAGGCTGTCATATATTTTTGAGAACTTAGAAAATAAAACAGCAGTTTAGAGCATCTATTTATATATATAATAACAGTAGGTCAGGTTGGCTCTGTCTCTAGTGTGCATGGTGTGCATGGCTTGGTGCGGGTGGGGCAGAGAAGATAAAGAGGAAACGAGAAATTGCCTTATTTTATATTGAGCTCATGCCTTTCCAGTAGCAGTTTGAGAGAAGTTACAATCAGGTACTATAGGTATTTCTCTGTCCCTGGAGGGTTTACAATCTAACAGGTCAATGCAGAAAGAATAACACATTCTTTGCATGCAGATAACACAATTTATATGCACAAGTTCCAACATGCCAAATACAGAAAAGAGATTGACATGCACGTAACAGCAAAGGAAAAGCATGCACACGCAGTAATGCCAAGCGTATTTAAATTATATGCAAATGAGCAGCGTGTATTAAACTAGCATGCTAATATTGTCTGTGCTCGATGCAGAGAAACACCTGGTCTGAGGTGGCTTAAACATCTTGCATGTGTAGGGAAAACAAATCCCTGGTGGCCCAGTGGCCCCAATCCCACCTACCCAATAAAAAAACCCTAGTGACCCAGCGGCCCCGATCTCCCCACTTGACCTGTGGCCAAGTGGCCCCTTAAACCCTCATCCCCCTCCCAGTACCTTCAAGCTGGAGTGGGAGCATTGCCTATGCATTCCCGCCTCTTTGCCACCATCTTGAAAAATGTTGGTGCCTGGCTCCACCTGATGCATCCTGGGATGCACTGGGTGGGGTCAGACTGCTATATAAGGCATGGCAGTCTGACCCCACCCGGTGCATACCAGGATGCACCGCACAGGACCAGGTGCCACCATTTTTCAAGATGGCGGTACAGGGACGGGAGTGCGTGGGCAATGCTCCCATTCCAGCTTGAAGGTACCAAGGGGGGGGGGGGAGTATGGGGGCCACCGGGCCTTTTGGTTATTGAGTGGGTGGGGATATCTGGGCCGCTGTGCCACCAGGGTTTTTTTAATTGAATGGGTGGGGTATCGGGGCTGCTGGGCCACCAGAGATTTTTTTTATTGGGTGGGGATCGGAGCAGTCAGGGATTTATTTCTGTCAGGGGGTCGGTGACAAGGACACCGGCCCCCTGACAGTATTTTGAGAGCATCGGGGGTTTTCCCTAATGCCTGAATCATCTGAGGTAGAGTGTCAAACTTCCCATCAGATGACCCTGTTTCTCTGGGACAGCATGCCAAACTTGCTCCGACTTCTGTGCGCATGTGTTTGGCTTGCTTTCCTAGTTTAACGCTGACATTTTGCACATATCATTTGTTTATACGCATCTTTCTACATGCCGAAGTCGCATGCTATCGGTTTGCTACATAGAGACCTACATAGCTAATAGTGCGTTACTTCAATGCAGGCTTTCTGCATCGGGTCCTAAGTTTGTACCTGAGGCAATGGGGGTTGTGTGACTTGCCCAAGTCTACAAGGAATATCAGTGAGATTTGAATGCTGATCTTTGTGGTTACAGACTGCTGCTCTAACCACTAGGCTAATACTCTATTTCTACTGGGGGGTGGGGTGGGGGGGGTAGAATTCCTTCTTGAGGGTGAAGTGAAGGGAGAGAGAATGTGAGACCCCTTGAAGGGGACAGGGAAGGGAGAAAGTGCCTTGCAGAAGGCGGGAGGGAAGCGAGAGGCAGTCTGTGCCTTGATAGTGGTGAGGAGGGAGGAAGAGAGTGAGTGCCTTAGAGGGAAGGGAAAAGGAAGAGAGCGGGGTAAGAGAAGGGGCTTTTGAGGACAGAGGAAATCTATGCTAAAGGCTCTCCTCTGAGGCTGCAATTGGATTTTGATCCCATTTCCTTGTGTCACCTACCCTTCCCTATTCTATCCTTATAACCTATCTTTTGTCTTGTCTGTCTTTATTAGACTGTAAGTTCTGACAAGTAGGGATCATCTCTGTCTGTGTTTGTACAACGCTGTGTATGCCTTGTAATTCTTTATAAATGTTTAATAGTAGTCGTAATAGTAGGAAGGAGAAGAGAGTGTGTAATTGGAGCAGTTTTGGGAAAAGGGGAAGCTGGGGCTGCCACAAATGTTTTGCATGTGTCTGTGAGTATATAACAATATAGCAACTGTTTGAACTCTTATTTGGACTACAAATAAACACTTGTCCTCAAAATATACTTTTCCTTCATCAATGAAAACACTATTTAGCACAAAACAATCTACTTTCATTTCTATTTTGGCAAAGGGCACATCTGTTGGTTCTCTACAATTTTTCTTTTCTAATCAAAAGGAGACCATAGTAAGAGCTATATACAATAGTCTGTAACATTTATTTATTTTTTTTGGCAAAACACACTGGTAGAAATTGTCAGGCCGACATTGATTCTGCACAGCATCTTTTTTGAAATGCCAGAAGGTTGCCGGTGAAGTAACAATAATATTCAGCGTCAGTAAACGGACAGCCCCTGCCACTGAATATCTGGATTTTGCAGTCCGCAGCGGCGGCTATCCAGACAGCAATGATTTTCAGTGGGTATCCTGACAGCCCAATCCATATACACTTAGGAGAGCTTTTTACTTGTCCTAAGTTAAGTGGTTACTTATCCAAACAGTGGTGCTCAAAATCGCCATTATTCAGATAAGTGCCTGCTCCAGCTCCACTCACAGACTGCCCTGGATAGTGTTGCTGAATATTTGCCTCAGTGGAATTTATCCTTTTGAATATTGGGCCCTGTGTTTATTCCTGTTGCAATATGTTGATGCTGAAGGAAAAAGCCTGAGCAAATTAGGCCATACCTAGGACCTTCAGTGGTATCCTGCTCCTTTAGATGGCAAGTTTTAAGAGCATGTATGCTAAAGATGCAGATAATGGTGGGTGTTAGCTGCAAAAGCCCATGCAGATGCTGTGGTGAAAATGCAGAGATTGTGGTCAGCCAGTACCACAGATGCAGCTGTCATCACCCACTGAGGTGGCGATAGGTGCAGCCGTGGCATCTGCAACTTTGGCGATTACTGTGCAAAGTTTGTATCTGCACATTGCAGGAATGGCCACTGTTCACCCTCCCACTTCCTGACCAAGCCTGCTGCTACTGCACTAAATGCAGTTATCACAGAAAATAGCTGCCCACGTTAGCTGCTACGGCAGTACAATCATCCTGTGTTATCACCATTAGAGCGTGCATATGGATTGCATGTGCACGTCTTTTGTACCTATAGGCCCATAAGCTGACTTTTAAAAGCAAACTCCCTGCAGCATTTCCTTTTAAAAATCCTTTGACTTATCAGTGCCAAAGGAAGCACTTGTTTACTCATAGAAATCCATTTGAAAATTGCCCTCTTAAAATAATGAACATAGAAATAAAAACATCTTCAGACTCCAACTAGAGTTGAAACATAAACTCACCTGGTAGCTAACTCTTTAGTTGAAACAGGAATTGTACTACAACCGCATGAAGGGCAGGATTAACCCTTTGGTGGGCCTTAGTCAAGCAAACATATTAAGCCCTCTTCCATAATATACATACAGTTGAACTCCTGTAAACAGGGCCCTGCAAGCAGTGCAGCCGCACAAGGCGCAAAAAAAATAGGGACACATTTAGGGTTGCCGATTCCCGGCCTCAGCTCCCCCCATACTGCCTGCCTGGCCTGCACTTGCCCTGCCACCGCTTTTCCTGTTCCCTTGGAAGCAGCAGCAGCAGACCTCCAATTCAAAAATGTGGGTCTTTGCAACTTTGCACTTGCATGGCTGGTCTGGTTCCTCCCTCCTCTGAGCAGACGTCAGAGGAAGGAGGGATCAGACCAGCCATGCAAGAGTGAAGTCTGAAAGACCCGTATTTTCTTAAATTGGAAGTCTGCTGTCGCCATCGCGGGAACAGGGAAAGCGGCAGGCCAGGCAGGCAGCGTGGGGGGAGATGGCTGGACATAAGGAGGCTGGGTAAGATGGGGAAATGCTGGGCATGGGAGGATAGGGGCAGAAGGGCTATGCAGGGCATGGGGGAATAGGGGCAAATGACAAATGTCTGATGTCACTGGGGGCAGCACCAAGTTTTCATATCACACAGAGCACATTTATGGCTTGGTACAGCCCTACCTGCATGCTTCTGAATTCAGAAGAAAATTGGCAGTGAAGGAAGTAGCAAATATGTGCTTCTCACCAGTGCCTCCTGCCTGCTATAGCATAATGCACAAGGGATGAAAAGATTAGATAGACCTCTGAAAGCAGTGATGACCGCTCTCTTTATCCTTTCCACCAACAGCTCACTTACCGGGGCAAAAATTTGCCTTGAGAGCCATTGAATTACACATCCAAGAGAGCTCCCTCCTAAATATTCAGACCCCAGGCACGTGCCTAGCTTGCCTATGCCTTAGTCCTACTCTAACTCCATTAATGCCCATCTTCAAGACCTAGTTAAGAAAAGACTCTATTGAATATATAGAGAAAAAGAGAAAACAAGAAACAAAAAAACCCTTCAGTGGATCTTTGTGCTAGTTCCTCCGCAGACTGTAAACTACGTCTGGCTAGCAGTTCCAATAAACTCCATCTCCCCCTGTTTTTCCAAGACTCTTTGCATCTTTCCTCAGCAACTCCTCTGATAATTGAAGCACCTGCGGCGGTCAGCCTTCCTAGGGGAAAAGAGCTTTAGCCATTCTTCATCTAATGCCTATTCCATGTGCTACTCTGCTGTGGGTCACTGACACATTTTGGGTTCATTTTCAAATAGCTTCCATAGTTCAAACTATACCGGTGATTTTGTCTTCCGTACTTTCTGCAGATTTTCAAATAGAAGCTACTTGCTGCTACCTTCCTGCTGACTCCATCATTTAATATATGCGCAAGAGGGTAGGGGTCCAAGAGGATCAGTCAATCACTTGACCTTCCAATGTATACTAAACAGCAGCCTTCCATCTATTTGAAATCTGTCTTTCAGAGGCCTGTTAAGCTCCTGCTCTGCAAGGTAGCATCCCTTCTCACAATTTCTGCACTGAATAATATTTACTATGTTAGCAGAGAGCACAAACAATGAAGAACATCTCTCTTGTTTGGATAACTATGGAGATCTGCAATTTGTGGTTTTTGGCTACACATTTCTTTTTCTAATTTGTGGTCCCTATTCTGTACTGTATTTGATGAGGGTGTGTCTATGCTCTACAGGTGTGACGGAGATGAGGTATTCTGCTGGAGTGTAGTTTCTGATTAGAGATCTGCTTTTCTTTCAGTACATATCTTTTCCATGGTCCAGTGGAGCGTGTGCTTTGTTGATTTTTCAGTCCTGGTTGTAAGTGCTGCTTTGGAATGGCCAATTTGTGCAGCAAATTGCAAGTCATTGCCACAAGATGTAGGAGCTCTTTTACTAAACGCCACTAATCGGTTAATGTACATGTTAGCATGTGATAATCGGCCGCAGTGAACACTAATGCAAAGACATGCTAGCTGGTGGCCACCAAAATGCACATCAAATGGCAATCATACGCTACCGTGCAGAGTGGTTGGATTAGGTGCAGAGTGTGGGCATAGAGAGCACATCAGCGCACGGTCACCATCAATGTGCCAGTTAGCCCAGGTGCACCTAATGATATCTCTATGGGTATCAGATGCATTTGTCTTAACTGCACCACGCCTTAACTGCCAGGAACATGCTGGCCATGACCCCAATGATTAACGTGGAGGCTTTGCATTTAGTGTGCATGAGGAATGTGCTTTAAGTGCAAACCCTTAGTGGAATTTAGTAAAAGGGCCATGTAATGAACTATATATTCAAAAATAAATTGACCAAAATTATTCTCAACACTTAGGGGCTTGTTTACAAAACCGCGGTAGCGGTTCGCAATCGTTATCGGAGTCGCGGCCCAATGGGCTTTGTAAACAAGCCCCTTACTGTTCTCTGCAGTTCTTGACCCTCTCTGCTTCTGGGGCCAGTGGTGTACAAACCTTTTCCAAGTTAAAGTTAATAAAAACATATTTTTATTCCTCAATAATGCAAGAAAGACCTGCTAGGCTTGCTATATACAGCATTCACATGAAATTTCAGAATGCATGGACCTGAAGAAACTGTTTCAACATTTGCTAAATTGTAAACATGAATTATCACCAAATTAAGTAGGTCAGTTCATAGAGGGTTATAATTGCCTAATAGAATAAAAAATCCAACCCCTCATAAAAATAAAAAGAGTATAGGCTGATCTATATGCTGTATTCGTCTTACTCTGCTCTGTCGGGCTTACAATGTCATTAGCAAATTCAGACGAATCTTCAGCTAAAAAAGAACCAACCGTATATCAGGTTCTTTTAGAAGATTCCTAAATAATATTATTAATCAGACTTCTCTTAATATTTCCTTGCCGTAAATTTTAGAGATTGTGCTTATCTCTCAGGTGAAATCTGATATACGGTCATTGATGCAATTGGGCACTACCCCCCTTTCTGAGAATTCATACTCGGGAGTAGTTTGCCACCTTAGTCTGAGACCGTTGGTTCTTTTTTAGCTGAAGATTCGTCTGAATTTGCTAATGACATTGTAAGCCCGACAGAGCATAGTAAGACGAATACAGCATATAGATCAGCCTATACTCTTTTTATTTTTATGAGGGGTTGGATTTTTTATTCTATTAGGAAATTGTAAACATGTACATTCCATCCTAATGTGCATTTCTTCTAGCATATCTTCTGTGAAACCTGTAGAACAATGAGACAATGAGAGTGTTCATTCTAAAGGAGTCTTCTACTAAACGGTGATGGCTGGCAGCATGTGTCTAGCATAGGCTAAAAGTATGCTTTAGACACATGCTACCAGCTAGTACAGGGCCATGACGGCACGGGTCTCTTCCTGTGCTAACTGTGCATCCCGTGTTAGGACATGAGGGGTGGGTTAGGGGTGGAGAGTCAGCGTAGTGAGCTCTATGCAGTTAGTGCTAAGTACACACTGCTAGCTGACTCCTGCGCGATTAGTATGGGGTTCACCTAATGCCACTCAATAGATGAAGTTATGTGCATTTGCACTAATGTGGAATGCCCTAGGGCACAGGGCTCTGTGTTAACTGCTGAGGAAATGCTGTCCACACCCCAGACAGTTAACATGGAGGGGTTGCACCTAACACACCATGGTTTTGAAGCTATTGGCGCATTAGATCTAACATCTTAGTGCCCTTTAGTAAAAGCAAAATGCAATGTGAGCTGTTGAGTCAATGCTGACTCCTGGCAACCTAGCAACCCTGGGTTTTCTTGACCAGGTGTATATTGTGTGATGAAGTAGCCCCATTCTCTACCTTAAAAGCACAAGATTCACGGCATTTTAGTCCTGAAGCTGACAGGGAAACAGACCATGTGAGCAGCTGTTGTCAGGGACAACAGAAACAAAGGCAGCCACAAGGTCTGAAAAAACACTCAGCTGAGAGAAACTCCCTAGTTCCTGATAGCGTGCACCTGAGAAGGGGAAGAGCTTACAGCCCTTATAAGGACAGTGCAGGGAACACAGGGTTAGGACGAGAAGAGGAAGGAGAACTGGCAGAACAGCGTGAGCAGCGTAAGCAGAGAGAACAGGCTGTCTTACCTGAAGCAGCTGGCCAAGAGGAAGCAGGAGGAGTTTCTTACTTTGACCTAGGAAGTGAGTCAGAGACAGGAAGGATTCACCCAAGTAACTACCCAGAGTCCTACAGGAGGAAGCAGCTAGCAAGAGCAGAGAACAGGTGTGACTGGTCTGCTGATTGCAAACACTTTGGAGCACGGAGGCTACGTTCCAGCCGGAGTGAGTGGAAACCAAAGACAAAACTGTATGTATCAGGAAGCTGTGACCTGAGGAATGATTATAATGGGGAGTTAAGAGTTGTGAATGATAGAAATTCCTACAGTGTGAATGCAGAGCAGCCTCATGCAGGAAGTCTAAGGTGGGGGAAGGGCTGTAACTCCCAACCAAGAGATTTAAGCAGAGAACTGAGCAAGGAGCCAGTGAAACCTCCAGAGAAGGAGAGATATTATCCTGAGGACGTATGTATGTCAGAAGATGACCTTGTAGAAATCTCTAAACCTCAGAGAAAACCCCGCAGGCTAAAACCTGAGAGCAAGAGGGGAAAAGGATTTTATCTATCCCAACCTGAGGATAGAAATAAGGAGGGTTCTGAATACGTGCAAGAACCAATGATAATTGATACACTCAGTGAGTGTTCGTCCATCTGTGACCCAATGGACTGTACACTGATTTTATCCGACTGAATAATGTCTTTGTGCTAGTCAGAGCTGAGCATAGTGTTAAGGGAAAACACTACAACTGATAATTGCTGGTTTCCACACAGTGAGACTGTGTGCTGCAGTTGAATGCATAACGTTATTACTTACTTTGAAGCAAGAAGAAATTGTTCTAATATTCTTTATGTTTTTGCCAGAGCACATGGCTTATTTCCTTTGAGTACTTGTGTTTTGTTTGTTATTTGAATAATCCGACCCCGGAAGGGGAATAAATCCTAATTTGCCTTTACCACTCGAGGCGTGCAACTACATTCATTGACATCAGGCGCAGCCCTGCTAGCCAGGAGGCAGTCTGCCCACCTGGTGGTGACAATTGGCAGGTCTTTTTTCTGAGGCAATAGTAAGATGATTTGCCCAAAGCGTGCCACTGGGAATAAAACACTGATATCTTCCTGCTGCTCTAACCACCAGGCTACTCACTCATTCTCTTTAATACCTAACCCCCTAAGTTTTTCCATATAAAACCTGTTGTAGAATTTTCATTTTTATTAATGAACAATATTACCATTCTTTTACAGTCCGGAAGAATCCTGAGAACATTTTAGGCCTGATATTCAAACACACTTAACATTCGGTGCCAATGCTGAACAGAGGCATTCTACATATAATTCTGAATATACAAACCGTGGTATGTTCAGAATTATACATTGAAAGAAAAGGGGGTGTACTGGAGGCATGTATATGGGAAGACTAATTTAAATTCCACCAATAAACTACAGAAGTTGTTATCTTTAATTCATTCCAAATTGGAGGGTGAGATAAATAACAGGGATTAAGAAAGATAATCTGCTTAATCCTCGCCTGGCTGCTGTAAATCCCAGTGTGGATAATTTTGGTCATACTGTACATTTGCATTCCCAGTATGAAATTGGCAATATATGTATACATTTTTGACCCGCCCAGGCCATGTTCTAACGTTCTACCATCATGCTGCCTTGCAATTTCCATGTATTATGGATATCCACGTATAAATGTAGCCCTTTATAATATCACTGTTTACATGTGGATGCCATTTTCACATGTAAATGTCAGATTTTACACATTTAAATTGTGAATAAAGTTTCAGAATTATCCCCCATAACGTACAGTATATTTATAAGAACCAGTAGACAGCTAATTCACATACGGAGTCCAGTTTTCAAAAGGGACAATATTCAAATACCATGGCAGTTAGCAGTGGAACATTCAGCTGCAGTATCAGTATTGTACCTATTGCTGAATATCTGGGTTGAACACAGCTAGCTACTACCAGCTTTTTCCAGATAGCAGCAATTTTCAGTGAGCACTTATCCAAATTGCAATTTAGGCCTGCTTTTCATGTGGTCTAAGCTCTCCAGGTAAATGCCGGCTGAAAATCAATGCTATCTGGATAAGGTCAGCACTTATTTGGATAGCACCAAGAGTGCCCTTACTCTTTCTTTGGACTGCCTCTACACTAAGAGGTAGATTCAGATCCCTGAATAGTGGGGTTGTATGTCCGGGTTGGACATACAATCTGTGCTCAGCTGCTACTCCCAATTCTGTCCTGTTCTCTCCCCACACGTACAAGGCATTTGTGTGGGGAGAGTTGGACTGGGCAGGAGTGGGTGGCATGGAGGTGGAGCAGGGGTGGAGCGGGGACAGGCCAAAGCACCCAGATGTAGAGAGGTCATTCAAGTCAGGTCTCTGTATGTCTGGCGGCCCCAGCTAAGATACCCGACTTATTCAACCTCGAAGGTGGAATAAGTGCCGGGCATGGGGGATGATAGGAGCCTGCAGACCTCTAGATGACATCATGCCGCCACGGCAAGTGTCCTGCCTTCTGATCCCAGCCCTGGCTACCCCCAACAAGGGTCAGGCATCAGGGGAAAGGTATTTTGTGGGGTCAGCATTTGGGTACTCATGCTGGACATGCCAGTGCCATGGTGACAGGACGCCGCTGCACCAGCACACCAGTAGGATCATTGGGAGGGCTAGACGGGCAGGACTCTGAACATCCATGGCATCAGAATCAGGGGCAGGCATGCCGGACCATCCAAGTGCCCTTAGTCTGCAACACGGGGTTTTATTTTTGTTTTATTCTTTAGTTTTAATCTTTGTTTTTATTTGAAATATTGTAAACCGTACTTATACGACTTGTTTGGGAGTGATGTGGTACAGAAATTGGTTAAATAAATAAATAAAAGTATAGCTCCTGTGAATGCAGAATTGGGTACAAATTGGCCCTGTTCTTCTTTTGGCCATCCGGACGGCCCATATGTGCCCCTTACAGAATTGGTCTCTAACCGGATAATGCCAGGGCATTCTATGAAGATATTCAGTGGCACTATACAGATAGTGCCTCTGAATATTTTGTTCTGCACTCTTATCCAGAGAGCCTTCCATTGGCCATCTGGATAAGGGTTTTTAAATATTGTGCCAATAGATTATACATGTTTCTGAGCCATCTGACAACTGCTTATCAGTGGGACATTTCTGTAGAATTCTGTATTCATCAGCAATGACTGAATATATAGTGCCAGTGAATACAGATATAATTGATATGACTGCATCATATGCAGAACATTCTGATGAAAATCGGGCTTTGAGAGTCACTTTACAGAGTCATGCCTAATTAACATGCATTCTCATATGCACTTTATGTCTGTTTTACAAAGTCAAGAATGTGCTTGACTGACTATAAAATAAGGCATAAGTGCCAAGGTAAGCACATATGTTAAGGCATGTAAAGGACAGTGTCTACTTTTTGAAATTATGCAAATAAATTAAGGAATTTAATAATCTATGGACCCAATATTCAAGGCATGTACATAGTTTGCAGAACCTTACCCCATTTTGAGGATTCTCCCTGGGCTTCACACCCTCAAAGACCCTTCCTGGGGAGTTTCCATGGTGTCTATCTGAATGGGCAGGTTCAATATATTATCAGATTACCTTTAACAGTAATCTCATGGTACTACCACTAGGGGTCAAGCTGTCAGATAAGGGCAAAAAGAGTTTATATGGCAGCTTGATCCCTCAAGGTAGTTCCACAGAACTATTGCTTGGGGGTTAACCAGTGCCATTTTGAACCTAGAGACAGACAATGTAGGAGTGATTGGGTATTGCTCCTCCCCAGCCACTAGATACCAGGAAACCCTCTGGTATCTCCCAGGAGGATCTTCAGGGGTGGTTTGTCCAGGATATACTTTTGAAGGGTATGAGGATCTATTCTGGGGACTAGGGTGTGTCTTCAGAAGAGGTCCAAGGGGTCTTATCCAGTGGGTAGGTGGAAGGTCCATGCTTCAATTTCCTTAGTACCAGATACTTTAATATGGCTCCCTGGGAGCATCAGGCCATGATGGCCTGATGCTTCTGGGGAAAAGAATAACATATTTTGTGAGGTTTAGTTATGAACCTGCAGTTCTGAGTTACCACATGTTTCTCAATCTTTCAGTAAATTAAATTTTGGTAAAATGCTATATTTTACCATAGCTTAGTAAGTACCTCTCTAAAGGGCCACATTTATCCACAATTACTGAATTTAAAGACTGCCTGAAAAATTAATTTGCTGCTTTAGATACAAATGACAGAGTTCCAGAAGAGTTATGGGATGACATAAAGAAGGTTGTGTTGGAAGAAAGTGAGGTCTCTACATAAGGTGAAAAAGCAAAGATGGACACAATGGATGACTGAAGAAACTCTGAAAATTGTCCAGAAATTCAGGGAAGCTAAAGTCAGAGGAGAAAGAGAGGCAATTTCAGAACTCAACAGAGATTTCTAACATGCAGCAAGACAAGGAGAAGTACTACAATAACACATGCAAGGAAATAGAATCAGAAGCTATTAGAGAAAGAACAAGATCTGCTTTTCTAAAGCTATGAGAGTTAAAGAAAAAATTCCATCCTCTAATTGGAATGCTACAAGATGCTCAAGGATCCATGTTGAATGATGCTGAGAAGATCAAGAAAAGGTGGAAAGAATATACAGTCATTATACCATAAAGAACAAGTGGACCAACAGCCATTTCAACCTGTACCTTATGATCAAGAACCATTGATAATGAAAGAAGAAGTTGAAGCAGCATTGAAAGGCCTATCAAAGAACAAAGTACCGGGCATTGATGGCATTCCCATTGAAGTATTACAGTGAATTAAGCTGTTACCATACTTACAAGGCTCTGCCAGGAAATTTGGAAGACAAATCCATGGCCAACTGACTGGAAAAGATCTGTGTTTATACCAATATTGAAGAAAGGTGACCCGACAGATGCACATGCCAGCAAGATTCTACTAAAGATCATTCAGCAGAGACTACAACCATACCTGGAACAAGAATGGCCTGAAGTGCAAGCAGGGTTCAAAAAAGGGCTAGGAACGTGAGACATTATCGCGGATGAGAAATCGATCCTTGAGATCCATCAAAAGAATACCAAAAGGATAACCATATGTGTTTTATTGACTACAGCAAGACTTTTGACTGTGTAAACCATGAGAAACTCTGGACCACAATAAGAAGCATGGGTATACCAGAACACCTGATCGTTCTCTTGCACAACCTTTACATTGATCAAGAAACAACAGTTTGAACGGAACTAGGAGAAACAGAATGGTTTAAAATCAGCAAAGGTATATAACAAGGCTGCATACTTTCCCCCTACCTCTTTAATTTATAAGCAGAACAAATCATCAAAGAAGCAGGACTGTATGAAGACAGCCGAGTTGTGAAGATTGGTGGAAGACTCATCAACAACCTTTGCTATGCTAATGATACCACATTACTGGCTGAAAGTGAAGAAGATTTGAAACATTTGCTTCTCAAGATCAAACAATATAGTCTTAAAATGGGTCTGCACCTTAACGTTAAGAAAACAAAGATCCTGACAATTGGCAAAATCAATAAGTTCATCATTGATTGAGAAGAAATTGAAATAGTTGACAGCTTTAACTTACTTAGATCAACAATCAATAAAGAAAGGAATAGCAGTCAAGAAATCTGACAACTTACTGCTCTTGGTAGAATGGCTATGAAGGAGCTAGACAAGATCCTTAAAAGCAGAGATGTCTCTCTCCATACAAAGATTCAACTTGTACAGGCCATAGTAATTGTCAATAATGTCATATGGATGTGAAAGTTGGACAGTGAAAAAGATAGACAGGAAGAAAATTGATGCCTTTGAATTATGGTGCTGGCAACAAATAGTGTGTATATTGTGGATTGCCCAAAGTACAAACCAGTCAATACTAGAGGTAATCAAACCTAAGCTTTCCTTAGAAGCTCAGATGACAAGACTTTGACTTTCATATATTGGACATATCATGCGAAGAGAGAGAGATCACGGGAGAGAGACATAATGCTTGGCAAGTTAGAAGGTCACCGTAAAAGAAGAAGGCCAGCAATGAGATGGATCAATACAATAATAACAGCAATGGACATCAGCCTATCAACAATGAGCCGCTTAGCTGAAGACCGAACAAAGTTTAGATCAACTATCCAGAGGGTTGTCAGGAGTCGACATCGACTCAACGGTACTTAACAATACAACAACAAAAATGAATGTATTTAGAGGCCCCCAAGGATGGCCAAAAGGGTATTAGGCTACTTATCCACTCCACTGTTTATCTTTATGGGGATAATTATAAGGAGCCAACCAAAGTTGTACATCATCAATGTGTGTAAATCATGGAATTTTATTAATACATGCATTACCTCAGTGTCACTTACTTTCACTGTAAGCATGCGCACGGGCAGAGTTTGGACAAAGTATAGGATGGGTGAACAAGTACACACAAAAATTATAAAATCATATAATTTACGCACGTTCTTTACAAATCTAGGCATTGCCATTTACACCAGCTCTAGGGCTGGTGAAAGTATTCACATCTTAAATTAACGTGCATACATTCACACTTGGTAAGCATTACCTTGTTGGTGGGAAAAGTAATGGAGACACTGCTGAAAGGATAGTGTTTTTTTCTGGAAGCCAACAGGTTGGGAGATCCAAGAAACTTGGCTTTATCAAGAGAAGATTGTGCCAAACAAATCTGATTGATTTCTTTGACTGGGTGACCAGAGAACTAAATCAAGGGCATGTAATGGATGTGGTCTCCTTAAATTTCAGCAAAGCCTTTGATACTCTTCCTTATAGGAGGCTTGTCTGGAGATGGATCCCAAATTGGTGAACTAATCAAGAACTGGTTGACTGACAGATTACAGAGAGTAGTGGTGAATGGAACTCACTCTGAAGAAAGGAAGGTGAATAGTGGAGTGCCTTAGGGATCATTCCTGGGACCCCTACTGTTCAATGTCTTTGAGAGTGATATCATTGAAGGCTTAGAAGGAGTTTGCCTCTTTGCTGATGACACAAAGAGTTGCAATAGAGTGGTCACTTTGGAGGGAGTAGACAAAATGAGAAAAAATGTAAAAAATTAGAAGAATGTTTTAATACTTGGCAATTGAGATTTAATGCAAAGAAGTGCAGAGTGATGTACTTAGGATGCATAAACCCAAAGGAGCTATACATGATAGGAGATGAGAGGCTGATGTTTATAGATGAAGAGAGGGACCTTGGAGTGATAGTGTCTGAGGATCTCAGGGTGGTAAAGCAGTGTGACAAGGCTGTGGCCAAAACCAGAAGGATGTTAGATTGTATACAGAAAGGAAAAACCAGCAGGAAGAAGGAGGTATTACAGGTGGTATTTGAGGCCTCACTTGAAGTATTGTGTTCTGTTTTGGAAACTGTACCTTGCAAAGGATATAAAGGAAACGGTTCAAAGGAAGGTGACAAAATTTATATGGAGTCTGCGCCAGAAGACATATGAGAAATGACTTGAAGACTAAATATGTATACTCTAGAGAAGAGGAGGAATGGGAGTGGGGAGGGGGCGAGACAGAGAAGCTGTAGAATTACTGTAGAGAAGGTTAACCGTTTGAAGGCTTACTTTAAATTTTTAATCCACATTCTGCAGCTGGGTTAATTTTTGCATATTTCAGGAAAATTGTACCCATCTTATTCAATATAACAGTGATTTTCTTTCTGCTATGGTCATATATTATATATCATTTGACAGAAAAATGTGACAGCAATTTTGGATCCCAAGAGTTTTGGGACCGGCCTAAAGGCAACATCAGGAAATACTTTTTCAAGGAAAGGGTGGTGTATGCCTCAAATGTCCTCCTGAAGGAGGTGATGGGAGCAATAAAAGTGACAGATTTAAAAGGGCATGAGACAGACACAAAGGATCACCATATAGCAAAAGGATGGAATCAAAGCAAACATTATACGACTTCATAAACAGAGAGGGATAACCTGTCTGGAGAAGGGGGAGTAACCTGCATAGAGCGGCAAATGCAGCTCTAGCCACCTTACTGGACTGACAAGATGGACCATGTTGGTCTTTATCTGCCAGATTGCATGTGTACTTGATGATATAAAATAGGCAAAACATCATATGCATGAAAATGCATTATGTTGATAATATGACCTTCTATAGTCTAGTTTCGATGTGAAAACTTTCTCTGATGTGACATCTGATAAAAGGACCTGTTAAGTTTCAAAAGCTTGTGTAAAATATTTTTAGATAATTTGTATGCTGATTCATTAAAAGATTTCAGAATTTACCAAGAATGCCATGGGTGGAATATAACTTTTAGTATTAAGTTTTTGTATGTTGTATGTTCAATTTATTTTGTTGTCTGAGAGAAGAGGCAGACATATTTGTGAAAACAATAGGCACCTTACCAAAGGTCAGGGCTAAAGAGAGCCCCTTAATAATAAACTTGGCTCTTCCAGTATGTTTGCCTCTATTCTGTATTATAGAACTGTTCTGAGAGGGAGGACTGTTTATGTTTATGTTTATTTCTTGATATACCGCCCAGGCTGAAGGGCATCAGAGCGATTTACAATCACTACAAGTGCATGCTGGATACATTCCCTTGTCCCTAAAGGGCTCACAATCTATGTGTACCTGAGGCAACGGAGGGTTAAGTGGCTTGCCCAAGACCACAAGGAGTATTGAATTTAATTATCAAAATTTCAGGTGGGGGCCCCTGTGGTCCTAAGTCCTGCATCTTTTAAGTACTTGGCTATTTCTCTGTAGAGAGGGAAAGATGAAGACCTACTACATTTAACATTTTAATGGCACATCCCCATAAAAGTAGAACTGTCGGTGTATAAGGCTGATAGGGTTTCCAGTTACAGTAAATTGAAAAGTTGGCCAATCTATCCCTCGTACATTGCCTCTTACACATAGTTTTCATGAACTACTCTAGCTGTATGTTTTCACCTCAGAGAGCCAAAGTTTACATTACTTATATCAGGAAGACAAGGGAGGAAACTGAGGAAATGATGACAAAAGCCATACAGTCTCTCCAGTCTGCCCATCCACACCAACGGCTCAATTCTATAATCCTTTCCATTCCCTCAGGGATCATGACCAACTGGCTCAGCGATCAGTGAAGTCTGAAGATAAAGACTTATATATGGCTCAGGCATCCGAGAAATGAATGTTGATTGAAAAAGTATCTGTACCTTTATTCCTAACTACTGACTTATTCTTGCTTTGGGGTGTAATACAGGAGTGGGAGGTAAGACAGGAAGTTATGCCTATCCATGTTATAATATAGAAATTAACACAATCACCTTTTGTACCCTATGTAGCATGTAGTAGATCTTATTTCTAGGGGACTCTTACACATATGAAAGGAATTTTCAGAAGCTATTTTGTATATGAGCACTAATTTACCAAAATAAACTGGCTCTCTGAAAAAAACCCATACCTTACCCATCTAAAAGCATTCATGGTTATTTATCAATATTTATATTCTGCATGATCTAATTAACATATGCATAGAACGCATTTGTAAAATTAAGCTAATGCAAACATTACCTATAATAAAATATTAAAATCCAAAACTAAAATAATAGACAAAAATAAGAGTAAAATTAAAAAATAAAAACTCATATCAATACAAATCGCTTTTAATCTCCAAACATATTAATAAATAATACTTTTAATTACTTCAAATAATTCAGTTCAATTCACAAAAAAATGGGAAAAGCATTTCACGTGCTAGATCCTACTACAGAAAAAGTTCTCTGTCAAGTAGAGACTACTAGAGGTTATCAAATTTGCAGATGACACTAAACTATTTAAAGTTGTAAAAACCCAAGAGGATTGTGGAAAATTGCAAGAGGATCTTGATAAATTGGAAGACTGGGCATCAAAATGGCAGATGAAATTTAATGTGGACAAGTGCAAAGTTATGCACCTAGGGAAGAACAACCCAAACTATGGTTACACAATGCAAGGTTCCACATTATGAACCACCACCCAGGAAAAAGATTTAGGCGTCATTGTGGATAACATGCTAAAACCCTCGGCCCAGTGTGCAGCGGCAGCCAAGAGAGCAAATAGAATGCTAGGTATCATAAGGAAAGCAATGGAAAATAAAACAAAAGATATTATAATGCCTCTATACCGTTCCATGGTGAGACCGCACATTGAATATTGTGTGCAACGCTGTATCTTAAAAAGGATATAGCATTATTAGAAAAGGTTCAGAGAAGAGCCACCAAAATGGTAAAGGGGATGGAAGGATACTCCTATGAAGAAAGGCTAAAAAGGTTAGGGCTCTTTAACCTGGAAAAGAGACGGCTGAGGGGAGATATGATAGACGTCTATAAATTAATGAACGGAGTGGAACAGGTAAACGTAGATCGATTGTTTACGTTATCAGAATATAGAAAGACTAGGGGACATGCAATGAAGCTACAGGGTAAACTATTTAAGACTAATAAAATAAAATATTTTTTCACTCAACTTGTAATCAAACTCTGGAATTTGTTACCGGAGGATGTAGTAAAGGCTGTTAGTGTAGCTGGGTTTAAAAAAAGGTTTGGACAAGTTCCTGGAGGAAAGGTCCATAAACCATTATTAAGAAGAGACCCAGGATATCAATGTTTGACCCAACACAAGCATTGTGGAACCTGTGTCTTTTGGGGAAACTGCTAGGTACGTATGACCTAGATTGGCCACTGTTGGATACTGGGTTTGATGGACCTTGGTCTGACCCAGTATGGCATATCTTATGTTCTTATGACTAGGGCCACTTAAAAAGTAAAGGAGTATAAAGCAAGTTAGTTCCATCTGATTTGAGACTCTGGCAATACTGTTGATGAATCCAAGCCTTAGCTAAATAGTTGGGACAATTTCTGAACAAAACACAATGAATCAAATTACAAATCTTAAAAATAATATTTTAATCAATCCAAGTAAACCACTAACACAGACGAAATATGTTTTTGCTTTTAACAGAATAAAAAAAATCGTTGGGTCTGTGGGCGTGTTCAAATTGTAGTAAAGAAATAATGCATGTAGATTACATTTTGAAATCTTTGGGGCCCTTTTACTAAAGTGCACTAGGCAGTGTGAAAATTAGCATGCCCTGTTAAGAGCACATCCATGGTAACTTATCACACTTGCATAACAACATGCACTAATTCATATGCTAAATGCATGCTTGTTTTTTTAGCAGTATCAGAGTGGGTTCAGGGCACAGCAGCTGGTGACAGCAAGTTTGTGGGATGCTACTTCTTGCCAATTGCCATGAGTGACAATAGTGTGGCTGACGTTAATGCCACCTGAAGAGATGGCGTTAAGTGCAGTAACACTGCTGGCATCTGGTAGCACAGTCTTTCCCTTAAAAAAAAATCAGAGGTATCCATGGCAACACTACCTGCCCCCTGGCATTCAACCCCTGGTATGTAACCCCCTTTCACAGACACAGACCTAACTGTCCAGCACTTAACCACTTGCACTTAAACCCTCATGGCACTTAACCCCCTTGGACATATACCCCTAGAATAGCAGCTCTACTTGCACAGATCCTTCCCTAGATTGGATTCCCTCCAAGATCCTCTGCCTCCAATCAACCCCCCTCAGGACTCAGACTTGACTCTCCCTCCAATTTCCCAAGGCTGTATCCGTGGGCTCTCAAATGGTGATCAGAGTAGAAGTGGTCCTCCTCCACAACTTCCCCATATGCCATGGGTTCCAAAATAGCAGACCCCGATGTAATCTTGTGGTAGCCGAGGCAGGAGCATGGGCCTATTTGGTAAGTGCCCTGTGTAGTACATGCAAGGAAAATGCTGCCCACACCTCCTGCATACCAAGCTGGCTTTGTACTTATTACATATTTTGTGAAAACGTTAATGTGAAGTAATTGCAAATACCACACTTTAGTAAATGGGCCCCAATGTGCATTATCTTGTATCAAATATTTACCCATAAAATAGACCGGTTCAAATCTCTAAGTACCTTTCCCATGGAAATTTTCAAAGGGAAAATATGTCACAAAACCTTTGTATTAATAAGGTTAGATCTGAAAACAGCTCCCTGTGAAAGTATGCTGGAAAATTTTGTTCTGCTAGGAAAACCATCATGAGTATGTCAAATATGGTTAAAATGTAGGTGATAAATAGGGTTAAAATATTCTATTGAATTTCAATTTAATAGATTAAATTCTTCATGCAAACCATGAAAAATTCATGTGTGTGGTTATATAAAATAACAGACAGTCAGTAGACTGAGGCAAGTCATATTGATCATTAGAGTGAGTTACAAAGACAAATCTGAACTATGAGATCACAACTGAACAGAGATCATGAAAGCTAAATATATCCCGCCAACTCCACTTTTCCTTGAACTGAGAAACCCATATTCAGCCCTAAAAAATGGAACTAAAATCTGTAAATCCCAAAGCTGCAGGAAAAGCAACCCCTGTATCTAGGAAGCAAATTAAGGATATGCATTCATTATAGTTGAAATGGTTTAATTGGGTAGCTAAAAAAGGAAAGTGCATGTAAATTGCTTATATGCTCGTATATCTGTAAAATAATGGGTGTACAACTAATTTGTGTGCATATAAAAGCTCTGGTGCACATACAGGAGCATGTTTACTAAACCATGCCAACTGGTAGTGGGGGGTTCAGAATGCAAAAAGAGTGCCATGCTAAAAGTTAATGTGGGCTCTGTGCTGAAAATCCCATGCTAGCTTGTGGATGAGCCATGATTGGGTGGGCTGGGGTCATCCATGGGCATTGATGGTGTATCATGGTTAGCACAGGAGTAATGAGTGCATGTTGACCATGATTGTTATCATTAGCCTGGATGCACTTAATTCCACCTCAATGGATGATGTTAGGTGCGCCCGCATGCTGGCTTACCACAGTGCCATGTGTTTGCAATGTGTCAACAACAAGGGAAGGGACACACATCCCCCTGAAGTTGATACAGTCCTCCATGCAGGTTAATTGGTCCATACATGCACTACTGGCATGTTTTTTTTTAAGAAATGAATCGGCAAAACAAACCCATAAAATGCTCTAAAACTGGGAAAAATGTGTTTGCAATGAGCAGAAACTGATTTTTTTTTCTTTGCACACCCCTAAAGTGAATGGCGGTTGGTCCCTTTTGAGGGATACAGAGGCATAGATCTGTTGACCATACATGATGTCCAGGGAGGTATGTTGTTTGCTGAGTGCCAAGATCCGAGACATTACGGAGATAGTGCAGAGACTCATCCAACCTACTATGCTTTTCTAATGCTAGGTAACTCAGCAAATGTATGAAAAGTGACTTTGTGGTTGTGGGAGAGAGTGAAGCAGAATTTTCCCAGTCAAGGGTAAAAGCCAAGACAGAGAAACTTGTATTCTGAAAGTAAATGCATAAATGTTTGGATGGTATTGATGCAAACATTTCGGCTTCCTGGACCATGGGATAGTTTTCTAAAAGCTACTGAGCAGAAAGGTTAGCAACCTATCAAGGAAGGAACAAACTGTACAGAACAGACTGACTATCCTACTGAAAAGGACTTTAACTAGGATTGATGAGTATGAGTGGACAAAACTCTCAGGTAAGTAAAACATTAAATCCCTGCATTGAAATGAAAGAAAACAAAAGGGAATATATGGAAAACTATGTATGTTAATGGCTAGGAAATGTTGAGGCTGTTATGGAAGAGGCTAACATGGATACTGTGGTAGTCACGAAGACATGGTACATGGAGAACCATCAAAAAAATATAATTATACCAGGATATAACCTATTCTGGAAGGGCAGGGCAGAAAGAAAGGGAGGAGGAGTAGTGCTGTATGTAAAGCTAAATAACTGTAGGGTTTATGAGGTAAGGAGGAAGCACTGTGGGTTAATCTAGAAAGAGGGGGTGGAACATCTATTTACATTGGTTTAACATATAGACCTTCTTCTCATGCAGAAGATAAAGATTGATTTGAAAATATTCACAGTTGTGTTATTGAAACATAAAAACAGAGAAAATCATTGCAGATAAAGACCATAGGACCTATCCAGTCTGCCCATCCATACCATCTACTAAGCTCCACAATCCCTTTCACTCATATAGAGATCCTGTTTGTCCCATGATTTTCAGAATTGAAATACATTCCTTGTCTCAACCACTTCCACTGGGAGATCGTTCCATGCACACACTATACTTTTTGTAACAAAATAATTCCTTAAGGAAACATGAAAGGGAAAGTGCTATTGTTAGATGACTTCAATATGCCAGATATTGATTGGTATGTCATTTAGAAATAGGGAGATCTTGGTTTCCCTGTGGGGAGAATTGTTCTGGCAACTGAAAATTGAACCAAAGCATGCAGAAGCAATACTAAATCTGTTGCTTATGAAAGGGGAATGTGTCTGATACCGTACTGTGTGATCATCAACTTATGTGGTTCAGTGTTAAGACATAGGTGGAGGTAATCCATAGAAACATAGTAACATGATGGCAGATATAAAAAAGGGGGGGGGGGTATTCCAAGGCAATTACATGGTTTGCAGACCTAAAAACCATGCACAGTAAATGCCGCTGAGCTGCATATTCAGCAACAATAACACAGTTAGTGCTGCTGAATATCCCCGGGTGCCACTGCTACATGCTCCGATGCTAAGAGGTTAGCATTGGGGCATTCTGGGGGCGTTCCATGGTGGAGTAGAGGTGGCACCTGTCGCTAACCAAGCAGTGGCAGTATTTAGCCGCTGCTAGTTAGTGATACATGGCAAAAGCCAGGCACAAGAAACCTTGGCGAAACAATCACCATGTAGCTCAATATCTCCGCTGCTTGATTAGCAAGTTAGAAATTGTAGCTAACCTGGATATTCACTGTCAAGGCCGGATATGACCCTGGAATTGAATATCTGGGTTTAGATTTCTGCACTGGTAACCAATATCATCTGCCCTTCCATACCAACTACTGCACTCCCTTTTTTTGCTTTAGAGATCTGTGTTTGTGTCCGGCTTTCTTGAATTCAAATACTGTCCTCATTTCTACTACCTCGGCTAGGATACTATTCTATGCATCTACCACTCTTTCTGTAAATAAATATTTCCACACATTATTCCTGAGTTCAGCGCCTTACCCAACACTGTGTGCCTTACCTAACACGGTGCAGCCTCACAGGGTGCAAAGAATTAGGGGCGCATTTGAGGTTGTTAGCCTCAGCTCTCCTCACACTGCCTGCCCTTGCTCGCTGCCATTTTTTATGTTTCCACAGTGGGGGCAATGGCAGCAGTGGAACAGACATCAAATTGCAAAAAAACAAAACATAGGTCTTTCCGACTCCGCTCTTACCTGCATGTCAGATCCCTCCCTTATCTGACGTATGCCCACGTCAGAAAAGGGAGATACCAGACCAGCCATTCAAGTGTGGAGTTGCAAAGACCTGCATTTGAATGGCTAGTCTGGTCCTATCCTCCTCTGACATGGACATACATCAGAGGAGGGAGGGATCAGGCATGCAGGCAAGTGTGGAGTCGAAAAACCCGAAGGGTTTTTTTTTCACAATTTGATGTCTGTTCCGCTGCTGCCATTGCCCCCCACCGCCTCCAAGGAAACATAAAAAATGGCAGCGGGGCAAGGGCAAGAGGCGCGGGGAGCCAGCTGGATATGGAGGTGTAGGGTAAGGCACTATGGGGAGATGCTGGGCAAATGGCAAACTTGTAATGATTGGAGGGGAGGAGCACGCCAGATGTGCAAGTCGCACATAGTGCATCTATGGCTTGATACGGCCCTGACATGAAATCACCTATCCTGTATCCAAAGCACCAAGCTATTCATCCAGGAAAGACAATAACAGCAATTCCTCAACAAAGGACATACAATTGCTGGAGAATGGCCCGTTCAACCGATTTTGCCAAAAAAGCAGCAAATTAGAAACTGGTTAGTAATTAAAAGGATCATCTAAATTCAAGGCTGAAGATTTTTACAATAGGCTAAATTTTAGTCCATTTCAAACACATCAGTAAATAATCTTCCTGCAGAGAGAATTCAAAAATGTAACCAACTCTCCTTCAGCACATCCTTCACACCCTTAACAACCCACACCGGGCATGGGTTCAATAAACAGGAAGAACATGAATTGCACTACGTGTTGTTCTGTAGCAAATGTAAACTCATCTCATTTAAATATATTTTCCATGTATCTCCAGTTTCTGTTCAACCTGCAGCATTGCATCTACCTATGCCTTTGATCATGTCTCCATGCAGTGATGCCATGTTTAGACTCAGTATAGTCAACTGTTTCACCATCTGGAATAACTCGCATGACTAAGTTAGTCATCCCAATTTTGCTTGAAATCATCAAGTGCTTCTCAGTAGTTGTTACTGAATGATCTCATTATTCTTTTTAACTTTTATTTATTCCATGGCAATCCACATCTTCAACAGCTACAATATATTGGTTCTTTCAATACATTACAAAGATCTATATTTTCATTTACCTATACTAATCAGAATCTCCCCCAACTCCAGGTTCTGATATAGGATACATTTCTTCTTTTGGATTGCACATTATGAACCTCTTTCTCTTAGAAACCATCACCCCTCTACCATACATACACTCAATCCCACTCATTCAATCTTATGCCCAAAGATGACATTACTCACAATTATGGGGAAAACAAGGCCACAGCTTTATTGCCAGATCAACATAATCAATACAAATATATCAATATATGCATGCAACATATGGACAGCGGGGCGAGGTTCCCGCTCCAGTCACCTGAGCCAGTATGCGCCATGACCTCTTCCCTTGCTGTCAAGCCAGCCCACTGCAGGGGCTAGGAGCCCACCTTGCCAAACTGAGCTGAGCCAACCCCTGTACAAGAGGCCTTGCCGTGTCACCTGTGGGCTGCCTGTGCCAAGTGGCCATTGGGTATGGGGACTCGCCAGGGCACCCCACCTTGGTGGCAGCTAGGGCACCCTGCCTCTTCTATTCAAACTCAGCATGTGTCGTACTCTGACGAGCAAGTGATAGACAGCACCACCTAGAGCCGGTCCAATATTTCATGCGTTACTGGATATTGGATATCAGGCTGCCAGGGGGGGCTCCATGTCTAGCCCTTCATCATTGTTTTAAGAAAAAAGTTGTTATATGCGTTACCCCAGCCTGCAAGCTTAGAGAAGAAGGAAAATCCAGCCATTTGTGACAGGCCCTGGGAGCATGCATTTTCGATGTATGCCACCAAAAGCCCTGGGATCGGAAGTCTATGTCTCCAGCCTTGCAATACTAGGTAGGATGAAACAGCTGTGTAGCCTCAGATGTATGTTGCCCAGGTATGGGGGGCTATAGCCCATTGGACGAGCTGCCAATCCATGTGGACGCCGTGTCCCATATCCAGTCTGGCAAGGGGGTGGGGTGCTTGTCTGCCACCAGGGCCAGTCACCAAAATGAGTCCCACTGTAAACGGAAGAGGGAATCAGCAATGCTATCAGACTTCCCAGGAACATGATGTGCACACACTGTAACATTCAACTGTAAGCACTTTAGGACAAATTTCCGAAGGAGCTCAGCCACTACGACACACTTGGCAGAGTGACTGTTCATGACAGTGACGACAGACTGGTTGTCTCAGCAAGAAAAGATTCTGTGGTTTCGTAGGAGATGGCCCCAGATGCACAGGGCCACATACAAGTGAAAGAACTCTAGGAATGTGATATTTCTGGTGAGACTTCTAGCTACCCAGGAAGCGGGCTACCTAAAAAACATGCTAGGTACATATGACCTAGATTGGCCACTGTTGGAAACAGAATACTGGGCTTGATGGACCTTGGTCTGACCCAGTATGGCATATCTTATGTTCTTATGTTCTTTTGCTAAAGCCAGAGGCCCCTGCCACATCTGTGAAGAGGTCCAATTCATCATTGTTGCACATGCCCAGCTGCCCCATTGAACATATCCAGGAAATATGCCCAGATGTCTATGTCCTGTTTCAGGCTCCATGAGATGCGAAGATGATGGTGACTCTTGCGCAGGCCAACCATCGCATACATGATGCGTCTCAGGAAGGGGCGACCCATTGGGATAACCCTGCATGCAAAGTTCAGCGATCTGATGAGGGACTGGGCCATCCAGAGGATAATCTTCCAGTGACCTCACACAGCAGCAAGCTTTCCTTGAGGTCTTCCAACTTGTCCCGGGGCAGGCGGATGACTCCTTGCCTCGTGTCAATTTCAATGCCCAGGAACAACGTCTGGATGAGACCAACCATTTTGTCCCATACCAGAAGGATTCCAAATTCCTTTACCATATCCTGGAAGGTTTCCAGGAGTGTTGCACACATGGGGGAATGCTCCAGGCCAACAAACAGGAAGTCATCAAGGTAGTGGACCATGAATCGCAGGCCAGTCCGCTGCTGCAACGCCTAGTGGAGGAAGGTGATAAAAACCTCAAAGGCCGAATAGGACACTGAGCAACCCATCGGCATGCATCTGTTAAAGTAGTACATACCCTTGAAGAGGAAGCCGGGTAGGGGAAAGCAGGTGGAGTGGATAGAAACATAGAAACATGATGACAGAAAAAGACCACAAGGCCCATCTAGTCTGTCCTTCCATAACAACAACTACAACAGTCCACTTTTTACCTTTAGAGATCCTCTGTGTTGGTCCCATGCTTTTTTGAATTCAGTTACTGTCCTCATCTCTACCACCTCCACTGGGAGACTATTCCACGGATCCACTACTCTTTCCATAAAGAAATATTTCCGCATATCACTCCTGAATCTATCTCCCTTCACCCTCATCCCATGTCCCCTCGTCGCAGAACTTGCTTTCAATTGAAAGAGGCTCTCTCCCTGAACGTTTATGCCACGGAGGTATTTAAACATCTCAATCATATCACCTCTATCTCGCCTTTCCTCTAAGGTGTACATATTAAGATCCTTAAGTCTGTCCTCATATGCTTTATAATGAAGACTACTAATCATCTTAGTAGCAACCCTCTGCAGCGACTCCATCCTGTTCACATCCTTTTGAAGGTGTGGTCTCCAGAATTGCACACCATACTCCAAATGAGGTCGCACCAAAGACTTATACAGAGGCATTATCACCTCCTTTTTTCTGCTAGCCATTCCTCTCCGTATGCACCCAAGCATCCTTCTAGATTTTGCCGTCGCCTTTTCTACCTGTTTAGCTACTTTAAGATCATTGGACACAACTACGCCTAGGTCCCGCTCTTCTTTAGTGGACAAAAGTACTTCACCTCCTATGCTGTATTGCTCCCTTGGATTGCTGCAGCCCAAATGCATGACCTTACATTTTTTAACATTAAATCCCAGCTGCCAAATTCTAGACCATTCTTCAAGCTTAGCTAGATCCCTCCTCATGTTATCTACACCTTACTGGGTGTCTACTTTATTGCAGATTTTGGTATCATCCGCAAAGAGGCAAACCTTACCTGACAGCCCTTCCGCTATATCACTAACAAAGATGTTAAAAAGAATCGGACCAAGGACAGATCCCTGGGGCACACCACTGGTAACATCCTTCTCCTCAGAGTGAGCTCCATTTACTTGTACTCTTTGTCGCCTCCCACCCAACCAATTTCTAACCCAAGCAGTAACTTTAGGGTCCATCCCTAGGGTGCTCAGTTTGTTTATAAGTTGCCTGTGAGGAACAGTGTCAAAGGATTTACTGAAATCTAAATACACCACATCTAGAGCTCTCCCTCGGTCCAACTCCCTGGTCACCCAGTCAAAGAATCAATCAGATTTGTCTGACAAGACCTGCCTCTGGTGAATCCATGCTGCCTCGGATCCTGTAATCCGCTGGACTCCAGAAACCTCACTATTTTCTCTTTCAACAGCGTTTCCATTAATTTACTCACCACTGAAGTTAAACTAACCGGCCTGTAGTTTTCAACCACATCCTTACTTCCGCTTTTGTGTAACGGCACCACATGAGCCTCTCTCCAGTCCTTTGGCACCACTCCCAACTCCAACGAGGCATTGAAAAGGTCAGTCAGTGGAGTTGCTAGAACGTCCCCAAGTTCCCTCAGTATTCTAGGGTGTATCCCATCCGGTCCCATCGCTTTGTCTACTTTAAGTTGAGCTAGTTTCTCATGAACACAGTCTTCTGAAAATTGTTCAAGATGTCCCTCGCTTCTGTTCTTATTTGTGGGTGTTTTCTGAGGTCCTGCTCCTGGTTCTTCATCTGTGAACACAGAACAAAAATATTTGTTAAGCAATTCCGCTTTATCCTTATCAGCTTTTACATATTCCCCCCCTGTACCCTTGAGTCTGACAATACCACTTTTGCCCTTCCTCTTCTCACTAATATATCTGAAAAATGTCTTATCCCCCCATTTTATTGCATTGGCTATTTCCTCCTCCTTTTGAATCTTTGCCTTCTTGACTACTTTGCTAGCTTCTCTAAGTTTTTCCAAATACAGATGCCTGTCTTCCTCTCTCTGTGATCTTTTGTATTTCATGAAGGCCTCCCTCTTTTTCTTCACTTTTTCAGCTACTTCCTTCGAAAACCATAGCGGTCTCCTGTTCCTTTTGCCTTTATTTACCATTTTAACAAAAAGGTTGGTTGCCTTTAAAATACCCCCTTTCAGTTTTGCCCACTGTTGTTCTACATCCCCCAGCTGTTCCCATCCCACTAACGACTCCCTGAGGTATTGGCCCATCTTCGCAAAGTTAGTCTTCTTAAAGTCTAAGATCTTCACCTTGGAATGGATTCTAACAGCCCTAGTCCTAATACTGAACCACACCATCTGGTGATCACTGGATGCAAAATGATCTCCCACTACAACATCAGAAACACTTTCACCATTGGTAAGCACCAAGTCCAGTATGGCCCCTTCACGTGTGGGGTCTGTTACCAATTGCCTGAATAGTTCTCCCTGTAGAGAATCCAGGATCTCCTTACTCCTAGATGATACTGCAGCAGGAATGTGCCAATCAACATCTGGCATATTGAAATCTCCTAGCAGTAGCACTTCCCCTTTCCTAGCAATGCTTCGTATGTCTTCAATTAACTCTCTGTCCACCTCTTCCTCTTGTGAGGGAGGTCTGTATATCACACCAATGCAAATAGATTTCTCTTTCCCTCTTTCTAGTTTAACCCACAATGTCCATCTTCACCAGGTACAATCCCCATCCAATGGATCTAACAATGTCCAGAGCCTGGTCAAAAGAGGCATACTTTGCCGCACAGGCTTCAACAGGGATGTAATCATTCACGGAGTTCCCCTGAGGAAAGGAGAGGTTGTGGATTAGCCTGAATTTCCTGGGGTACCTTTGGAACTACTGTTAGGGGGGAGATGTGAAGGTCAGGAAATGGTGGGCTACTGAAAGGGCCAACCATTCACTGGAGGTTCACCTCTGCGTTGATCTTCTCCTGCACGATGCGCCACAGATGTCACAGTGGCTGAGTAGAGTGAGCGATGGGGTCCTGGGTGTGCCCCTGAAATGGGATTATGAAATCAAAATGTAAGCCCTTCCTGAGGTGCTTGGTGAAAATCCTGTTAGGGTAGATGTCAAGCCAGGGATTGAAGACCAGACTGGAAACTGGTGTAGGGGCTCATTGGAAGGTGTTCGTGCAGAGGTGGCTATATGGTCTTTGGCTACATCCTGCTGGTGCACTGGGATGTAGGGTGGGAGTCTGCACAGTGGAGGCAAGCATGACAATATTTGCAGTTGTGAAAGGAACACCTGCCCTTGTTGTAGCATCTGCAGACATTAGTACTTGGCGTAGGCTTGCTCTTGCTTGTGATGGGCACACTTCATTTTTAAAAATTCTCCCGTCCTTTGAGTTCATCTTCTGAAGTCAGATCCCCATGTCATCCTCATCCCATAACATATTGGGGTACACTTCCATCTTGACATGGAAATGCTCATCATAAGACAGCCAAGCATACCCCTCGCACTTCTTAGCGGCTTTGATGATGGTGCCCATGAATGCCAGCATGTGCCTGAGCTGAGAGGGATCTTTGCGGCACATGATGCTGATCATGTAGGCGTATGCATTGGTCCAGTTGAGGATGGTATGCAGAATGTTCCACTCTCCTTGTACAGCAGATCGCCTGCCTTAGCTCACTTCTTTGTATTGCACCAGCGCCTCTCTTCTAGAAGCTTGAAGATGTCAAAGTATTCTCTTCAGATGACCTTCTTCCTGAGGGACTAAGGGATAGTATCCCACAATTCCATTGTATTGTCAGTGGGGCGGCATGGGTGGTGACCACCCTGACTCTCTCAGCCTTGAGGGAGGAAGAGGAGGATGAGGAGTAGGTGGACAAAGAACTGGAGGAAGAAGATGAGCATGTCCGCCGGCACGTCTTCTTGCACTTGTGCGAGGATCTTGGGGCCGGAGTAGTGTGGACATGCTGGTCAATGGGGGCACACACCAGGGGGATAGATGGTGAATCAAGGGAAATGGTCTCACCTGACCTATCTGACGCAATGGATCCTATCGGCCCTGCCAGAGCTGCTTCAGATGCATTCGGTGGCACCAGTTGCTGGGACTGTGAGGGCTATGTGCTGTCTGTCAGATATGCTGCCAGGATCTTGGCATGAGGCACTTGAGAGGGTGCAGGCTGGTCGTGGATGGCCCCGAGGAGAGGATTCCCCCCCTTTCGGTGAATGGCGATGGTGGTGTCTTTTCCATCTGGTGCTGCCATGGGAGGGGGATCGAGCCGAAGAGCTACTACACAAGGCACAGTGCCCCCTCCTGTAGTGCCAGCAATGTGAGTGGTGGCCCTGCTTTACGGCAATTGACGATGGTGCCAGTTCTCACTGAGCTTGATGAGCTCCAAATTTGGCTGCTCTCACTTGAGGATGCAGAGTGCCATCCTCTCCTCTGCCTGGGTGTCCAAGGTGTGCTGGTGTGTTGATCCCATCGCAGTGGATTGGGAGCTGAGAGATGGAGAATGGCTCTGAGGGGTTATCAATGCAGGTAGGCTGGGTGCCCGTTGCACTGTGTCATGCTAGAGTTCTGGGCCGCTGGATTTGTGGAGGGGAGAATCTGTCAGAGGGTCAGAAGCCACACCCACATTTGGGTGGACTGGGGTGGGGTTGTCATCTGCAGCTGGTTCTGTGTTGCCCAAGCACTGCCCTGGAGTCAAGGGCATGGGTTGTACAGCTGGGGCTATGCTCCACACTGCAACTGCCCCCTTGTGAGTCAGTGGAGGGTCAGGGGTCCCAACATATCATGCCGGGAATTTCCAGAGTCTTTTGTGGCGGCCCGCAACTCCACATGCATTGCCCTGGGCGACACTGGGTCGAGGGGCACCAGCCTCAAGAGTGTCTGGGTGATTCTCAGACTGGGATGGAAGTTCTCCTCGCTGCAGGTATCTTCTGGGCATGCTGATGGTCTATGACCACAACCGCTCAGTCCCACTGTTCTTGTGAAGGGGCGAGGCCAGGCCAGTAGTCCACCTCTTTGCTATGGCTCTTGCACATGTTGGGGAGCAGACTAGGGGTACCTTCCTGACTCCTGTGCTGCCTGGCGACAGGGCTTTTTCATCTGCAGCAACAGAGGGCCAAGTGGCTTGCTCAAGGCCAGAAGGATTCCAGGCCAGGAACTGGCTGTGGCTCCAACCCCTCAGGGGCTCTGAAAAGAGCCTTTTTTGAAGGGGTCTCTGAAAAGAGCCTTTTTGCAGAAGAGCCTTTTTTTGCTGGAGGGTGCTCTGAAAAGAGCCTTTTTTTGAAAGAGACTCTGAAAGGAACCTTTTTGTTGAAAGAGGGCTCTGAAAGGAGGATCGATCTGCTCCTTCTGCCCTTTATCGGGGGCTGAGATCTCATCTAAGCATGCGGGGCAGCGACGATTGTCACGAGGATTGCCCCCGGTAGCGGGAATTTTCCCGCCATACCTGTGAGATCCCAGCCCCTTCTGAGATGCAGGGGAGGGTGCAGATGGGCCCACCACCATGTTAAGCTGTGGGCTCGTTGAACTCGTCTCGGCTTCTTGCAAGTATCCTAGTAGTGTTTTCAGAAATGAAGGGGCACATTTTGCTATTCTTATTAAGAAATGACAGGCTTTAGCAATAAATTGGATGTGGGTTGAGTAAGAGAGAGAGGAGGTAAAGGTGATCCCAAGATTGTGGGCTGAGGAAACAGGAAGTAGAAGAGTGTTATCTACAGAGATTGAGAAAGGAGGAAGGGGGAGGTAGGTTTAGGAGGCAAATAAGACGTTTGGATTTGGCCATGTTCAATTTCAAAAGGTGGTGAAGCATCCTGGCAGTAATGTCAGATAGGCGGGCAGAGATTTGGGCCTAGAGTATTGTAGAAATATCAGGTGTAGAGAGAAAGGTCTGAGAGTCATCAGCATAAACATGGTCAGGGGCGGCTCAGGACAATCTGCTGCCTGAGGCGAAGGATGAGATGTTGCCTCCTGCCCCTCATAGGAGGGAGGTGGGGGGGGGGGGGGCTTTCTCAAAACTCCAGTCAGGGACTGAACCAAACCAAAATGCTGATTAGATTATATGGAGGAAATGCAAGATGTCTCCACACCAAGGAACTAAAAGAGAGTGAGAACCAAAGCACAATTTATAAAACTGAATTATAACTCATTTTTATTTTGTTGTTATAAACCACATTATGTTTCTTGCTTTTTCTTTTTGAACATCTATTTTGCATCCACAGAACACCCTTCAACAATGGATGCAGAGCAAAACCAGGACATTCACCCACAGAACTCAATATCTTAAAAAAAAAAATCTGATTCTGATCATCTCACTAACAACAACAACAACAACAACAACAGCAACAAACATTCTCCAGTACTAGGCATATTATGAACTAAAACAAAACCCTACAACAGTGATGGCTAACCTTTTTGAGCCCAAGTGCCCAAACTGCTGCACAAAACCAAAGAATTTCCTCAAAGTGCCAGCACGTCAATTTGCATAAATATTTGCATAATGCTAACATACACTAACTTTTAGTAAACATGTCTCTTAATGAGTGTATGGATAAAGACAGACTAAAAGATTTCTACATTACTATAATCCAGTGCCAACCGCCAGGCACATTAGGAACTACTACAAACACTGCCCATTTAGAACCAATAGCAAACCCGCCGTATCCTAACAGCACTACCAGGACTCACAAAGCACCACACCATACCTATCAAAAGGCAACACTGCAAATATTAAACCAATACATTTCAGACAACAACAATACATGACCTACTGGGGAAAGAGAACAAGTGGCAATGTCAAAAAGGAATTACATAAACAGAATACCTCAGCTCAGTTACACAGTTGCAATTGCTCCAGCCACTTTCTTCTGGTTTCTTCATGTTTTCTGCTAACTCTCCATCATCTGCTGTCCATTTGTCCTTTCTTCTCTCTTCTAGTTTTTTTTTCCATTCTCTCTCTACATCCGCTTTAACATACTAATCTTTCTCCTTTTGCTCTTTCCTCATTCCTATTTCATCCACTCAAATTTACCCCTCCATCCTCAATCCCCACTTACTCTCCCAATACCCGGCCAATTGTAGATTTTTTATCCCTCCCACACAAAATATTTTTCCCCTCTCCATTTTACTCTCCCAGCCCCCTCCCATTCTAATCCTCCCCCAACATCAGCTCCCTTCTAGTTCCAGCCTCACCCAGCATCCATTCCCTTCTAGTCCCTGCATCAGCCCATTTCCAGTCCTAGCCCCCCATCAGCCCATTTCCAGTCCTAGCAACCCCCCAACCCAATACCAGTTCTAGCCCCCCCCCCATCAACCCACTTCCAGTCCTAAACCCCCATCACCCCATTTTCAGTTTAAGCCCCCCCTATAACCCATTACCAGTCCTAACCCCCCATCACCCCATTTCCAGACAGCCCCCATCAGCCCACAGCCCATTAGCAGTCCTACCCCCCCCCCGCCCGCCCGCCCGCCCATTAGCAGTCCTAACCCCCCCAGCCCATTAGCAGTCCTACCCCGCCCGCCCGCCTGCCCGCCCCCCCCTGCCCATTAGCAGTCCTAACCCCCCCTGCCCATTAGCAGTCCTAACCCCCCTCCCTCCCTCCCTCCCTCCCTCCCTCCCTGCCCATTAGCAGTCCTAACCCCCCCTCCCTCCCTCCCTCCCTGCCCATTAGCAGTCCTAACCCCCCCCTCCCTCCCTCCCTGCCCATTAGCAGTCCTAACCCCCCCTCCCTCCCTCCCTCCCTGCCCTGCCCATTAGCAGTCCTAACCCCCCCCTCCTCCTCCCTGCCCATTAGCAGTCCTAACCCCCCCTCCTCCTCCCTGCCCATTAGCAGTCCTAACCCCCCTCCTCCTCCCTGCCCATTAGCAGTCCTAACCCCCCCCCCTCTTCCCTGCCCATTAGCAGTCCTAACCCCCCCCACCACCCGGCCCAATAGCATTCCTAACCCCCCCCCCTGGCAAAATTTTTTAAAAAAAAGCAGGCACAGGCAGCATCCGCGGCAGATTGCAATGTCCCCCCGGGCCCCCAACGCCCGCGAAGCCCCACAGCAAGGGCTTTCAGATTACCGAGGGAGAGCAACTCCCTCGCGTCTCTGTTAAGCACGCAGGGGCTAATGGTAAATTTCCCATCAGTCCCTCGCGTCAAAAGGGGCTGATGGGAAATTTCCCATTAGCCCCTGCGGGTTTAACAGAGACGCGAGGGAGACGCTCTCCCTCGCGAATCTGAAAGCTCTTGCAGAGGGGCTTAGCGGGCGGAGGGGGCCCCGCGGGACGCTGCATTCTGCCCTTGCCGCGTCCGCGGCAGCAGTCAGAGCCAGCTTTTTATTTTTCTGCGGACCTTCCCGCGTGCCAGCTGCAAGGCCTTCGCGTGCCACAGCTGGCACGCGTGCCATAGGTTCGCCATCGCTGCCCTACAACAAAGTCACCGAGTATTGTGAGACCATGCCGGTCCTAGGCAGTTGCCTAGACCCGGGATAGCCTGGAGTTGTGGTAAATAAAGGACACTGTAGTCGTGATCCGAATGAAATTAAAGTTGGGTTTTAATCCCCTTCCCTTGAGGATGTCGTAGAATAAGGGACAACATAAAGAATGGTTGTTTTCACCAGGGTAAAGGATGTTTAACCAATAATAATCATGCTTCTTTCCAGCAATAAAGTCCAACACTTTTCAATGTGCAAAATACAATTTCTTTCTTGCTCTTTTCCTTTAACAAAGGCTCTCTATATCATCAGTCACGCATACCGCACATTCCATCAGTTCAGGGATATTTTCTGAGACATTGCTCTCCCATTGCATAGGGCTAGGACCTGCCCCTGTATAAGGACACTGAGCCCCTATGAAGCTGCTCTCTGTATCTAGCCCTGGGGAAACCTCAGTTGCCCCCAGTTGGAGCTGCCTTTGTAAGTCCCAGATATCAGGAGCTGTGCTGGGGATTTCTTCCCACGGCTTGGGCCAATAAGAGTTCCCTTGCCGGTTATAAGCCTGGCTTCTATCCCGGAGTCTCCCTTTCCTCCCCTTAGCAGAAACAGGGTACTTATCTTTTCCTTTGGAGAAGATGGTCTCAAACTCCTCTGTCTCCAGCCAAGGCTTTCTTTCTGCCCTGCAGCCTGCTCTTCTGTGGGAACCCTGGTTACGATGTCTGGCTGAGGGAAACTCACTTCCTGCTTCCTGTGTGCTTCTTTGGACGTGACCTCTGCCTTCTGTTAACTGGACAGTTTGCCTTGGTGTGAGGACCCCTCTGGCTGGGAAGACCTTGCTGCAAGTTTGCTTATCCCACCTGGGTTTGCCAGCCTGCCTTTCTCCAGCCCTGGTTCTCCAAGGTAACGTGTCTTCCTGCAATTGCTTGGGATTTCTACTCTCACCTTCTCTCCAAGCCTGCCTGAAACAGCAGTCAGAGTTCCTTTGGTCTCTGCTTTCCTCCTGGCATTCAAGCTCCGGCTCCTGCCCTAATCCAGGCTCCAGCTTCCACTGCCAATGCTCATTCTGCTGCTTCCAATTCTCTTTCTCCTTTCCAATCTGCTTTCCACTCCAACTCTCTTCCTCCTCCTTGTTCTCCCTCTGTGAGATTTCCCACCTGTTTTTATCTCTCAGCTCCTCTAACGTGGAACGTGAGTCTGAGTCCAGGTGAGCCTGATTGGCACTCTCAATTCTTACTGTGTCACTACAACCCTGTGGAAAGTTTGTTTTCCTTTTCCCTGCCTCTCTGCACTGTGAATGCTGCAACTGCCCCTGAGGCTGCAAGGTAAGCTCTTCTTCCCTTTCCTTTCTTAATATTTCAGGGTCTGTGTTTTCTAACTCCTGATAGGTAAGCCCTTCCTTCACATTGTCCTTTAATGTTTCAGGCTTAGTGCTGTCTAGCTCCTGACAAGTAAGCTCTAACTTTGCACTGTTCTTTAATGTTTCAGGTCTAGTGCTGTCTAGCTCCTGACAAGTAAGCTCTTCCTCTGCACTACCCTTTAATATTCCAGGTTTTGTGCTGTCTACCTCATGACATATCCCCTCTCTTAAGCTATTTCGGGCTGGGGAACATATGTCCTTACAGCACGAAATACAGGTTACGACAGTCGCCTTGACCGGCTGCTGTACCTGCAACTTCCCAACTGCTGCTGTCCGCTCTTGCCAGGGTTTCAGGACGTTGATGTGATACACCTGACGGCGTCCCTTGTCCATTTCCACCATATAGGAGACTGGTCCCTTGCGATCTATTACCGTGTAGGGCCCCCTCCACTGAGCTTCAAATTTCGGCCCAGGGTCCGCTACCATCACAACTACCTTATCCCCAATTGTGAGCTGACGGGGCTTTTTCCCCCAGTCGTAATATTTCTTCTGCAGCCGTTGACTACCCTGTAAATGCTGTTCTGCCACCTGTGAGGCCCTCTGCAACCGCGACCTAAGTTCCTGTAGGAACTGCGGTATTCCAACCTCCTCTCGTTTTGGCTCCACCCACTGATCCCTTAAAATGTCAAGTATGCCCCTTGGAGCTCAGCCGAACATTAGCTCGTATGGGGAAACTCCTAATGAAGCCTGTGTGCGTGCCCTGCTTGCATACAAAGCAAATGGGAGCATAACATCCCAATCGGCCATTTTCCCGTCTAATCCCCGCCGTAAAAATTGTTTGAGGGTCTGATTAAACCGTTCTACCATCCCGTTGGCCTGGGGATGGTATGCTGATGTTTTCAAGTGACGGATCCCGAAGGCATCCCAGACTTGGGTCAAGTATCGGGATAGGAAATTGCTCCCCCTATCTGTTAGCATTTCCTTCGGGAACCCTACTTCACAAAATATCTTGATAAGCTCCCCCGCTATTGTTCTGGCTGAAATGTTCCTTAGCGGTATAGCCCAGGGGAACCGTGTGGCCTGATCCATAATGACTAGGATATATTGGAACCCTCTAGGGGTCCTTACTAAGGGACCGACGATGTCCATCGCCATCTGTCGTATAGGTTCGGCTATAGTGGGCATTGGTATCAAAGGCACCCCCTTAGGTCTTGCGGCAGAGACCCTCTGACACGCAGGGCATGCCTCACAGAAACGCTTGGTTTCCTGGAACACACCTGGCCAGTAGAAACGGGCCAGTACCTGGTCTAGGGTACCTACGACCCCTTTATGTGCCCCTACCGGGTGGTCATGGGCCAACCTCATTACCGTTGCTTTAAAAGGAGTGGGTACTACTAGCTGTTTCCTCACAGCCCCAGTCTGTGGATCATTACTTTCCCTATACAGCAACTCCTCTTCTAGGTAAAATCTGGGAAGAGCATCTCCCTCGGACTGGGCATATTCAAAAGCGCGCCTTAAGGCGGGATCCGCTTTTTGTTCCTTTGCAAATGAGGGAAACTTTTGTACTAGCTCTTCGGGTACCCAGGGAAAACCTATTCCCTCTCCTGCCCCTGCTCTTAGCTGGGCCCTATTGTGGCGCTCTCGCCTCTTATCACCCTTACTTTCCTTAACTACTTTCCTTGGAGGGTTGATCAAACCTTCATGGCTGGGTAGTTCTCCTAGCCCTTCCTCTAGGGGTGTATCTTCTTCTTCTTCCTGGGGTGCAACTTCTTCCTCCGAAGGAGGGTCACTATCCTCCTCGGGTTCAAAGTTCTCCCGTGAACTGTGGGCCTGGGACCTTGTGGACACTAGTCCCCTTTTCTCTTGCCCACCCTCCCCTATGCCCCTATAAAAATGTGGCCAATCTTGACCTAAAACTATGTCATAGGGTAAATGGGGAATTATTGCTACTAGGAGCTTCCTATGTGTGCCTAGTGCTTTTACTAACACCCTATATTGAGGATAAGAGGTGGATGACCCGTGTATACAACGGATCTTGCTATTGCCTTCCGGCTGATTCAGGGGAACTGCCTCACTGTCCTGTAGAAAACCCCAAAATTTTTCTGACACCATTGTTTGTTCAGCTCCTGAATCTAATAAAGCCTTGGCCAACACCCCCTGCACTTCCACTTCAAGGCGAAAGCCTTCTTGCTTGTATTGTGCTTTTTCACCCATTAGTGCTGTGCGCTCTCTGCATTCATACCTCTTGTGACCCCTCCTCCCACATTTAAAACATATTATGCAAGAGTCATGCGCTATACCTTTACTTCTACATTTTTTTGTAGTTGGTATGCTCAATCCTGGGTCTTTCATAACTCTACCAGAGTCTGCCATGCCACGCGAGCCGCTAGCCCCTCCTTGGGATCCATGGGCTACCTGAGCCTCCATGAATCTCTCTATTAGGAGAGTAGCCTCGTCCGTCATCTGGCAGTTCTGTAGAGTGAGGAATGACCTTACCTCTACAGGCACAGCTTCACAGAATTGCTCTAACACAAGCATATCTAAAATACTTTCCATTGTCTTCCATTCCGGCATGAGCCACTTCCATACAAGGCTACGAATCCGCTGGCCTAATGCCTTCGGAGTTTCACCTTGTTGGATCTTTGTAGCCCTCAACATTCTACGGTATACCATAGGCGACAGGCCTAGCCTATCCCGTATGGCTGCTTTCACATTGGCATACTCATTAGCCTGGGCGGCCGGCATAGCCTTGTATGCCGCTAGGGCTTCTCCCGTCAGGGAGGTAGCTAGGCGAACCGCCCATTGTTGCTCGGGCCAGCCTGCACCACGAGCTACACGCTCAAAGGCTTCCAGAAAATCGTCTATATTGTCTTTTCCTGACCACTGTCCAAAAGACAAAATGCCACATGTCTGTGGGCCTACCCCACCAAAGTGTCCTTCGGTTTTCCTTTCGGCTTGCCGGTCCTGCAGTACCGCCTGCAACAAGTCCGTCAGCGGCTTTTGCTGTATCTGCATGGCGGCTAGGGCTTGTTCTTGGCACTGCTGGGCAAGTTCACGTTGCTTCTCAAACTGGAGCCCCATCCACTTCAGGATATCTGCTGGAGACTCCATGTTGGTAACCTGCAATAATCAGAGAAAAAAAAAAACAAGTGCGGAACCTCTTTTTTTTTTTTTCAATGCTCCCCCACTGGGATTTTCAGTCCCTCAGATACCTCCTCAGAATCCCACCCTGGCTGTCCCAGATACTATTACCTGAGTCAGGTGGTGATTCTGGCCTTGAGAAGGTCTTTGACTGCTCCCGGTTCCTGGGGTTGTCTGGGCGTGGTTCCACCTCCTTCCTGGTTGCGTCCTCTGGCGCTGGTGACTCCGTCCCTCTTGCACGGTGTCCTCTTTTCTGGCATCCAAGAACTACGCCATTTGTGAGACCATGCTGGTCCTAGGCTGTTGCCTAGACCCGGGATAGCCTGGAGTTGTGGTAAATAAAGGACACTGTAGTCGTGATCCGAATGAAATTAAAGTTGGGTTCTATTCCCCTTCCCTTGAGGATGTCGTAGAATAAGGGACAACATAAAGAACGGTTGTTTTCACCAGGGTAAAGGATGTTTAACCAATAATAATCATACTTCTTTCCGGCAATAAAGTCCAACACTTTTCAATGTGCAAAATACAGTTTCTTTCTTGCTCTTTTCATTTAACAAAGGCTCTCTATATCATCAGTCACGCATACCGCATATTCCATCGGTTCAGGGATATTTTCTGAGCCATTGCTCTCCCATTGCATAGGGCTAGGACCTGCCCCTGTATAAGGACACTGAGCCCCTATGAAGCTGCTCTCTGTATCTAGCCCTGGGGAAACCTCAGTTGCCCCCAGTTGGAGCTGCCTTTGTAAGTCCCAGATATCAGGAGCTGTGCTGAAGATTTCTTCCCACGGCTTGGGCCAATAAGAGTTCCCTTGCCGGTTATAAGCCTGGCTTCTATCCCGGAGTCTCCCTTTTCTCCCCTTAGCAGAAACAGGGTACTTATCTTTTCCTTTGGAGAAGATGATCTCAAACTCCTCTGTCTCCAGCCAAGGCTTTCTTTCTGCCCTGCAGCCTGCTCTTCTGTGGGAACCCTGGTTACGATGTCTGGCTGAGGGAAACTCACTTCCTGCTTCCTGTGTGCTTCTTTGGACGTGACCTCTGCCTTCTGTTAACTGGACAGTTTGCCTTGGTGTGAGGACCCCTCTGGCTGGGAAGACCTTGCTGCAAGTTTGCTTATCCCACCTGGATTTGCCAGCCTGCCTTTCTCCAGCCCTGGTTCTCCAAGGTAACGTGTCTTCCTGCAATTGCTTGGGATTTCTACTCTCACCTTCTCTCCAAGCCTGCCTGAAACAGCAGTCAGAGTTCCTTTGGTCTCTGCTTTCCTCCTGGCATTCAAGCTCCGGCTCCTGCCCTAATCCAGGCTCCAGCTTCCACTGCCAATGCTCATTCTGCTGCTTCCAATTCTCTTTCTCCTTTCCAATCTGCTTCCCACTCCAACTCTCTTCCTCCTCCTTGTTCTCCCTCTGTGAGATTTCCCACCTGCTTTTATCTCTCAGCTCCTCTAACGTGGAACGTGAGTCTGAGTCCAGGTGAGCCTGATTGGCACTCTCAATTCTTACTGCGTCACTACAACCCTGTGGAAAGTTTGTTTTCCTTTTCCCTGCCTCTCTGCACTGTGAATGCTGCAACTGCCCCTGAGGCTACAAGGTAAGCTCTTCTTCCCTTTCCTTTCTTAATATTTCAGGGTCTGTGTTTTCTAACTCCTGATAGGTAAGCCCTTCCTTCACATTGTCCTTTAATGTTTCAGGCCTAGTGCTGTCTAGCTCCTGACAAGTAAGCTCTTCCTCTGCACTACCCTTTAATATTCCAGGTTTTGTGCTGTCTACCTCATGACAGTATCTATAGAACACACCTACCATACCATATCAGCACCAACTTCCAAAACTCACATAAGGAGCCCATCCAAAAAAAAGCATCACTGTAAATACTACAGTGGGTCCTGGAACATCCAAACACCTATTTGATAAGCTGAACAATTCAGATTACTATAATACAGATCCCTGCATACAAGCTCCATGTTTACAGAACACCTGGTCTTGGTCACACACTCATAACACAGATCCCCACCAAGTACAGAATAAGTGACTACAACCTAAAATAAAAATATGCAGACAAAATTAAATTGAAACTCCAAGAAGCCAAACTCCGCATGCAGAGCAGCATCAGATAAATAAGAGATGCAGTTCCCCATACGGTGTAAAATATAAAGACAACACAAAGTCTAATCACTAAAATGAAAATAAAATTATTTTTTCTACCTTTGTTGTCTGATCATTTTATTCTCTGATCATGCTGGTCCAGATCTGAGGCTTCTGCTTTCCTATCTTCTCTTAGCTCTCTTTCTATGGTCTATGGTCCATCTGCCATTTCTTATCTCTTCTTTTGTTTTCTTCACTTCCTTCCATCAGCCTATTTCTAGTCCCAGTAAACCTCCCCAGTATCAGCCCCCTTTCCAGTCCTCCCCTCCCAGTACTTTCCAATGCCA
Organism: Ichthyophis bannanicus; assembly: GCA_033557465.1. NCBI lineage: Eukaryota > Metazoa > Chordata > Amphibia > Gymnophiona > Ichthyophiidae > Ichthyophis > Ichthyophis bannanicus. The sequence continues at coordinate 650,196,690 of CM066034.1, read as the reverse complement.
ACCGCCTTGCATTCTCAGGACTGCCTCTGGTGTCCATTCCCTTCCATTCCCCTTCCTTCCCCACTGTCCAGCCCTCTCTAGTCCAAATAACATCGCAGGTATCAGCTCACTTCCACTCTCAGTGCCACTCCCCCTCCCGTCAGCTCGCTTCCAGTCATCCTACCCTCTGTCTATCCCCCTTCCAGTGCCATTCCCACGTCAGCTCCCTTCCAGCCTCCTCCCCATTATCCAGCCACCTATCAGTCCCATCCCCAAGTGTCAGCTCTCTTCCTGTCCCCTTTCAGGACCATCCCCATGTGTCAGTTCCCTTTCTGTCCCCCTTCAGTACTATCCCCAGTTGTCATCTCCCTTCCAGATCCCTCCTTCCTCCACATATCAGCTCCTTTCCAGCCCCCTCCTTCCTCCGTGTCAGCTCCTTTCCTGCCCCTTTCTTTTCCTGGCAGACCCTCTCAGCATCCGCTCCCTTCCAATCCTATTATCCCATCCCCCCACATCAGCTCAATTGTAGCCCTAGCCCCTTGTCTTCTTCCAGTGCCAGCAGCTCTCTCCTTCCCTCCATCAGCCCATTTCCAGTCCATACCCCCCAATCAGCCCAATACCAGTCCTAGCTCATTCCAATGCTAGCCCCCCGATCAGCCCATTTCCAGTGCTAGCCCCCATTACCAGTCCTAACCCGTCTCCTGATGAGACCATTTCTAGTCCTAGCCCTCCTAATCAGTCCATTTGCTGTCCTAAGCCTACCTGATCAGCCCATTACTAGTCCTAGCCTCCCTTAAGCACTCATTTCCAGTTCTAGCCCTTCCCCACCAGCCCATTTCTAGTGCTAGCCCCTCCATCAGCCCACTGTCAATCCTAACTCCCCCCTTGATCAGCCCATTACCAGTCCTAGCCCGCCTCTGATCAGCCTGTTTCCAGTTGTAGCCCATTTCCGGTCCTAACCACACCTGATCAGCCCATTACCAGCCCTAGCCCCCCTAATCAGCCATTTCCAGTCCTAACTCTCCCGATCAGCCCATTTCCAGTCCTAGCCTCCCTTAAGCATCCATTTCAGTTCTATCACCCCCATAGACCCATTTCCAGTGCCAGCCCTTCCATCAGTCCACTACCAGTCCTAACCCCCCCGATCAGCCCATTACCAGTCCTAGACCTCCCTGATCAGCCCATTACCAGTCCTAGCACCCCTAATCAATCCTTTTACAGTCCTAACTCCCCCGATCAGTCCATTTCCAGTCCTAGCCTCCCTTAAATGCCCATTTCCAGTTCTAGCCCCCCCATCAGCCCATTTCCATTGCTAGCTCTTCCATCAGTCAACTACCAGTCCTAATCCCCCTGATCAGCCCATTACCAGTCTTAGACCACCCCAATCAGCCCATTACCAGCCATAGCCCATTTCTAGTCCTAACTCCTCTGATCAGCCCATTTCCAGTTTTAACCCCCCATCAGCCCATTTCCAGTCCTAGCCCCCCCATCAGCCCATTACAAGTCCTAACCCCTCAGACTATTTCCAGTGCTAACCCCAGCCCAGCTCAGTCCCAGACTTCCTCAGCCAATTACCAGTCCAAGCCCCTCCAGGGAAGAGCTCTCCGTCACTTTACAGATGCCCCGGCTTACCTTTGCAGAGCCATGAGATGGAAGAGTATTTCCCTTTTTTCCCACAACTCTGTTAAACTTGAGCCTGGCGATGCTGAGGGTAAACAAGGCATTTCCTGTCTCACACTGCAAAGTTGAGCCGGGATGCCTGTAAAGCAATGGAGGACACTTCTGGGGCAGCGGCGGGGAGGGGGGGGGAGGGAGCCATGGGCCACTGATTCTGCCGCTGCCGAGAAGCAGTGACAGCAGCATGTCAGCCCTTTTTATTATTTAAAATTTAAAGGCCAAGTGAGGTGGCCTTTTGGGGGGGCATTTTTTGCTGCCCCCAAAAAGTTGCCACCTGAGGCCACTGCCTCACTCGGCCTAATTATAGAGTCACCCCTGAACATGGTACTGACAACCATGGGAGGAGGTGAGAACATCAAGGGACTGGGTATAGAGAGAGAAAAGGAGAGGGCCCAGAACAGACACTTGGGGTACACCAACTGAGAGTGGAATAGCAGAAGAGGAGGAACCACCAGAACAAAAACTGAAAGAGTGATGGGAGAGATAAAAAAATTGTCGCTGCCTGGTTGTTGATGGGTGTTGCCCTGGCACATCCCCAATGTGTCCTTATGCTAACCAGTTAGCATCGGGGCATGCAGCAGCAGCACTTATGGATATTTAACAGCAGTAACCGTGTTAATGCCGCTGAATGTCACACTGAGCGGCCTTTACATGGTTTGAAGGTCTGTTAGTTACTTCAAATTTCTATCCCCTATTTGAGGATATTACTAAGGATAAAATAGCTATTTTGTTTTCTTTTATATGAGTCATATTTGACTATAATGGAGTGGGTTTAAGATGTTCAGTAAATGTTTCATTTCATGTATTATGTGGAATTAATATCAATAAAAATATTTGCAAATGAAATGAATCAAAGTGCCCTTGTTTGATTCAACAGGTATTGCCCCTCACTGGAGGGTGGTTCAGTCACTCTTACTAGGCGCCAGATCAGTAGTAGCTCGTTTCTGGAAGCGTGGCACTGTGACGTCTTTTTTGGAGTGGCGATCAAAGTGTTGGGATATTTTTCATTTGGAAAAATCCACAGCTTCTATATGTGCATCTCCCTTTCATGGAGAGGAAATCTGGAGATTAGTGTTGAAAGATGATGCAAGGTAATATAAACCTCCAGTTGTCATATGGGTATTTAACCAGCAGGGGCTTCTGATTTCCTCTCCTATTCTATTCTATTCTATTCTGTGTTCTTTATTTATTTATTTGTGTCTGAAGATCTTGCTCTACTTCTTATCATTACTTTTATCACTTCCTATTTCCCATTTCTCATTTCACATCTGGATTTAGAGGGGTCGGGGTGGAGGAAGGGGAGGGGAGGGGAAGGGGAGGGGAAAGGTAAGGGAGTTGGGGGGATATTTGAGCAGGGTTTGGAGAAACTTAGTTTCCTTGTGGGTCTATCTTTCCCTGGTCTGACCCACAGATAGAAGGGATAGACAATGTTGGGGGTTTTGACCTTATTGAGGGGGGAGGTATCATATCTTATCTTATTTTATCTGATTTACTCTTATTTGAGTCTATTACACTAATGATATGGTTGCTTGAAGGATTACAACACTTGCCCCATGTTATTCCCCAGAATTTACAGTTAGATAACTTCAGGGCTGGGTCTGGTATAACACTGTATAACATTGTATTACATGGTAAGTGGGGTTCCACTTGGGTGTTGTTTTATCCCGCCTTATGCGATTGGGTTATGGCTTTATGCATTATTTTTCAGTAAGGACTGCAGGATAATATTCTTTCTTGTTTTCCTTTTATCCCCTGTTCTTGTTATCCTGTAGGACCTGATGTGGGATACGGAAGGGTATCTATCTATGTATAATTATGAAGGTTGACATATTGTTATCTATAAATATGAGTGTATGTTCTCACAGGAAAGGTTATAGGCTTGTCAGTTGTAGCTCGTTGAGTATGTAAGTATATTTCTTGATACTGCTCAATAAAATTTATTACACAAAAATGTGTCCTTGTTTATCACTTTTTACTATTTGTTTTAAAATGAATGCACATTCCTAATGATTAGAGCAAGATCTACCAACTTGGCATGCAAACACTCTCAACGTGGCATTCAAACACCTAACTGATAGTTTCCCACCTCCGTTCCTTTGTAAACTCGCTGAACTACAACATAGAAGGAGAGAGAGAGGGAGAAGAATGATGGATGGGTCAAGTTACCAAGACTGAAAACTGCAAGCTGATTCTATAAAAAGGTTGACTGAAGAAAACAGTTTCTTCTAAGACATTGCTTTCATGCGTTTTGGAGAGCACTAACAAAAAATGCTTGCTGGAAATGGATATTAGTGGAGTTAAGCTGTGTACTCAGGATGGGAAGACATTTTTACTTATTATTTAATAAGATGCTTACATGTTGAAGTATCAAAATTGGTTAGTTTTGTGTACATCACTTCAAGAAATTAATCCCTTTCCTAAGCCAAAATATGTTGGAGATTATTTCAGTTATTCGTATTTACTGTTGAGGGTAATTTTCAAAGCTTTTTTCCAATATGTAAGTCCTGTATTGTATGCAAAAAAGGGCTGTGATAAAACTCTGCAATTGCCTACGCACATAAAATGTATACACACTGAGAATATTTGCCGACGTTTAGTGTGATCTGTGCATAGGCATTCTTGGGACATAATTTGGGTGCAGTGGAGGCAGAAGTCTGATGTTTGAGCTTATTTTATAAAATACATGTATATGTGCATGGGGTAATTTTATAAAAAGCAGTTTAGATTTATAAGCAAGCAAAATATATAAATTTAGTAACCGGGTAGCCGGACACGGCGCTTCCCCAGCTCCGAACCCCAGCCCCCCCCCCTACCCTTACCCCCCCTTACACCCCCAATGGGACAAACCACAGACAACATTTTCATGGTAACAAACTGGTCGCAGCTTTATTTAAACAGCAACATATTAACAGTAATGCCAAGAGTACATCACTCTCCCAACCCAGCGGAGCGGTATACCGCCAGCCATGCTACTAGCAAAGCGGCCCCGCCTCCGCTGCAGCCGTGGACCCCCCAACGGCCGAGCTCACCCAACCCCTATCCGACTTCGCCATATTACTAGCAAAAGTCTTCCAGGGGTTGTCCGGGCAAGGGCACCCCGCCCCCACCCCAAGTGGGATAAGGCTCCGGACCCCGGAAACCTCCGGGATCCTGCCACCGGCACAGGCACCAACACCACCTGTGCCGCCCCCCCCCCCTGCTGAAAGCTGCGACCCTTGCTACCGGGACCTCAGGAGATGCTCCAACAACTCCTGCCAATCGTTGAGGAGGAGATCAGTTCCCACTGGGGACAAATGAACTCCATCCCCCCTGAACAACCCCCCGCAAGACACCTCCGCCCAAGGGTGATGAACCTGAAACCCGCCATGCTCGCTCACCCACCTCCCAATCTGCCGGTTGACTTTGGTCAGACCACGAGACCAGCGCCGCTGATCCCAGCACGCCGGCCTCGGAACAATATCCGACCAGACCAACGCAGCGCCCGGAAACAGGCGACGCACCAACTCAAAATCCCGCTTAGCAGCCCTGATCAACCGCTTGCAGGACCACGCAGCCAAAGCATTGCCCCCAAGATGCAAGATGAGAATCGCTGGATGCTGTCTGACGCGGCCATGGTGACGGAGCAAAGGCAGCAGCTGCTCCCACCGCAGCCCCCGCTCGCCCAGCCACGAAATCGCCACCTCATCCGCCGCCAGCCCGAGATTCAGCCCAAAGGGGCGCTCCGCCGCTCGCTGGCCCGCCCAGTAAACGAAAGAGTGGCCCAGAATCCAGCAGACCAGCTTTCTCGGCTCCCCACCTGAAAGAGAAACATAACCACATTAGTAACCCCCACCCCCCCCATGAAGGGCCAGGTCAGAGACGGACGTACCCTTCGAACGCCGCCGACCGCCACCTGCCAATACTTTGAATCTGAAGACCCGAGCAACCTGCCGCCGCCGCGCTGGTAGCCGCACCGATGCGAAAAGAATGGGCCGAAAAAAGACGAGGATCCTCGCCCAACCGAGTCAGCGCGAGCCGCAACACCGCCGTGAACTGAAAACGCGTCAATGCCCTACCATCCTGATGTGTGAAAAGCGCACCGCCACCCCCCGGGCGCAGGGCCAGGAAGCCCTGCATGGCGGCCACCGGGCATGTAAGCCCTCCTGTAGATCTGAGGACCACCCAAAGCCCCTTACCCCGCTGGTCCGTCTTGGACCGCGCCAGCAACACACGCATCCGCGGATGCACCATCCACACGTGCTGCCGGAGCAAACAATTCCCGGGACCCGCCGATGCCGACGCGGCCACCAACTCCCCGACGCGAAAGGCACCAAAAAATGCCAGGCAGAAAGCCGCACGAAAGAGCGCGCACTCATACGGCGACCGCGCCACCTCCGGTAGCACCGCGCACAGCTGCACCAGGAGGTCGTGCGTAACCGGGCGACGGCGATCGCGGAGACCCGGCTGAGAACGCTCCCAGCCCTGAAGCAAACGTCGCGCCAAAAAACCCCGCCCGGGCACCTCCCACCCCGTCGCCCTGGCGAAAAACAAAACCCCCCCCAGATGGCAACGCACGGACGATCGCGAAACCCCCCGCTCCTTAGCCCAGCTAACATAACCCCCCAGCAACTGATCCGGGACCGCTCCCCCATCCCACCCCTGCACTTGCAAAAACTCTTGCACTCGCTCGCAACCGATCCGATACGCCTCCCAGGTCCTGTCAGCCACCGAGCTCCGCAGAAGACACCTCATCGCAGCAGGCCATCGCTCCACACGTGCCAAGGGACTGTCAGCCCGACCGGGTCGGCATCCGGAGCCAACTCCCGAAACCGATCCAACTGCAAACGGGAAAGAGCATCAGCCAAATCATTAGCACGCCCTGGTATGTGACGAGCGCGCAGGTGCACATTTAAACGCAAACACGCCAGCACGACCTGGCGCATCAGTGACGCCACCGCCCCACAGCGTGGAGAAAAACGGTTAACCACATGCACCACCGCCTCGTTGTCACACCACCACAACACCCCGCGGTCGGCTAACCTGTCGGGCCACAACTCCAGCACCACCAAAATCGGGAATAGCTCCAAGAAAGTAATATTGCTAACCAAGCCGTTCGCCACCCACTCGCTCGGCCACCGATCAGCACACCACGCCCCATTAAAATAGATCCCCAATCCGACTCCCCCAGCTGCATCCGTGTACAATTGCAACTCCTCGGAGGTAACTGCCGAGCCCCGCAAAACCGTCACCCCATTGAAGTCACGCAAAAAGAAATCCCAAACGCGCAAATCATCACGCATACCCCGCGTCACTCGGATATGGTGATGCGGCTTGCGCACACCCGCCGTCGCCGCTGCCAGCCGCCGACTAAACACCCGCCCCATGGGAATGACCTTACAGGCAAAGTTGAGGGAACCAAGAAGAACCTGCGCGTCTCGCAAGGTGACTCTTCTGGAAGCCAAAAGGTTGGCCACGAGAACCCGCAGCTTCTCCACCTTCTCACTGGGGAGCCGCGCCACCATCCGCAGCGAATCCAATTCCCTCCGTGGCTTGTCGGCGTCGCTTTTCCTGGGCGTGGGGCAGTTCCGAAGTGTTTTTCGGCGGCGGGACCGTGCTTCTGCAGCAGGCAAGTTTGCGGGGTAGGAGGGTTGGTTTTGGTGGGGGCGTCTGTGGATCCCCGGGAGTTTGGGCATGGCAGGGGGGAGTCGTGGGGCGAAGGGGGGACCGGCAGTCCAGCAGGGGGGGCCTTGAGGGGTCGGGGGGCGGCCCGGAGGCCGCAGGCCGGACTGGGAGTTGGGGTAGGGGGGAGGGGGGCTGGTAGGGCAAGGGGAGGCCGGCACCCGGTCCGGGGGGCTGGGGGGTCCCCTTCTGTGCCGCGGGCTGCGGCTGGAGGCCGAGTTGCTCGTGGCCGGCGTGGTGGGAGGGGGTCTCTGGGTGAGGGGGCTGTTGTGGCTCCGTTGGCCACGCCACGAGGTAGGGCCCCCATGCGGGGGGTGCGGGGGGCGTCGTCAGGGGGGAGGAGGGGGGCAGGCGTTAGCGGGGAGGGGGGGTCGGTGGTGGGGGTGGGGCTCCCTCCGGGGGCCTTGCGGTTGACCCCTCCTTTGGCGATCGGGGCACTGCTGGTAGTCCGGGGCATGGTGGGCTGGTGATCCCGCCTGGGAGTGTTTTACAACCGGGCTCTTCCCCTCTTTGGGACCAGTGGGCGGCTGGGGGGCAGGGGTCCTCGCGGGCGGAGTGGTTGGGGGCTTGGCAGCCTTGGTCCCCTGGTTTCTCGCCTCTCTGCCCCCCCTTTTTCTCTTCACAGGTTCCCTGGTTGTCCACGCCTCGTGTCGTGTCGGCGGCGGGGGCTACAGCTGGTTTGGCGAACATGGATCCTGTTCCTGGTGCGCCCAGCGGGACGACGGCGGCGGATGGCGCTGCGCAAGGGGCCGGTCTGCAGCCGCTGACTGAGGATCCCCCAGGACGGTTACCTGCTCCTGCTCCTGCCCCTGCGGGTTCGGTGGGAGGGGCTTCTGGTGAGTTGACTGCTTTGGGCGGCGCGCCGGGGGGGGCGGGGGCTTCCCGGTCCGGAAAGAGGGGTCGTAAGCGGAAACATGCATGTCGTCGGAGGCGTGCTTCGGACTCATCTTCCTCCTCGTCGTCGGCAGACTCGGGGTCCTCAAGTGCGGAGGAGGGGAGGGCGGCGACCCAGGGTGGCGTTGCGTTGGCTGGGGGGGGTTCGGCGGTGTCCTCCGTTGCCTCCCTTTCGGAACTGTGGGAGGGGGTTCCTCGGAAGCTCCGGCGTCGGATAACGCGTAGGCAGTATATTGACATTTTCCGTTTGCTCGAGGGCAGGAAGCGCTCGGGTGATAGTAAAAAGAAGCGGAAAGAGGAGGAAAAAGGCGGGGCGGCTTCACCGGGTTTCACGCAATGTGGTCAATTGGATCCGGGCTTTTTTGCGATTGGCGAGCGTTTGGGGGCGTCGTTGGCCGGACCAATTTGGTAGTCTATTGGCGTATGCGGACTCGATCTTGGAGGCGTCGCAGGTGCACGAAGGTTGGTCGTGGCTTAATTACGACGAAAAGTTTCGTGACAAAATGGAGGAGAACCGTTTGCTGACTTGGAGTACGCAGGATATTAGTCTTTGGTTAACGCAAATGTCGGTGAAAGGGGGTGGGGGGGGTAGGGGGGTCCGGGCGGGGTCGGGGGCGGCTGTCGGGGCGAACCGGTCCTTTCGGGGAGAGCCCCCCGCGGGGCAGGCACGTGCTGCCGTCGGGGGGGGTGGAGACGTGTGCTGGCAGTTCAACAGAGCCTCGTGCCCTTTCCCGGACTGCAAGTTCCGGCATGCGTGCTCCGTCTGTGGGGGGTCCCATTCCGCTTCCAAATGTGTTAAAAAAGGGAGCCCCTCCCTCCCGGGGTCCGGCCCCAAGTAAGCCGGCCGATTCGACCCTGGCGCCCTCCCCTATTCGGGTCCCTGTGTTGCGTAGGTGGCTCCGTGGGTACCCCAAGGTGCATGACAAGTTATGTTTGGCGGAGGGTTTTCAATTTGGCTTCGTTATTCCTGTGCGGGGTCGGGCGGCGGGCGTGGTGGCTCGTAATTCCCCCAGTGTCCGGCGCTGGCTCGAGGTGGCCCGGCGGAAGTTGTCGGCCGAGTTGCAGCTGGGCAGGGTGGCGGGGCCCTTCAGTGGCCCGCCTTTTCCGGATTTTGTGGTGTCCCCCTTGGGTGTGGTACCCAAGAAGGAGCCGGGGAAGTTTCGCCTCATTCATAATTTGTCTGCTCCGATGGGCTCCTCTGTCAATGACCTTATCCCTCGGGAACTTTGTTCGGTGCGCTATGCCTCTTTCGATAGGGCGGCGGAGCTCGTGTCTCGGTCTGGTCCTGGGGCGTTGATGGCCAAGGTGGATTTGGAATCGGCTTTCCGACTGTTGCCCGTCCACCCTTCGTCTTTTCCGTTGTTGGGTTTCCAATTTGAAGGGGCGTATTACTACGATAAATGCTTGCCGATGGGCTGTTCGGTGTCGTGCGCCTACTTTGAGAAGTTCAGTACCTTCCTGCATTGGAAGTTGGTGCAGGCGGTTGGCTGTTCGGGGGTGGTACATTATCTAGATGATTTTCTGTTTGTGGGTGGGGCCGATTCTGGGCAATGTGGTGCTTTATTAAGCGGTTTTATTGGCTTGGCGGCCGAACTGGGGGTGCCCCTAGCGGAGGGGAAGACGGTGGGCCCCGCGACCACGATAGTGTTCTTAGGAGACGCCGCGCCAACAGCCAGCAGCATGTGCTCCAGGCTCGCAACAGCGGCAGGAGCACATGCACGCCTGGCCCGATTGATTGGCTCCGCCCGGCACGTGCACCCGCGGAGCCAATCAATTCAAAGCTGCACGCTCTCCCCTCTGGCGCGCTCGTCCCCGACCGCCCGACGCACGCAGGGTCCCGCGCCTAACCGGCACCCGGTTACTCTCGGGCGCCAGGACCCTGCCCGCGCCCTGCCTAAGTTTTGTAGCCATATACATGTACAAATGGGTATTTTTGCATGAATTTGATGTAGTCGCTATTCTAAAAACACATGCATTGGGTCAATCATGCATATTTTCATTGTGGATGTGTATAAGGGCGGAGTTTGGGAAGAGTGTGGATAGATTACATAGGCCCACCTGTAAATTATAAAATGTTATGATTTATGCACTTAAAGAAACACTAACTTGCACTAGCCCTAGAATCTTACCTCTGCTGTGTCCTGCCAGTGATGGAAACAGGAAGTTAAATAACAGGGGGTGAGATGTGGCTAACACTGGGCCACGAGATTGCATTTGGGTTAGTGTTCCTTTGAACCAGCAGGATGTAGCAACAGTGGTAGAAGAGTGAAGGGAGATGCAGGACTGTCATCATGACAGTTTTCATCCAAGTTAAAAAAGAGGTAAGATATTTGGAAGCCACTCAACTCAGTTTCTCCAAACGTGTGAGCAACATAACCAAGTCCATCTACTCAAAGCTAAAAATGCTACAACATCTAAGACCTCTCCTCTCCACAAGTGACTACAGAACAGCATTCCAGGCAATGATCTTCCCGCACTTAGATTTCTGCAATGCATTACAAATAGGTCTCCCAAAACAACTCATCCGCCAACTTCAACTAGCACAAAATACAGCAGCCAGAGTAATTGCACAAGCTCCAATCAAAAATCATATTACTCCAATATTAAAATATCTCCACTGGCTACCAATAGAAAGCAGAGCAAAATTCAAAGCCATCCACACAATATTCAAAACCCTCCAAACAGAAAATCCAAATTGCCTGAAGACACTTATTCAAACCACCCCAGAAAACAGACCACGCAGAAACAGAAACAAAACTTCACCTATGGTACCCACTGAATTCAGGATATGCAAGTCCTCCACATCAAAGAGAGCCTTCTCCCTCTACGCACCAATTCTGTGGAACTCACTGCCTGAAGACTTAAAAGATTCTAAGGACCCAAACTTTTTCCACAAACTACTAAAAACATATCTGTTCAAGAAACATTTCGGGGAGACAATCACTTAATAAAAAACTGTATTAATGACTAGTTGTAATACCAATTACAACAAAAAAACCCCATAAATAAATTCAACTCCTCGCCAAAATTACTAGTCACAATCAACAATATTATTAATCTCATTGAAATCAAAAGTTCATATACCACTCCCTAGTTATGAACTTACTTCTTTCCTATATACATTTCAAAGCTGAGCACAACATAATGTGAGTTCAATATTTTACTTCTCTTAATCCCCATCATTCCTCTTGCCAATGTTTCCTGTATTATGTGATAAATGTGTTAAATTTTTTAATCTTCTTAATATTGTTAAATCGTTAAATGCACTATATTAAGCTTTGTTCTACTGTATGTAAACCATTAAATTTTGAGTTCCTTGTAAACCTTGTAAACCGCTTTGATTCACGAAATAAGCACAAATAAATAAATAAAATAAAACAATTAGAATGTATGTGATCATATATTCTATCTGCATCTATAACAATGAACATCTCAAAAATGGCAGGTAAGCAAGCTATTGGACAATAGTTTTGTAAGATGCTACTTGGGTTTTTTGTTGGAAGGAAAGTATTCTTCATGCTATTATAGACATGAAAAAAACCCTGATCAGCACTATTTCAATGTGGGATTATTCACTTTGTAGGGGGACAGAGAATAGACCCTTCCAAACATGATATCTTATTTTTTAAGCTTTGTCAGTGGTGTTGCTTTATGTTTATCATTAATATCATTATTGGCCAGCTTGGTTATAGGGCTTTTAGATGTGGTTCTGGTCCTTTTATATGTTTATTTGCTTCTTTGTTCCCTGCACATGTATCACAACTATCACTTTTCTGGGTTTCGCTGCCTTTGCTGCACATTGCGGACTGAAATGGTTTCTCTTTCCTGCAAATGTGCCTTAACGCGAGGGTTTCACTGGCGTTAGTGTTCAGACCCTGATTCCACAGCATTAGTGTGCCTGGAGCCTCTCCCCTCCCACTCTCTGTCCATTGACCCCTTCTCTCCGCCCTCTTGGAAGCCTTACTCCACCCTTCAGACCCGGATTTCACAGCGTTAGTGTGCCTTAATGCCGCTGCTGCGTTATCGCGCAATAACGTCACTTATCACGCGATAATACCACCGCTGTGATGGTAAGACGGTTTAGTAAACATACCCCTTAGTAAACAAACCCCTTAGTTGCCTAATTCTGTCTCTGAAATCCTAAATTTAGGGACCTAAAATATAGGTACTTAAGTTTAGATCTGACATTCATAGGGTTATTTTTCAAAGGGGTTAATTTTGAAAAACAAATTTTCACATTTCACTAACATGCCTATACTTGAGATTTAGGCAATTTTTTTGGCCCAATTTGAATATTTATTAGGCCAGAGTATCTAAATGCAATGTAAACGCTTAGCACAAATTTTCACCACAGGTTTCCTATGTTGAGGAGGGAGTATTTATTAAAATGCATTAAAATAACAGATTCTTGTATTGTTTTATTAAGAAAAATTTCTCCTGCATTTATCTGAGGAGAAAATTTAAAAAAAGAATCCTCTAGGATTTCTAGCATTGCCACGGCCAGGAAACATTTGCATTCCCAGCCTCAGCTATATGCTAGGAAAGCCCTGGTCCTTGATAGTTAAAGAGCTATAAGGGTCCATAGTTCTCTCTCCAACTCTGCCATGCAGCTTATTAAATATGTCCATTGGAGATCTGCATCATAGGAACGTGCATTCATTCATTAATGCACATTTGACTCATTAAACATTTTTAGAATAATGTAGTGCAAGCAAAATTAATCTAATAAATTAACCTACAAATTATAATTTGTAAAATCAATTTCTATGCATTCCATACAGATGTCTTAATGCACATGACAATTTTTAAGAGAGAATTTTAAAACTAATTGAAAAATTATGAAAACTGAGGAAAAAGTCCAAAAATAACCTAAAATGAATCAAAATGTGTTCCCGAACATCCCTTCTCAATTTAAGTTCCTTTTGCAACCTCTAAAGTACAATTTCCTGTCAGATTGACCCCCTCTCATTTCTACCCCCCTACATAGCGTAGGCTGTCTTTTTAAACTTGTGGGTATGATTACTAAATGGCACTAAGGGCACAAAGGTGCCATTAGATGGCATTATCAAGACCCGCAGGCTTAACAGCTGGTAGCCTGTTTACAGGCATTAAGGTACAAAGGGGTGGAGAAGCTGTGTTAAATGGGTAGAGTGTGGGCATAGACAGCATGTGCTCCCTTAACTATTAATGGGTGTTAGAGACACCGCTGCCAGGAACCTTAACAGCTGCTCAAAGATGGAGTTAAGGGCTCATTTTGGAGGGAGAGAGCCATTCTCCGCAGTTCAACACTACACATGGAGCCCATTTACATGTTAGCAGTGTGCAGCAACCAGACTGGAGCTCTGAAATCAGTGATAATAGTGGTAATTGGCATTTATAGCATGGTGCCCTTTCAATAAAAGACACTATGTTGTTGGTGCCCAAGTGGCAAAGGTAGTGCCATGTGAGTGATTGAGTAGGGCCAGTTAGTTCCGCTGGGTGAACCAGGTGGCTGCCTAGGGTGTTCATCTGCGATGTCTGTTGAGACTCTGCTGTGACAGCAGCAGCACTCATACCTGCTGCCGCTGTCACAAAGGACTTGTGCTACTGGCACTGCCACCATGCAGCCATGTTAGCAGCATATAGGGGTGGGACTGGCAGTGGCAGTGGCTTCTGCCTGGTGCAGAAGATACCATTGTACCTTCCCTGCATGACAGATGCAACACTGCTGCTTGTACTGTCAGGGCCAGGCCAAGGGTATCTGCCATCCTAAGCAATCCCCCCCATCTCCCCCCGCTGTGCAACCCCCCACACTGCTGCATTGAGGATCCCTGCTGCATGAAAGGGAGGATTCCCCATGATGCCCTACCCCAGCATCCATTGTCTCACCTATGAGAGGAGAGAGGCATGACAATTGTTCCCTGTCATGTGGCGGCGAGGCTTAATGCTGCATCATGCATACTTACGGCATGTCGCTCCTGGCTGCCTCTGACAAATCAGAGAGGGGCAGGAGTGGCATGCCAGGATGACCCGCACGTGCACTGCTGCTTACCCTGTAAGACAGATATGGCACATAACCTGCAGAGAGCAACACAGACAGAGGCATACCCCAGCTTATGCCCCCATGCAGCCTGGCAATGATCACATATATGCACAAGGAGTGATGCATCCACATTTCCACATGACTGCTCTGTGGCTCCTAGCACATGGCCATTGTGTATATGAAAGAAATGTCAGGGGTTCAAGACCAGCCTGTGGTCAATAGTGATATGTCCAGGTGTGTTAACTTTATCCTACATTAACGCAGCTGCAGATGCAATCCTCCTCATCTCATCTAGCATAAGTATCTACAGTCTCCAGCCACACTAAGAAGCTGCACCAACACCTGCAGAATAGCAGTGTGTACTAATAGCACCCACACACTGAGTGAGCCTTAGAAACGTGTGCACACTCAGTGCAGGAGCTGGCAAAGTCCAAGCATTAAAGGAGTCCTAAAGGATAAATAAGAATGCCAACTTTTACCTCTTTTGGACAGTGGGGTCATGTGTTTGTGGGTTTGTGTTGTCTGGAGGATTGTAGACAGTAGTAATGCACTGTGCATGCATGTGGTGCCCAGGCATTATGGCTGTGCATACAACATGCTGCAAGGTCAGTTCTTCTGCAACTCCACAAATTGTGTGAGACACTATTTATGGGCAGACGGCTAGTTTCTAGTAAGTAATTGAAACCTGTAGGAGTCACTGGCTGACTAGCTATGCCTGTACACATCTTGTCCTCAAAGCTGTGACACTCAAATGCATTCCCAGTTACACCATCATCAAGGCCCATCTCCACAGCATGCGCCTACATTTACCTCCCAACATGACACTGCTGTACAGCTCCCATATCACCTGCTGGTTTCATTGGAGTGAGCTGGGGGGTGGGGTTCACCATGGAGAGCTCCATCACATGTGTGTGTGGAGCAAATCTTACCTCTGACAGAGCTTCCAGGCCTCAGGGAACACCTGGCTGCATAGGTGAGAGGCCTGATTAATGCCAACTGCCACAACAGCTGTATCAGCGGTAACACTTTTAGATCCCTGATGCAGCTGCAGCCTATTGGGAGCTAGGCTCACATAGAGGCCTGGCCTTTGTGATTGTCCAATGAAGTCACTGAGTTGGTGAGACAGGAAAAAATGTGCTATGTAACTGCATGCACCTTGCTCTTGTCCTCAGTTGCAGTCACAGAATGCAATCTGAAGGTCTCTTAGCTCCATGCACAAAATGCACATACAAGCATGTCCTTCGCAGGCACGTCTGCACACGATATATACTATCTCAACACTGTCTACTGATCATTCATCTCAGCATTTAACATGACATTATGCTATACTCCAAAACAACAACTAGCCTTATGTTTACAGAAATGAATGCATTGGTTTGCCTGATTGTGATGGTGGGACACTGACCTCTGAATGGTGCGTACACAATTCCAGCAAGAGAAATGTGCCACACGGATGTCATGTTGGTCTCTGCATCGCCTGGCACCATGTGGGAAGGTAGTGCCTGGAGGTGAATATTGGAGTGGAGGTGGGGGGAAACAGTTCATACCTGTTTTAAATGTACCCCTGCTAGGTGGCATTGCTGGCCAGAGGCTTTGTTCAGATACATAGAGGGCCTACCCAGTGTCTGCATGTTTCACATCAGAGGTCCTGCATAACACCCTCACCCACTCTCCATGGGTGCCAAGTGGAACAAGGATGTTACTAGAGTATGAAGAGGCTGTTGATGGTGGTGTATGTGTAGCCAGCAACTATACCAACATCTAAACCTGTATCCAACCTGTGATGCTTCCACGTATTCTTGGTGGGGAGGGGGAACTTCACACAAAATGTGGGAGAGCACATGTGCTACACTGGGCATTTTCGCGGTGTCAATGGCCAGGGACATGACATAATAGCACAAGCATGGCACTATGTTCAATACTCACTGCCAAAAGCTGTGTATGGGGACACAGTCTTCTGGTATGTTACAGACGTATGTAGGCCACTATGGGCCAACATGCACTCACAGCCTGTCTCTGGACCAGTTTCCAGTGCTCTTGGCATTGCATTAGCTATCCCTAAGTTCAAATGAAAAGGGTATACAAATGAGGAACACAGGATTATGAGTATTGTCTACAAAAAAGCAGTTTGCAGAGGATGTACATGAATCAGAGGTTAGGTAAATGGTGGAGTCATCAAAACATGTGTCTGGCATGAGCATGGCCTAACTGCACACAACTGTTCATGCTGAGAGGCCATTCTCACCATGACCATGTCAAGTCTACATATCCATATAGTAGTGCCATCTAGTGTTAGACTGCAGTGACATGGACACTGTTTTTGTTATGATACTCGTCACTAGCCAGGCTGCTGGCTGTCCATGCTGTTTGTTCGGAACCAAGAATCTTTGTTGTGGCTATGTGTTCCTGCAGTGGGTGGTGATAGATGGGGTGTGAGTGGTTGACACAGTCCTATATTGTACAGCAGATGGATTGTGATGGATCTAGTTGGTTAGATTTATTTATTTATTTAGCTGTGCTTATATACCGCTTTTCACCGGGTCAAAGCGGTTTACAGATATATGCTAACAGGCACATTTCTTTTTCCTTGTCCGCAAAGGGCTCACAATTTAAGTGTACCTGAGGCAATGGAGGGTTAAGTGGCTTACTCAAGGCCACAAGGAGTGGCCATAGGACTAGAAACCCCAATCCCTCTGGCCTGAGGTTACTTGTCCCTATGTGGGAATTGAGCACCTGGCCCTCCAGCCTGAGGTAACCTGTCTCAACCACTGAACCATTCCTCCCCTTTTCCTCCTGAAAGAGAGGAGAAATGCTTTCCAAGGCTGCCTCTAACCTGCTGATGACTATTATTTTGGCAGACTATGCAGGTTGGTGTAAGCACCCCCTCTCCCCTTCCCCCTCCCCCTTCCTCCCCTTCCCTCCCTCCCCCTTCCTCCCCTCCCACTACACCCCCTCCTCCCTCCTCCTCCCCCTCCTCCCTCCTTCTCTCCCTCTCCCTCCCCCTCTCCCTCGCCTCCTCCTCCTCCCCCTCTTCCTCCACCTCCCCCTCCTCCTCCTCCCCCCTCCTCCTCCCCCCTCATTCTTTTGCTCTTCACTACCTTTCCTCTCTTCTCTCTCCCTATACCCCTCCTTGTGAACTCTGCTCTTCCTCTGGCTTGCTTCTCTCTATGCCCTTCTCCATTGGAACTCATTAGGGGCATGATTCTTTTCAATAAAATGAGTAACCAAAAGGGATGATGGATTGCCAGTGGCAAGTCTAATGAAATGTTCATTAAGCCATACCCAAATACAACAAATACGAGACATACTTCTTCCTACATATACTTTTGGACACAGGCATTTGATCAAATAAACAACAAACTGTGAGTTACATGTAGTGATTTGATGGGGTCTGTAAGATTTATTGGTGATCGGGTGAACCCAAATACTACCCTCGATGGTACTGCCACACCAGCGACAGCTACCACAGGTAGAATGGATCCTTTCAACAGGAGACACTGCCCCATCCCCAAGTAGTTACTAATATTTTTGCCCCCTCCCCCCATAGGCAAAACAAGAGGGGCTTTCAGTGAAGATATTTTGTACCTGCAGAGTGCACCAACAATACCTGATAAGTTTTGCTATTCGGTACACCATAAGGTAACACACAAATCATTTGTTCATCCCGAGACCTATCAACCAGCTCCAACAGCCACTCCTGATGGGCAAAGCAGGCTCATTTAAATGCTTTTAAAATCGCCGATCTGGAGTAACCCCATTGTAACAACTACGCCTGCAATTCAGTAGTGTTAGCCAAAATATCTTCAAATGAAGAGTATATGCGATAAAGTCAAAGGAAATGCCCCACTGGCAAACTCTCTTTAAGATGGCATGGGTGGTCACTTTGAAACTGCAAAATTGTATTTCTATCCACTGCCTTTCGAAACAAAGGGGTGCTAATCCCAGACGGAGTCAAAGTGACCAACACATATAAAAATTCGATCTGACTGGCAGAGGATTTCATCATAAATTTTAAATGTAGGTTCTGCACATTCAGCCAATTTAAAAATTAATTAAGATGATACAAAGGACCCTTCCACAAAAAGAGCATGTCATCTAGAAACCTTTTCTATAAATGAACATTTTTCACTCATCCCAAATCTGACTAACTGTTTTTACATGATAATAAACATCATGTGATTAAAAAACTGTGCAGGTGTGCTGCAGCCACACTATACTCTGCACATGCAGAGCACATAACTAGGTCACTGCATGCTTAAGAGCTTTGTGGTGCAACGTATTGTTATATAGCTACACAATAAATCTAAATCACATCTCGTATTTTTGATCACATCTCGTATCACAGATTCCTCAAAGTGGGTCATATATGAAGTGGCTAAAGATGGTGCAACCAACACACCCATTGCTATACCATGATGCTGTAAATAAAATGAGCCTGCATAATAGAAATAATTACGGGTAAGTACTCATTCCAAAAGCTGTCTCAAAAAATCAGCAGCAACACGAAAACCTTGCAAATGTTAACCATTCTTTGCTGTCTACATTCTTTGCTGTATACTTACTGTGACTAAGTTTTTGACTGCTGATCTCTTTTGTATTTTTCCTTTAATCAAACCATTATAATTCATTTCTCATTTCCCTGCCCCCCCCCCCCCAGAAGTGATGCTCCAGCCATGCTAAACACGGCCAGGGTCACTAAGGTAACCTGGCACATTTAATCACTGCTGCAGCAGTGTATCGTGGCCAAGGAGCAGGACATGCTCTTTGGGCGAGCTCCTTGTGGAGACTTTGGCAACTCCTTCTTTCCTAGATTTCTTCATTACTGTGTCCTGTCCCTCAGAAGTCCTTTTCTCAATAAGCTAACTCAATCGTTTTACCTATTTGCCTCACTTATCTGCTTCTTTTCTCTCATGTCCACCATTCCTGGGCACTGGGGTTGGTAGCCCTCCCCCCAGTGGTCATCCTCCTTTTCTAGTCTCCTTTCAAGAATGCCCAACGTTCTGGTCCTCTGCTCACACTCTCCCTCCTCTGCTCCCACCTTAGGTGTTCCTTCTCTGCTGCTCCTCCTCCATCTAGCCCTGATCAATTGCAGCTCTCTTAGGTCCAAGACCATTCTGATTCAGGATTTACTCACCAAGCACAACTTTGATGCTTTATTTGTGACATCAACTTGGCTTAAGGATGGAAAGAACCCTCTCCTCAATCGCTGCCTTCCCCCAGGGTACTGTGCTTTCTTCACTCTTTGTATAGGCCATAGCTGGGAAGGGGGGGGGGGGGAGTAGTCACTTTTGTACGCTTCTCTTCACCATTTCTATCTCTCCAGTATACTCCCCTGCACTCCACTACCCAGAATCGCTCCTTCTTCAATTTGGCTCTTCTCATCCTCTTCACTTCTTGCTCCTCTATTCTCCCCCTCTCCCTGCCCTCACCTCTGGGATTCATTGCGTCTCACCCTTTCAGAGATTACATTCTTATTCTCTCAGCTAATTATCCTTGGGGACTTGAATATCCACTTTGACCTCCCTCTGAAATCCTGTGATAAGATTTTTCTTACTCAGCTTGAAGATCTATCCCTTTCACAGCACATTCACTGCCCTACCCATGCTGCCGGTCACACTCTTGATTTAATCTTGACACCCTTTAATTTCTCATCTGTGTCTTTCTCGCTCACCACTATTCCACTCACTTGGGCTGACCACCTCTGTATTATCGGGCTCATTTAGAAAGTACTTGTCGCACTGCACTTTTCTTTCTTGGTCCCTCTCTTTGGAGTTCAATTCCTACTAAACTTCACTTAGAATCCTCTTACCCCTGCTTTTTAAGGTAGCCTTAAAAACATTTCACTTCCAACAGGCCTTGTCCCTTTCCTTAGAAATTGGCTAGTTTTTCTACTCTCCCTCTCCCTCTTCCCTATTTGATCCCTGATATTTTATTGTCCTATCATCTTATGGCACTTTTTTTTTCTTCCTTTTACGATAAATTGTGATTTTAATTGTACACTGCTTTGATGTTTGTGAAGCGGTTTATCAAGCTTTTAATAAACCATAGACCATCCAGGGAATGGAGCTTTATTGGCATGTCTACTAATAAGTTGACACTGTGCACAGCGTAGCTTGCGCAGTGTTGGCTGGATTCTGCAAGGGGCCCAGTACTCAAGCCAGTTGTGCTCTGGACTCTGGCTCTATGTTGGCTCATGACTCTGGCTCTCTTAGCACCTGGTGGTAAAGTTCCCATGCTGCTTCTCCGGTGGCTATCTTGGCTGTCAATCCCGGAACCTCTGCGACCATTTCAGGCAGAGAGCAGCCTGCCCTGTCGCTTGGAGGAGACCTGTGTGTATCACAAGAGCATGGGGATAGTGGACCGGAGGAAAGTGTTCTTTTTACCTGAATTTCTTGTTGCTTAATCGGGCCTACAGGCTGGAGAGAAGCCAGGGTTTGAATGCCCATAATGGAGGCACCTTGTGTTGCCCCTAAACGGCCTGGGGAGCCTGCTGATGGTTGGGCTTTGAATAAGTAATCAAACTCTGGAATTTGTTACCAGAGGATGTAGTAAAAGTTGCCAGTGTAGCTGGTTTTAAAAAAGGTTTGGACAAGTTCCTGGAGGAAAGGTCCATAAACCATTATTAAAGGGGGCCCAGGATATCACTGCTTGACCCAATACAAGCATTGAGGCACCTGTGTCTTTCGGGGAAACTGCTAGGTACTTATGACCTAGATTGGCCACTGTTGGAAACAGGATACTGGGCTTGATGGACCTTGGTCTGACCCAGTATGGCATATCTTATGTTCTTATGTTCTTATCTTCTCTTTGCACATTACTGTTGCTACCCGTAATTTTTCTTTTCAAATTGCCTCTGCAGCATATCACAGCTGCCACTCTGGACTTCTTTCCAGCCGCTATATCACTTCTAGAATTCCCGGCAGTAAAGCACGAAGAGGCTACACATATATGTCAAATCCTAAGCAAAATATATACAGCATGCATCATATACAAAGCATCATAGGCGTAGGCAAGGGGTGGGCCACACGGGCCCTGGCCCCACCAAAAATCACGACCAGCAGGCAGCAGGCTGCCCATTGGGATCCCATCATTCATGCACCGACAGAAGAAGAAAAGCAGCAATCATAGAAACATAGAAACATGATGAGAGAAAAAGACCACATGGCCTATCTAGTCTGTCCTTCCATAGCAACAACTACAACAGTCCACTTTTTACCTTTAGAGATCCTCTGTGTTGGTCCCATGCTTTTTTGAATTCAGTTACTGTCCTCATCTCTACCACCTCCACTGGGAGACTATTCCATGGATCCACTACTCTTTCCGTAAAGAAATATTTCTGCATATCACTCCTAAATCTATCTCCCTTCACTCTCATCTCATGTCCCCTTGTAGCAGAACTTGCTTTCAAATTGAAAGAGGCTCTCTCCCTGAACATTTATGCCACAGAGGTATTTAAACATCTCGATCATATCACCTCTATCCCGCCTTTCCTCTAAGGTGTACATATTAAGATCCTTAAGTCTGTCCTCATATGCTTTATAATGAAGCCCATTAATCATTTTAGTAGCAACCCTCTGCACCGACTCCATCCTGTTCACATCCTTTTGAAGGTGCAGTCTCCAGAATTGCACACCATACTCCAAATGAGGTCGCACCAAAGACTTATACAGAGGCATTATCGCCTCCTTTTTTCTGCTAGCCATTCCTCTCCGTATGCACCCAAGCATCCTTCTAGCTTTTGCCGTCGCCTTTTCTACCTGTTTAGCTACTTTAAGATCATCAGACACAACCACACCTAGGTCCCGCTCTTCTTTAGTGGACAAAAGTACTTCACCTCCTATACTGTATTGCTCCCTTGGATTGCTGCAGCCCAAATGCATGACCTTACATTTTTTAACATTAAATCCCAGCTGCAAAATTCTAGGCCATTCTTCAAGCTTAGCTAGATCCCTCCTCATGTTATCTACACCTTCCTGGGTGTCTACTCTATTGCAGATTTTGGTATCATCTGTAAAGAGGCAAACCTTACCCGACAGCCCTTCCGCTATATCACTAACAAAGATGTTAAAAAGAATCGGACCAAGGACAGATCCCTGGGACACACCACTGGTAACATCCTTCTCCTCAGAGTGAGCTCCATTTACTTGTACTCTTTGTTGCCTCCCACCCAACCAATTTCTAACCCAAGCAGTAACTTTAGGGTCCATCCCTAGGGTGTTCAGTTTGTTTATACGTCGCCTGTGAGGAACAGTGTCAAAGGCTTTACTGAAATCTAAATACACCACATCTAGAGCTCTCCCTCGGTCCAACTCCCTGGTCACCCAGTCAAAGAAATCAATCAGATTTGTCTGACAAGACTTGCCTCTGGTGAATCCATGCTGCCTCGGATCCTGTAATCCGCTGGACTCCAGAAATCTCACTATTTTCTCTTTCAGCAGCGTTTCCAATAATTTACTCACCACCAAAGTTAAACTAACCGGCCTGTAGTTTTCAACGACATCCTTACTTCCGCTTTTGTGTAAAGGCACCACATAAGCCTCTCTCCAGTCCTTTGGTACCACTCCCGACTCCAATGAGGCATTGAAAAGGTCAGTCAGTGGAGTTGCTAGAACGTCCCCAAGTTCCCTCAGTATTCTAGGGTGTATCCCATCCGGTCCCATTGGTTTGTCTACTTTAAGTTGAGCTAATTTCTCACGAACACAGTCTTCTGAAAATTGTTCAAGATGTCCCTCGCTTCTGTTCTTATTTGTGGGTGTTTTCAGAGGTCCTGCTCCTGGTTCTTCATCTGTGAACACAGAACAAAAATATTTGTTAAGCAATTCCGCTTTATCCTTATCAGCTTCTACATATTCCCCCCCTGCACCCTTGAGTCTGACAATACCACTTTTGCCCTTCCTCTTCTCACTAATATATCTGAAAAATGTCTTATCCCCCCATTTTATTGCATTGGCTATTTCCTCCTCCTTTTGAATCTTTGCCTTCTTGACAACTTTGCTAGCTTCTCTAAGTTTTTCCAAATACAGATGACTGTCTTCCTCTCTCTGTGATCTCTTGTATTTCATGAAGGCCTCCCTCTTTTTCTTCACTTTTTCAGCTACTTCCGTCGAAAACCATAGCGGTCTCCTTTTACTTTTGCCTTTATTTACCATTTTAACAAAAAGGTTGGTTGCCCTTAAAATACCCCCTTTCAGTTTTGCCCACTGTTTTTCTACATCGCCCAGCTGTTCCCATCCCACTAACGACTCCCTGAGGTATTGGCCCATCTTCGCAAAGTTAGTCTTCCTAAAGTCTAAGATCCTCACCTTGGAATGGATTCTAACAGCCCTAGTCCTAATACTGAACCACACCATCTGGTGATCACTGGATGCAAAATGATCTCCCACTACAACATCAGAAACACTTTCACCATTGGTAAGCACCAAGTCCAGTATGGCCCCTTCACGTGTGGGGTCTGTTACCAATTGCCTGAATAGTTCTCCCTGTAGAGAATCCAGGATCATGACAAAGACCCTTCTTGTCTGCCTGTGGGAGACCGGATGCTCACAGGCAGAACAGGAAGGGTTTCTGCCCGTGGGGTGAAATTACGGCAGATTTGGAGCAGTGCTTCTTGCCCCCCCCCCCCCCGAAAGGAAAAGCCATTCCGCCACCCCTGCTAAGCATTTGCATTTGTTGCCCAACTAATGGAAATATGCAATAAGAAGTGGAAAACGTGGTTAATTCCAGGCCCAACTAATCAAGTACACATGTTTAGTAAATTTTGACTAATCACCATTTATAAACTTTGTTTTTGTCATGTGCATGTTCATTCAACTCAGCACCTGTGGCCAATTTGGGAGGGGGGAAGGTCATGGAGGAGCGATCTGCAAGCAGCATGAAGCAGTTCAGCCAATCATATTGGGAAATTCTTGGCAAGCAGCCAAAGAAACATACCCTACCTGATTTGTGCAAATCCCTTGGGTCATGATGTCATTGCAGGGCTGCAAGACATAGCCCAGCACTAGTCTCAGAGAACCATTTTCTGTCTGACTTTGAGGGAGTGAGGAAAGTGTACTGTGGTTTTGGAATTTACAAGAGAAACAAAATACTGGAAAAATTAACTTTTTGGAAGGAGTTGAACTTCTTCCTTATGACTTTGCCTCTCTCCCCACCGACACCCAGGTTTTTACCTGGAATTCAGCCCTCACCACAGCCCTTAATCAACTGGCACCTGTCCGTCCCATTCGTAACTCTCCCAAGCCTCCGCATCATCCTTGTTTTCCCATCTCTATTGCGCTGAGTGGCTGTGGTGGAAGAACCACTCCCCTGCTTCCTTTCACCATCTCTAGCAGTCATCACTCTTATCACAAGCTCATTAATGAACCCAAGAAAATGTACTACACAAATCTTATCTCCTCTTCAGCCATCTCTTGCCATCAACTTTTTTCTGTCTTGCACTCCCTTTCTGCTTCTGTCCCATCTCTGCTAGCAGCTACTTCCTCCACCACACTTGACCCCGGTCAATTTGCTGCCTACTTTAGTGATAAGATTTGAACGTTTTGCCCACCTTTACTGACTGCATGTCCCCCTCCCCCACTACTCCCCACCATCACTGGACACCCCCTGCTTCTTCTCTCATGCATACTTAGTCCACATTCTGCCCTATTTCCTCTGCTGAGCTACTTAAGGTACTTTCCTCTTCCTGCAAAACAACTTGCCCTTCTGACCCCATTCCCTCACAATGGCTATCTGAGCCCTCTCTTACTCTCTTCCCTCTGATACTTACCACTTTTAACACTAACCTTTCTGCTGGCACTTTCCCTTCTCTTTGGAAAAAGGTTCTTACCTGCACCATCCTAAAAAATCCTTCTCTGGATCGCTTTATCCCAGCACACTACAGAGCTGTCTCAAATCTGCCTTTTCTCTCTAAGCTATTGGAAAAATTGT
Source organism: Ichthyophis bannanicus (assembly GCA_033557465.1). Lineage (NCBI taxonomy): Eukaryota > Metazoa > Chordata > Amphibia > Gymnophiona > Ichthyophiidae > Ichthyophis > Ichthyophis bannanicus. The sequence goes on along the minus strand of CM066034.1, from coordinate 650,171,537 downwards.
TTTTCTCTCAACTTTCCACCCATCTTGACTGAACACATGCCCTTCACCCCCAACAGTCTGGTTTCTGTCCTAGACACAGCACTGTGATCATCCTTCTCTCTTTACTAAATGAACTGCACTCTGCTCATGATCGTGGCGATGTCTCCCTGATTGTTTCCCTAGACCTTTCCTCCACCCTTGACCTTGTTAATCATTCCACTCTCCTCTCTCATCTCCACGACCTTGGGGTTCATGGTTCTGTCCATTATTAGTTTCACTCATTTCTTTCTTACTGATCTTTTTCGGTTCTCTTTGTTAATTCCTCCTCTCTGTTCACTCCTCTTCCCTATAGTGTTCCCCAGAGATCTATACTGGCACACCTACTTTTCAATATTTTCTTAGCACTTCTGACACTCATTATCCAGCAGGATATCATATTGGCGTATCATTAGTCGTTCCACCCCTGATTTGGCTCCCCTCAACTCTTGTCTCTCGCAGTTTACTTCCTGGTTGTCCATGGTTTTTCTTCATCTCAGTCTTTTTAAGACTGCTGCCATCTGGTTTGTGCCTAGTGGCCCTATTCTCTCAGTTGCTCCTCTGCTTCTTGATGTCCCTATTCCCTTGGTCTCCTCTCTTCAGTACCTCGGTATCAACCTCGACTCATCCTTCACTTTTCGTGATTACCTCTCACATCTCATCCAGTGTTCTTTTTACTCTCTCTGCCAAATTCAAGCTGTCTGCCTGTTCCTGTCCCCCTCTTCTCTTATCAACCTTCTGTTCTCCCTTGTCATCTCACACATTGATTACTGTAATGTGGTGCTTGCAGGTCTGCCCCAATATCAAATCCACCTTCACACTGCCACCCGCATGATCACTCACACCTCCCATTCCGAACATATCACTCCTCAGCTCATTCAACTTCACCGGCTTCCCCTTAGGTTTCGTATCCAATATAAAATACTCATTATAGTCCAAATGACTTTGCACACTGGCACCCCCATCTACCTTTTGGATCTTCTCCACCTCCATTCTCCACACTGGGTTCTTTGTTCCATTCACTCCAACCAGTTGCATTTACCCTCTGTCACATAAGCCCATCTCCAGTCCACTCATACTTCGGCATTATTCTTCCTCGGACAGACTCTCTTGAACACCCTCCCTTCCGAACTCAGTTTGGAACTATCCTTTTCAAAATTCAAAAGTCTCCTCAAAACTCATTAGCTTTTGACCTCCTTTCCTCCAGCCCCTAGGTGTTTTCTGTCTTCCTCTCCCTCTCCCTCTTTTGTTGTTCTCTCCCACCCTGTATGTTTAGATATGTTTGGGTATGACTAGGTCTGCCTTTCCTGTCAACAAATGGAGTTCCTTTCTTTTTCCTTCTTGCAGCCACTATTGTTATTGTAAACCACCATGAAACCCGTATAAAGGCGCATTAATAAAGATAAAGACCCCTAAATACTTTGCAAAATATGTATTATTAAAAGTCTCATTTTTTATTCCGATATTAGTATTTGGTGATCTGGAAGTTTAGGAGATGTAGTATATAAGATTGTTTGATTAAACTTTATCAAACAAATTATATTATTTGCAACTTCAAAAATTATGTTGTAAGACAAAGTGTGATATTAAAAGCAGCAGACAGCTCAGTGAAATAGCAGGCAACAAGATGCATAGCAATGAAAGTAAAATATCAATAGCCTATTTATTCACCTTGATAATGCTCTTGATGACAAGAAATTGGCTCCTTGTCTTCCATTATAAGTAGCTTAGAGCAGGAAAATAGAACTTGCTGGTACTTTAATAAAGAGTGACCTAATTATAGGTGAATTTTCTACAGTAAATTTATAAAATCAGTTAATATGCTGTGTAACCAACAAGGGGTACTCTCTCTGGTTCAGGCACATAGAACACTTGACTCCAACAACGCTGGTTGGCTGGCCACTGTCCCTGCTGGCCATGCCAGTCAGACTTCACAATAGTCCAGTGCCACGGGTAGTTCCCAGAACAACACTTGATCAGCGTTGTGCCAGTCTTGTCCACAAGTCCTCAAGGTTGCATTATCCTGGTGATGACAGTGTTCCACTGGCACAGTTCATTCATCCCTTCTCTTGTTTTAGCAAAAAGGAGATATTAGTCCAGATACAAACCTCCTTGTAGTCCTGGCTGGCAACTCAATGTCTGCCTTGAGTCCATCCCCACAGTTTCCAGGCAGCTTTAGCAAAACCCAGCGGTTAGTCAGCTTCTGCTGCTACTGCACTCGGTGAGGTGCCTTCCCTGTTTTCAACTCACATAGCAGGAGACAAACCAAATAATCAAGAAAGTTCATAAACATTCCAAGGTCTAACCACCTTGCATGAAGTGCTGCAACCACAAAAAAAAAACACATCACAGGAGGGGAGGCAAAAGGAAAGATCAGTCTTTCAACAGTCCTTAGAATCCAGGTATCCTGATAAAAACTCACTTATGTGCTGATGCAGAAAACTTAGGGGTATGTTTACTAAACTGTGTTAGTGCGATTCGCGTTAGGAGCCGCGTTAGAGACAGAAATCCCAAATAAGGACATGGGCGGTACATCGTTGCAGAGAACGCGCCGAGAACGCGCGTTACAAGGTGCCATAAATGAACGAGCGCTACAGGGCACGTTACCACGCGTTAATCTTAAGAAGGCACGCAGGCATGCAATCACAGCAACAGAGCGGTAGCACAATGGTTACAACACTGACGGATGGTGCAAGGGTCATGGGTTTGATTCCCTAGTGGGCCTAATGTATAAGGCTGGCTGAGGCAGCACCCTTTACATTTAAGTTGTGATTGGTGAGGCATTTGACATGTATTTTAATTTTTGCTGCCAGGAAACACACCCTCACGGTGGCATAACCTAAGGTGCCGCATAAGGCACCCCATAACGCACTCCATAGGGCACATTATAAAGTATACTGTCTGCCAAGGCACCCTATAATGTCCCCTATAGGACACCTTATAAGGCTGTGAACAAAGCCCTGGCTGGCTGCAGGACTGCACATCACCACACAAACTGTATGCTGTGGTTACCAGGATAGGGTTAACCCACCCGTACCCATGATGCACTGCACATGCAAATTAGCAGTCAAGAGATGGGCACAAGATTGGGTATGCACCCCCACAGCACCTCGGCCAGGTAGGGGGAACAGACCGTGTGTGGTACTGCCACAGAGTAGCCACAGACAGTCACATTGTGCGGGTACTGTGCCCACCCTAAGGTTGAGGTGGGGCGCCCTGCACCAGGTCCACAGCACCATTCATGGCTGAACTATGCCATTATTTATTTATTTATATTCTTTTATATAATGCGCTATTCTGCATCAGTGCAGTTTACATTGAACAAACTGAAATTACATTGAACAAGGCATTATAACATGGAGATAACTATTTTACAGGGAACATGCTGATGGGGACCTGCCATACTGCAGGTCCCCATCAGTGTGTGATAGGTAGTTCCGTTACACACACCTAGGATACATCTGTTCCCTGCTGTATGTCCCGGTCATGTCTAGTCCCTATGGGCGATGATGCACCCAGAATAGTGCATATCCTGTGTTGGTGCCAAGGTTACCTGCTGTAGGTGAAGGGGGGGTGTATGGACCCATGGGCAGATCATGTACCACCACACAACCCACCCTCTGGGGCAAAGGGTGGGAAACAGAATCAGCCACCAATAGATCCACAGTCTAAGTCCCTGCAATGGCAGCAGTAGAGGGGACCAGCAACCCCTGTCCTGCTGGGGAACAGACAGAGCGGTACACATCCATAACGCAATAGCAGACAGACGGCAGGCCTGGAAATGCTCAGCTGCCCCCCACCATTATCTGATATTCTCCAGCAGCAAGCCTCCAGCCCCTGCACGGTGTTCCAGCAAGACACATACTAGCTGCAGACAGTCTGCCAGCTAGTTCATAGTGCATGGTCCTGGAGGAGATGCATGTACCCAGAACGGGGATGTCAGCATACACACCAAGCAGATAAATCAGTGATTGGACCCCAAAAGGAAACCCATAAAAATCACATGAGAAAAAAAGTATAAAGCACTATGGGGGAACCTAGCCATGCCATGGTCACTGCTCAGTCAGGGTGAGAGTGACCTCCCAGCAGGACAAGCTATGGCCACCCAGTCCGTGCAGGTGGTGGCCAGGCACTACAATTGCCATTGCCCTATGCCGTGTGCAGATGCATGCAGGCCAGGCCACCCTATCCAGGCTATTCCCACAGTACCTTGCTCCTAATTATGCACATTGGCAGGCCAATACTGGCAACAGTGCTAGCAGTGTGGGCTGTGGAGGGTGTTGGCAGCCACCACACACTGGATAGACAGACACACACTCCCCACACCTATGCCAGCATTGTGCAACTATAGAGGTGTTGGGCAGCCCAGGCCACCACACAAGTCCTGGGCACAGTGCAGGCATGGCTATGGTATGCAATACTGTAGGAGTCACTCCCCAGGTTGGTAAACACTGTCAGACACAAGACCTGTAGCACATTCTACAGACATCAGAAAGGTTGCTATGATGCAGCTCACTCAGAAAATTGTACTTAACCTAGGACTTGCTATCTGCCAATAATCATAGCAACCTCTTTAAAGATGTGTACCATATTCCCAGGTGTAGGGTGGCATTACTAAGGTATGCAAGTGCTAGTATTGGGAGATGCATGCAGAGCCCAAAGTCTTGCCTCTCCAGGAGGCTTTGGATAATGGGGCCTGTGGGTGCAGGTGTGTCTGCCCCTGTTGGCTGCTGCTTTACGGCAGAGGTTCCCAACTCCAGTTCTGCGGTGCCAAACACTGTTCGGGTTTTCTTGCTGTCCCTCATGAATATGCATGAGATACATCTGCATACCATGGGGGTGGCGCATAGAAATGCAGCACAGGCATCTTTATCAGAGGCAGCATGGAACCGGAATGGTGTTTGGCCCTCCAGGACTGCATTTGGGAGGCTCTGCAATAGGTAATGTGCATGTTTATGGTGTCTGTGCTCTGTAGGATAAAATGTAGGTGTTTTGGGCATGTTTACGTCATCTGCAAGAAATGTTCTGTCTGTATTAGCATGTTATAGTAGTGGGTAAAGTATGAGAACTGGGTTGGTGGAAACCACAGCTGGGACTTGAACCTGTGACCTTCTGCTTCTGAATACACTGGTTTTGTGCACTGCACCACCATGTTATCACAGAGATGGTGCATTCCCTGGTGATACCATAACTGTTGGTCAGACAGGGCCTGTCTGTTGCAGTGCATGGCACCCACCTACACAGGGCTAGGCCACGGTCTGCTCTGGCCAGCTGCCACTGCCCCCTCCACCACCAGTATCCCTCAGCCACCATGCTGACATGCCCTTCTGCTGGTGGAGCTAGTGGTGCGCAGTCTCAGGCCATCCAGTGTGCAGGTAGACGGCTGCCTATGGTGCGGGTTCTGGGGTAGGGGGTGCCTGCATCAACGTCCATGCTCCCCCCCAGCCCCACCTGCCAAAGTTCCGTGCCCTTGGGGGTAGCTGTTGGGTACTATCCCCTGTGACAATTTGGGAAACACACTCGTGCCCATGTTGGGCCTTCAGCAGTTGCTGTCTGGCTGCTCCGCTGTTTCAGCATTCGTATGGGCCACCTAGGCATCACCCTAGTCCGCACCGTGGCCCAGCTCCACCACAGCATGTGCCGCCTTCAGCCCTCTGTATCCCCTTCTCCAGCATCTGTCCAGTTTCCATTCCGACATGCCCGCCCTGATGTTGCGGGACATGTGCACGCCATAGGAACCCTGTCCGATGGTGGGGAAAACCCTGAGCAGCGCTATTTCACTGTGGGCTCATTCACCTTGTATGGGGACGGAGTATAGACCCTTCCACGATTTATATCTGTTCTATGGGACTTACTCGGGTGGGGGGGGAGGGGTTGATGTTTCTCATTGATACCACTATTGGCCAGCTTGGTTATTGTTTTTTTCCAGTTTGTTGGGGTCATTTTCAGTGTGTCTGTGCCTTTTTGTTCTGTGCACATGTATCACACCTCTCACTTTTTTTTTGTTTCCCTGCCTGACCTGTACATTGCTGACACTGAAATGGTTTCTCTCCCCTGTAATGTGCCTTTAACGGCAGGTTTTCATTCGCGTTGGAATTCAGCCCTGAAAATCAGCGCGTTAGTGTGAGCGGAGACTCTCCCCGCCCACTCTCCGCCCACTGACCCCTTCTCTCCGCCCTCTCTCCACCTTCTGCGGTGTTTTACTGCGCCGCAGGGCATTACGATCATTAGCACATCATAACGCGCATTATGTAATGTTAACGATCATAAGCGCAGCATAACGCGCGTTATGTTGCGCTTACGATCGTTAACATTACATAACGCGTGTTATTCACGATTACCGCAGGTTAGTAAACATACCCCTTAGTGTGGCATTTTCTGGCGCTTTTCCTATTCTAGGCTCGCTCTCCAATGCAGAAAGCAAGCTTGCGCATTAAAAACACCAATAAAACAACCGTGCTAAACTGCAGCGGACTTGGCATGCAAATCACTACATAAATAATTTTGGCTGTGTAAAAAGCAAGCTGAAACTTAGCACAGTCTTTTACACCTTTTTTAACACTGGGTCTTCATGCCAGCTTCAGGCAGGCATAAAGATCCAGCCCAAAGTGAAAGTATCATCTAAGGTGAAGTTCAACACCACCTCAGGTGCTCCAGGTATCAGGGAAAGCCCCCGATGCCATCAGAATACTGTCGGGGGCAGGTGTTCCCCTCAATGACCCCAACCCCCTGACAGAAACCAAATCCCTCGTGGCCCAGCGGTCCCGATTTCCCCTCCCACCAAATAAAAAAAAATCCCTGGTGGCCCAATAGTCCCAATCTCCCCACCCACCCAATAAAAATACCCTGGTGACCCAGCGACCTTGATCCTACCCACCCAATCACAAAAAATCTTTGGTGGCCCAGCAGTCCCGATCCCCCCCCCCCCCCACCCGCCTAATAAAAAAAATCCCTGGTGGCCCTGATCTCACCCACCAAATAACAAAAAATGCTAGTGGTCTGATAGCACCCCCCACAAATTCACTCTTGGTACCTTTAATCTGGAGTGGGAGCATTACTCACATGTTTCCACCACAGTGCCGCAGTCCCACTGTCTTGAAAAATGGTGGTGCCTGGCCCTGCGTGATGAATCCTGGAATGCACCGGGGGAGGGGAGAGTCAGACTGCCATATAAGTCAAAAAATGCCTGCTCCAGATTGAAGGTAATAGGGTGGGAATGGGTTCAGGGCCACCAGGGTTGTTGTTGTTTTATTTATCGGGTGGGAGGGAAGATTGGAGCAGCCGAGCCACCAGAGGGTTTTTTTACTGGGCGAGTGGGGGGATCATGGCCGCTGGGCCACCAGGGAATTTATTGGGGTGGGTGGGGGATTGGGACTGCTCTGCCACTGGGGACTTTGTTTCTGTTGGGGGGTCGATGTCTGTGGGGAGCAGTGGACCCCCAATAGTATGCTGATGGAATCGGGGGCTTTCCCCGATGCCTAGGTCATCTGAGGTGAAGTGTCAAACTTCACTTCAGGTGACCCTGTTTTTCCAGGACAGCATGCCAAGCTTGCACCTATTTCTGTGTGCATGTGCTTGGTTTGCTCTCCCAGTTTAACACTGAATTTTTGTGCACTGGGTAATTTGAATATTGTATTCCAGCGTGAAGAGTCAGCATTAAAGTCAAACTATGAAATCTGCGCTAGAGCTTTAAGCACTGGGCTCTAGCGCACGGTTTATACATCAGCCTGTTAATGATTAAGGAACAGTTCATAGGTTCATTAACTTCCAGAGAGGACTCCAGAGGTATCTGTTCTACCTCCATTGCTTCTTCCTCCACGAGCTGTAGCACATGTCCCGGCAGCTCCCCCAGTCACCTCAGAGAAAGTGAATTCATCCCTTTCTACCCAGAAGAAACCCCACTCTCCCTCTGGTCGGTTCTCCCTTTTCACCAGCCTACTGGGATAAGACTGGGGCTTTTCCCTGAGAAGGGAAAGCTGAGACTTAAAGGGACCCTGCCCTTTTCCCCGACCACTGGGTCTGGTTCTCCCCCTTTTACTAGACCCAAGTTTCCCCAGTGCCTCCTTTGGTCCCTCCAGAACACAGTTGTGAAGACATTTTGGAAACAATTACAGGCCAACGATAGTAAAAATCATTTCAGAAACTGGGTATTACTCAGACCAAAAATCTTCATAGACAGTACTAATGGCTTCTTGTGGGTCTAGCACTGTCCTAGCTGAAACCCCTGTTAGGTACTGTATGTTTCATCATTAAGTTTAGGTTTATTCAAATAAAGAGTAAGGCAGTTTATAAGTTTAAAACAATTAAAATAAGAAATAAATGGTCTAGTGGCCTAATATTTAAGGCACTTCATAGCAAAAGCCACTATAGAGATAAGTGTCCTTTGTGTGAATATTTAATGACATTGTGGGGGTTATTTTAGAAACCTGAAATGTTTGGATTAAAGGTAATGAAGAGCTGGGAGGTTTTTGAGAAGTCTGCATAGAGTGAAGGTAATAGAGAAGAGCCCTTCAGTAGTCCAGGGAATTCAGAGTAGTCTCTACCTCCAGTGCATGAGGCTTGGGGAAAAGCACAGGTAGAACAGTGAATTGGTTCATATGAAAGACAGAAACCACCTAGGGTGGGAATTTGGGATGAGTATGAAAAACAACTTTGGTTTTCAATGAAAGATGTTTGAGGAATGCTTGAGCAAAGGATTCAAAGAGTGGTTTGATGAGTGCAGAAAGGACAACATTGAGGTTCCAGGCTGGCATCAGCTTCTGGAGAGGTAGATTTACATTCATTAGGCTGCACAGGAACCTCACTATCCAGGGATGCTGAGATAGAGGTTTACGATCAACCTGGATGTGTTAGGCACAATTTACTCTCTGAAAAGACATTAGGTAGCATAGGATATCATCCAGAGGCCAGGAAAAAGGTTACAGTTAATGACTGAAATGTCTGTGAGAAAAACAATTCCATTTGAAAGCATAGTACTTTTCAGTTGAGTCTTTTTGGATGCTAACATGACCTGATGGACATCCTCAGAAACTGGAAGATTAAAATCCAAGCTGTTAAGCAAAGACTCTTAAGGTTGGAGTGGAGTTGGTGACCCTCCTGTTGAGTCAGCATAGAAGAGTGAGCGACTTTCATTAAAAAGAGAAGCCTGGGCTATTTGGGAGCAGTAAGAATTACTGTTGTTCGATCCTCAAGAATCTTTTGGAACACCTTGGATAAAAAGGACGGAAAGATGTACATCAAGACTGTGTCCTAAGAAATTACAAATGCATCCTGAGGAAAATGGTGTGGCCAGGGCTGGCCTGTCCACTAGGTAAACTAGGCGGCCACCTAAGGCAGCTGGCCTTGGTGGGCAACAGCGGCACAGGTGAGCGGCAGTGGTGGCAGTTTCACACATGGGTCACCATGCCAACCCCCCCAACTGCTGTGATTTCAACAGCAATATTCCCAAAAGTGGTGGCAAAAGCTGCCTCTTTTGGAAATACTGCCGCTGCCCACCTTCCCCTCCCGAGATGGAATCAGCGGCAGATGGGGGGGCGAAGGTGGCAGTGATGGCAGCTGGGGGGCGGCATCAACTGGGGGTGGTGCCATCAGCTGGGGGGGCGGCGAGGCTTGGGTTTCTACTTAGGGTGGAAGAAACCCTGGGGCTGGCCCTGGGTGTGGCATTGGCCTGAGGAAGCAGAAATGGGTGCATTTTTCATTCTTTGGAACACTCTGTATCCTGAAGGAATGATGGCAAAAGAACACTCATGGGGCTCTAATGGTGTGCTTAGTGAATCTGCAAGGTAGTTTCAGTCCACCGGAAGGTAATTTGCTTGGTCGCCACCACAATCCATATGCGAATAGCCACCCTGCAGAGGTGCAGGGATCCTGAGCTGTCCTGCTTGTTTATAAAGTGCAGAACATTGTAACCTAATTGTCTGTGTGAAGTTGAAGCATCGCATCTTTCAACCAGGTGACAAACGTTTTGAGACTAAAGTACTGCTCGAAGCTCCAACTGGTTGATATGCAGATGATGTTCTTTCTGAGGCCAAAACCCTGAAGAACATAAGAACATGAGATATGCCATACTAAGTCAGATCAAAGGTCCATCAAGCCTTGTATCCTGTTTCCAACAGTGGCCAATCCAAGTGATATGTACCTGTCAGGTTCCCAAAAGGATATGAAGGCAACTGAGATAATCTCCCCAGCCCAACAGTGAGGCATCAGTGGTAAGAACAAGTTGTTCTGGTGGGGGTTGAAAGGGGTGACCCACAGAGATGTTTGCAGATAGGGACAACCAAATGAGATTATTTCTCAGATGGTCTGATACGGGGACTCTCTTGGACAGGGAGTGAACTCTTGGGTTACAGTATCTTTTGAGATGCCATTGAAAGGATGTCATCCTCCATTTGGCATTTTGAACTACTTGGAATGCTGACACTATGTGGCCCAGAAGCAGAGGACTGAAAGACTATCAAAAGGGACTGCTACAGCTGGAAAAAGATCTGCACTTGTAAGTATTTATCTTCTGGACTATACTCTAAATCTTGGGGAAAAAATACAATTCTTTGGGTTAAAGCTGATAAATCTGTGTATTTTAGAATTCAGTCTTATTGCTGAGTCAGTCAGAACAGTACCACCAGAGAGCTTTTCATTTAAATCAAATCAGAGTATACCTTAGCATAGAAAGTAAAATAGATTACACTGTCACCAAAATAAATTTGTTTCTAGAGAGTTTTTTTATTTAAATCAAATCATAGAATAGCTTATCATACAAGTAGAATAAACAGTCTCTGAGTAAGAGGAAATACACTTGTTTCTAGTGACCTTTACAAAGAGGCCTTCCAGTTAGGAGACAAAAGATCTCTGAAGTTGTCTTAAATAGATGTTAAAGGAAAGTGACAGATCAAAGGGGCAATTTGGAAGGCCCCCTCTATCAAACCAAGGTCTCTGTGAATCACACAGGAAATTGGTAAGACTTTACCTTAGAAGCACAGGTTGGGGCACTGTGTAGCAAGCCAGCTTTTAAGTCTTCTTTACCTCCCACCCACCTTGACTCCCACCTGCCCCAAGGATACTCTTAGCTTTATAGGCTCTTAAACCTATTAAAGGGAAGGAGGTGCCCATATTCACTTTCAGGTGCGGCTGGTTATCCTCATCAGGAATACATTAATTAAGGACCTCAGATGAATTAATCTTGAGGTAAACAAAGTCCATTAAACATATTAGGCTTGATTCCATCCCCAATGTCAATCCCCTCTGTACGTCCCGTCTGAGCAGGACGTACAGAGGGGATCACGATTCTGATCCCACGAGGCATCTCTAGTCCCGCGGGATCAGAATTGTGATCAGGCATGTATGTGCAGGCCGGGACTGTGATTCAGTTTGGCTTGTATATACATGCACAACCCGGCTAACTCAGTCAGGGCTTTTAAATGGAGCCACAGCGCCATGGCACCCTGTTGCCATTGCATCGTGGCTCCATTTAAAAACTGCGATGCCGGCCGCCTGAAAAAATTGTTTATTCCATGCAGCCCGACACTCGATCTGACTCATAAGGCCAGGGTCGGGCTGTGGTAAATGTCCCCTGGCCCCCCCTGCCCCATCCGTGCCCCTGGCAATTAAAAAAAAACACGTCCAGGGAAGTTATTCCACCTCAGAGGTGGAATAATATCCCCACACATGTCATGGAAACTGGACGTACAGGGCCAACATTAGAATTGGCCTGTACATCCAGGGCTGGCGACCACCCACTGTCCACCCAGACTCCCCCCCTGGGCCGCCCCTTCCCCGCTCCATCTAATTTCCCCGCACAACTGACGGAGAAGTTATTCACAGGCAGGAGAAGGCATGAACAGCAGGATGTCCATCACTACTATTCGTGGCTCAGAATAACCCTGATTAGGTATAGTTGTATAAGTATATCCAACAAACCTAAGTAAACAACTTAAATACCTAAACAAAACCTTAAAACTAAAATGCAGACAGCAGTCCAGCAGAAAAATGGGGGCTTTCCAGTCTTTTGCATTGAGTGTCACATGTATTATTTTCTGCCAGTTAGTGAGGGGGTCTTATGTGTGTGCACTAGGTGCAAGACGTTCTTTGCTCTCAGGGAATGAGTCCGATCTCTGGAGGTTAGAGTAGCAGTAGGAAGATAAAAGGAAAACAGAGAGGTATATAGACAAGACCTACAGGGATGTATTAATGAAGTCCCACTCCATTCTGGCAGTCTTCCTGTTGCCATGGAGCAGAGAGGTCACAAGACAGGAGAGCATCACCCTGATTTGGCAGAAAGTGAACTTGTAGCTAGGAACTGTCCTCCAGGTAATTTAAAATCCTCTCACACCAAGGAGGTTTCTCCAGGGACATGTACCCATGTGGGAGGGGTCAGGACAGCCTTTATAGTTGGTGATTCGCTCGTTAGTTATAGTTGGTGGGCATGTGGATTGCTTGGTAACATGTCTGCCTGGTGATAAGGTAGTGGACTTCATGCGCCACCTAGACAAGATTTTAGATGGCGCTGGGGAGACGTCTGCTGTCTTGATAAATGTTGGTCCCAATGACATAGGAAAGTGTGGTAGGGAGGTTCTGGAGGCCAAATTTAGGCTTTTAAGTAGGAAGTTGAAATCCAGAACGTCTAGGGTAGCATCTTCCCGTTCCATGCGGAGGACCCAAAATGCAAGCATAGCTCTGGAGTCTCAATGTGTGAATGAAACAATGGTGCAAGGAAGAGGGGTTTGGATTTGTTAGGAACTTGGCAACATTCTGAGGAATGGAGGAGCTTTTCAAAAGGGAAGGGCTCAGTGGTTGGGACAAATCACCTCAGGCTGGATGGCCAGAGGTTCAATTCCCACATAGGGATGAGTAACCTCAGGCCAGAGGGACTGGGGTCTCTAATCCCATGACCACTCCTTGTTGCCTTGGGCAAGCCACTTAACCCTCCATTGCCTCAGGTACACTTAGGGGTATGTTTACTAAACAGTGCTAACATCGCAGCGGCAATGTTATCGTGCGATAAGTGATGTTATCACGTGATAATGGCACATTACCATGCGAGAACGTCACGTATCACGCAAAAACGTCTCCGCCGACGTTAAGGCGCACAGAGGGTGGAGTAAGGCTCTCCAGAGGGTGGAGTAAGGCTCCCCAGGAGCAGAGATAAGGGGTCAATGGGTGGAGAGTGGGCAGGGAGAGGCTCCATGCACACTAACGCCATGAAATGAAGGTCTGAAAATTAGTGCCAGTGAAAACCTCGCGCTAGAGGTACATTTGCAGGAGAGAGAAACCATGTCAGTCAGCAATGTACAGCAAAGCCAGGGAGACCAAGAAAAGTGATAGTAGTGATACATGTGCAGCAGCAGCATAGTGCCCAAGTACGAAAGTGCACAATGGTAAGGCTGCAAATGGGGTACAGGGGGCTGAAGGCGGGACATGCAGTGGGGCAGTTTGGGAACAGGGTGGACTAGGCAGATGCCTAGGTGGCACATAGGAACTCAGAAACTGCAAATCAGCAAGCCAGCAACTGACCAAGGTCAAACATGCCCACGAGTGTGTGTCCCACAGTGTCCCAGGGGACATCACCCAGAAGGTACCCCAAAGGGCACATAACAGTGACAGGCAGTGCCGGGGGGAGCATGGATGTCTTTGTAGGCACCCCTACCCCAGATCCCACACCATAGGCAGCAGCCTACTGGCATACAGGATGGCCTGGGACTGCGCACCACCAGCACCACCGGCATAAGGGGATGGCAGCATGGTGGCGGAGGGATGCTGGTGGTGGAGGGGGCAGTGGCATCTGCCCACAGCACACCAAGGCCAAGCCCTCTTCAGGTAGGTAGCATGCAGTGCAACAGACAAGGTCTGTCTGAACAGTAATGGTATCCCCAGGGAATGACCTGCCTCCAAGACAAAGGTTTGGTACAGTACACACAGCCAGTGTGTTCAGGGGCAGAAGGTCACAGGTTTGAGTCCCAGCTGTGGCTCCTGCAAACTATGTCCCTACGTTTTACCCTACAGAGCACATACACCATAAATATGTGCACTCCCTAGAGCAGAGGTTCCAAACTGCAGTCTTGGAGGGCCAAAAACCCCTCATGATCTCATGTTGTCCCTAATAAATATGCATGAGATGCATTGGTTTGCAGTGCCCCCATTGTATGCAAATGTATCTCATGCATATTCATTAGGGACAGCCTGAAAACCTGAATCGTGCTTGGCCCACCAGGACCAGATTTGGGAACCCCTGCCCTAGAACATCGGCCAACATGGGCACGGACATCCACACCCACAGGCTCCACTATCCAAAGCCTCATGGAGAGCCAGGCTGTTGGGCCCTGTGCAGAGCAGCAGTTACCAATACTAGCACCTGCATACCTTAGCAATGCCTGCACTGTGCCCAGGACTGGTGTGGCGGCCAGGGCTGCCAACCACCTCTATCTTTGCACAATGCTGAAATAGGTGTGGGAGTGTGTGAATGTCTACCCAGTGTTTTGTGGCTGCCTACACCTTACTGAGTCCCCAGTGCTTGCACTGTCTCCAGTATTAGCCTGCCAATGTGCATAATGGGAACAAGGTATTGTGGGTATGGCCCGGACACAGCGGTCTTAGCAGGATGCATCTGCACAGGTCATAGGGCAATGGCTGGGACATTATAGTGCCCAACCACCACCTGCACAAACAGTGTGGCCACAGCATGTCATGCTGGGAGGTCACTCTCACCCTGACTGAGCAGTGACCATGGCATGTTTAGGTTCCCCCATAGTGCTATACAGTATTTATCTCAAGTGATATCTATGAGTTTTCTTTTCTGGGGCCCAATCACTGACATACTTTCTTGGTGTTTGTGTGCTCACATCCCGTTTTTGGGTGCACACAGTTCCTCCAGGAACATGCACTATGTATTAGCTAGCAGACTGTCTGCAGTTAGTATGTGTATGGCTGGAACACCTTGCAGGTTGCAGCTGGTGGATGTCAGATAGTGGTGGGGGGCAGCTGAGCATTTCCAGGCCTATTGCCTGTCTGCCAGTGCCCTATGTGATGCGTATAGCTCTGCATTGACTGCACTGTAGGGTGCCTATTCCCCAGCAGCGCTGGGGTTGATGGTCCCCTCTTCTGCCCCCATTGCAGAGATGTAGAATGTGGATCTGTTGGTGGGAGATCCTGTCCCCCACCCTGACCCACAGAGGGTGGGTTGGGTGGTGCTGCATAATCTGCTTTTGGGTCCAATCACCACCCTTCTCTTATAACATGCGACCATAGAAACACACAGGATATGCACTATTCTGGGTGCATCATATTCCACAAGGGTAGACGTGACTGGGGAATACATATGGTCACAGGTGTGTCTGCAAGGGCTACCTGTCACACACTGGCACTGATGGGGACCTGCAGTACAACCTACAGTATCTCAGCCATGCCAGGTGCTGTGGACCTGGTGCTGGGTGCCCCACCTACCCTCAGGGTGAGCACAGGAACCACACAATTTCACGGTCTCTAGCTACTCTGTGCCAGTAACACACATGGTCAGTTCCCCGTATCATGCCGGGGTGCTATAGAGGCGCATACCACAATTTGTGATCAGATGTAGGTTGCTGATCTGCATATGCAGTGCATCATGGGTATGGGGGGGTATACCCTATCCTGATAACCACAGTAGACAGTTTGTGTGGTGACCTGCAGTCTTTCTGTAGCCATCCAGCAGTGTGTTAGATGCTCTAGAGATGTAGCCCGCTGGTTACTTCAGTGACTGTAGATGCAGAGGTCATGGGTTTCATCCTACAGTGGTGTCCTTTAATAAGGCTATCTGAAGCTTTTCTTTTTAATTTAAATCAGTGTTGCTAGCAAAAACACCCTCACAGTGCCGTAACCTAAGGTGCCTCATAAGGCGCCCTATAAGGCACCCTATAAGGCGCCCTATAGGGCACCCTCTAAGGCGCCCTATAGAGCGCATTATAAGTTGCCTTGGCGGACAGGGCACTTTATAATGTACCCTATGGGGCGCCTTATGCGGCACCTTAGGTTACGGCACTGTTAGGGTGTTTTTGCTGGCAGCACTGCTTTAAATTAAAAGGAAATGCCTCAGACAGCCTTCTTACATAACACCACTGTGGGATTGAACCCATGACTGCTGTCTCCACAGTCATTGCAGTAACCAGTGGGCTACATCTTTATAGCTTCTAGCACTGTACTGGCATAAATGTAGGGTTAACATGCATTAACGTGCCATGGCGCCCACTATCGTGGGATACAGATTCTTGCAACCTTGCCGCCGGAACGCCCACTACCTTATATGGCATTCTTTACATTAACGCTGCAGCTAGCGCTGGTAACATTAAGACGGTTTAGTAAACATACCCCTTAGATTGTGAGCCCTTTGAGGACAAGGGAATAAAAAGTGTCTGTTAGAATATATCTGTAAAACACTCTGATACACACAGTAAAGGGCAGGATATAAAGTGCCTAAAACCATAAACTACCTTAACCAGGATGGAACTAGGCTGCTAGCATTAACCTTTAAAAAGGAGATAGAGCAGCTTTTAAACTAGATAATAGGGGAAAGTCAACAGTCGCCCAAGAGCACATGATTCAAAAGGATGTATCCTTGAAAGATACTAGCAAAAGTTTTAAGTTAGGCAATTTCGACAGACAGGTTCCAATAAAGACAAAAGTAACCCAAATGATCTTAAGTACAGAGCAGTCAGATCTTAAGGATTCCAAATTACTCCTACCTACTGATAACTAGATAAATATGAATAAAATACAGCCTCTAAAATGCTTGTATGCAAATGCTAGAAGTCTAAAAAATAAGATGGGAGAGTTAGAATATATAGCACTAAATGAGAGGTTAGATATGATTGGTATCTTAGAGACCTTGTAGAAGGAGGACAACCAGTGGGACACTGTGATACCTGTATACAAATTATATTGCAATGATAGAGTAGATCAAATTGGTGGAGGGGTTGAACTCTATGTAAGAGAGGGCATTGAGTCTCACAGGATTAAAGTGTTGCAAGAAACAAAATACACTGTATGGATCGAAATGCCATGTAAAAAGGAGAAGGCAATGGCAGTAGGGGTGTACTATCGACCGCCTGGCCAGAATGAATAAATGGATGATGAAATGCTCAAAGAAATTAGGGAAGCTAATGACAGTTACAACACAGTAATAATAATGGGTGATTTCAATTACCCCGGTGTCATCTGGATCAGTGTCACGGCAGGACATGCTAGGCAGATAGTGTCTAGATTAAATAGATGACTGCTTCTTGGAGCAACTGGTTCATGACCCAACAAGAGGGGAAGACATTTGGACCTAGTCCTTAGTGGAACACAAGCCCTGGTGCAAGAGCTGCTGGATCACCAGGAATCAGCACTGACTCAAAGATTTGCACGGCTGCTTGGAAAAAAACAAAAAAAACAAAAGGAAATGAAAAAAGCCTCCTTTGCTGTTGATGCCAGTCTCACTGATCTGCCATTTCTATTATGGCCTGCCCCTTTATTGTCAGCCAGTCCTGCTCTTGAGAGCCAAATCAACCATATAGCAGCCGTCGCAAACTCCTCTTCTGCATGTACAGTCACTCTGCGGCCTGCTATCATGTTTCCAGTGACTCCATTTAGGCCCACATGGCAAAACTGAAAAAAAGAGAAAGAACAATAAAAAAAAAGAAAGAACTAATTTCCCTTTGCCTGCCTCTGCTGCTGCTGCCTGCCTCACTTTGTGAAAAAATGATTGAGCCCAAGATATAACAAACTACAGATTTTTAACATTTTTTTAGGACTAAAGTATTCACTGTGCTAGTAACATAAGCTAATAATGAACCTCCATGATCTAGTTTAATGAACAAATTTACTCTATTTATGGAAAAATATTTCTTCTCTTAAAAAAATTGTAGTTAGCTCTACAAAATATTTATCTCCATATAAAGCTCAGACACTGCACTGGATTTCGAACTATGGCGCTATACCAAAGTTCTGCTTCATGGAGTAGTTCTTCATTAATATTTATCCACAAAGCCCAAAGGTCTTCTACATCGGTCAACTTCATACAGCCATGATATTTGTGTTTATTTCTGAGACATTGTTCTTGCTTTGTTTCTCTTTCACCTGCTCCTCTCAGCTCAGTCCTGATAAGGCTTTACCGAATTTTTCATTACTGTTTGATCTTCTGCTTCTTCATTACTTAATCTAAAGTAAACAGTATGAAATACCTAAGGGGACCTCAAACTTCCCACACCAGGAGTTTCTATATACTTACTGACAATTATTGAAGTACTCGCTTTCTGTTTCTCCTCGGTGTCACCATTAAAAGCAAGAGATCCAACTATCTTCCACTTGGTAATGATGTAGTAAGACACGTTACCTTTGGTGTTTCTGCATGTTGGTAAGAGAGATATACAGAATTTAGAAAGAGCTAAAAATCTTCTTCCTGTTAGTCTCTAAACAAAGCTGAACTTCATAATTAAACTCTCAGAATTATACGCAAGACCATGGCTAAACTAAATATTGATCTTATTTTCTCACGAACGCTCTGAAAAACGGAATAATGGATTTGAAATAACTTCAGACTTTTAGATAAGTAAAATTTAGTTCAATTTAATCTAGAAACACATTTCTATCCTGGTTTTAGTTATAATGTTTCTTTAAGGAGGGCTACAATAAAAATTATAGAATAAGAACAAGATTTAAAAAAACAAACACTTCCCAGTGCATTTTGCCTAGTAAAAAAAAATGTTGGTGCTCATATGCAGGGCTTTTTAATTAATAATTGAGGACCATGGGTCAATTTTAGCAGGCAATGAAAAAGATGCCAGTACTCAATACCATTGAGGGCCCCTGCCGCTTTCCAATATATTTTAATTTAAAAAAACACTTTACCAACAATGTATATCTTAACTCAACTCAACTTTTAATATAATCTTACATCACAAGAGTCCCCTACTACTCTCTGTTCTTCCCTCGTTATCCGGCAATGGTCCTTAATGTCCTACATTATCTCCTGTTTGTTTAATGTAGCATTCCTATCAACATATTACAGAGTAACTACTTTTCTTTTTTTCTAAAAATGCTGTGTTTTTTTCTCTAGTTTCATGTCTTCAAGCATTTTGATCTACATAAGTGGACATCAGTTTATAGTCTTTACTCCAACTTCTTTCATAAAACATCCTTCTTAGACTGAAAAATATGGGCTGATACATATGTGATAATCCATTTAGTTAAGTGATCTAGCTCCATGTCCAATGGCTTTGTGGATCATCTGTAACTTTATAGCGAAGCTCTATCCTATTGCAATGCTTTTGTTATGATCTTAGCAGTGGCATTTTGAATCAATTGAATCCTAGCTATCTGTTCCTCAGTCAGTCCCATATACAGATATATATGATTTTGCAATAATCTAGACTTGATATAGCAGCCTATATATATTGCCTCAAGTATTCTTCTGCCAAATATGATCTAATTTGGAATAAGAAACTGAGCTTTACTAGCATTTTTGTACTACATTTGTGCCGATTGCCTAGCATTAAGTGTGAGTCTATTTCTTTTTTTTTTTTTTAATTATTTATTTATGTGAATTTTTCAAATATACAGTATAACAATACAGTATAAAGTAATACAAGAAATTATCAGAACAATAAAAAATAACCAGCAACAATATCAAAATAGAACAGACCACATCTCGGGGAGAAAAATCCTCAATTTCAAACAACAAAATAATAGAAATCAAAGCTAGGATAAACAAACCCTAACCTAACATAGTCCGATGTGGACCACCCCTAAAGCCCTAGTCTACGAAAAAAAACCTAAACTTTTTACTCCACTTGCCAAAGATATGGAAGTACCCTATAAGGGTCATTTTAAAAGGCTTAGTTCTGATTTAGGATGTCTGAAGATGTGCACATGGATGTTGAAATCATGGCGATGTCTCCAAAGCTATTCCACAAATTATGTTTACAGATGTCTCCAGTGCAGGGATGTCCAAATAGGCAAGAGGATGTGGTGGGGGCATGTCTGGTGAGGTGCAATGGACTTAGAAACATAGAAACATAGAAATATGATGACAGAAAAAGACCACATGGCCTATCTAGTCTGTCCTTCCATAACAACTACAACAGTCCCCTTTTTACCTTTAGAGATCCTCTGTGTTTGTCCCATGCTTTTTTGAATTCAGTTACTGTCCTCATCTCTACCACCTCCACTGGGAGACTATTCCACGGATCCACTACTCTTTCCGTAAAGAAATATTTCTGCATATCACTCCTGAATCTATCTTCCTTCACACTCATCCCATGTCCCCTCGTAGCAGAACTTGCTTTCAACTGAAAGAGGCTCTCTCCCTGAACATTTATGCCACGGAGGTATTTGAACATCTCAATCATATCACCTCTATCCAGCCTTTCCTCTAAGGTGTACATATTAAGATCCTTCAGTCTGTCCTCATATGCTTTATAATGAAGACCACTAATCATTTTAGTAGCCACCCTCTGCACCGACTCCATCCTGTTCACATCCTTTTGAAGGTGCGGTCTCCAGAATTGCACACTATACTCCAAATGAGGTCGCACCAAAGACTTATACAGAGGCATTATCACCTCCTTTTTTCTGCTAGCCATTCCTCTCCGTATGCACCCAAGCATCCTTCTAGCTTTTGCCGTCGCCTTTTCTACCTGTTTAGCTACTTTAAGATCATCAGACACAACCACGCCTAGGTCCCGCTCTTCTTTAGTGGACAAAAGTACTTCACCCCCTATACTATATTGCTCCCTTGGATTGCTGCAGCCCAAATGCATGACTTTACATTTTTTAACATTAAATCCCAGTTGCCAAATTCTAGACCATTCTTCAAGCTTAGCTAGATCCCTCCTCATGTTATCTACCCCTTCCTGGGTGTCTACTCTATTGCAGATTTTAGTATCATCCGCAAAGAGGCAAACCTTACCTGAAAGCCCTTTCGCTATATCACTAATAATGATGTTAAAAAGAATCGGACCAAGGACAGATCCCTGGGGCACACCACTGATAACATCCTTCTCCTCAGAGTGAGCTCTATTTACTTGTACTCTTTGTCGGCTCCCACCCAACCAATTTCTAACCCAAGCAGTAACTTTAGGGTCTATCCCTAGGGTGCTCAGTTTGTTTATAAGTCACCTGTGAGGAACAGTGTCAAAGGCTTTACTGAAATCTAAATACACCACATCTAGGGCTCTCCCTCGGTTCAACTCCCTGGTCACCCAGTCAAAGAAATCATTCATATTTGTCTTTCAAGACCTGCCTCTGGTGAATCCATGCTGCCTCAGATCCTGTAATCCTCTGGACTCCAGAAACCTTACTATTTTCTCTTTCAGCAGTGTTTCCAATAATTTACTCACCACTGAAGTTAAACTAACCGGCCTGTAGTTTTCAACCACATCCTTATTTCCGCTTTTGTGTAAAGGCACCACATGAGCCTCTCTCCAGTCCTTTGGCACCACTCCCGACTCCAACGAGGCATTGAAAAGGTCAGTCAGTGGAGCTGCTAGAATGTCCCAAAGTTCCCTCAGTATTCTCGGGTGTATCCCATCCGGTCCCATCGCTTTGTATACTTTAAGTTGAAATAGTTTCTCATGAACACAGTCTTTTGAAAATTGTTCAAGATGTCCTTTGCTTCTGTTCCTATTTGTGGGTGTTTTCTGAGGTCCTGCTCCTGGTTCTTCATCTGTGAACACATAACAAAAATATTTGTTAAGCAATTCCGCTTTATCCTTATCAGCTTCTATATATTCCTCCCCTGCATCCTTGAGTCTGACAATACCATTCTTGCCCTTCCTCTTCTCACTAATATATCTGAAAAATGTCTTATCCCCCCATTTTATTGCATTGGCTATTTCCTCCTCCTTTTGAATCTTTGCCTTCTTAACTACTTTGCTAGCTTCTCTAAGTTTTTCCAAATACAGATGCCTGTCTTCCTCTCTCTGTGATCTCTTGTATTTCATGAAGGCCTCCCTCTTTTTCTTCACTTTTTCAGCTACTTCTTTCGAAAACCATAGTGGTCTCCTTTTACTTTTACCTTTATTTACCATTTTAACAAAAAGGTTGGTTGCCCTTAAAATATCCCCTTTCAGTTTTGCCCACTGTTTTTCTACATCCCTCAGCTGTTCCCATCCAACTAACGACTCTTCCTAAAGTCTAAGATCCTCGCCTTTGAATGGATTCTAACAGCCCTAGTCCTAATACTGAACCACACCATCTGGTGATCACTGGATGCAAAATGATCTCCCACTACAACATCAGAAACACTTTCACCATTGGTAAGCACCAAGTCCAGTATGGCCCCTTCACGTGTGGGGTCTGTTACCAATTGCCTGAATAGTTCTCCCTGTAGAAAATCCAGGATCTCCTTACTTCTAGATGATACTGCAGCAGGAATGTGCCATTCAACATCTGGCATATTGAACTCTCCTATGAGTAGCACGTCCCCTTTCATAGCAATGCTGCGCATGTCTTCAATTAACTCTCTGTCCACCTCTTCCTCTTGTGAGGGAGGTCTGTATATCACACCAATGTAAATAGATTTCTCTTTCCCTCTTTCTAGTTTAACCCACAATGCCTCCTCTCCCTTTTAAGCTCTGTAATTCCAAAGCTTTAATAGTAGTTTTTACGTATAGTGCCACTCCTCCTCCCCTACTTCCTACCCTGTCCTTTCTGAATAAAGTATAGCCAGGTATAGTTACATCCCAATTATGGTTTTCTGTGAACCAGCCACTCCCACCAAAGCTTCAACATCAGGGATCTTATTTTCCATGCTACGGGCATTTATACACACTGCTTTCCATATGTTACCCCTGTTACCCATTTCCATAAAGTTATTTAATGTATCACCTACCTGGGGGCTTTCACTTACCTGGGGGCTTTCTTCACCCATCCCCAATGAATCTAGTTTAAAGCCCTCTTCAGTAGATTAGCCAGTCTACTACTGAAGACGCGTTGACCTTTCTTGGACAGATGGATGCCATCTCTGCTCTGCAACCCTTGGAACAGCATCCCATGATCTAGGAAACCAAAATGCTCTCGATGACACCATCCACGCAGCCATGCATTCATCTCCAGGATGCGAGCCTCTCTGCCTTGGCCTTTACCCTCAACAGGGAGGATTGAAGAGAACACCACCTGTGCACCTAACTGCTTCACCCTCTGTCCCAGAGCCATGAAGTCACTTTTGATACATTCCGAGGTATATCTGGCAGTATCATTTGCTCCAATATGGATTAGCAACATTGGGTAATAGTCAGTGGGCTTGATGAGTCTCGGCAAACTCTCCGTAGCATCTTGGATTTTGGCACCAGGCAGACAGCATACCTCTCTGGACATCAAGTCTGGTCGGCAGATGGACGCCTCAGTACCCCTCAGAAGAGAGTCTCCAACCACCACTACCCTTCGTTTCCTTGTGGTCACTGATTCTGCAACTTTGTGGTACTTGAGCTCTGGTTCTTCCCTTTCCAGGGATGTTTTCACCGACTCCATTTCCAGGGCTGCATAATGGTTCTTCAATTCAAGGGCTGGAGAAGTTGGATTGGTGATTTTGCAGGCCCTGGTGACTTGTGTCCAACCATCAACATTCTGTTGGCACCCATCTTCTCCTCTGCTGGAGAGCTTGGTTGCTGCAAGAAGCATCTCATCAATGTACTTCTCACTGTCTTGAATGCTCCTCAGCCTCGCTATCTCCTCTCTGAGTTCCTCCACTTGTTTCCTCAGAGCTTCAGCATGCAGGCACCCAGCACATGGAACTGGTCCTTCAACTGGCATTAGGACCTCTGTCTGGACCGAGGCAGAAGCTGTAACGGGGGCAACAGCATTAGCGATACGATTTTTCCCAGCCATTGTTCTGTTTGTGGACTTACACATCCTCGTTCAATTTCAGGAATGACAGGGACATCTGCAGGCATGTCCATATTTATACCTGCTCCAGGCATGATTAGTCAACAGGGAAGTGCTTGTTTTGGCCTTAAAATATCCAGAAAGTGTAGAGAAGATGGAAAGTTATCAGTAATCAGATAAGTTGATCAGTTATCAGTTAAGTTGATAAGATTTTTGAAATTTGTAAATATTTAAATCTGTATATACGAGGGGGTACCCCAAAAAAACCCAGGAATTATTTTTTAAAAGCTATTTATTTCAAATTCCTTACAAAACAACCTTATCCCCTTCAAAATACTCTCCATTACAACTGATACATTTGTCCCACTGGTGCTTCCACTGTTCGAAACATTTTTTGTAGTCATCTTTAGAAACGGCTGACAGCTCCTTCCTCCTTTTTTTCTTGACTTCTTCAATGTTGTCAAATCGGTGTCCTTTCATGCCCCTTTTCATGCGTGGAAATAAGAAAAAGTCGCACGGAGCCAGGTCAGGCGAGTAAGGTGCGTGGGGCAGCGGAACCATGCCATTTTTAGCCAAAAACTGTCTAACAGAGATGGCTGTGTGTGCAGGTACGTTGTTGTGGTGGAAGAACCAGTCTCCTCTCTGCCACAAATCGGGTCTTTTTTGACGAACACTGTTGCACAATCTTCTTGAAACTTCCAAATAAAAGGTTTGATTGACGGTCTGACCTGGGGGAACAAACTGAATGAACTACCCCCTTGGCATCAAAAAAGCAAATCAGCATTGTTTTGATGTTTGATTTGACTTGACGACATTTTTATGGATGGGGTGACGATGACGTCTTCCATTGGCTTGACTGTTGCTTTGTTTCTGGGTCATAACCATAGCACCATGACTCATCACCTGTAATGACCTTTGACAGAAAATCTGGATCAGTTTCAAGCTGTTGTTTCAAAACACGACATGTTTCAACTCGATGTTGCTTTTGACTGTCAGTCAGAACCTGAGGAACAAACTTGGCAGCAACCCTTTTCATTCCCAAATCTTCTGTTAAAATTCGCTGAACCGAGCTCCAAGATAACCCACTAATCTCTGACAGTTGATCAATTGTCTGTCGACGGTCTGTAAGCACAAGCTCTCTAATTTTTTCAATATTTTCGTTGATTCGGGCAGTTGATGGACACCCAGAACGAGGTTTGTCATCAATCGACATGTCACCATTTTTAAACCGAGCAAACCACTGGTACACTTGACTTTTTCCCATAGCGTCATCTTGATAAGCTGTTTTCAACATTAAAACAGTTTCAGCAGCATTTTTACCGAGTAGAAAACAAAATTTCACAGCTGCACGTTGTTCACTTAAACTTGTCATCATAAAAAAAGAAACAAGAACAAAACAGCGCTAGGAAAAACAATCACTGCAGATGAACAGAATAAGCCAGGTCGACAACACAGGTGGCACTGA
Organism: Ichthyophis bannanicus; assembly: GCA_033557465.1. Lineage (NCBI taxonomy): Eukaryota > Metazoa > Chordata > Amphibia > Gymnophiona > Ichthyophiidae > Ichthyophis > Ichthyophis bannanicus. The sequence goes on along the minus strand of CM066034.1, from coordinate 650,146,231 downwards.
ACTGACAATGAGTTGCACTATACACGCCTAGCGGCAGAAGTGCGTACTACACAAGCTCCGCCCACGGCAATGTTATTCCTGTTTTTTTTGGGTACCCCCTTGTATGTTTAAACTATCTATATACCTAATCAGCATTTACTCAGCATTGTAACCCTCAAATTACCATTTTTATTATATACAATTTAATGTTCACTGTAATTTCAATTGTTTGAATAAGTTTCAATGTAATGTTCAAGTTTTGTTCTATGTAAACCGCTTTGATTTTTTTGAAAGGCGGTATATAAAACCGTTCAATAAATAAATAAATAAATAAATAAAGTTAAATTGACAAGTCTAAGATCGCAAAAATGTCTGTGTTCTGAGCTGCTATTTTGGGGATGTCTATGTAGATTACCCTATAGACATCCATATCTCGCATAACTACATTTCTGAAACGATGCCTGAACTTACATGTGTTCTTTTTTTTCAGACATTCTGGCTTTGAAGTCCTAGATTGCACTTGGACATCCTATTGCAAATTGTGCCTTATATATATGGATCTTTGGTTGATTTTGGAATATGCATTCCACCAATACAAATCCAATCCATTTTGTCCTGTTTGCATTCAATATCTGACCAACTATGAATCTTAGGGGTATGTTTACTAAACCGCGTTAACGTACCTAACACGCGTTAATGTTACATAATATGTGTTAGCGTTCACGGCCGTGGTAAGTCCCGCAGAGGGTGGAGAGAGGGCGGAGAGAAGGGGTCAATGGGTGGGGAGTGAGCGGGGAGAGGCCCCTTCCACACTAACGTGGGAAACGGAAGGGCTGAATCTTACCGCAACTGAAAACCTGGTGTTAGCACACATTTGAAAGCGAGAGAAGCCATTTAAGTGTCGGTAATGTACAGCATAGTCAGGGAGCACAAGAAACGTGATAGTAGTGCTCCATTTGCAGCAACGGCATAGTGTCCAAGTATGAAAGGCCACTATGGTGATGGTGCAAATGGGGCATAGGGGGCTGCAGGCGGGACATGTAGTGGGGGAAGCTGGGGCACAGGGTGGACTAGGCAGTCACCTAGGTGGCACATAGGAACATAGAAACTGGACATCAGCAAGGCAGCAGCTGACAAAGGCCAAACACAATCCACCTACATCTAGCTGGTCCACCCTAGCTAACAGTTGCCAGGGCACTGACCTGACATACCCCCAGCAAACCCTCCCCCAAGTGGAAGGGACAGAATATTGGCAGGCGGTGATGGGGCAGATGTGAGGATGCCCATGTATGCCTCCCCACCCCAGACCCCACTCCTTAGGCTACCGCCTACCCACACAGTAGATGGCCTGGGTCTGCACACTACCAGCACCGACAGCATATGGTCATGACAGCATGGCAGGGGGGGTGTGCCCGTGCTGGAGGGGGCAGTGGCACCTGCCTGTAGTGGACCTAGGCCATGCCCTGTACCAGTACATGGTGTGCAGTGCAACATAAAAGGTCTGGCTGAGGAAAAGTACAGGTAGCTCCAAGGACTACTGTGCATGTGTGGTGCCATACACACAGCCAGTTTGTCCAGAAGCAGAAGGTCACAGGTTGAAGTCCCAGCTGTGGATCCTGCTGAGCATGTCCCTATATTTTACCCTACAATGCAGATACAACAGCAGCATGTGCAAAGCCCAAAGCAGCGGCAAACAGGGGTACAAACACCCACTCCCACAGGCTCCACAATCCAAAGCTGCATGGAGAGTCAGGCTGTTGGCCCCAGCACAGAGCTGCAGTTATCACCAGAGCACTACAACTACCTCCTGCACAGTTTATCAATGTTGGCACTGTGATCAGGACCAGTGTGGCGGGCAGGGTTGCCAACCACCCCTATCTTTGCACAATGCTGCAATAGGAGTGTGTGTGAGTGTATGTGTGTGTGTGTGTGTGTGTCTGTATCCATTGTTCTGTGGCTGCCCACACCTCACTGGACCCACAATGTCCCACTGTTACCAGCGTTAGCCAGAATATGTGCAAATTGAGGAGCAAGGTATTGTGGGTATGGCCCGGACAGGGCGGATTGGCCAGGATGCATCTTCACAGGGTATGGGGCAATGGCTAGGACACTGTAGTGCCCGACCACCGCTTGCATGGAGAGGCTGGCCACAGCATGTCATGCTGGGAGGACACTCACTCTGACTGAGCAGTGACCATGGCATGTCTAGGTTCCCACATAGGGTTCTACACTGTATGTCTCTAGTAATACCTGTGTGTTCCCAGGGCTGGGGCCCCCATCACTGAGATAGCTGCTTGGTGCATATAGTTCCTCTGTGAGCATGTACTATGGACTGTCTAGTTGACTGTCTGCAGTTAGACTGTGTATGGATGGATCACCTTGTAGGGTGCTGCAGGTTCAGTCTGACTGTGCTGTCTGCTAGTGAATCACTTACAATAAAACCCCCGTTCGGTAGTGATTAATTATAATAGAAAATTACCAAACCTAAATAAAACCTTTTCTACTCCTTATGTATTTTTTATCGGAGCAAGCCGGAGGCAGCAGGAATTACTATCCAGCCACACCAGACGGCCTAGTCCCTTTTAATCAATTCAAAAAATAAAACTCATCTACTTATCTATTTGTGTAATTCTGTTGAAAGAAATTTGGCGGTATTATCAACCAGCATTTCACGATGTGCACGTTTCGGGCCTAACGCCCTATTTCAAGTGTCACTATTTTTCGCTAGCAAAAACCGCTATGAACCTCCGGCCCAAACTCCAATGCCATATATAAAGGGTTATACATGTTAATTGGCTATCACGAGTTGTCATTCATCAAGGAATTCCAATCAGACAACAGGAAAAAACCCACTAACTTCGGGGAATCCCTGAACGTAATCAATGGCATCAGAGCAAGCTCGACCATTCAGTTTCTTTATTTAAACCCGATGGGTGAACAGTGTTAAATTTAAAGATCAGCTGTTGTTCGCGTTTCTGTAACAAGGCAATACGATCACCACCCCTGGGATTCGGAGGAATGTGATCTAATATTGTCCAGGAAATATCCTCAAAAAGATGATTCTGTGCCAAACAATGATCCACAAGAGGGGCAGATAGTACTTGCTGTCGAACCTGAGAGCCATGTTCACTTAATCTCGTTTTTATTTTTCGCGATGTCCTACCTATGTAAACTAATGAACAAGGACATTGTAAAACATAAACTACAAAAGTTGAATCACATGTAGTCGCCCACTGTCGTACAAATGTTTGGCCGGTTTCTGGATGAGTCCATTCAATGCCCGTCATCGAAGTGGCACAAAAAGTACAGGAGGCACAAATTGAATGCCCACGATTTGACATGTCCGAAGACCTAGTGCTGGGAATCCATCTTATCCCTCAGGGTGAACACAGAACCTGCACAATGGCATGGTCTGTAGCTACTCTGTGCCAGTATCACACACTGTCAGTTCGTCTTTCCAAGCTGAGGTACCGGAGAGGTGCAGATCCCATTTGGTGATCAGCTGTAGACAGCTATTCAGCATGTGCATTTCATCATGGGCACTGGTGGGGTTACCCTATCCTGGCATTCAGAGCATAAAGTTTGTGTGGTGACCTGCAGTCTTTCTGTACCCAGCCATTGCTGAGAGATACACCATGGAGGTAGAGCAGTGTTCATAGGGTAAGTTCCTCATTGTTCCCTCCTTTCATGCCTGTCCGTCTCAAATAGTTTGCATGCCTGTAACAGTCATATTTTTGCAGAGCTGTGCTGTCAGCCCATAATACCCTCACCACAGTTGCCAACATTCCTTCAGTCTGTCTATCTGCGTCTGTCAACTGTGTAGAGTCCTGTCTGCCTGTGCAGGCTGCCACCCCATGTCCTGCATTGCTACCCTTTCCTGCATTGCGCCTCTTCGTGCTTGCCTCGTCTGTGACTGATCTGAATGGCAACACCACTCCTCTTCCCACCCATCATTGTAATTATCCTGCCACCTCCGCCTCCACTGGGGGACACGTATTCCCCTTGTCTGCCACCCACTGTCTTTCCAGTACTTTACATTGCCAACACCCTGTGCTGTGGTACAGTTGTCCCCACCATGTTTGTCAACAGTACTGGCAGCCACATGGGATGCCCGCAGAAATGGAAGGTCCAGCAGCTCCCAGCTTTCCCTCCTTCACTCACCTGTTCATTGCCTTTCCTCGGTGCTCTATCTAGTGTTAGGGCTACATCTGTGTCTATGCCTCACATGTCATCCTGAAGCACCTTGCAGCCCTTAGGGCACACTAACCTAGGGCACCGTAACCTTGTTGGCCACCTTAACCTATGGTTCCATAACCCAGGGTGCCTTCTAAGGTGCCTTGTCCTGGGGTGCCTAATACGGCGCTTAGCCTAAGGAGCCCTATAGGGCGCCTTACAAAGCGCCTTATTAGGCACATTACAAGGCACCTTATAAGGCACATTACAAGGCACCTTATAGGGCACCTAACAAGGCACCTTATCAGGCACCTTATTTACAAGGCACATTACAAGGCACCTTGTAAGGTGCCTTATAAGCAAGGTGCCTTATAAGGCGCCTTGTAACGCGCGTTAGCTGATACGGCTTGCCATAATAATGCAACGCCCACGCCTTTATATGGGCATCTGTGCCATTACCGCGGAACCTAATGCGGGTAGCATTACCACGATTTAGTAAACATACCCCTTAGTCAGTTATTAAAAACTCATAAGCTTTGTCTATGGAGCCAGAAATCGAAATAACCAATTGAACATCATCTATATAACTGAAATAATCTACTCCCAAGTTTTGAATTAAACATCCTAAAGACTTCAAGTGGGATTTTAGAATCTGAGACGTCTAGAACAGAATGGTTCTGAAAACAGGCCTCACACAGATAGCATGGCAGGGTACATGTGTGTAGGCCATTTTACAAATGTGGATGTCCCCATATTGCATGGCCTCAGAACCGGGTACTTGGAAATACTGGCAGGGGTATCTCAGAAGAAGGGGGTAACTATTCTCTGAGACTTGCACATCTTGCCCTGCCATTTCAGATTCTTGGTAATGCATGGTGGGCCGGAAATATGTTTACATAAGAACATAAGATATGCCATACTGACTCAGACCAAGGTCCATCAAGTCCAGTATCCTGTTTCCAACAGTGGCCAATCCAGGTCACAAGTACCTAGTAGTTTCACAAAAAAGACCCACAGGTTGTATTGGGGCAAGCGGTGAATTTCCCGGGTCCTCTTTAATAATGGCTTATGGTCCTTTCCTCCAGGAACTTGTCTAAACAATTTTTAAACCCAGCTACACTAACAACTTTTATTACATCCTCCGGTAACGAATTCCAGAGTTTGATTACACGTTGAGTGAACAAAATATTTTCTCTCATTAAACAGGTTACACTGTAGCTTTCTACTTTTTGATGGTGTAGCCGTAAACAATTGATCTATGTTTACCTGTTCCACTCCATTCATTAATTTATAGGCCTCTATCATATCTCCCCTCAACCGTCTCTTTTCCAGATTGAACAGCCCTGACATTTTAAGCCTCTCCTCATAGGGGTATCCTCCCATCCCCTTTACCATTTTTGTGATTCTTCTCTGTACCTTTTCTAATTCTGCTATATCCTTTTTAAGATATGATGACCAGAATTGCACACAATAGTCAAGGTACAGATGCACCATGAAACGATACAGAGGCATTATAATATTCTTGGTTTTATTCTCCATTCCTTTTCTTATGATTCCTAGCATTCTATTTGCTTTCTTGGCCACCCCTGCACAATGGGTGGATGGTTTCACCGTGTTATCAATGATGACACCTAAATCTTTTTCCTGGGTGGTGGTTCCCAATGTGGAACCTTGCATCATGTAACTATAGTTTGGGTTGTTCTTTCCTAGGTGAATAACTTTGCACTTGTCCACATTAAATTTCATTTGCCATTTCAATGTCCAGACTTCCAATTAATCAAGGTCTTCTTGCAATTTTTCACAATCCTCTTGGGTTTTAACAGTTTTGAATAATTTTGTGTCATCTGCATATTTAATTACCTCACCCATTATTCCCATTTCTAGGTCATTTACGAATATGTTAAAAAGCAGCACAGATCTCTGGGGTACTCCACTATTCACCTTTCTGCACTGGAAAGATTAGCCATTGTAGCCCTACCCTCTGCTTTCTATCTTTTAATTAGTTCCTGATCCACAATAGTATACTGCCTTCTATCCCATGACTTTTTAATTTCGCCAAGAATTTCTCATGAGGGACCTTGTCAAAGACTTTCTGAAAATCCAGAAACACTCTATCGACAAACTCACCTTTGTCTACTTGTTCATTCACACCTTCAAAAAAATATAACAGATTAGTATGTATTTACATGCACGTTTATTTGGGCAAGAATTAATACTTATGGCAATGAAAGCACATTATGTGCTTTCCCCTGGAAGTGTTACATCCATGAAACAAATACTTTTTTTCACCTTATTTGTGGTCAGGAGCAGATATATGTATGGATATCTCACCAACTAGGGCTGGCATGCATTTCTCTTGCTCTGCCTAGACCACTTCTTCATCATGTCCCCATGCTACATGGACATTCTCACTTCGGGGATGTCTATATATCTGGCTTCTAAAATGGCTCTGGGGATGTCTCCATGCTTTGCACATCTAAGTGCCCGTTTTCAGGCATCCAGCTCTGAGAGTTTTTAAAATACCCCCTTTCTTGTACACATTGAAAAGAACAGGTAAAAGCAGATCTCCTATGATATTCCACATTCTCGTTGTCATTTTGTGGCTCTGTTTTTATCATCTATTACAGTACAATATTACTCTTTCAGGAAATTTGAGAACCACCCCTGCATCACCCTTTTTCTGTTTCCATTTCTGACATTCTAGCCAACAAGAACTCATTATATATCATGTCAAAGGTTTTTTCTCTGGCTGTTTACTGTCTGTGGTTGTGACTGTTGATCCCTGTTTGTTATGTCTTGTCTATGGTTGTTTTATTTGTATTTTTGATGTGATTGTATTGAATATTGACATCTATTTTGCTCTGGTTTTGTATACCACATTGATAACAAGGATATATCAAATGAATCATAAGTAAATAAATAAATGCACTACCAGACCAGTTTTTAATTTGTACTTTTTAATTTTTTTAAAATTATAAATCAACAAAGCAGTACATTATAATAACATCTCATACATCAAAGACCACATCAAGAAGGGTGCACAATAGATTAGAGAATAGGATAGGATCATCAAAATTAACAGTCTAAACTCCTTTTACATAACCCAGAAAACAAACAGTAAAAATCAAACGCAACCATCAGATAGTCAATCCCTTCTTCTTCAAGAAAGTTTCCAATTGACTTACTTCAAGAAACACATATCTTTTACCCTGATAAGAGATAAGACATTTACATGGGTACTTTAAGAAGAAGGTGGCCCCCAGAGCCAAGACCTTAGGCTTAAACTCCAAGAAAGTCCTCCTACATCTCTGAATCTCCTTTGAAACATCTGGAAATACCTGTATAGATTGACCAAAATACTTCACATGCTTCTTAGCAAAATACAAATGAAGAATTTCAGCTTTATCCATTTCTAAAACAAAGGAAACAAAAAGAGTCACCTATATAGGAATTTCTTCCACGGATGACTCTAAAAACTCTGACAAATCCAATCTAGGAACATTTAAACAATCAAGTCTTGTCCACCATCTGCTAAACCCCCGGGAGAGTCTTTCACTCCATTCGGAAGATAGTATAATTGAAATAATCAAATCTCTTCAAGGTTGGGTAGCAGGAGAACCTCTTTCAATACTTCGTAAATAGTATTGCAGGTGAAAGAAAATGAGTTCTAGGGGAATTCAAAAATGTAAATCCCTAGAACGCATAATATTGTCCAAGGACTCTTGTTATTACTATATATTCACTAAATCTTGAGTAACTGAGCAAGAATGTCCTGAACGGCAGTAGACTGAGACTCCAGTTTTCCACAATGAGTTGCAATATGAGATATCTCAGCCTTCTGCCCCGAAAGGTTAGCAATTACCTTCTTTGAAAAAGTAGATAGCTGCTTAAGAGACAATTGTAGGGTAAGTTCTATCTGAGTCACCAGCTGCCAAATGTCTCGTAATGAAACATCACCAGGAAGATGAACTTGATCCTGAACAGAAACAAATTCAAATGGCTGAGGCAATGTAGAGACCCTGGAATCTGGTGGCTCCAAATATAGAAATGAATCAGTCAGGAGAGGAGAACTGGAGTGAACTCCAGCTGCCATCCCCAAAATAGGGTCAGCCAGTGGTGTCCTACATCAGGAGGGGTTTAAGAACCCTGCATACCAAAAGGAGAGGAGGAGACTGACATATTCACAGAAGAGAGAGTCTTTGCAGTCTGCAAAGGAGTACTAGCTGTTTTTAACAGTTCCATAGGTTTCACATGTGAGTCCATAGGGCCCACTATTTTTGCTGCCTTTGTCAACCCTGCAGTCCATTTCCTGGAGTGTGTTTGCTTGATTGGATTGTCAGGACTCACGTAGTTGTGTGCCAGGCTACCCACATGACCTCTGAGAGCTTTAAACATCTTGCCCTAACCATGGGACATCGAGAGCACTCCATTTTCTGGACTGTGTTTGCTTGATTGGATTGTCAGGACCCACATGGTTGTGTGTTGGGCTATCCATGTGAACTCTGAGGGCTTTAACCCTGGAATTACTGAGATTTTTTACACACACTGAATACCGTTGGGGTCATAAATGACCCCACGACAAATTTTAATTGTTAACCATGAAAAATTTAAACTAAACAGACAAAATATTATTCTGAATTAATTATTTTTTATATGAAGGTTAAATGCTTTGAAATTTAATGCTTTTTTCATAAAATTAAATGAAGAAGAGTTTCCATGAAATCAGTTTTTGCATGCACTTGATGAATACAGTAAAGTACTACAGTCATTTGCATGAGACACAGACAATTTCTGAATGTTCTTTGCAAACATTGCGCTGGCAGGAGGTGCAAACTATGTTGCTTTTCTTGTCTTTTTCTCTGGAACAGCAGTGACACCTTGTCCTTTTCTTTGGGATCCCGACATTGCAAACAGTATCAGTGGCTTCTTCAATGCTGGAAAAAGTCTCGCTGCAATTACTCTGAAGCAGCTGCTTTACTAATTCCAAGAGGAATAGATGACGTCTGTGCTTTGACTTGGACTGCCATTCTGGATTTAGTGACATCCAAACAATGAAGGCATTCAAATCACTGATGTCCAACATGTTGTAGAAGATTGTCACTGGCCAGCGTCTTGTCATTCATTTTGTGGTATACGTGCGCAACATTTGATCTGCCGTATCTACTCCACCTTTACTAGAACTATAGTCCAAGATCATGTGTGGTTTTTTGTCTGGACGTGTGTTATCTATTTCTTCTTGATCATGCAAACTGCTCAGAAGAACAACCACTTTTCCTTTCTTCGGGCAATAGGAAACCATAGTGCCGTCATCGCAAAAGGCAAACAGTGAAGTGAATACCTCTCGGCCCTTTGCTGTTACAAATTCTGGAGGTAATTCTTTTCTGTTCTTTCGAATTGTCCTCAAAAGTGTCATTTGTTTTTCTAGCAATTTCCGTGACAGGGATAAACTTCAGAAGAAATCATCAACAGTAACATTTCTGCCAGATCGCGTCAATCCTTCAGTGAGTTGCAGCACAACCCTTTCACCCTGATTCTGTTCCCTGTTTTGTCCGAGTTCCCTTCCTGTATACACTTGAAGACGCAGAACATATGACGTTGCACTGTCACACAGCATCCATAGCTTTATGCCATGTTTCCCAGGTTTGCTGGGAATATATTGTCTGAACAGAACACGGCCACGAAATGTAAGCAGTTGCTCATCCACAGTAACATTTTCACCAGGAACAAAGGCGTCACTTAGAGTTGCTTCCCAGGTATCAAAAACATGTCTGATTGGAGCAAGCTTATCCATGCCTCATTGTTCACGTCTGTTGGTTGCATCATCAAATCTGAGAGCACAAGAAATTTGCTGAAAACGGTTACGGGCCATATTTTTGCCAAAAACAGAACGACCATCTTCAAGGTTCCACAACTGAACTATGGATATATTTTGTGACTTGTACACGCCTGAGAGGATCAGAAGTCCAAGAAAATGTTGAAATTCTCTGTCTGTCAAATTTTTCCAGGTGTCGTCATAAATGTGTCTTCCTTGTTTGCTCATCCACATCATGATTTCATTCAATAAGTTCTTCCTCATGAACAAGTGGAATGCTGCGAGAGGGCCATCAACATTTCATACAGCATACCTTGTAGGACCTTGTTGTACGGGCATGACATTAGCTCTGGCATATCTTCCAGCAGCTTGCTTTATAGGTTTCCTGTTCCATGATGTGGCGTCCTTAGATACATAGGTTTCGATGGCAACATTTGTGCTTATAGTTGATGACCCCTTAGCTCCTCTACGACCACAATTAAGATTCCTCACAGGTGATACTGACACCGAGGACTCCTGCCTTCTTCCCCGTCCAGCACAGCCTCGAACTTTGCCTCGACCTGTAACTTGACTCTTTGCTGCAGGCGATGTTACCGGCTCAACATCAGTCTCACATTAACTTGGCGACCAACTGCTGTCGCCATTTGAATCATGACTGTCATCATCAGATTTATTGCCCAAACTTGGCTGATATGCTTCTTCACTTGCTGAATATGCTGCATCATCAGACGACTCAGAGCCGTCACTGTCAGCATCTCGTTGCAATATTTCTCTTACTTGGGCAGCTGAATATTTTCGTTTTGACATCATAAACAATAACCTAAAATAAATAAACAAATATAAAGTTGAATAAAATGCAAAGCAGTTTTACTATAGGTGTACAATAATCATGATGAATGAGCTGAAAGCCTTTAGATTTCATCGGAAATAATGAGAGAACGTATGATATCAATTACAGAAATTGTGTAATTTTCATAAGAGTACAAAAAATAAATGATACATAATTAATGATAAATACCTTTGTCAGATCAAAAAATTCACAAAACTGAAAATTGTATCACGATTCAAACCGTACGTAAGCAACTGGGGTCAAAAATGACCCCACTGGTCTGTGCTGCAATTCATCATTAGCGTCACCTAGCGGATGAAAATTATTCCTTTCATGGTGCAATATAAAGAGAATATTGACTTGTGAAAAGTCATAAAAAGATTGCATTCTTGAATAACTAGTTTCCAAAATATGCGTTGTGAAACTTGCAGTGGGGTCACTTTTGACCCCATTGGTACTCCCAGGGTTAAACATCTTTTCCTCACCACAGGACGTGGCTGCGGGTGTGTGCTCTGAAGGGGCATGTCCAAAGTGGCAGGATCTGCCTCTTTGGAGTCCCTTCAAAGCACAGAGGAATATAGAGGAGTTCAGAGCTTTCTGGAATTGGGGAAACACAAGAAGAAGAATGAATTTGTCCTAAAGACCTCATACAGTAACTCTTCTATAATTCCACTAATACTGTCTCAATACTAAATCTGGATCTAAAACTAGATTGCATTTTTAACTCTACATTTAATATGACTTCAACCAATATACTGAACATTTTCTTAGTGCTGAATTTTAACTTTCAGGTTATCTCTTTAGAAATCTCAATCTCAATTTGGTATATATTATTATTTATTAGTATTAGTTACATCATTCCAAGTAGATATTTCTGTGCATCAATTATTTAACTTTCTTTAGTTCAGCATATACATGTTCCTTTGATAATCCACAAATTATACTTTATTTTCCAACTACCTGTTCAGATCTGATTAAAAGGGCGTCAGCATTGGAGCAAACATGACAATGATGTTTCAATGTAGTTCCACAGTGATTGCACCCTCCTAGATCTGACCCATGTGGACCAGTCCCATCGTGATGGATACCATAACAATTTGGGTTTTGATTGTATTGCTGGCTTTGAATATATATCTAAAAAATAAATAAATAGAGCCAATAGTCAAAAGCACTTATCCAATTAGCAGTATCTACTACCAGATAAGTGACGGCCAGTGTGATATTCAGCGTAGCTATTTGCTAGTGCCTCTAACGACCTCTGCAAGATCTGGATAGTGTTGCAATGGTTGGTGGGCAGAGATGGAGTGCAGTTTGAAGTTATCTAAGGGGTATCTTTACTAAACGGCGCACAAGTGCGCGGCGCACAATAGCGTGCGCTAAGGTACCTTAGCGCACGCTAATGATGCATTTTTGTGCCCCGCACACGTGCGCATCGCACTAACGGGCCCGCTCATGTGCGCGGCGCGCAAATGAGCGATAGAGGTGTGGAAAGGCTCCCGGAGGGCGGAGAAACATAGAAACATGATGACAGAAAAAGACCACAAGGTCCATCTAGTCTGTCCTTCCATAACAACAACTACAACAGTCCACTTTTTACCTTTAGAGATCCTCTGTGTTGGTCCCATGCTTTTTTGAATTCAGTTACTGTCCTCATCTCTACCACCTCCACTGGGAGACTATTCCACGGATCCACTACTCTTTCCGTAAAGAAATATTTCCGCATATCACTCCTGAATCTATCTCCCTTCACCATCATCCCATGTCCCCTCGTCGCAGAACTTGCTTTCAATTGAAAGAGGCTCTCTCCCTGAACATTTATGCCACGGAGGTATTTAAACATCTCAATCATATCACCTCTATCCCGCCTTTCCTCTAAGGTGTACATATTAAGATCCTTAAGTCTGTCCTCATATGTTTTATTATGAAGACCACTAATCATCTTAGTAGCAACCCTCTGCACCGACTCCATCCTGTTCACATCCTTTTGAAGGTGCGGTCTCCAGAATTGCACACCATACTCCAAATGAGGTCGCACCAAAGACTTATACAGAGGCATTATCACCTCCTTTTTTCTGCTAGCCATTCCTCTCCGTATGCACCCAAGCATCCTTCAAGCTTTTGCCGTCGCCTTTTCTAACTGTTTAGCTACTTTAAGATCATCGGACACAACTACGCCTAGGTCCCGCTCTTCTTTAGTGGACAAAAGTACTTCACCTCCTATACTGTATTGCTCCCTTGGATTGCTGCAGCCCAAATGCATGACCTTACATTTTTTAACAATAAATCCCAGCTGCCAAATTCTAGACCATTCTTCAAGCTTAGCTAGATCACTCCTCATGTTATCTACACCTTCCTGGGTGTCTACTTTATTGCAGATTTTGGTATCATCCGCAAAGAGGCAAACCTTACCCGACAGCCCTTCGGCTATATCACTAACAAAGATGTTAAAAAGAATCGGACCAAGGACAGATCCCTGGGGCACACCACTGGTAACATCCTTCTCCTCAGAGTGAGCTCCATTTACTTGTACTCTTTGTCGCCTCCCACCCAACCAATTTCTAACCCAAGCAGTAACTTTAGGGTCCATCCCTAGGGTGCTCAGTTTGTTTATAAGTCGCCTGTGAGGAACAGTGTCAAAGGCTTTACTGAAATCTAAATACACCACATCTAGAGCTCTCCCTCGGTCCAACTCCCTGGTCACCCAGTCAAAGAAATCAATCAGATTTGTCTGACAAGACCTGCCTCTGGTGAATCCATGCTGCCTCGGATCCTGTAATCCGCTGGACTCCAGAAACCTCACTATTTTCTCTTTCAACAGCGTTTCCATTAATTTACTCACCACTGAAGTTAAACTAACCGGCCTGTAGTTTTCAACCACATCCTTACTTCCGCTTTTGTGTAAAGGCACCACATGAGCCTCTCTCCAGTCCTTTGGCACCACTCCCGACTCCAACGAGGCATTGAAAAGGTCAGTCAGTGGAGTTGCTAGAACGTCCCCAAGTTCCCTCAGTATTCTAGGGTGTATCCCATCCGGTCCCATCGCTTTGTCTACTTTAAGTTGAGCTAGTTTCTCACGAACACAGTCTTCTGAAAATTGTTCAAGATGTCCCTCGCTTCTGTTCTTATTTGTGGGTGTTTTCTGAGGTCATGCTCCTGGTTCTTCATCTGTGAACACAGAACAAAAATATTTGTTAAGCAATTCCGCTTTATCCTCATCAGCTTCTACATATTCCCCCCCCCCCCCTGTACCCTTGAGTCTGACAATACCACTTTTGCCCTTCCTCTTCTCACTAATATATCTGAAAAATGTCTTATCTCCCCATTTTATTGCATTGGCTATTTCCTCCTCCTTTTGAATCTTTGCCTTCTTGACTACTTTGCTAGCTTCACTAAGTTTTTCCAAATACAGATGCCTGTCTTCCTTTCTCTGTGATCTCTTGTATTTCATGAAGGCCTCCCTCTTTTTCTTCACTTTTTCAGCTACTTCCTTCGAAAACCATAGCGGTCTCCTGTTCCTTTTGCCTTTATTTACCATTTTAACAAAAAGGTTGGTTGCCTTTAAAATACCCCCTTTCAGTTTTGCCCACTGTTGTTCTACATCCCCCAGCTGTTCCCATCCCACTAATGACTCCCTGAGGTATTGGCCCATCTTCGCAAAGTTAGTCTTCCTAAAGTCTAAGATCTTCACCTTGGAATGGATTCTAACAGCCCTAGTCCTAATACTGAACCACACCATCTGGTGAACACTGGATGCAAAATGATCTCCCACTACAACATCAGAAACACTTTCACCATTGGTAAGCACCAAGTCCAGTATGGCCCCTTCACGTGTGGGGTCTGTTACCAATTGCCTGAATAGTTCTCCCTGTAGAGAATCCAGGATCTCCTTACTCCTAGATGATACTGCAGCAGGAAAGTGCCAATCAATATCTGGCATATTGAAATCTCCTAGCAGTAGCACTTCCCCTTTCCTAGCAATGCTGCGTATGTCTTCAATTAACTCTCTGTCCACCTCTTCCTCTTGTGAGGGAGGTCTGTATATCACACCAATGCAAATAGATTTCTCTTTCCCTCTTTCTAGTTTAACCCACAATGCCTCCTCTCTCCCTTTTAAGCTCTGTAATTCCAAAGCTTTAATAGTAGTTTTTACATATAGTGCTACTCCTCCTCCCCTTCTTCCTACCCTGTCCTTTCTGAATAAAGTATAGCCAGGTATAGTTACATCCCAGTCATGGTTTTCTGTGAACCATGTTTCTGTAACTGCCACTAAATCTAAGTCAGCCACTCCCACCAAAGCTTCAACTTCAGAGATCTTATTTCCCATGCTACGGGCATTAATACACACTGCTTTCCATATGTTACCCCTGTTACCCATTTCCATAAAGGTATTTAATGTATCACTTACCTGGGGGCTTTCACTTACCTGGGGGCTTTCTTCACCCATCCCCAACGAATCTAGTTTAAAGCCCTCTTCAGTAGATTAGCCAGTCTACTACCAAAGATGTGTTGACCTTTCTTGGACAGATGGATGCCATCTCTGCTCTGCAACCCTTGGAGAAAGGCTCCCCAGGGGCGAAGAGACGGGGTGAATGGGTGGAGAGTGGGAGGGTAGAGGCTCCCCACACAGGAGCGGGGCTGAAATTCGAGTAAAAAAATACCGCGAGTAAAAACCTCGCGGTAGAGCCGATTAAAAGGGAAGAGAAACCATTTATGTCAGCAATGTACAGCAAAACCAGGGAAACCTACAAAACGTGAGCAGTGTGATACATGTGCACGGAACAAAAAGGCAAATAAACATTAAAAATGACCCCAACAAAATATAATAAAATTATAATCTAGCTGGGAAATAGTGATAGTAATGGGAAACATAAAAAAACACTCCCAAGAAAGCCGCAAAAAATAAATATGAATTTTAGAAGGGTCTACGCTCCGTCCCCATACAAGGTGAATGATCCCACAGTGAAATAGCACTGATCAGGGTTTCCCTCTCCATTGGACAGGTTACCTATGGCATGCACATTTCCACAACAGCAGGGCGGGCAGGTCAGAATGGGCAACTGGACAGATGCTGGGAAAGGGGATACAGAGGGCTGCAGGCGGCGCATGCTGTGGTGCAGCTGGGTCACAGTGCAGACTAGGCAGATGCCTAGATAGCACTTAGGAATGCTGAAACTGAACAGCAGCCAGACAGCAACTGATGAGGGCCCAACATGGGCACAAGAGTGTTTATCACAGTGTCACAGGGGATAGTACCCAGCAGGTACCCCCAAAGGCACGGAACATCGGCAGGCGGTGATTGGGGGACGTGCGGACAGATATGCAGGCACCCCTACCCCAGAACCTGCACCATAGGCAGCCACCTACCCGCACACAGGATGGCCTGAGACTGCGTACCACCAGCACCACCAGCAGAAGGGCATGTCAGCATGGTGGCACATGGGTACTGGAGGTGGAGGGGGGCAGTGGCAGCTGCCCAGAGCAGACCATGGCCTAGCCCTGTGTAGGTGGGTGCAATGCACTGCAACAGACAGGCTCTGCCGGACAAACAGTCATGGAATCATCAGGGAATGCAGTGTCTCTGTGGCAACATGGTGGTGCAGTGCACACAACCAGTGTGTTTGGCGACAGAAGGTCACAGGTTCAAAGCCCAGCTGGGGCTCTTGCCAACCCAGTCCCCTTATTTTACCCATGAAGAAAACATGGTAGTAAAGACCGAACCATTATTGCTGAGAACATAAGCATGGGTCAAAAACCTCTATTTTACCCTACACAGCACAAACACCATAGAAATTTGCATTACCTACAGCAGAATCCCCCAAATGCAGTCCTGGAGGGCCACAAATCCATCAGGGTTTATGCTGTCTCCAATTTAAGGATGGAGCGGTACTGGTGGTGGAGGTGGCAGCGGCTGGTGCCCACAGCAGACCATGGCCTAGCCCTGTCCAGGTGGCTGCCGTGCACTGCAACAAACAGGCCCTGTCGGATGTACAGTCATGGACTCCCCAGGGAATGCATCATATTTGTGGCAACACGGTGGTGCAGTGCACACAGACAGTGTGTGCAAGAACAGAAGGTCACAGGTTTAAAGCCCAGCTGGGGCTCCTGCCAGTCCACATATTTTTCCCACAACTAAACCGTGATAGTAAGGGCAAACCTTTATTGCTGAGAACATACGCATGGTTAATACGCCTATATTTTACCCAACTGAGCACAGACACCATAAACAGGCACATTACCTAGAGCAGAGTCTCCCAAATGCAGTCCTGGAGGGCCCCACACCATTCTGGTTCCATGCTGCCTCTAATACAGATGCCTGTGCTGCATATCTATGCACCACCCCCCTGGTATGCAGATGTAGCTCATGCATATTCATGAGGGACAGCATGAAAACCCGAACAGTGTTTGCCACACCAGGACTGGAGTTGGGAGCCTCTGCCGTAAAGCAGCAGCCAACAGGGACAGACACACCCACACCCACACCCACAGGCCCCATTGGCCAATGTTTCCTGGAGATGCAGGACATTGGGCCCTGCGTGCATCTCCCAATACTAGCACTTGCATACCTTAGCAATGCCACCCTACACCTGGGTATACGATACTCAGCTATCAAACGTTTGCTATGAGTACTGGCAGATAGAAATTCCTACGTTAAGCACAGTTTGCTGATTGAGCTCCATCATAACACTCTTTCTGATGTCTGCGGTGTGTGTTTCAGGTCTGGTCTCTGACAGTGTTTACCACCCTGGGGAGTGACCCCCAACCGTATTGCGTACCATATCCATGCCTGTACTGTGCCCAGGACTGGTGTGGTGGGCAGGGCTGCTAAACTCCTCTATAGTAGCACAATGCTGGCATAGGTGTGGGAGTGTGTGTCTGTCTATCCAGTGTGTGGTGGCTGCAAACACCTTCCACAGCCCACACTGCCAGCACTGTTGCCAGTATTGGCCTGCCAATGTGCATAATGAGGAACAAGGTACCATGGGTATAGCCCAGCAGGGTGGCCTGGCCTGGCCAGGATGCATCTGCACAGGGCATAGGGCACTGGCTGGGATATTTTAGTGCCTGGCCACCACCTACACATACAGGGTGACCTCAATATGTCCTGCTGGGAGATCACTCTCACCCTGACTGTGCAGTGACGACAGCATGGCTAGGCACCCCCATAGTGCTATATAGTATTCCTGTCATGTGATATTTATGGGTTTCCTTTTGGAGCCCAGTCACTGATTTATCTGCTTGTTGTGTATGCTGACATCCCAGTTCTGGGTGCATGCATTTCCACCAGGAACATGCACTATGGACTTGCTAGAAGACTGTTTATAGCTGGTATGTGTCTTGATGGAGTGCCTTGCAGGGTGCAGTGGCTGAAGGCTTGCTGCAGGAGAATATCAGATAGTGGTGGGGTGCAGCTTCATACATCCAGGCCTAATGTCTGTCTGCTATTGCATTATGGATGTGTACAGAGCTGCATTGACTGCCCTGTAGGATGTCTGTTCCCCAGCAGGACTGGGGTTGATGGTCTCCTTTACTGCCACCATTGCAGGGAGTTAGAATGTGGATCTGTTGATGGGAGACCCTGTTTACCACCCTCAGCCCTGGAGGAGGAGGGTGGTGGTACATAATCCTCCTAGGGGTCACACCTGTCTGAGACAGACAGATATAGCCAAGGTGTTTCTGCAGAAACTACCTATCTCACACTTTAACACTGCTTTGGACCTCCACCATAACCTACTTCTGCCATGGAAGGTGCTGTGGACCTCACTGCACCCTCAGGGTGAGCACAGTACCCGCACAATGTGACGGTGTGTAGCTACTCTGTGCCAGTAAAACACATGGTCAGTACCCCCTACCAGGCCGAGGTGCTGTGGGGGTGCACATGGTCAGTTCCCCCTACCAGGTCGAGGTGCTGTGGGGGTGCATACCCCATCTTGTGTTTATCTGTGGACAGCTGATTTGCATGTGCAGTGCATCATGGGTACGTGTGTGCTTACCCTATCCTTGTTGTGACCACAGCAGACTGTCTATGTGGTGACGTGCACTCCCTCAGCAGCCAGCCAGGGGCTTGTTAGCAGCTATAGAGCTGTAGCCCAATGGTTACTTCACTGCTTATGGAGCCTGAGGTCATGGGTTCAAACCCACAGTGGGGTTATTTGATAGGGCTGTCCAAATCATTATTTAGTTTTAATGTACATTATTGCTGCCAGCAAAAACACCCTCAGCGTACTGTACCCATAAAGTGCCTCAGAGGGTGCTTTATAGGGCGCCCTATAGGGCACCTTATGGTTACCATCCATATAAGGTGCACTATACGTTATCCTGTGGAGCAACCTATAGGGTGCCCTATAGGGGACATTTTAGAGTGCCGTGGCAGACAGTGCACTTTATAATGTGCCCTATGGAGTGCCTTATAGGGTGCCTTATGCGGCACCTTCAATTACGGCACGTGAGGGCGTGTTTGATGGCAGCAATTAAGAAAATACAAATAAAGTGCCGCAGGAAACAATATGTACATTGCAAAGCTGATGCCTCAGCCAGCCTTATGCATTAGGCACACTGGGGAGCAAACTCATGACCCCTGTATCAGCAGTCAGTGCCTTAACCATTGTGCTACACTGCTGCTCCTCCTTGCATGTCAGCGCACCTACTTCAGATTTCCATGTGTTTAAATGCACAGTGCTGCCATCAAACACAGTGCTATGACCTTGCTGTGCCTCATAGGGCACCCTATATGGCGCCCTATAGGCCGCCCTTTCAGCAACATTGTAGGGTGACGTGGCGGACACTAAACTTTAAAATGTGCCCTCAGGGGTACCCTATGAGGCGCCTTATGCAGCACCTTATGTTATAATACTTTGAGGGTGTGTTTCCTGCCAGCACCAATTAAAATAAAAATAATATGCCCCCCCACAGCACTATTACCTATAACAGGCAATGCCTCAGCCAGCCTTCTTCATTAGGCACAGTGGGGGACTGAACCCATGACTCCTGCATCATTGGTCAGTGTCCTAACCATTGTGCTCCACTGCTGCTCCTCTTTGTATGTCAGCGCACCTACTTATGATTTTCATTCCTTAAACTGCACAGTGCTGCCATCAAAAACAGTGCTGTGACCTTGCGGTAACTCATACTGCACCCTCTAAAGCACCCTATAAGCAACATTCTAGGGTGCCTTGGCGGACAGTGCACTTTAAAATGTGCCTTATGGGGCGCCTTATGTTAACACGCTTTGAGAGTGTGTTTGTAGAGATAATTAAAATAAAAATAAAACGCCTCCTAAAGCAATCTTCCCCATAATAGGTAATGCCTCAGCCAGCCTTCTTCAGTGGGCACAGTGGGGGATTGAACCCATGATCCCTGCACCATTGGTCAGTGTCTTAACCATTGTACTGTGGCTCTGTTCCTGTGCCTATGCATCAGTGCGCCACTTATGCTTTCCGCGCAACTTTCTCATGCGCTAATGTGCAGGACGCACTTGAGCGCCGCGCACATTAGCGCATGATTAATCCCGGTTTTGCTTTTTTTCAGCCTGAAACGCCCACTCCTTATATGGCATCCGCACACTATCACGGCCCGCACATTACCGGGGTTTTAGTAAACATACCCCTAAGTAGCAGAAATATTCAGTCCACTAACCAGATAACTAACTGCATAAAGTTAAGCCAGTCCTAATTTTATGCAGTTTGCTATCCGGATAGCAGGTTGAATATCGTCACCCTCTGGATAGTTGTGCCCATCACTGCTAAATCCAGATACTGTGTTCAGTGCAAGTCATTTTAGACACCTATGAGAGTCTAAGATAAATAATTGTAATAAAAGTTGTAATTTCTGTCATAAATGTTAATAGTGTTTAAATTATTTATAATTATTTTGTATTAAATATCTTTAGAATGAAACATCCTTAATTTGAATGTTTTTTCATTTACGGCTAGCCTACATAATACTTTAATAACCTTTTAATTTTTATTTGAACTATTATTTTGTATTGAATTACACTATGTGGGTCATTCCAATAGCGAATAGCGGGGGCTGGACATCCAACATGGATGTTTAGCCCCCGCTATTCCCCTAGCCGCTATTCCGAGCCCAGAGCTTCCCACATGCACTTCCGAGATGTGTGGGGAGCTCTGAGTGAGGGTGGAAGGGGGCAGGCTAAGGGAGGAGAGAGGGCAGGCCATAGGCATGATATCTAACCTGAATGCACAGGGCCTATTCTGTTGAAGACCCTGTACATCCGGAGCTGTGGAGGTGAATGGAATTCCGAGATGGAATAAGTTACCCCGTGGTCAAAGGGACATGCCGGAGGTCAGCCCTAACAAGGTGAGCCAGGCCATGGGGGTCCCCGCACACTGATCTTGGCCTTGGCAGACCTGATTGGGGGTCAGGCTGCAGGGAAATGGTGCATGGCTGAGCTGGAGGGTGATGGGGGTTCCAGCATGGCATCCCAGTGCCATGACAATGGTACTCCACAGCACTGGGCTCCATTCAGGAGTCCTGGCTGCCTTCTGTGGTGAGGGGGCCGGACATCCAGGAGATTGGAATGGGGGCATGGCCTGCCCATCCAGTCTGGTTGCACCTGATTCTGATCCCATGGGTGTGTATAGCCCCCACGGGATCAGAATCGGGTGCAAGTCCAACCCGTCCCGATTCTGGATATCCGGTCAAGCAGGATGTGCCCCAATTGGAATGGGCCTCTATATTATTAATATTATTTTTTTTTAAACCCCCTCTCATAAAGTAGACTCAAAGGTTTTAAGCAATGTGAACTAAAGTCACTTCTGGGGCCCCTCCAGGATTAGATGCCCTGAAGCTTAAGCTTCTTTAGTTTCATAGGAGATTCACCCCTGCCCTCAAACATAGGTATGTCTGTGTTTCTAAGATTTTAAACTATTGTACATTAATTCACTGATAGCAGGGATAAAACTATTATGTGATCTATCTGCAATTTACTGTGGCTTAATCAATGCTTTTGTCCCTTAAGTATAGCACAAATTTAATCTGTTCTGCATTTCCTTATTTCAGGAGACAGAAGCATCTCTATAACTCATTATTCTACTTACGGATTTTTTCCCATTTGGATATAACACTTGGGAACTCAGCAACGATTATAGAGTTTCAGTTAACAACCTTTCATGTAGTTACGTGCGGTCTCTTTTAGTATACACTTTGGTGTAGGATCTCATTGTATCTCAGGTCTCCAAACATGAGAAATGACACAGGGGAACAGTCAAATCTTTTAGGAGTGGAGAAATAGCCTAATAGTTAATACAGCAGGTTGGAACCCAGAAAGATGAAATTCAAATCCAACTGATGTTCTCTGTGACCTTATGCAAGTCACTTAATCCTCTGTTGCACAAGGGAAAGGGGAATACTTACTGTACCTGAATACAACCCGCATTGAACTACTGCAGGAAAGGTATAAACTAAATTCTAGTCCATTCTCAAATAAAAGCATAATCTTCATAGTCAACTATTCAAGTTAGTCGCTTGGGTCAGCAGGCATTCCAAACATGTAACTACAGACTAATCTGCCCAGTTGCCAACTTCTTTCTCACTTGGGTGCCTCCAATTTTTCTTACAGATAGAATGCTACCAGTGATGAAAATTTTCAGAGCACAGCAGCCATATTCAGGGTCCCACCTGCATGATATTTTTTCAATTCTGTTTCTTTCCAACTATTTTTAACAGTTTGGCTTGTTACAATCAAGCATTTGTTATCCCAGTTCACCTCCAAAAGACTTCTCAAATGAGAAATTGATTGTTTTGCTTTGATTTTTTTAAATTTATTTATTAGATTCTGGTGTACCTAGTGTATGCTGTCTGATATTTTTTATTTATTTATTTTTATTTTATTTATTTATTGTTTTTTCTATACCGCGCTATTCGTCATTGGCGCGGTTTACAGGAAAACATATTTGTGCAATGTAGGAGACTACAATGCATTTACAATAAACAGGGTGCTTGAACAGGGCTAACAGGTAGAACTATTTACAAGTAGGTGGACGAGATTCTACATGCATCCCATCGATATGTACAGATCATACAGGTAAAACTATTTACAGTAGGTAGGTGAGATTTTACATGCATCTCATCATTATGTACAGATCAATCAGCAAGGAAATTGTGGCTGGCTAATCGTTATCTGGACTGGGGTTGGTTATCAGAGGAAGTGGTGATCAGAGTGGTGTGGTAGGTGGGGGGTTCAGGCGGTGTTGGATGCGCATGAGGGGGTGGTGGCTGCGAGGTGTCATTTGGGTTGGAAAAGTGCTGGAGAAACAGGTGATGTTTGAGCGCTTTCCTAAACTGGGGAAGGTTGTTGATAACTCGGATGTCGGGTGGAAGAGCATTCCAGCAAGAAGGTGCATAGAGAGCAAAGGCGTGGTTTCTCGTAGTCTTCAAGCATTTTGTGATTGCTTTTGGGAGAAGGAGGGTGTTAGTAGCAGCTGATCTCCTTACTCTGTTGGGAGGGGTGGCCTGGAGAAGGTCAGAGAGGGAGGTGGCTGTGCATTTATTGATGGCCTTGAATGTTATTGTTAGAATCTTGAAGGAAATCCTGCAATGGACGGGGAGCCAGTGCAGGTGTTTTAGTATTGGGGTAATATGGTTCCTTCTAGAGGCTCCATGAAGAGTTCTGGCTGCAGCGTTCATTTCCAGCTGTAAAGGATGTAATGTGCTCTTTGAAAGTCCATGCAGTATAGAGTTAATGTGATCAAAGTGAGGCATTACTAGCGCTTGAAAGACTGTTCTAAAGTCTTTTGAGTCTAGCAACTGTCTCATGTGGCGCAGTATTCGAATTTTATGGTATGCTGCCTTCACCATGTTGGCTATCTGGGCGTTCATGTTGAGGTTTTGATCCAGTGTGATACCGAGGTATCGTATCATGGGCTTGGTGAGGAGTTCTGCGTCGCGTACCTTCAGTGATGAGGGAGGAGTGAATGCTTGGTTTCTGCTAATGAAGAGGACTTCCGTCTTTTTGAGGTTTATTTTAAGCTTCTGAGTGTGTAGCCAGTCCGTGACTGCGTCGAAGCATGCGGACAGGTGGGAAAAGTCTGGATGTTCAGTTGATATTGGCGTGTACATCAGGACGTCGTCAGCATTTATTAGGCAATTGATGTTAAAGGATCTAATGAGGGTGCAGATGGGTTGCATGTAGACGTTGAAAAGGAGGGCTGAAAGTGATGATCCTTGTGGTATGCCCTTCGTTTGCGGGAAGGGTATCAATCTGGAGGGACAGGAGTGGACATGTTGCCACTCAGGTATGACGTGCACCACGACAGCACATTGTCGCATACTCCCTTCTCGGCGAGGCGGGAGATAAGTAGATCATGACTGACAGAGTCAAAGGCAGCTGCAATGTCTAAGAAGATGAGAGCAAAGGCTTGCCTGATATACTATATACCATTCAAAAAACTGCAGTGGGCTTAAAACAGCAGAAGAAAAACAAAACAAAAACATAAGCCACTTCCCTATAAATCTTCAACTGAAATATGAGAGGAAAAAGACCTCAATATTCCCACAAAGATAGAGAATAATATACTTCAGTGGGAGCAGCCAGTCAGACTAACAAACATTGATAAAGCTATCAAAGAAAAAACCTCTCAAAGACAGACCAAAAAACATCAAAAGAACTACGGAGTCTGTAAACTACTACAAAAGACTATGAGCATTCACCATGTTGCAAATAGCAGACAAAGAAAAAACTTAATATATGCAGAATAGGAAGCTCCAATATATGCAGCATAGGTAGTTCCAACACTGGGTGTTTTACCATCAGGGCTACTACAAGGAGCAGGAACATGCAGGCTCGCAAGCAAAACAGGAAAATGCTGAGAAGCAGAAATGTAGGATTAGCAAGACAGGTGGTATTTTATTTATATTCTCTTATATACCGTGCTATTCTGCATCAGTGCGGTTTACATTGAACAAACTGAAATTACATTGAACAGGGCATTATAACTTGGAGATAACTATTTTACAGGGAACATGGGGGCTATGGAGGGTTAAGTGGCTTGCCCAAGACCACAAGGAGCACCTTGTGGGACTAGAAACCCCAGTCCTTCCGACACAAGGTTGCTGTCCTCTAGTGGGATTTGAACCCCTGACCTTCTGGCCTAAAGTACCTTGCCCTAACCACTAGGCCACTGTAGGGGCTGGAGCTACCTATCTGTTGAGCTCATTTAACACTTCTTTTGAATGGTATATTGTTAATTTTATCTGCTTGAAGAGATTATTTTTTGTATCATTTCATGATGTATCTGTTGTATTTATTACATTGCTTTTCTATAAATCTTTTTGGATTTAAATTTAAGAAAAATGCCCTATAAATGTAACACCAATATAAAGTAGCATTTTAGAGGGACGTCTAGGAAAAATCTGGACGTCCAGAGCAGAACGTCCAAAAACCAGGGAAGGGCAGGCATGCCTTCTAATATCACTCCATTTCCACCCCAAAAAATCAATGTCCCAGTAATGAGGTCTAGAGATGGGCCCCCTGCAGAAGCAAGACTGGGAAGTGCATGAGTGTAGATCATTTAACAAATGTGGACATTCCCAAAGTGCACGCTCACAGATCCAGGTGCTTGGACACCTTGGCCTTGGTAGTTCAGAAGGAGGGCATCTATATTATGAAACTAGCATGTCCTGCCTTGCCATTTCAGATATTCAGAGGTGTGACAGCGGACCAGTAATATGTTTGGAGTATGTATTTATGGGCAGGTTTCTTTAGTCAGGAAATATTAACCGCGTGATGTAAATGCATTTTGCTCTTCAATGTGGAAGCACTGCAGCAATTAAACGTGTACTTTTTTGTAACTTATTCAAGGTCAGGAGCAGAGGGATAGGCTTCTTTTCTATACTGACTACATGGACAGATGAAATGATTGCCCCCAACAGTTAAACCAGGGGCTTTGTAATTGGGCAATTACCATACAGTAATGTCAAAACTTTACCACACTTTAATAACAGGATTCTTTAAACTTTAGTGCAGACTTCACTAATAAAATAATATACTTGTACTTGAAGCAAATTATAAAAAATACATCAATAAATCGATCACAATATATATTTTCAGAAATAAATCATATGAAAACATAGTCATATATAAATCATACAATATAAAATTAAAGTCATACTAAAATCCCACAAATTACAATATAACAGTAATCTCTTATTCTCAAGTTCATAACTCAACCTAACACTTTACAAAGATCTAAAATCCTTAACAGCAGATAATCATCATTTCAGACCATCTCATTTTTTAAGGCTTCTATAAAAAGCCATGACTTAACAGTCCATCTGTTTATCTAGCACACTTAAAATGTTTTTAAGTAACAGAAGCATAGGTGTCTGAAAGAGGTGGCACACAAGGGCTCTGGCCCTACCAATAATTCTTTGCCTAATAGGGGGAAAGGCCATGATCTCAGCTTGGCAGGCATCATGATGCACGTGGAAATTCCATCCCCGGCAGGCAGAAGAGCACTGTGAACACAGAAAAGACCCCTCCTGGGTACCCACGGGATATCGGATCCCTGTGGTCAGAACAGGAGGTGAAGGCCACAATCACGGCCTCATGCAAGTTGTCTGGCCACAAGTCTAGAGATGAAGCTAAGGTGGAGCTTGGAGCAGCATTAGGGCGGAGCTTGGGGCCACCCCAAAGAAATAGGCATTCCGCTGTCTCTGAACTGAGATAGGGTAAATCTGCATATGTATCCCATGTTTTGCATAAATATGAATGTGCAGTAGGTGCAAAAGTTCTTTGTTGTTGTGGGTGTGGCCAGCATATTCCCAGCAGTCACAGCAGAGAAAAATACCCTAACATACGGTAGCTGCATTTGTAATTGATTTAGGTACAGTAAACTTTATCCTTTGAGATGACGTTAACTGCATCTGTGCTAATTAGAATATTGACAGCATGCGATATATTCCCACATGCTAACTGCAATGTGCTCTCCATGCCCACTCTCTACCCCTAAACCCCCCCCCCCCCATTCCCTGTCCAATTGCAGAATGTGCAGTTACCATGGAAATTAGCACACAATAACTGTCATGCCTGTGTGGTAACAGTTACTACGGCCCTGTACTAACAGTTACTGCATGCTAAAATGCGTGTTAACTACTTAGCACACTTTGATAAAAGGGCCCTAAGAAAACTGTGATATGTTTTCAGTTTCCTCTGGGTGAAGCTGCTGGGAGGGGCTTAAGAGAATTGTGGAATGTGCATTTGCCAATATTCTATAGTATATATCACTGTTTAGCCTAGAATCACACACACACACATATGCACAGATGCCCTCCTCTACACATATTGCCTTATAAACCCTATCACATACCCCTCCACACACATAGCCATCTCATCCCTAATACAGCATTCATAAACATAACCCACCAAACACATCCACACTCACATCTCAAATCACACAATTCAGAGCACACAGCCAAACCCAATCCCCAAATCCCTACCCATGTACACAAACAGTTCAATAATCATTAAAACCTCAGGGAAAATTTTGAAGTATCTAATCTTGACATGTTGATTTATATCTTTATTCCACGGCCCTATACATGTGAAGGCACATTTTAGATGGTACTTAGAGAATGGAATTATGACATTGAGGTCAGGACGCACTCATTTCCAACAATATTTTAGAAATGGCTCTGCTACATATGGAACTATTTCTTAAAGTCATAGAAGGAAACGCAGGAATAACATCCATGTGCAGCAGGAGACACAATTTTACACATGTACCTATCGTAAAAATAAATGGAGGAAATGAGGCAACTTGCACGTGTTCAAGTCCTGATGTTTCATAAGTTGCATGTGTAAATGTTGGCATTTCTCTGTACATGTGTGCCATTTTGTAAACTTAGATGTGTAATTGTTGCTAGTTCACTATAGAGGATGCTATCTTGAACTCATTTCTGTTTGAATGGGGACATAAACTAGAGGGATTAAGGAGGATAAACCCCTTAATTCCTCTGATAAAGGACTGGCCAGAATGTACACTTTTTAAAAACTTACACCTGCAAAGCACTAGGTGTAAATCTGGATTTGAAGACTTTTGAATTTACATATGCATTCCCTATGGAGGTCATTCTGAACAGCAAATAACGGGGATGTACATCCGGTCTGGACGTATACCCTTGCTATTCACTGGCACTGTATTCAGAGCCCCCGGCTCCCCGCACGTACAGCCTGTTGTGTGGGGCACACTATATGGGGGCAGGAGGGGGAGAGCTGGAGAAGGAGAGTGGGTGGAGCAGGGGTGGGCCGCATAAACTGGATGTACAGAGCCTATACTGATCATGGTCCTGTATATCCAGTGGGGGAAGGATGGATATGGGACTTATTCTACCATGTAGGTGGACTAAGTCCCAGGTGCGGGAGTGATCAAGCCCTCCAGTCCCCCCGTTCACATGGATTGTTGTGGCGGGTGATTTTAATTTAGTACTGGATCCTTTGTTAGATCGTCAACCTTGTAGATGTTCCGAGTGAACCAAAGCCTCAGTGATTGTGTCATACTTTATGTTTATTTATTTAATTTATTTATTTATTTAACAGGTTTTATATACCTCTTTATCATCAATTCAAAGCGGTTTACATATATCAGTTATAGTAATCCATTGGCCTTACAGATGTCTGGCGCTTGTTCCATCTGGCTGAACGGGATTACACATTCTTTTCCTTGCCCCATAAATCTCACTCTCATATTGATTTTTTTCTCCTCTCTAAATCCCTGATTCCAGGAGTTACAGAAGCAGAGATATGTAGCTCTCATACATCTGATCATGCAGCTATCATGCTTTCTCTCCTCCCCTCAAATGTTACCTCCCATTCGCCAGCTTGGTTGTTTTGGAGGACACTTCTTTTCTGATGAACAGTTCTGCACCCATATCTGAATGGTGATAAGAGATTATTTTGAACTTAACTCGTCAGAGGCCACTTCGGCCTGGGCATGGTGGGAAGCCTTCATGGCCTCCATTCACTCAATGATTACCAGTTATGTCATAAAAGATATGTGGCAAGCCAAGTTGCAGCTGAAGGTCTTAAATGAACAAATCAAAGCGGGCAAGAGACTTCTACTTACTAGAACTGAACCTAATATTTTGATTTGTCTGCGGCAATTAAGATATCAATATAATAATATTCTGAGTGCAGAAGCTGAAAACTTGGACAATCACAACAGGCACAATATTATGTGGAACAAAATAAAGCAGGCAGGTTGCTGGCCATAGCCTATAAGGCAAGGCCGAACAAAACAAAGATAGTGACCATAGCGGATGATCAGTTGCAACTTCGCATTTAGAATAAGGATATCTAAAATCAATTCAGATCCTATTATGCTCAATTATACTCTTCTGAGGTAATTCCTGACCCACTAGTTTTTCATAAACTAGTAGCACATTTGTCTCATCTGTATCTTCCTGAAGAATTTGCAACGGTATTAGACCAATTTATTCAGCAACGCAAACTCCGGGATGCTCTGAGTAGCATGAGTCCAGGAAAGGCTGTTGATCCAGATGGCATACATATAGAATTTTACCAAACATTTGCTTCTGATCTCTCTCCCCACTTGTTAAACTACTTTCACCTTTTATGCATGCAACAGTCCAATATTGGAGCATTTTCAGGAGCAACCATAGTGGTGTTAGAAAAACCAAGAAGAGATCCCCAAAGGGTAGAAAACTACCGTCCAATCGCCCTACTAAATGCAGATTATAAACTTCTTTCAACTATCTTAGCGCGAAGATTGGCAAAGGCAACCTCACTCATAATCCATCCAGACCAGTATGGTTTTATGATAGGTCACTCCACTGTGGATAACGCATGACTCTTAATGAATATCCTAGCAATTGCTGAACACATGAACTCCCTATGTGTTGGACTATCGCAAGATGCTAAAAAGCCTTGATTGACTTGAATGGTCTTTCCTTTTTCAGACCTTGCATTGGTTTGGTTTTGGGGAAAACTTCATAAATATGATCCGGATTCTCTATAACAACCCGTCTGCTCGTATCCTGGCTAATAGGGCGTTTTCCAAATCCTTTATGTTAAAGCGAGGCACTTGGCAAGGCTGCCCCTTGTCTCCACTGCTATTTAATATAGCCTTGAAGTCTTTGGCTCTATTATTGCTCCAGTCCTCTGAGATACAAGATATAGTGAGAGATTTAGAAATCAAGATTTCTTCCTATGCTGATGACCTACTATTATTTGTCCAACCCTCAGCCATAGTGGCAGTACTCAATGTGACTGAGAGTTACTCATGTCTTTCTGGTTATAAAATTATCTAGCAAAATCGGTAGCCTTTCCACGTAACAGCATAACCCCTGCTTCAGTTGTGGCCCCTTTTCCATTTGTTTGAGAACCTTGAGCAGTCAAGTACTTGGGGGTTAGATACTGCTCCACCTTGGAGGATACCCTGCAGTTAAATATTAAAATCCTAACAGAGACGATACATGCTTTTACTCTGAAATGGTCTCCCCTTCAACTCTCCTGGTGGGGCCGCCTAGAATCAATCAAAATGGTTCTCACTCCCAAAGTCAATTATATCCTCAAAATGCTCCCTGTTTTGTTGCCACTTTCTACTTATAAAATGTTGGAACAACTCCTATTGACCTTCCTGTGGAAAGGCAAACCTCCAAGAATGCGACAAAAATGTTAAAGGAGAGCAAAACAAATGGAGGAGTACAATTTCCAGATTTTCACTGGTATCACTTAGTCTTTCTTCTTAAGCAAGGCTCTAAATGGGTCACGAAAAAGGAAAACCCACAAAAAACGATATGGCTGAAGCTGGAGGAGCGCTTAGAAGCCACAATCCCCACCTCATTATTGATAGGTATGCGTCATGAGGATCCCACTAGGGTAGGACATTTAGTGGTATCCACACAGGAGGCTTTTCAAGTCTTGATATCTACTTTAGGGGAAGATAATCCCCCTGCGGCTGATATTTCAATATGGCATAACCCTCTAATTAAGATCCAGTGCAAGACGGTCTCATGAAGCAATGGCAAGTGCATGATGTATGGACAATAGGTCAGTTGGTTAACAATCAGGTATGAAAGACATTTGCTGAGCTCCAGGCTGAATATGGCCTGCCCTCTTCTTGCTACTATCAATGGCTCCAACTGAAGCACTGCTTATCAAAAAACAAATTACAGATAAAAAACCTCACAGAGGAGTAGGGACTTCGCAAGGTAGTTGAAACTTTTACTAAGTCCTCTAGGGTAGCATCCTCATTTTATGTATTATTCTGTGACAGGGCCCCCTTCCACCTCCTAGGTTTGGTAAAAGCCTGTGAGGATGGAATTTCAATCCATAGACATTCTACAATGTATTCAGTGTATTTTGTTTCCTGCAAAATTTAATCCTGTGACTCAACGCCCTCTCTAACATAGAGTGCAACCCCTCCACCAATTTGATCTACTCTATCATTGAGATATAATTTGTACCCAAGTATCACAGCACCTCACTGGTTGTCCTCCTTCTACCAGGTCTCTAAGAAACCAATCATACCTAACCTATCATTTAGTGCTATATATTCTAACTCTTCCATCTTATTTTTTAGACTTCTAGCATTTGCATACAAGCATTTTAGAGGTTGTATTTTATTCATATTAATATGGTTATCGGTAGGCAGGGGTAATTTGGAATCTTTAAGCTCTGTGACTCTGTCTGTCAATACGGCCTAACTTCAATCTTTTGCTAGTATCCTTCAAGGATACATCATCCTTCAAGGAGTGGAGGAGTGGCCTAGTGGGTGGGGCAAGGTACTTCAGGCCAGAAGGTCAGGGGTTCAAATCCCACTACTGGACAGCAACCTTGGGCCAGAAGGACTGGGGTTTCTAGTCCCACAGGTGCTCCTTGTGGCCTTGGGCAAGCCACTTAACCCTCCATAGCCCATGTTCCCTGTAAAATAGTTATCTCCAAGTTATAATGCCCTGTTCAATGTAATTTCAGTTTGTTCAATGTAAACCACCTTGATATCATGAAAGGTGGTATATAAGAAATGTAAAATAAATTTTGAACCATTCACTCTTGCATGACTGCCTGTTTCCCCCTAGTATCTAGTAGACCCTTTCTAAAATGACTATTTATACATGCATGTGATTTACCTATATATATGCCCAATTATACATGTGTAAATCACAAATAGGGCTTATAAAATAACTTCCAGAGCTTGCTGAATATATCCTTCTAAACTAAACAAATATGCTTCAGGGGATAAGCTATGGGGGTCATTCTGTCCTGCAAATAACGGGGATGGATGTTCCATTGGGAGGTCCATCCCCGCTATTCATCTTCCTGCTGGCCCCATCAATATCCTCCCCATATAAGGCCTAGATGGAGGTAGGGGGGCATTCTGGAGGCAGAGCTAGGGCGGAGCATGGTCGGGCTGTGACCCCAGACATACAGGGCCGATTCAGAGGTCAACCCTATACATCCAGGGCCTTGAATCTAGATGTGGGACGTATTTCACCTCAAAGGTGGAATAAGTCCCCCTGGATAGACAGGGATCATGGTGCGGGACCCAGGGAGGCAGATGAGGGGGCTTAGGGGGTTCCCCACAGTCTAATCCAGGCCTTGAAAGACCGGATCGGGGGTTAGGTTGTGGAGAACAGGCATCCAGGTTCGGAGTGCTAGAATCACGGCTCATGAATAGAGCTGCAGTGCCATGGTGATGGGCACCATTGCTTCATTCACGGGAAAGATACATATATCTGCTGAGAAAGGCTGAGTTAGCCAGGTAGTTGCTGGGACGTACAGCCAGACAGAATCAGGTCCAGGCCTTCATGTCCAGGCGCTAGATCCAATTTTGATCCCACAGTGGCTACAGGATCAGAATTGGGTCTAACTTTGCAAGCCCAATTCAGCCCAGCTATACAGAGGCTGGGCATGCATTAATGGAATTGGCATCTATACAAATAAGACTTTGAAAATTTGACCTTTGGAGGTAATTTGATAAGGGACTGCATAAAGTGTGTGCTGTAAATGTGTGTAAATCACCTATTTGCAGTGATTTACCCTTATACTTTATCCATTTGCTGTAAGTACACTTGTCAAGCCAATTGTGCATACTTTCACTATGCTCATGTATGTGGGCATAGCAAGGGCAGAGCACAAATTTACACACATAAACTATAAAATTCTATAATTTACATGTGTTCTTGAAAAATCTAGGTGTAGGGATTTACACCAGCCAGAGGATTAGTATAAGTGCTCATGCCTAGATTTAATGTATGTTTTTGACTACTTGCATCCTTATTTTATAAAGTTAAGTACATGGTTACTTGACTTTATAAAACAGGCATGATAGACACATGCTAACTAGATGCAACTTTATATTGTTACCCTCTGTATGCATAGAGTATATGTTTGGCTTGGATGGCCTAAATGATACTTATTTTTCCATTTCTGAGCCAAATGTATAATGTAGACATATAGGAGTCAAAGGCTGGTTTCCCCCAGAATGCCCCATTCCCACTCTTCGAATAGTGTCATCCATATAGAGGAATATTCATATTCCACTAAGGGAGTTATTTTGGAAGTCCTATTCATACTTTGGACGTCTGAAAACAGGCATAGAGACATTAAAAGCACAGAGATTTCCCAAGAGCCATTTTTAAAGCTGCATCTGTTAATGTCCCCAGCACAAGGATGTCTAAGTGGGAATGGGGATGTGGTGGTAGCATGGCCGTGGCATTTCCAAGTTATTCTTGCCCGATTTCACAAATGTCTTGGATGTTCCAAACCATGTCAAAGGTTATACCTGCTCCAGACACAATTTTTTTTTTGTGCCATCAAGTCAGTGTTGACTCCTGGTAATCCAACTGCCTTGGGATTTTCTTGGCAATGTATCACTGGAAGTAGATTGCTGGCTTTTTCTTCCAAGGAAATGGAGGGCAAAGTGACTAGCCAAAGGTCGTAAGGAGTGCCAGAGGGAGTTGAACTTTTGATCTTCTGGGTATGAGGCAGCTGCTCTACCCACTAAGGTACTCCTCCACAAATAGGCATGTGTAAAGTACTTGTTTTCTCAGACAAACATCTGGAAGATATGGAGAAAGAGGTACACTCATATATCTTATATTTTATAATTTGTCAACTGATGGGGAATGGGGAATGGGACTTGCAAGGGGGAGAGAGCTATGGCTGTGTTCTGTGATACGGCAGCATGGATATCTATGTCCCCTATTTGTGGATTTGCTTATATAACACATTCAAGTTTCTAAAATCCATAGACTTCCTACATGTGGCCACCCCATAACTCTGTGCATTCCCATTTTTTCTTTTATGCAGCAGACATATGTATCTTTCTGGGCGGAGAAAGGCTGATTTTACAAGGTTCTTACACTTGACCATCTTCCTGACTGCCCCTCCCTCTGAAAACTGGACATTTTGACTTAGATGTACCATTTTGTAGCTAGATGTCCTTTCTAAAATATTCATTTATATCAATCAGCCCTATTTTATCTACATGTTTTATTTATTTTTTTATTTTTTTATTTGTAGTATTTAGCTCATGCCTTTCCAGGGGGAGATCAAGGTGAGTTACATTCAGATACAGTATGCATTGTTCATTCACATCTTTAAACAAACATAGCAGATTGGTGAGGCAAGACTTTGCTTGGCTAAATCCATATTGTCTTTGTTCCATTAAAGCATGACTATCTATGGGCCCGATACTGAATTATGCAGGCTAGGTGCGAGAACAGCGCCTAGCCTTCGCCGCCATCCTCTAATCCCAGATATTCCACGCTGAGGGTCGTATGTGTCCCAGTATTGAATATCTGGGGTTGCTGCACATGCCTGGAAGCTGCAGAGGCTAACTGGTTAGTGGTGATATTGCACCGCCGCCCGCTTAGCTTCTACAGGTAAAGATTGGCCAGCTTTTGCAGTGCCTACCTTTTACACGTAGAAGCTAACCGGGTAACGGTGCAATATCACCGTTACCTGGTTAACCTCTGTTGCCACTCATGAATGTCCACGACATGCCCTAATGCTAAGTGGTTAGCATCGGGCATGTAGGGGAGAAGATTGGGGATATTCAGTATCACTAACTATGTCAGTGCCATTGAATATCCTGCTGAGCAGCATTTATTTATTATTTATTATTATTTATTACAATTTCTTATATACCGCACTATTAGCGCGGTTTACATACAACAAAATGACCATAACAGACTGTTTGGCTTCACATAGAACAGGAGTAACAACTTGGATAACATGTTTGGCTTTACAGAGAACAGGGGTAACAACTTGGATAACAAGGGGGATACAAACTGAACTAATTACATATGTACAATGAGATCGAGTGCTAAGAATTTAGGGTGATTGACATGATTGACATTTACATGATTGACAGGGCTGTAAACCATGTAAATGTCTTTCGAATATCAGGCCCTATATGTTCAGGCCCTATATGTCCTTTATAATGGTTTCTACCATTTTGATCGGCACTGACATCAGGCTCACCAGTTTGTAGTTTCCTGGATCATCCTTGGAACCCTTTTTAAAAACTGTCACTAGCACACATTAGAGCATAGACCCCTGAATTCAGTACAATGCAAACTCCTGGTGACCCAGTAGCTCCTGGGTTTCCTTGACAGCATGACTGCAAATAGATTGCCAGGCCTTTCTTTGGAAGCAATAGAGAGTTAAGTGACTTGTCCAAGACCACAAAGAGTGTTAGTGGGAATCAAAACCTGGTCTTTTGGTGATTAAGCCACTGTTCTATTAGGCTACTCCACTCTAAATTGAATAATAGAGAGTAAATTTATAAAGAATTGCTCATGTCTGTTGTCTGTTCATACAGTGCCTCTGATAAAATTACCCCACACGTAAAAATACACATAGTGGCAAGAAGGTATGTACGTTTAGGAAACCTAAGAGTAAGAATATTTGAAGCAGGAGTTTGGACACAGTACAGGTGGAGTAATAAAGTGGACATGAAGTGGACATCCAAGTGCAATCTGGGACATCCAGGTCAAAATGTTTGGGAAAATGCTAGGGTCATATATGTTTTGGCCTGATTACAGAAACAGATATCCCGGAGGTAGACTCCCAAGTCGGCATCCACATAGATGTCCACACTACAAAAACTTGGGGCAGAGACATCTATCACATATTGTGTTGCATCCAGAGATGTTCATTAGTGAGGCAAAATGACAACAAGAGTCCTCTTTCCCCATCAGTGTTCACTATCAACATAAAACATATAGGGGATATGATTGTTCCTCCTTCTCCACATCCTCTGGATGTTTGGCTGGCAACGCAAGTACTTTTCTGATGCCTATTCGTGCCTGGAGCAGGTATAAACTTTGACACAGCTGGGACATGCAGGGCATTTCTGAAATCAGGCAAAGATGTCAAGTTCATAGGAACATCCCAGACATGCCTACACCATGCCCCCTTTCTGGCTTGGATGTCCTCGAGTCAGAGACGTCTTTAAACCCGCTTTCTACGAAAACTCCGGGGTTGTCTCTGTGCTGTGGACATCTGAATGCCTGTGTTCAGACATCCAAAGCACAAATAGGGCTTCTAAAATAACCCTCCTAGGCTATAAATCATTCACCTACCCATGTGCTTCAGCCATGTATATTTACACCAGTTTCCAAGCTACTAAATATGTGTGACTGCATTTTAGACATCATTTCTAGAGGTTTGATACTATTTTATAACGACATGGGCACCTGTATCTCTTTATAGAATAGCTCCAAAATAGGAACTTAATTGGCCTTTCAACCTAACCACTTGTTAGGAAGTGATGCTTGTTGTGCCATGTTCATGTGACCCTGGGCCACAACTAAATAAGGCCTGCTGGGTTTTAAATAAGTTTGCTCAAAAACGCCTTTTTGAAAGAGTTGGTAAACAGTTTAATTTATTCTTCAATAAAATAACACTAGCAGGAATTAAAAAACGATTGTTCTGGTTTTCTCTTTGCTTACAAAGAGCCGCCTCGTATTGCTATTGTCACAGATGAAATGAATTGAAAATCCAACTAATAAGAATGTCATCCAGAGTAAGAAGCACAAATATAAAACACGACGTGCCTCCGTATTAGACCTAATTTTGTATTGTTCACTACGTTTGTCCTTTTAACAAATAAAATTCTGATGGAAGCATCAAAGCATTTTGCACTGCAAGAGTGCAATCAGATATTTACAAGATCCTTATAAATGTGTTCTCTCAGCCAGATGGTGCTTGAATCAGCAGGGCAAAAAAACATAACAAAATTCATCATTTACAGTAGATGAACAGTTGCATGTCACTAGCAATGCCATACTCTTTGGGGTAAATATTCAAAGTCATCTCGCTAGCTATGTAATGAGTAGTAGTTTGCACTGATTATAGTGCCAGTCTCCTTACTTGGGGGCTGATATAATAAGCCATGCATTAAAATGGTGCACTAGGCTTCCATGCACAGCATTCTAATGCCTCCACAGAAAAATATTTTACTTCTGATGCAGTAAACTAATGGTAGGTATACATTTTTTTTTTTGTGCCATCAAGTCAGTGTTCACTCATAGTGACCCAGCTACCTCTGGGTTTTCTTGGCATTGTATCACTGGAAGCAGATTGCCAACCTTTTCTTCTGAGGCAATGGAGGGTAAAGTGACTTGCCCAAAGTCACAAGGAGTACCAGAGGGAAATGAACCCTTGATCTTCTAGTTACTAGACAGTTGATCTAACCACTAGGCTACCCCTCCACTCAAAAAAACTGCATTGACCTAAAAAAAGCCCAATGCACATCACAATGATAACTTGTCACAATTTACTGCATTGGGCATAAATGTCTCCCTTTGTCAGCGTGTGAGCAAGGATTGGCTCATGCATTGACAGGAAGGAGTAAATATAAAAAAATAAAGAATGCCAAAAAAATGTTGCGACCCACATGCCTTATCCCCACCCTGCAAAAACTCCAGGTAGTCTAGAGGGCACCAGACTTCTAATAACTACCCCACAAAATTCTCTGAGAGACTCTATGGTTTATTAAACTGCGGTAACGTTACAGACCACGTGTTATGTAACGTTAACGATCATTAGGTAATGTTAACGTGCGTTATGTAACGTTAACGTGCGTTAATGTTACTTAACGATTGTTAACGTCCCCGGCCGCGATAAACACCGCAGAGGGTGGAGAGAAGGCGGGGGCAGGGGTGGCCCAAGGGGGGTGCGGGGCCATGTGCGGAGACTTGGTGCGGGGCCTCATTTGCATAAGTGGCCTTATTTGCATAAATATTTGCATAATGTTACCATACACTAACTTTTAGTAAACATGTCTCTTAATGAGTGTATGGATAAAGAAAGACTAAAAGATTTCTACATTACTATAATCCAGTGCCAACCGCCAGGCACATTAGGAACTACTACAAACGCTGCCCATTTAGAACACATAGCAAACCCGCCGTATCCTGACAGCATTACCAGGACTCACAAAGCACCATACCCTACCTATCAAAAGGCAACACTGCAAATATTAAACCAATACATTTCAGAGAATGCTGGGGAAAGAGAACAAGTGGCAACGTCAAATAGGAATTACATAAACAGAATACCTCAGCTCAGTTACACATGCAGAACATAGACCATCAACAAACAAGGAATCACAATTTAGAAACAGGAAGGCAATAATTAAACTGGGAACCCCAAAAGCCAAACTTGGAATGTACAACAACACTGTAGAAATAAAACTATAAATTAATTTCCTCTTGTACCAAACAAAGCGCAGACGTTAATGATGCACATTTCCCAGAGCCTTCATATTCCAGTTAATAAATTCAAAATAAAGAGAGATCTTTCTACCTTTTGTGCATTTTTTTTCAGTTGCAATTGATCCAGCCACTTTCTTCTGGTTTCTTCATGTTTTCTGCTAACTCTCCATCGTCTGCTGTCCATTTGTCCTTTCTTCTCTCTTCTAGTTTTTTTTCCATTCTCTCTCTCTACATCTGCTTTAACATACTAATCTTTCTCCTATTGCTCTTTCCTCATTCCTATTTCATCCACACAAATTTTACCCCTCCATCCTCAATCCCCAATTACTCTCCCAATACCCGGCCAATTGTAGATTTTTCATCCTTCCTACACAAAATATTTTTCCCCTCTCCATTTTACTCTCCCAGCCCCATCCCATTCTAATCCTCCCTCAACATCAGCTCCCTTCTAGTTCCAGTCTCACCCAGCATCCATTCCCTTCTAGTCCCTGCTTCAGCCCATTTCCAGTCCTAGCCCCCCCATCAGCCCATTTCCAGTCCTAGCTCCCCCATCCATTTCCAGTCCAAATCCCTTCATCAGCTCATTTCCAATCCTAGCCCCCCATCAGCCCATTTCTAGTCATTTCCTAGCCCCACCATCAGCCCATGTCAAATCATAGCTCCCCTCCACTCAGCCCAATTCCAGTCCAAGCCCCCCCATGAGCCTACCTCCAGTTCTAGCCCCTCCATGAGTCCATTTCAATTAAAGCCCCCACCACAGCCCAGTTCCAGTCCTATCCTAGCTGTTCCATCAGCCCATGTTCAGTCCTAGCTCCCGTCCCGCACAGCCCAGTTCCATTCCCCGCCCCCTCCCCATCAGCTATTTGCAGTTCAAGCCTCCCCTTCCACTCAGCCCATTTCCAGTCCTAGCAGCCCCCCAACCCATTACCAGTCCTAGCCCCCCGTCAATCAACTTCCAGTCCTAACCCCATTACCCCATTTTCAGTTTAAGCCCCCCCTATAACCCATTACCAGTCCTAACCCCCCATCAGCCCATTTCCAGTCAGCCCCCCATAGCCCATTGCCAGTCCTAAACCCCCCCCATCAGCCCACAGCCCATTACCAGTCCTAACCACGTCAGCTCACCTCAAGTCCTAACCCCTCCCCATCAGCCCATTTCCTGTCCTAGCCCCGCATAGCCCATTATCAGTCCTAACCCCCCATAGCCCATTACCAGTCCTACCCCCCATCAGCCCACTACCAGTCTTAACCCCCCCCATAGCCCATTACCAGTCCTAACCCCCAATCACCCCATTTCCAGACAGCCCCCATTAGCCCACAGCCCATTACAAGTCTTAACCCCCCCATAGCCCATTACCAGTCCTAACCCCCCCCATCAGCCCACTACCAGTCTTAACCCCCCCATAGCCCATTACCAGTCCTAACCCCCAATCACCCCATTTCCAGACAGCCCCCATCAGCCCACAGCCCATTACCAGTCTTAACCCCCCATAGCCCATTACCAGTCCTAACCCCCCAATCAGCCCACTACCAGTCCTAACCCCCCATCACCCCATTTCCAGACAGCCCTCATCAGCCCACAGCCCATTGCCAGTCTTAACCCCCCCATAGCCCATTGCCAATCTTAACCCCCCCATAGCCCACTGCCAGTCCTAACCCCCCACCCCATTTCCAGACAGCCCTCATCAGCCCACAGCCCATTGCCAGTCTTAACCCCCCCATAGCCCATTGCTAGCCCTCATCAGCCCACAGCCCATTGCCAGTCTTAACCCCCCCCCATAGCACACTGCCAGTCTTAACGCCCCCCCATAGCCCATTGCCAGTCTTAACCCCCCCTCCCCATCCCACTGCCAGTCTTAACCCCCCCAGCCCATTCCCAGTCTTAACCCCCCCTAGCCCATTGCCAGTCTTAACCCCCCCCTCCCCAGCCCACTGCCAGTCTTAACCCACCCCAGCCCATTGCCAGTCTTAACCCCCAGTCTATAAAGTAATTTCCTCTTGCACTAAACAAAAACGCAAAGATGTTAGCAATACACACTTCCCAGACCAGACATAGTCCAGTTAATAAATTCAAAATAAAAAGTATTTTTCTACCTTCTGTTTGGGCGTTTTATTTTTCAGTTGCAATTGCTCCAGTCACTTTCTTCTGGTTTCTTCTTGTCTTCTGCGAGCTATCCATTTGTCCTTTCTTCTCTTTTAGATGTTTTCCATTCTCTCTCTATTTCTGCTTTAACATACTGATTGTTTCCCTTTTGCTCTTTCCCCCAATTCTTTCCTTATTCCTTTATCATCCATTTAAATTTCACCCTTCCATTCTCAAGCCCCTCTTACTCTCCCAATACCCAGCCCATCATATACTTTTCTTCCACACAAAATATTTTTTCCCCTCTCCATTCTCATTCCCCATCTATTCTAGTCCTCCCCCAAAATCAGTTCCCTTATAGTTCTAGACCCACCCAGCATCCACTCCCTTCTAATCCCATTCTCCCATGCCCCACATCAGCCCATTTCCAGTCCTATTCCAGCTCTTCATCAGCCCATTTCCAGTGCTAGCCCTCACATCACAGACCATTTCCAGTCCTAGCCCCCCCCCCCATCACAGCCCATTTACAGTCCAAGTCCCCCATCACAGCCTATTTCCAGTCCTAGGCCCCCCATCACATCCCATTTGCAGTCCGAGTCCCCCCGCACCATCACAGCCCATTTGCAGTCCTACCCCCCCCCCTCACCATCACAGTCCATTTGCAGTCCTAGCCCCCCTAATCACAGCCTATTTCCAGTCCAAGTTCCCCCTCCCTCCACCATAGCCCATTTCCAGTCCAAGTTCCCCCCCCCATAGCCCTTTTCCAGTCCAGGTCCCCCTCCCCATCACAACCCATTTCCAGTCCATGTCCCGCCCCATAGCCCTTTTCCAGTCCAGGTACCCCTCCCCTTCAACACCTATTTCCAGTCCATGTCCCACCCCCCCACATAGCCCTTTTCCTGTCCAGGTCCCCCTCACCATCACAGCCCATTTCTTTCCAGTCCAATGCCCCCCATAGCCCTTTTACAGTCCTGGTCCCCCCCCCCTTCACAACCCATTTCCAGTCCAAGTCCCCCTAATCACAGCCTATTTCCAGTCCAAGTTCCCCCTCCCTCCACCATAGCCCATTTCCAGTCCAAGTTCCCTCCCCATAGCCCTTTTCCAGTCCAAGTTCCCCCCCCAGAGCCCTTTTCCAGTCCAAGTCCCCCCCCATAGCCCTTTTCCAGTCCAGGTCCCCCTCCCAATCACAACCCATTTCCAGTCCCTGTCTCCCCCCCCCCCCCCCAGCCCTTTTCCCTTCCATGTCCCCCTCCCCATCAAAACCCATTTCCCGTCCATTTCCCCCCCCCCCCCCCTCACATAGCCCTTTTACAGTCCAGGTCCCCTCCCATCACAGCCCATTTCTTTCCAGTCCAAGTCCCCCCCCCCCATAGCCCTTTTCCGGTTCAGCCCCCCCCCCCATCACAACCCATTTCCAGTCAAATTCCCCCTCCTAGCCCTTTTCCAGTCCAGGCCCCCTCCCCCCATCACAGCCCAGGCAGTCCTTGGCCTCCCCCCTCCCAAAACCGCGGCTGTCTGAGGCTTTAGAGGGAGCCGGGGAAGCCCGCGCGAGGCCGCGGCTCCCTCTGAACAGCCGCCAGCGTGAAGAGCCATTTCCTTCACGCTGGCGGCTGTTCCTGTGAAGCCGCGATTGGTGGGAA
This sequence comes from Ichthyophis bannanicus, assembly GCA_033557465.1. Taxonomy (NCBI): domain Eukaryota; kingdom Metazoa; phylum Chordata; class Amphibia; order Gymnophiona; family Ichthyophiidae; genus Ichthyophis; species Ichthyophis bannanicus. The sequence goes on along the minus strand of CM066034.1, from coordinate 650,104,013 downwards.
AGGTTAAAGGGCATTGCCCTTTAACCTTTCCCAGCATTCACGGCTTCACAGGAACAACCGCCAGCGTGAAGGAAAAGGCTCTTCACGCTGGCGGCTGTTCAGAGGGAGCCGGGGCCTCGCGCGGGCTTCCCCGGATCCCTCTGAAGCCGTCCGGGTTGGGAGAAAAGCCGGTTTTTTTGCTCTGGCCGCTCCCGATCTTGCGTCCAGAGCAAAAAAACCGGCTTTTCAAGGGCCGGTTTTGCCTCTGCGCCGGCAGCCGGCCTGGCCATGGAAAAACCGGCCAGGCCGGCTGAAAACCGGCCAGTTGGCAACCCTAGTCTCGCCCCAGAGAACCAAAAGAAAATCCAGAGGTAAAGCTTTTAATCTTTGCTACTGTTTTCCTAAAGCCAAGTTAAGAGAAGAACCTTGGGAGGGAGAGTCTCCTTACCTAAAGCACAAGCCAAAGCCAAAGTTAAAAGACAGTTTGAGCAAGGACAGAACTTTTAGAGGAAAGCATTATAAAGAAAATGTTTTTAAACCTCTAGAGGAAGAGATGCCATCATGGTATTCCACCACACAGAACCGTAGGCCCAAACAAACTGCTAAGTCCTGGGAAGCAGTGAGCCAAACCCACATAAAGGACACCTATCTTGACTCTTCAGAACAGTCAGAAGAGGCCATGCAGGTGGAATCCGTACATGAAGATCTTGATAGCCCTATGGAATGTGCATATTGTGCCGTGAGCAGAGGCGTAGCGTGGGGGGTGCAGGGGGGGCCGGCCGCACCGGGCGCAACATGGGGGGGCGCGCTCGCACTCGCAGCTCTCTGCAGTGCTGGCTGCGGGCGGGTGGACGCGCGCGCGTTCTCTCCCCGCCGCCGCCTCCTTCTCCTCATTCACCTGTTCGCCAGCATCCCTTTCGCGCGCCGGTCCCTCCGCTGTGCGCGCTCGCGGCGGAGGTGCGCTCTTTATGACAGGTGGCGGCGCGTGCGCGCGCGCTCTCGGGCGACGAGAGTCCAGAACGGGGAAGGAACAATGGCAGCGGCGCGCGCCTCCTCCCGCACGGGCAGCGCAAGCTGAGGAAGGGGGGGCGGGAGAGTGAAACCCGGGGGAATGCACGCACCCGCCCATCCCCCCCCTCCCCTCGCGGGGGCGCAAATTACTTGCCTTGCCCCGGGTGCTGACAACTCACGCTACGCCACTGGTCGTGAGTGATATAGAGTCACTCCCGAGCCCTTTGGAGTGAATGAAGCAATATTGTTTTGGTAGCTTTTATGCTGTGAAGTTAACAGTTTCTGGTTGTTTTTCTTGTGCTTACAAAAAGCTGCTGTAAGGACTTGTTTTGCTACGTCTACCAATGTGTTTATCCTATGTTCTGAACCCTTAGTGCAAAAAAGGGAAAATAAAGCCTTTTTCTTTTTCCCTCCACTTTTGTGCAAGACTGTATTCTCTTTGGGAGTTGGCAACGAGGCCGGCACAAAGCACTGGCCCTTGACCCTCGCACCTGGCCAATCCCAATCACAAACATCTTAGTGGCCCCGGGCCCAGCCCTTCGGTGGAAAAACTACGCCGCCACCAGGAGGGGCTGGCGCCGCGGCAGGGCGACAATGTATGCCCCCATGCCCCAGACCCCGCTCACTAGGCGACCACCTACCCATACAGTGGATGGCCTGGGACTGCAAGCTACCAGCACCAACAGAATATGGCCATGGCAGCATGGCAGGGGGTGTGTGAGCCCGTGCTGGAGGGGCACTGGCACCTGCCTGCAGTGGACCTACGCCATGCCCTGTACCAGTACGTGGTGTGCAGTGCAACATACAAAGTCTGGCTGAGGAAAAGTACAGGTAGCCCCAGGGACCACCATGCATCTGTGGCAACAGTGTGGTGCAGTACACCCAGCCAGTTTGTCTAGAAACAGAGGGTCACAGGTTCAATCCCCACCTGTGGTTCCTGAAGAGCATGTCCCTATGTTTCACCCTACAATGCAGATACAACAGCAACATGTGCAAAGCCCAAAGCAGCGGCGAACAGGGGTACAAACACCCACTCACACAGGCTCCACAATCCAAAGATGCATGGAGAGTCAGGCTGTTGGTCCTAGCATTGAGCTGCAGTTATCACCAGAGCACTATTACTACCTCCTGCACAGTTTAGCAAAGTCAGCACTGTGATCAGGACCAGTGTGGCAGGCAGGATTACCAACCACCCCTATCTTTGCACAATGCTTCAATAGGAGTGTGTGTGTGTATGTCTATCCATTGTTTTGTGGCTGCCCACACCTCACCGGGCTCACAATGTCCCACTGTTACCAGCGTTAGCCTGACTATGTGCATAATGAGGAGCAAGGTGTCATGGGTATGGTCCGGACAGGGCGGATTGGCCAGGATGCATCTTCACAGGGTGTGAGGCAATGACTGTCTGCAGTTAGACTGTGCATGGTTGGAGCACCTATAAGGTGCAGTCTGACTGTGCTGTCTGCTGGTGACTGGTAGACAGTGGTGTGAGCTAACCCCATCATTGCTGCTGGTATACCATTGCCCCAGCCACAGGTATGGCTCTGGCCCACCAACCCTGGAGGGCTGTTGTATACCAGTAGGATGGAGGTTGTTTCACAGGGGCTGGGGCACCTGTCCCTTACCTACAAAAGGGTGATGTGTGCCCTTTGGGTATGTAGTGTATACCACTTTGACCTATAAAGGCACTGCTACACAAACCTTATGCAAGTCTGGAAACCCCTCTGCCCTGATAACAGGTGGCCATGTCAGCCAGACCCAAACACAGAGTACACACTAATCTGGGTGGTGTCTGGTCCCAGAGGGCCACATGTGACTGCAGGATAAAGATGGACACCGAATTACCTTCAGCTGCACTGTAAGTAACACCTATCACACACTGTTAGTGATGGGGATGTACAGCAGGGCCTATCTCTAGCACCACATGTACTGCGGACCTAGTGCTGGGCACTCATCCTATCCCTCAGGGAGAACACAGAACCTGCACAATGTCATTGCATCATGGGTACTGGTGGGGTTACCCTATCCTGGCACTCAGAGAAGACAGTTTCTGCAGTGACCTGCAGTCCGTCTGTACCCAGCCATTGCTGTGACATACAACACGGAGGTATAGCCTACTGGTTAATGCGATGCCATTTTCAGCAGTGTTCATGGGTTCGATTCCCCATTGTTCCCTTCTCTCATGCCTGTCCTACTCAAATAGTGTGCATGCCTGTAACAGTCATATTTTTGCAGATTTGTGCTGCCAGCCCATAAAACCCTTGCCACAATTGCCAACATTCCCTCGGTCCGTCTATCTGCATCTGTCAGCTGTGTAGAGTCCTGTCTGCCTGTGCAGGCTGTCACCCCATGTCCTGCACTGCTACCCTTTCCTGCATTGCGCCTCTTCATGCTTGCCTTGCCTGTGCCTGATCTGCATGGCACCACCACTCCTCTGTCCACCCATCATTGTAACTATCCTGCCACCTCCGCCTCCACTGAGGGAAGGTATTCCCATCATCTGCCCCCAACTGTCTTTCCAGTACTTTACATTGCCAAAACCCTGTGCTGTTGTACAGTTGCCGCTACCATGTTTGTCATCAGTACTGGCAGCCACATGGGATGCCCTCAGATATGACAGGTCCAGTGCCTCCCAGCTCTACCTCCTTCACTCACCTGTTCATTGCCTTTCCTGAGTGCTCTATCTAGTGTTAGGGCTACATCTGTCTCTGATCCCCACAGGTCATGCATGCCATCCTTAAGCACCTTGCAGCGCTTAGGCCATGCTAACCTAGGGCACAATAACCTTGTTGGGCCACCTTAACCTATGGTTCCGTAACCCAGGGTGCCCTCTAAGGTGCCTTGTCCAGGGGTGCCTAATGCGGCACTTAGCCTAAGGAGCCCTACTGTATAGGGCACCTTACAAGGCAACTTATAGGGCACCTAACAAGGCACCTTATAGGGCACCTAACAAGGCACCTTATAAGGCCCCTAACAGGGCACCTTATAAGGCACCTAACAAGGCACCTTATCAGGCACTTTACTTATAAGGTGTCTTATGAGGCGCCTTGTAACGCGTGTTAGTTTGTAACAAGCGTTGCCTGATATGGCATGCTGTAACGATGCACCGCCCACGCCTTTATATGGGCATCTGTACCTTTACCGTGGAACCTAACGCGAATGACATTACCGCAGTTTACTAAACATACCCCTATGTTGTTAGACCCCCCTCCCCCGAGCAATATTACTTATCTGATTCTGAGAGACATCCAGTAGTGCTATTCACTTTGCACCATCCTCTTGGAAAATAACAGCACCAATCCCCTAGCAGTGAATCAGAATGCACCATTACAGTCTTCCAGATAAGGAATTGCTTCCTTTATTTCTGTGATTTGTCCGTCCTCCTGACAATACTCATGCTGGTTTATAAAATAGAATGCATAATCCAAAAAACATAATACAAAACATAAACATTGCATAAATACATTCAAATACATATAACATTAAAAACAATAAGATAAGAGAAAACAGGTTATGCACCTAGGAAAGAACAACCCAAACTATGGTTACACGATGCAAGGTTCCACATTAGAAATCACCAACCAAGAAAAAGATTTAGGTGTCATCATGGATAATATGTTGAAACACTCTGCCCAATGTGCAGCAGTGGCCAAGAAAGTAAGTAGAATGCTAGGAATTATAAGGAAAGGAATGGAGAATAAAACCAAGGATATTATAATGCCTCTGTATCGTTCCATGGCATGGCTGAACCTTGAATATTGTGTCCAATTCTGGTTGCCATATTTTAAAAAGGATATGGCGGAAAAGGTACAGAGAAGAGCCACCAAAATGGTAAAGGTCATGGAAGGATAGCCCTATGAGGAAAGGCTTAAAAGGTTAGGGCTTTTTATATTTATTTATTTATTTAAATTGATTTCTATACCGCCTTTTCCTACAATCAAGGCGGTCTACACAGCAAACAATCAACAAGATACAGTGTCTAGTGTGCGCATGCTTTGAGCAGTGAGTGTGTGTGTGTGTAGATGGTCATTGATTCTTGGTGAGCTATTTACAATGTGCGCTATTTACAATACTATGTACATCAGGACTTTAATAATATAATCGTGTCACTAGGATGGGGTGTTGAGTTGGGGTATTGTCTGTTGCACAGTTTAAGTGATGTCACCGTAGTGCTCTATGAAGAGGGTCGTCTTTAACGGTTTCCTAAAGTCCTTAATGTCTGTTGTTGACCATAGATCATCAAGGAGGGCATTCCAGATTGTTGGTGCCGCCTTTGATAAGGCTAGTTTTTCGGTGTCCTTGCATACCTTGTTGATGTCTTTAGGTGTGTTGACACGGTTTGATGTGCCTTGCCTCCTCGGTCTTGTGCTGCTATTGGGTTGTATGAGTGGGTGTAGGCTGAAAGCTGAGGACTGTTGCTTGATTTTGAATATGTTGATGATTGTCTTGTATCTGATGTGGGAGCTGATTGGTAGCCAGTGGAGATCTTTTAGGGTAGGTGTGATGTGTTCTTGTCTTGTGGTGCCAGTTATTATGCATGCTGCTGTGTTTTGCATCAGTTGCAGTGGCCTGAGTGTCTGTTTTGTTAGGCCAAGATAGATTGGGTTGCAGAAGTCTAGGATTGGGGTTATTAGTGCCTGACAGACTGTGCGGAAGTGTTCCTGAGAGAGGAGGGGTTTGAGGCGCCGGACTAGTCTCATCCTGTGGTATGCATTTTTGGTGGTTCTGCTGATGTGGGACTGAAGGTTCAGTTCTTTATCCAGGGTCACTCCGAGGTATTTCACTTCTGGTTGTATGGGTATGGTTGTGTTGTATATCTTGATGTTGCGAGGAGGGATAAAGTCGGAGTTTCGTGTGACGATTAGAGCCTCGGTCTTGCTGTAGTTTATGTTCAGGTTGTTGTCTTGAAACCAGCTGTTCATGTGCATGAGACATTCTGTTATCTTGGTGTAGTCTGGGTTGCCGAGGGTGATTGGTGTGTATATCATTATGTCATCTGCATAGATTGTGTATTTTATCCTGTGTTCTTTTATGATGCTGCATATTGGCTGGATGTAGAGGTTAAATAATAGTGCTGATAGGGCGGATCCTTGAGTTACGCCTTGCATGACCTTTATGGGTCAGGATGTGTTGGGACCGATCTTGACCTGTATCTGTCTGTCCATTAAGTAGGAGTGGAACCATCTCAGTGTGACTCCGTGTAATCTGATGTTCTGTAGTCTTGCTAGTAGAGTTCCATGGTCCACTGTGTTGAATGCTGATGAAATGTCAATGAAGATCATGAGTATTCCTTTCTTTCTGTTGTCTATGAGGTGTAGTATGTCGTTAAATAGGTATAGCAGGAGTGTTTTGACTCCGTGGTTGGGGCGGAAACCGTGTTGGTTGAGGTCCAGTTGTACGTGGTTGTTGATGTGTTCTTGTAGCTGATGTTGTACCGCTTTCTCAATAATCTTTGCCAGTAGAGGGATGCTTGAGATAGGTCTGTAGGCTGCTGGGTTGTTCTTGTTGAGTGGTGATTTCTTCGGGGTTGGTCTTATTGTGGCGAGTTTTAGCTGGTCAGGCATGATTCCTCGGGTTAGTGAACTGTTCACCATGTTGCATATGGGGTGGATGAAGTTTGACTTTGTCGCCTTAATCCATGTAACTGGGCATGGGTCTGTTGGGGCCGCGCTTGTGTTGAGTGCGGTGATGATGTGTGAGAACTGCTCTGTGGATGGGTTGCTGAATTTGTCCCAAGTTTTTCTTGAGGGGGTGGCTGGTTTGGTGCTTGTGTCTGTTTTCCGTTGTGAAGCTGAATGGAATTTTTCTTGGATATGGTCTGCGAATGCTTGTGGGTCTATTTGCACTTCGCTCTCGGTTTTCTGTTCCTTGGTGAGGGTTTTCACAATTTCGAAGAACTCTCTCGGTTTGTTGTTTGATTTGAGTATGATGTTGGTGTGGTATTCTTTCTTCGTTTGGTTGATGAGTTTGTTGTATTCTTTTTGTCTTGTTAGGTATAGTTCCTGATTGTTGGGAGACTTGGTGTGTCTCCATCACCGTTCTAACTTCCTGAATTCCCTCTTCTCATTCCATATGATTTTTGAGTACCAGGGTGTGTGATGTGCTTTGGTGCAGCGAGCTTTCTTGGGTCTGCATTAGGTGGCTTTGGCAGCAGCATTGATGATGCTGTTCCATTTTCTGATTTGTTTTTCTAGATCCTCTTTTTCCGTGTTCAGGTGGGGTAGCGTGTCCTGTAGAAATTGGTCCCTGTCGAAGCCTTTAAATCTTCTTTGTGCTGGCGGGTTGTACAGGTTCTCATCGTGGTTTTGCCCTTGTGGCATAATCTTTATTTTGATTATGTGATGGTCTGACCACTGTACAGGTGTGACATCGGGTGTTGATATGTTACCGCTGTCCATTAGAAAGTTGGGTGTGAATATGAGGTCTGGTGATGATCTGTGTCTGTGTGTCAGGGTATTGATCAGTTGGGTGTATTGTAAGGATCCCATAGCTTGTAGGAAAGCTTCTGCATCCTTTGTGTTGGTTGATTTTAGCTTGAAGTCTCCTAATAGTAGCAGAGGTTTGTGATTTGTGTTAACAGCACAGACCTCTTCTAGAGGAGGCTAGTTCATCTGGTGGCACATTTGGGGCTCTGTAGGTGAGGCATAGGGCCATCCGTTTGTTTTCCACAGTGATGGTGTTGCATTGGTTTGTGTTTGAGGCACTTCTTGACTTGAGCCTTAGGCTGTTTTTTGCGATGATCAAGACCCCTCCTCCTCTCCGTTGTGTGTGTGGGAAGTTGAATGCTGAGTAGGTGGATGGTACTAATTGCTTAAGTAGTATGTTAACAGTGGGGGTGAGCCATGTTTCTGTGAGGTATAGTATGTCAGGTCGCTGATCTTCTATGTGGTCTGCTATTGTGTTAATTTTGTTTTGTATGGATCTGGCATTGATAAGCTCTATTGTGATTGTAGCTGGGTTGTTAATGGTCTCTGTGCTTTGTTTGAGTTTGTGTGCATGTTGGACTTGTGCCTGCTTTGCCTCTTGTGCTTGTGTGTGTTCCAGTGTGTATACTGGGGGTGTGTGTAGAGCAGTGCTGGATGCCATGGAGTGTTTGTTAGTAGGTTGTGGTTGGTTGCCTGAGGTGGTAGGAGTTGGGTGAGGAGGAGGATAATGGGCAATATCATGGTTGTGTACATGTTTTATCCGTCAGACGTTAGTGGATGTCTGCACTTACTTTGCTATGCTGGTGTTGGGTTTCGTTGTTTTGTTGGTTGTGGTCGCCTGCTTCTGGTGGATTTGTTGCAGCTGTTGGTTGTGGTTGCTTCTGTGGCCGCGCCTAAGGGCCATGCCAAAGGGCCCTCTGGCAAGGCCCTCAGGTATGGGCCTGCCAGGCGTGGGTGCGCCCTGCAGGGCCTCCGCTTTTAAAGGTGCTCCCACTGCCACGATTGGACAGGAGCTTCTGAGCAGGAGGATTTTATGCTCAGGCACTCTTTCCCAATCGGGGGAGCTTCAATGTCTGGTGGGTGGGTGGTGGAGGAGCAGCGGTGCCTGTTCTGCAGAGCCGCCGCTTTTAAAGGTGCTCCCACTGCTCCGATTGGGCAGGAGCTTCTGAGCGGGAGGATTTCCCGCTCAGGCGCTCTTCCCCGATCGGGGGAGCTTCAAAGTCTGGCGGATGGGTGGTGGAAGACCAGCGGTGCCTGTTCTGCAGGGCCACCGCTTTTAAAGGTGCTCACACTGCCCCGATTGGGCAGGAGCTTCTGAGCAGGAGGATTTCAGAACAGGCACCGCTGCTCCTCCACCACCCACCTGCCGGACTTTGAAGCTCCCCTGATTGGGGAAGAGCGCCTGTCATACAGGGTCCTTAGCCTCTAACAAATGCTCTATCACAAAACATTACTAGCCATAGACCCATACAACCATCCCTATGAACCCATAGGAGTTCAGTATTTGAAGAATTTAGTTGTAATCTGTTTGCAACCATCCAACTTTTCATTGCCACTAAACAATTGAGAAGATTCTTCCATTGATCATCATGGTAAGATTCTAAGAGGAAATAACAAAAAAAATCCATCCACCCCTCTATATCTAAAAATTAGTAAGAAAAATAAGAGGAAAAAGCAAACAACTATCAAAACTCCTTTAAAAAAAAGCCTCTAGGAGACATCAAATCACGAATGGCTAGGATACATTCTTTTTTAAGTCCTGCCGTTCTCCCTTTCATCATCTGTCTACTGGTTCAAAACAGTTTTCAATTCTTGTCCATTTTTATCATTTTTTTTTTAAATTTTGAGACCTTCTTCTCAAACACATATTTCAGCTGAAAAAGTAGTTTCTAATTCTGTACATACTCTAGTAAAACATAACCAGTCTTTACAATAAGAATCTTTTCAATAAGCACATGTAATCATAAGAACCAAATCAATCACAAAAGCAGCATAACCCTTAGCCCAGGTCTCCATTTTTCATGACCAGATTCATCTTATTTCTCCTCTATAGCAGACCTGACATTGATGTTTCAGCAAACACATTTTCTTCAGGGATCCGCACATCTCTCCATCTAGTCTATGTGGGGCAAAATGTCTATTAGGCTTCTACAAGAGATGAAACAAGCGCTTTGAATAACGACTGCACCACGTTATCTTCAATTTAAAATCCAAATGTGTCCCACCCCTTATTGTTGTTGTTGTTGTTGTTGTTAAGTGCCATCGAGTTGATGTCGACTCATGGTGATCCTCTGGATAGTGCACCTAAACTATGTTTGGTCTTCAGTCAGGTGGCTCATTATTGATAGAGTTGCACCCATAACTGCTGTTATTGTATCGATACATCTCATTGCTGGCCTTCCTCTTTTGCGTTGACCTTCTACCTTACCAAGCATTATGTCTTTCTCTAATGATCTCTCTCTTTGCATGATGTGTCCAATGTATGAAAGTCAAAGTCTTGTCATCTGAAATTCTAAGGAAAGCTTAGGTTTGATCTTCTTTAGTGCGGACTGGTTTGTTCTTCAGGCAGTTCATGATATACACAGTATTCATCGCCAGCACCATAATTTAAAGGCTTCAATTTTCTTCTTGTCTATCTTTTTCACTGTCCAAGTTTCACATCCATATGTTGTTACTAAAAAAACCTTGGCTTGGACAAGTCAAATTTTTGCATGGAAAAATACATCTCTGCTCTTGAGAATCTAGAGCCTTCATAGCCATTCTACCAAGAGCAATGTGTCATCGGATTTCTTGACTGCTTATCCTTTCTTTATTACTTCTTCAATTTCTTCTCCATCAATGATGAACTTGTTGATTTTGTCAGTTGTCAGGATCTTTGTCTTCTTGATGTTAAGGTACAGGCCATTTTAAGACTATGGGGTATGTGTACTAAACTGTGGTAACGTTACAGATCGCGCATTAGGTAACGTTACCGTGCATTAGGTAACGTTGCCGTGTGGTGCGTAAGCGTTCCGCGGCACGGTACACACCACAGAGGGAGGAGAGAGGGCAGATACCAGGGGTCAATGGGCTGGGAGTGGGCGGGGAGAGGCTCCTGCACACTAATGCGCTGAACTGAAGGGCTGAATCCTACCGCGAATGAAAACCTGCCATTAGATGCACATTTGAAGGAGAGAGAAACCATTTCAGTGTCAGCAATGTACAGCCTAGGCAGGGAGCCAGAGAAAGGTGATAGTAGTGCTCCATCTGCAGCAATAGTATAGTGGCCAAGTATGAAAGGCCACTATGGTGATGGTGCAAATGGGGCATAGGGATAATGCAGGCGGGTCATGCAGTGGGGGCAGCTGGGGCACAGGGTGAACTAGGCCATCGCCCTGGTGGCACATAGGAACATAGAAACTGGAAATCAGCAGGACAGCAGCTGCCCAGGGCCAAACATGCCCAGTAGTCCATGTTCCACAGTGTCCCATCCAGGGGACATTACCCAGCAATTACCCCAAAAGTCAAACAGGTACCACTATGCCTGTAATAGGGCAAGCAGTGCACATCTGGGGACCACACTAACAAGGGTCCATAGACCACACCCTGGATGGGTCTCAAACAGTTTGTAGACCCAGATAACTAAACACACTATATGGCAGCTCCTAGTAAGGCATTGCAGGGTATGCCCATACGTTGTCGGAAACATATATACACCCAGTAGGCTAAACTGGGTACAGTCAGCAGTAACAACACACTACACCTACATCTACCCAGTCCACCCTAGCCAATAGTTGCTACAGCACCAGCCTGACATCCCCCCAACCATCACTCCCCCATGTGGAAGGGACATAACATTGATAGGCAGTGATGGGGGGAATCTATGGATGCCCATATATGCCTCGCCACCCCAAAACACACACCCTAGGCACCCGCCTACCTGCACAGTGAATGGCCTGGGACCGCACACAACCAGCACCGACAGCATATGGTCATGTCGGCATGGCAGTGAGGGTGTGTTTGTGCTGGAGGGAGCAGTGCCACCCACCTGCAGTGGACCTAGATCATGCCCTGTACCAGTATGTGGTCTGCAGTGCAACAGAAAAGGTCTGCCTGAGGAAAGTAAGGGTAGCCCCGGGGATCACTATTCCTCTGTGTCAATAGTGTGGTGCAGTACATACAGCCAATGTGTCCAGATGCAGCAGGTCACAGGTTCAAGTCCCTGCTGTGGATCCTACAGAGCATCTCCCCAAATTTTACCCTTCAATGCAGATACAACATCAACATGTGCAAACCCCAAAGCTGTGTCGAACAGGAGTCAAAATAACCACTCACACAGGCTCCACTATCAAAAGCCTCATGGAGAATCAGGCTGTTGGCCCCAGCATGGAGCTGCAGTTATCAGCAGAGCACTACTACTACCCCCTGCACAGTTTAGCAATGTCGGCATTGTGATCAGGACCAGTGTGGCGATCAGGACCAGTGTGGCGAGCAGGATTGCCAACCACCCCTATCATTGCACAATGCTGCAATAGGGGTGTGTGTATGTCTATCAGTTGTTTTGTGGCTGCCTACACCGCTCTAGGCCCACAATGTCCCACTGTTACCAGCGTTAGCCTGCAAATGTGCATAATGAGGAGCAAGGTATTGTGGGTATGGCCCAGACAGGGCGGGTTGGCAGGATGCATCTGCACAGGTTGTAGGGCAATGGCTGGGACACTGTAGTGCCCGACCACCACCTGCATGGACAGGGTGGCCACAGCATGGCATGCTGTGAGGTCACTCTCACCCTGATCGAGCAGTGACCATGGCATGTCTATGCTCCCACATAGTGCGCCACATTATTTGTCTTTGGTTATGCCTGTGTGTTTCCAGTTCTGGGGCTCAATCTCTGAGATGCCTGCTTGGTGTCTGTGCTGTACATCCCATCTCTGGGTGTATAGTGTTCTCCTGTGAGTATTCACTATGGACTGGCTAGTTGACTATCTGCAGTTAGTCTGTGTATGGTTGGAACACCTTGTAGGGTGCTGAAGGTGCAGTCTGACTGTGCTGTCTGCTGTTGAGTGGAAGATCGTGGTGTGGGGCAGTTGATGTTTACTGCTGATCTGCTGCAGTCATAGGTATGGCTCTGGCCCACCAGCCCTGGAGGGCTGTCCTCTACCAGCAGGACTGTGGTTGTTTGTTCTACAGCCAGGGCTCAGACACCTGTCCCTCCATTCCCTCACCTACAAAATGGGTGATTGTGGGTCCTTTGGGGTATGTAGTGTATATCACTTTAACCCGTAGAAACAGTGCTACATCCCTCTCATGCAAGTCTAGACAACCCTCTGCCCTGATAACAGGTGTCCATGGCAACCAGACCCTAACACTGGTTATGCACTAATCTGGGTGGTGTCTGGTCCCACAGGGCCACATGTGACTACAGAACACAGAAGAGAGCTTTCTGGTTACATTTGGAACCCAGCAGAGAGCTTGTAGGGTACATTTAATAGTCACTCAGGGCCTAGCATCAGAAAAGTACTTTTAGTTTTAAAACACAGAAGAGAGCTTTCTGGTTAAATTTAGAACCCAGCAGAGAGCTTGTAGTTTAAATTTCATAAGAAGTTAGAGCCTAGCAGCAGCTAAGAGCTATAATTTAAATCAAATCAGAATTTAGCTTACCTCAGCAGCACAAGACAGGGTACTGTGTAGCAACCCTCTTTTAATAAGTGTCATTTCCCACCCACCCCTGGGATAATCATAGCTTTATAGGTACTTACACATCTTAAAAGACAGGAGGTGCTTTCAGGTGAAGCTCATTACCCAAATCAGTCATACATTAAGGACCTGAGATTAATTAAGCTTCAGGTGAACAAGGTATATTAAACGTATTAGGTACAGTTTTATTGGTATAAATACCCATAGCAACCCCTAGTAAGTAAGAACTTAAAGATCTAGACACAAACTTAAAACTAAGATGCAGACAGCAGTCCAGCAGCGGGATGGGGGCTGTCTTTTGCATTGAGTGTCACATGTATGATTTTCTCCCAGTTGGTGAGAGGTCTTACGTGTGCACTAGGTGCAAGGAGCTCTTTGCTCTCAGGGAACAAGTCCGTTCTCTAGAAGCTAAAGTAGCAGACTTGGAAAACATAAGACAGACAGAGAGGTACATAGACGAGACCTACAGGGATATAGTCCTGAAGTCCCACCTCCAGTCTGGCAGCACCCCTGTTGCCATGGAGGAGAGAGGTCACGTGACAGGAGAGCATCACCCTGGTGTGGCAGGAAGTGATCCTGTAGCTAGCACCTGTCCTCCAGGTGATGTAAAGCCCTCTCGCACCGAGGACGTTTCTCCAGGGCCATGTGCCCATGAGGGAAGGGTTAGGACAGCCGTTATAGTTGGTGATTCAATCATTAGGCATGTAGATAGCTGGGTGGCTGGTGGACGTGAGGATTGCCTGGTAACATGCCTGCCTGGTGCGAAGGTAGCGGACATCACACGCCAACTAGATAAGGTCTTAGATAGTGCTGGGGAGGAGTCTGCTGTCTTGGTACATGTCGGTACCAATGACATAGGAAAATGTGGTAGGGAGGTTCTGGAGGCAAAATTTAGGCTTTTAGGTAGGAAGTTGAAATCCAGAACTTCCATGGTAGCATTCTTCGAAATGCTTCCTGTTCCACGCGCAGGACCCAAAAGGTAGGCAGAGCTCCGGAGTCTCAATGCATGGATGAGACAATGGTGCAGAGATGAGGGGTTTGGATTTGTTAGGAACTGGGGAACATTCTGGGGAAAGGAGGGGCTCTTCCAAAGGGATGGGCTTCACCTTAACCGGGATGGAACCAGGCTGCTGGCATTAACCTTTAAAAAGGAGATAGAGCAGCTTTTAAACTAGATATTAGGGGAAAGCTGACAGTCGCCGAAGAGCGGATGGTTCGGAAGAATGTATCCTTGAAGGATACTACCAAAAGCAGAGAGGTTCCACAAAAGAGTAAAGTAGCCCAAATGCCCTTGAGTATGGAGCAGACAGAGCTTAAAGATCCCAATTTACCCATGTCTAACAATAGCCAAATTAACATGAATAAAATACATTCTCTAAAATGCTTGTATGCAAATGCTAGAAGTCTAAAGAATAAGATGGGAGAGTTAGAATATATAGCACTAAATGAAAGGTTAGATATGATTGGAATATCAGAGACATGGTGGAAGGAGGACAACCAGTGGGACACTGTGATACCTGGGTACAAACTATATCGTAATGATAGAGCTGATCAAATTGGTGGAGGGGTTGCGCTCTATGTTAGAGAGGGCATTGACTCAGAAAGGATTAAAGTTTTGCAGGAAACAAAATCTGCTGTAGAATTTATATGGATTGAAATTCCATATAAAAGGGGGAAGGCAATGGCAGTGGGGGTGTACTATCGAGCACCTGGCCAGAATGACCAAATGGATGATGAAATGCTCAAAGAAATCAAGGAAGCTAACAAAAGTTACAGCGCAGTAATAATAATGGGTGATTTAAATTACCCCGGTATCGACTGGGTCAGTGTCACGTCAGGACATGCTAGGGAGATAAAGTTCCTAGATGAAATAAATGACTGCTTCTTGGAGCAGCTGGTTCATGAACCAACCAGAGGGAAAGCCATATTAGACCTAGTCCTTAGTGGAACACCAGATCTAGTGCAAGAGATAAGGGTGTTGGGGCCACTTGGCAATAGTGATCATAGCATGATCGCCTTTGATTTAATTAGTGGAGGAGGGATAGTAAGGAAATCCACAGTACTACCTTTTAACTTTCGAAAGGGAGACTATGATAAAATGAGGAAAACAGTTAAGAAAAAACTAAAAGGAGCAGTTGCAAAGGTTAAAGACGTACATCAAGCTTGGGTGTTGTTGAAAAATACTATCTTGGAAGCCCAGACCAGCTGTATTCCACGCTTTAAGAAAAGTGGAAGGAAGTCCAAAAAACTGCCAGCATGGTTTAAAGGTGAGGTCAGAGAGGCTGTTGTTGCCAAAAAAGCATCTTTCAGGAAATGGAAAAAAGAGCCAAACGACGAAACCTGGAAACAGCACAAGCACTGGCAAGTCAAATGCAAGGCATTGTTAAGGCAGGCAAAGGGAGAATTTGAGAAGAAGCTTACTGCAGAAGCAAAAACGTGAAATAAAGACCTTTTCAAGAACATTCGTAGCAAAAAACCTGTGAGAGAGTCAGTTGGTCCATAAGATGATAAAGGGGTTAAAGGAGCACTAAGAGGCGACAAGGCGATAGCGGAGAGACTGAATGAATTCTTTGCTTCGGTCTTTACTGAGGAAGATGTAGGGATGTTACCCATGACTGAAGTGGTATTTAAAGGTGCGGAAGAATTGAAGGAAATATCGATACATCGGGAAGATGTCTTACAACTATTAGATAAACTGAAGAGTAGCAAATCACCTGGGCCGGATGGTATACATCCAAGGGTGTTGAAAGAACTGAAATATGAGATTGCAGACCTGCTATCAGTAATCTGTGAACTATCATTAAAATCATCTCTAATACCTGAAGATTGGAGGATCGCCAATGTAACACCAATTTTTAAAAAGGGTTCCAGGGGTGATCCGGGAAACTACAGACCGGTGAGCATGACGTCAGTACCAGGAAAAATGGTAGAAACCATCATAAAGAATAAAATTACTCAGCATGTAGATAGTCACAACCTAATGGGAGACAGCCAACATGGCTTTAGACAAGGAAGATCTTGTCTTACTAATCTGTTATGTTTTTTTGAAGGAGTGAATAAACAGGTGGACAAAGGTGAGTCGGTTGATATTGTGTATCTGCACTTTCAGAAAGCCTTTGACAAAGTCCCTCATCAGAGACTTTTGGCAAAACTAAAGAGTCATGGGATAGGAGGCAGTGTACTATTGTGGATCAGGAACTGGTTAAAAGATAGAAAGCAGAGGGTAGGGCTAAATGGCCAATTTCCCAATGGAGAAAGGTAAATAGTGGTGTACCCCAGTGATCTGTGCTGGGTCCGCTGCTCTTTGACATATTCATAAATGACCTGGAAAGTGGAATAACGAGTGAGGTTATCAAATTTGCAGATGACACAAAACTATTTAAAGTTGTTAAAACCCAAGAGGATTGTGAAAAATTGCAAGAGGATCTTGATAAATTGGAAGACTGGGCATCAAAATGGCAGATGAAATTTAATGTGGACAATTGCAAGGTTATGCACCTAGGGAAGAACAACCCAAACTATGGTTACACGATGCAAGGTTCCACATTAGGAGCCACCACCCAAGAAAAAGATTTAGGCGTCATTGTGGATACCATGTTAAGACCTTCGGCCCAGTGTGCAGCGGCGGCCAAGAGAGCAAATAGAATGGTAGGTATGATAAGGAAAGGAATGGAAAATAAAACAAAATATATTATAATGCCTCTATATCGTTCCATGGTGAGACCACACCTTGAATATTGTGTGCAATTCTGGTCACCGTATCTTAAAAAGTATATAGCGATTTTAGAAAAGGTTCAGAGAAGATCCGTCAAAATGGTAAAGGGGATGGAAGGATACTCCTATGAAGAAAGGCTAAAAAGGTTAGGGCTCTTTAACCTGGAAAAGAGACGGCTGAGGGGAGATATGATAGAAGTCTATAAATTAATGAACGGAGTGGAACGGGTAAACGTAAATCGATTGTTTACGTTATCAGAATATAGAAAAACTAGGGGACATGCGATGAAGCTACAGGGTAAACTATTTAAGACTAATAAAAGAAAATATTTTTTCACTCAACGTGTAATCAAACTCTGGAATTTGTTACTGGAGGATGTAGTAAAGGCTGTTATTGTAGCTGGGTTTAAAAAAGGTTTGGACAAGTTCCTGGAGGAAAGGTCCATAAACCAGTATTAAGAAGTGACCGAAGATATCAATGCTTGACCCAGTACAAGCATTGTGGAACTTGTGTCTCTTGGGGAAACTGCTAGGTACATATGACCTAGATTGGCCACTGTTGGAAACAGAATACTGGGCTTGATGGACCTTGGTCTGACCCAGTATGGCATATCTTATGTTCTTATGATGGACACAGAAGTACTTTCGGTTGAACTACTAGGAACACCTAGCACACACTGGCAGTGCTGAGGTTGTGCTGTAGGACCTATCTCTAGCACCACCTGTACTGCGGACCTAGTGCTGGGCGCCCATCCTAACCCTCAGGGTGAACACAGAACCTGCACAATGGCATGGTCTGTAGCTACTCTGTGCCAGTATCACACACTGTCAGTCTGTTTTACCATGCTGCAGTACCAGAGAGGTGCAGACCCCATCTGGTGATCAGCTGTAGACCACTGTTCTGCATGTGCATTGTATCATGGGTGATGGTGTGGTTACCTATCCTGGCACACAGAGCAGACGGTTTGTGCGGTGAC
Source organism: Ichthyophis bannanicus (assembly GCA_033557465.1). Classification (NCBI taxonomy): domain Eukaryota; kingdom Metazoa; phylum Chordata; class Amphibia; order Gymnophiona; family Ichthyophiidae; genus Ichthyophis; species Ichthyophis bannanicus. Next base: position 650,086,231 of record CM066034.1, on the reverse strand, counting down.
CTGCAGTCCTTCTGTACCCAGTCATTGTTATGCAACATGCCATAGAGGTATAGCCTACTGGTTAGTACAATGACATTCTAAACAGTGGTCATGGGTTTGATTCCTCATTGTTCCCTCTTTTCATGCCTGTCCAACTCATATATTTTTCATGCCTGTAACAGTCATATCTTTGCAGATCCGTGCTGCTAGCCCATATTACTCTCACCACTGTTGCCAACAGTCCTTCGGTTCATCTTTCTGCGTCTGTCAGCAGTGTAGAGTCCTGTCTTCCTGTGCAGGCTGCCACCCCATGTCCTGCGCTGGTACCCTTTCCTGCATTGTGCCTCTTCATGCTTGCCTCGCCTGTGCCTGATCTGCATGGCACCACCACTCCTCTGACCACCCATCATTGTAACTATTCTGCCACCTCCATCTCCACTGGAGGATACGTATTCCCATCATCTGCCACCAACTGTCTTTCCAGTACTTTACATTGCCAACACCCTGTGCTGTGGTACAGTTGCCCCCACCATGTTTGTCAACAGTACTGGCAGCCACATGGGATGCCCACAGATAAGGCAGGTCCAGCATCTCCCAGCTCTCCCTCCTTCACTCACCTGTTCATTGCCTTTCCTCAGTGTTCTCTCTAGTGTTAGGGCTACATTTGTCTCTGTGCCATGTTTTGGTGGTTGAAATGCAGTTTTTATTATCTTATTTTTTATTTATTTATTTGTTATAGCCTCCATATTGATTTTAACTGACTTCTGGATATTTTTATTATCAGTGTGCTTTACACTGGTTGCATACTCCATGCCATGCTTCACACTTGTTTTTGTATCTTCCTTTAGATATCTCTAAGTTGTGGTTACAATAAGTTTTCATGTTTTAAGGTGCTCACCTAGATTTTCCAGGTTCGTATAGTACTTTCTCCGGTGGGACTTAATTTAAATATAATAGACTGATCACTACAATAGTTCATCATCCCATTTTTATGTAGTATTTTTATCTATGGTTTGTTTATTTGTTGATTGAATGTTTTTATTGCTCCTTTTTATTGCCCCTCTTTTAATATCATAGTTTGATCACTACAATAGTTTTATGCAGTTTCTTTCAGATTTTATTTTTACCAATGTTTTGTTTATTTGCTTTTTTGTTCCTCTCTTTTCTGGCTCTGTGCTCTGTCCCTCTCTAGTCTTGAGACTGAAATGAATTGGTTTCTTTTTCAAGACCTCAAATCATTGTCCATATGGTGCATAATATAAGTACCCTCTCTGTAGTACCTCCACTTGACAGTATTAGCTATTTGCATTGGGTTATTCATTTATTTGACTACTTTTTGTATATTTACCTGTTGAAGCTTTTACATATTATTTATTATATATATTTTTATCTTTATACTTGTGTTTCTATTGTCATTCAATATTGTTTCATATCATTTTAATATTGAAGTATATCTTCTTTGTTTGCAACATTTAAAAAAAATATGTATTATCTTTTTTAATATTGTTTTTAACATGTATTCTTATCTGTTTTATTTGTTATGTTACTTCATTATTGTTTTTAGATGTGTACCCCCTGATGAAGGCCTGACGCCAAAACGCATAGGGGCTCTTTCATAAATAAAGTTAGCACCTGTGACCTCTACTTGTCTTCGCCCGTTGTGTCTCCCTGCTTTCGCTGCGAGGGCTTTGCTCCCTTTGTGTTTCTGTGCCTCACAGGTCATGCATGTCATCCTGAAGCACCTTGCAGCCCTTAGGGCACACTAACCTAGGGCACCATAACCTTGTTAGGCCACCTTAACCTATGGTTCCATAGCCCAGGGTGCGTTCTACGGTGCCTTGTCCAGGGGTGCCTACTACGGCGTTTAGCCTAAGCAGCCCTATAGGGCGCCTTAGAAGGCGCCTTATGAGGCACCTTATAAGGCACCTTACAAGGCACCTAACAAGACAACTTATAAGACACCTTACTTATAAGGCACCTTACAAGGCGCCTTGTAATGTGCCTTGTAGGGTGCCTTATAAGGCGCCTTGTAACACGCATTAGTCTAGGGCGCCTTGTAATGTGTTAGCTGATATGGCTTGCTGTAACGATGCACCGCCCACGCCTTTATATGGGCATCTGTACCTTTACCGTGGAACCTAACGCGGGTGACATTACCGCAGTTTAGTAAACATACCCCTATGTTCCTTGATCTTGAGAAGTAAATGTTTCAGATCATCTTCACTTTGAGCCAGTAATGTGATATCATCAGCATAACAAAGGTTTTTGATAAGTCTTCCACCAATCTTCGCACCTCGGTTGTCTTCATACAGTCCTACTTCTCTGATGATTCGTTCTGCCTATAAATTAAACAGGTAAGGGGAGAGCATGCAGCTTTGTCATACACCTTTACTGATTTTAAACCATTCTGTTTCTCCTCATTTCATTCAAACTGTTGCTTCTTGATTAATGTAAAGGTTGTGCAAGAGAACTAGCAGGTATTCTGGTATACCCATATTTCTTAATGTGACCCAGTTTCTCATGGTTTATACAGTCAACAGCCTTGCTGTAATCAATAAAACAATTATGGATATCCTTTTGGCATTCTTTTGTCTTTTCAAGGATCCATCTCACATTTGCGATAATTTCTCTTGTTCTTTGCCCTTTCCTGAACCCTGCCTGTACTTCAGGCAGTTCTCATTCCAGATATGGTTGTAGTCTTTGCTGAATGATCTTGAGTAGAATCTTGCTGGCATGTGGGATCAGAGCAATTGTGCAATAATTTCCATAGTCAATCAGATCACCTTTCTTCAGTATTGGTATAAACATAGATCTTTTCCAGTCAGTTGGTCATGAATTTGCCTTCCAAATTTCCTGGCAGAGCCTTGTAAATATGGTAACAGCTTCATCTGATTGCTGGAATACTTCAATGGGAATGCATCAATGCCAGGTGTTTTGTTCTTTGATAAGGCTTTCAATGCTGCTTCATCTTTTTCTTTTATCACCAATGGTCCCTGATCATAAGGTGCAAGTTGAAATGACTGTTGACATCAAGAAGGTTGTGTTGGAAGAAAGCGAGGAGTCTCTACAAAAGGTGAAAAAGCAAAAATGGCCAAAATGGATCAATGAAGAAATTCTGAAAATCCCAGAAATGCAGAGAAAATAAAGCCAGAGGAGAAAGAGAAGCAATCATAGAACCCAACAGAGGTTTCCAATGTGCAGCAAGACAAGACAAGGAGAAATAGTACAATATTGCATGCAAGGAAATAGAATCAGAAACTATTAGAGAAAGAACAAGATTGGCTTTCCTAAAGCTATGAGAGTTAATGATAAAATTCCAGCCTCGAATTGGAATGCTACATGAGAAGATCAAGAAAAAATGGAAAGACTATACCAAGTCATTATACCATAAAGATCAAGTGGACCAATAGCCATTTCAACCTGTACCCACCTCTTAGGACCCATAATACTCTACACTGACACCCAATTGGTTCTCTTCTTCATTAACTTGACCATGTTTATACCACCCTCTGTTACAAAGAAATATGGTTACACCTATATACAAACCCTGCAGCATTGCCCTAATTTCTGCTTAGATATAGATCCACATATGGCTCTCATCTATTACCTGGCTATGAAGGACTGCCGATTCATACCCTTCTGCTTTTTCTCCCACATTGGACTTACAGCCTGTTCCTGCCTCAGCCCGCTTCCACCAGTGTGCTGTCAGGGAGAGGTAGGCATGTGTAATGTTTTAACTAGTCCAGATATGAGTGGTGAAGTGCACACCAGTACCAGCACATACTTTTGCCAGCTCTTCCAGCAGCCAATTATGCAACCGATTATATAGATTGGGATCTTTTGCATATCAAAAGTTGCCCTGCAGGGTGCTCAGTAAGCGGAAGCTAAAAGATACAGCAGCCTCTTAAACCCCACCTTCTTAATCATCTTCAGGGGATGATCATTCATGGCTATCATTTCCCCAACGCATTTGGTCTCCACTCTTGATACTGCCTGCTGCCTCTCCCAAGTTGGCTTGTTTTGATGCCTGTTGAACCGACTGCCATGTTATCTGACTGACAGAAGAGAATAGGGGATCTGCTTGGAATAGGGATTTTGTTTTTCCTATACCTTTTCCACCTCTGCTATTTCCACACCTGGATGGCATTCCTAGCCTAGGATCAGCCCCCTCCTTTGTACTTAGCTGATACAGCATGCCACTGATTGTAGGAATACCCATCAGCTTCCCTCTGCTAATATACTACCTACAGTAATTACATTCTGAATGCTACAGGTCATCAATGTGACTGGATTCTGGGAAGACAAAAGTCCATGGAACTGGGAAGAGCTGAGGTGAAGCAAAATAAAGAGCTCCTTGTCCTTCCTCCTCAGAGAAAAGAAGGCAGATGAGTAAGTGAAAAAGCCAGAAATCAGGAAGATGCTTGAAGTCAAAGAAGAAAGTTTAACTACTACTACATGTTTAACTACTGCTACATGTTCTTTCTATAGTATTACCAGGCATTTGCAGTACTACACACATATTTATGAGACAGTCACTGCACCACAGAGCTTATAGCTTATACAAGACAGGCAAGCATGATAAACAAGGCACTGGGGCAAGTCATTGAGAGAATGGTTAAAACACACATGGGTATTAAGCAGGAAATAAGGGTAGCAGGATCCAAAAACAGCCTCAAAGAGGTGGGTTCTTAGCCTGGATGTGAAAAGGACCAGGATGAAGCCTGACATACAGACATAGGTAGTCTGTTCTAGATATATAGTGCAGCAAAGTGGAATGAAAAGAGTCTGAAGTTGGTAGCGAAAGGGAAGGGCATAGATAAAAGCAATTTGCCTGGTGAATGTAGTGTACAAGGTGGGATGTAAGAAGAGAGAGAGGAATGGTAACAAGGAGTCACAGAATGAATGCACTTTTAGGTCAGTAGAGAAGTTTGAAATGGATATGAAAATGGATAGGGAGCCAATGAAGTGACTTAAGAAGAGGGGTTATATGATCATAGCAAAACTGGCAGAAGATTAGCCATGCAGCTGAGTTTCAAGGTGGTGTACAATAAAAGGCAGCCACAGAAAAAAAAAGAGAGAAAAGAACGCCATTTGATAATAGGAAAGAGCTAGTGAGAGATAGAGAGAAGAAAAAAAAGGACAGAGGCTACAGGGCTAGACAAAGAAACACAGGGGGGGGGGGAGGGAGAGCAGGGCGTGGCAGTCGAATGTGACATGATGGTCAGGATTTGGCATGATGGTTACGTTTCAGGGAGAAGCTGGAAGGTCAAATGCTTGAGAAAAAAGATGAGTCTTGAGGAGAGCTTTGAAATGAGGGAAAGAGGGCTCAGTACGGAGGGTGTGAGGAAAGGAATTCCAGAGGGTGGGGGCTAAGAAGAAGAAAGCAGAATGGCGGGTAAGTTCAAGGTGAGCCTGGGATGGAGAAGGAAGGAAAAGACGATTGGTATGAGATGAACGGAGGAGACGGGGGGCAGGCTGATGAAAGATAAGATCGGAAAGGTACTGAGGAGTGCTGGTATAGAGAACCCTGTGAGTGATGATGAGATACTTATAGATAAGCCGGAATTTAATGGGGAGCCAATGAAGGGAGGAGAGACAGGGGGTAATATGATCAGAAGGAGAGGAGAAGGTGAGTAAGCGAGCGGCAGTGTTTTGAAGGAGCTGAAGACGACGGAGTTGACAGGATGGGAGGCCAGCAAGGATGGAATTACAGTAATCCAGACGAGAAGTTACAAGGGAAAGAACTAGAGTGGTGAGGGATTGAGAGGAAAGAAAAGGCCGAAGAGAGCGAATACGGCGCAGGTGGAAGTGACAAGTACGGACAAGGGAGGAAATGTGGGGATGAAAGGAGAGGGAGGAGTCTAAGGTAACACCCAGATAACGGAGGGAGGAGACAACGGGAATAGGAAGGGAGGACATCACAGGGGCTAAGCTGGGCGGAGGAGTGGAGAAAGAGAACCAAATGGCAGAGGATTTAGAAGGGTTAACACAAAGAAAAGTTTCAGAAAACCAAGAGGCGACACGAGACAGACAAGTATTGAGCGCAGAAAGGTCAGGGAAAGCAGAACTGGTATGATGGACAAGGAGGATATCATCTGCATAAAAGTAGAAAGAAACACCGGATTGCTGGATGAGAAGGGCTAGGGGAGCAAGGAAAATATTGAAAAGTAGAGGGGCAAGGATGGAACCACAGTGTAAAGGGGAGGGGGCAGAGGTAGAAGCGCCAGAGTGAACTGAGAAAGAACGATGGGAGAGAAAAGAATGAAACCAGTGTAATACAGTGCCGTGGATACCAGAATCGGACAAATGAGTGAGAAGGGTGCGGTGATCAATAACGTCGAAAGCAGCAGAGAGATCTAGGGAAACTGCAATAGACAAGTCACCACGGTCGTGGGAACGGTGAAGGTCGCTGAGAAGGGCGAGAAGGACAGTCTCAGTGCTGTGGCCAGGTCTAAAACCGGATTGGCGAGGGTGAAGGTAAAGAGTAGAATCGAGGTGCGCCGAAAGCTGTGCGAAGACTAGTTTTTCAAGGACCTTAGAGAGGAAGGGGAGGTTTGAGACGGGACGCCAGTTGGCAGGTAAGCTGGGGTCAAGAGAGGGTTTTTTCAGGAGAGGGCAGACTAAGGCATGCTTCCAGGAGGTGGGGAAACTACCGGAGGAAAGACTAGTGTTGACCATAGCAAGGATATACGGGAGGAAGTGAAGAGAGGGATCAAGAAGCCAAGAGGAAGGGAGAGGGTCAAGTAGGCAAGTGGTTTTATGAGAAGAAGAGATCACCTGAAAGAGCTCAGCGGAAGAGACAGGACTGAAGGAACACCAGGTATGAGAAAAAACATTGGAGGGAGGGGGGGAAGGAACAGAAGAGGAAGTGGAAAGGGAAGGAGGAGGGGAGAGGGGAGGGGGCAGAGGGGGAAGGAGTAACGAAGGGACTGAATTTTATGTACGAAGAAGGAAGCAAGGGCCGTCGGACTAGGGGCAGTGGGAGGGAGCGCTGATGAAGAAGAGCAGGTTGATGAAGAGGATTGAAGGGAAGTGTGATAATTTGGATGGAGACCAGTGAGGATCAGGGTGCAATAGTCTATCCAGACAGGTTTGGATGAAAGTCTTGGTAGTGTGGTCAGAAAGGAAGGGACAAATGTTCTGATATTATAGAAAAATAAAAAACAGGTTTTAGCTATCTATTGAATATGTGCAGAGAAGGAGAGAGAAGAAGCAGAAGGAAGGTAGACAAGCTAGAAAACAGCCAACACTTCAGCCTAATGATTGCCAGAGTGAAACAGTGGATCCAGAGAAAGGGGCAGATAGGTTGCATGACAGAAGCAAACAGCTTGAAGGTAAGCAAGAGGTCTATAAATTAATGAACGGAGTGGAACGGGTAAACGTAGATCGGTTGTTTATGTCATCACAATATAGAAAGACTAGGGGACAAGCAATGAAGCTACAGGGTAATCTATTTAAGACTAATAAGAGAAATATTTTTTCACTCAATGTGTAATCAAACTCTGAAATTTGTTACCGGAGGATGTAGTAAAAGCAGTTTGTGTAGCTTGGTTTAAAAAAGGTTTGGACATGTTCCTGGAGGAAAGGTCCATAAACCATTATTAAAAGGGACCCAGGATATCACTGCTTGACCCAATACAAGCATTGAGGAACCTGTGTCTTTTGGGGAGACTGCTAGGTACTAATGACCTAGATTGGCCACTGCTGGAAACAGAATACTGGGCTTAATAGACATTGGTCTGACCCAGTATGGCATATTTTATGTTCTTATCTTATGTTCTTAATGGGTGTGGTGCTGTCAGAAGTAGAAGTAAGAGACTCTAGGCAGTATGTCTACTAAGCCGAGCTAATGGTTAAGCCAGGCTATCTGCAAATGTGTCCCATGATATTCAATGGGCCTAGTTGCAGATAGCCCGGGTTAACCATTAGCCCAGCTTAGTAGACATACCACCAGAAGTCCGGCTTGTGGAGAGATCCTAATGAAGAACTGTCCCAAGAAGCTGAATCCAGAAGTGAAAGAAAGTTTGGAGGAGACAGATCTCATAGCCTGCCTCTATGGGAACCACAGCAGAAACTGCACCACAGAGGGGCAACGTGCTCATCAAGCCTGCCAACAGATAGAGCAGTGACAGAAGAGCTAAGAGAGTTAGCATCTGCGGAGAAGTCACTGAAGCCATGATGAGCTGCAGAGACTCTGAGACCTCCTGCCACTCAGAACAGTGGCTACAACTTTGAAAATCTCCTGCCTAGTAGGGACAAAAGTTACAGATACTTTAATTAGATAGAGAACTCTAATTCTGTTTATTGTTTATTTTAGTTTATCTACAACACAGTTCAGACTAGTGCACACACTGAGTTTAGGCCTAATCTTTAAGGCTTAGAAGGATTTTTTTTTCCTTAATTTTGTAGTTAGGTGTGCTGAGGGACAAGAGGATATGATTACCTACAGTGTGGGAGCATCACAAATCTTCCTGGGACCTCAAGTTGCCCATCAGTCTAGGACAACTATTAAGCAACAGAGACTGCATGTGAGGTACCCAGCTGTGAGGCTTAAGCTTGCACCACTACACTACTTCCACATGAATTTAATTGAGCTGAATAAACACTATGGGGAGGTGAATGTTGAACTGGAATGTCATATGGGCACAGACACACTCACCAAGGGGATAGTATACATACAAATTGTGGTGTGGCAGGGGAGGGAAAGAGTTGGGAAGAGGCAATTAAAGTGTATGTACTGAGTTTAAAAAATGATGGTTGAGTCTGGTTCTCCTGAAGCAAAGTATAAATTTGGTTGCAGATTCATAGTAATGCTTGCTCAAACGGATTGAGTATAGTGAACTGCATTTGCTTGAATTGCTTATATAATTTGTTTGTAATTTGCTTCTCATTTTCTTATTCACCATTTTCCTATTTCACCTTAACAGACAAAAAAAAAATGTGTTAATTACCCTACTTCTGCCTGGTGTTTCCCATTACTACTCCCTCCCCTTAACCATTTCTTTCAGTGTTATCAGCGTGTCGTGCGTTGGGGTGGTGAAGGGACAGGTTAGGGGCAGAGAGTGGGGGCTGTGAGCCCAGTTCAAGTAGCGCAAAGGTACACACTGTGTGCTACCTGTGCCTCTGTGCCTATTGAGGTGGCATTCGGTATACCTGTGTGCTACCTGCACTGGGCTCACCATGCCCACTCTCTGCACCAACCTGCCCCTTCATCACCCCAATGCTGTGTGCTGTGATGCATTTGAGGGCCATTCTGTATAATAATTGCTAAGAACATGCTGCCCATGTCCCCTGCTGTTAGCATACAGGGGTTGTAACTACCGTGTGTTATTTTTAGTGCTAAACATGTGTTAGTTGCTAAACATTAGCACTCTAGTAAAAGGGCCCCCTTGTATTCCTCTGATATAGTTGCCTTTCTTTTTCTTTCTCCAGTGTTGCACTCAGTATGCACTGTCTGAATTCTCAAGATTGCTATTTCAAATTTGTGTTCATTTCTATGTTCTGTAAGGGTCCATTTATTATATAGCGTGTACTTAGTTTTTGTGTAGAGATTCATAGCAGTCCGACTTATTCTGTATTCCCAGATGGTGTTCTGGGCCCAATATAATAATTGTAATGTCATATTTTTGCTTTTTGAGGTCTTCGAGTAACTGTTGTTTTGATACATATGTTCAGAATGTTTTTTTGTTGCAATGGGAATATAGATGCAGACTGTAGTATTAAAAAAATATCAAGGGGGATGCTGAGAAGAGAGATCTTATCTTATTTTCAGCCATTTTTTCTTTGAAGACAGATAAACGGCTGGAAAAAGCAAATCCTGCATGATGAGGCAACATGTTGATAGTAGTCATGAGAAAATGAAGATGACAATTCCAAGGGCTATGTCTACTAAAGTGCGTTAAAGATGCCTCCTGGAAGGCAACTTTAATGCAGGAAACTGCCCTCCCCCCCCCCCCTATCATGTATAAATAGCAGGAGTAGGGAGAAGGCATTTCTACATAAAAGGTATTAAGAGCTGTGTTGTTCCATATCTGGTCCAGCCCAGTATAGTTGATCTTTAGGGCCAACAAGCAGGTATCCGATGGTCCTCCTGAGAATCCACTCTCTAAGAAAAATCCAGGAAGCACCCTCCATGGTCATCTCCCTCCCTCCCTCTTCAGGGACTAACTGTTGCTCATTTCCCAGCTCCATCTCTTCCTCCCACTGGGAGTCTCTTTCCATGGGGGTCTCGGCCAAGTTCCTCACCTTCCTTTCTACCTCCCTCTCATCCCAGATGTAGTCAGGGATCCTATGTCTCCTGGCTAGGGAGAGAACAGAGGTTCAGACCCTTCCTCAGTCCCTGGGTGTCCTTGTCTGCTGCTCTAGAGTGCTCCTCCTAGACAGGTCCATACCTCCAGAGCAGAGATTGGACGGGGTCTCCCAGGACTCCGGCAGTACTGGGATATACAGCCCGTCACATAGCTTGGCAGAGATCCTTTGAGTTAGGGTGTGAAGAGGTTAACCCAGTCCGGGAGTCCTTTGCCCTCCAGGAACAGGAAACCCGCATTTGTATGGGCTTTCCCAGCCCAGTGTTCAACTTCAAAGTCATAGGCATGTAAGGCCATGTACCATCGGGTCAAGTGGGCATTGGTGTTTTTCATAGAATGTAGCCACCTTAGGGCTGCATGGTCGGTTACAAAGGTGAGATGCCTATCTAGCAAATAGTATATTAAGGCATCTACAGCCCACTTGACTGCAAGGCACTCCTTCTCTGTGATTGAATATCTAGTCTCTGTCTCCCCTAGCTTCCGACTATGGTACATGACCGGTGTTCAGCCACGTTTTGGCTTAACACAGCTGCCAAACCTACCCCAGATGCATTCATTTGTAACACAAATGGCTCTTTGACATCTATATTTCTTAACATCTGTTCTTTACACAGGGACTGCTTAAGGTTAACAAAAGCCTCTTCTTCCCTTGTATCCCAACGTACCTAGTTAGGGGATTTATTTTTCAGCAGATCGGTAAGGGGAGCGGCCAGTTCTGCAAAGTGGCGAACCTCCAGTAATAGCCCACTAAGCCCAAACATGCTCTAACTTGCTTTTTGGAAGAATCTTCCCTTGAATTGCCTGTACTTTGCTAAGGGCAGGTTGCACTACCACATTTCCTATCCAATGGCCTAAGTACTGTACCTCCCGGTTCACCAACTGGCATTTCTTAGGGTTAGCTGTCAACCCAGCCCACCTCAAGGATTCACACACCTTATGTAGGTGGATTAGATGTTCCTCCCAGGTCTCAGAATAAATAACCACATCGTCAGGACAGGCCCCTGTGTACCCTAGATGTGGTTTGAGTACCTTATCAATAATACACTGGAATGTAGCTGGTGCTCATGCAAGACGAAAGGGAGGAATGTAAACTGGTATAGCCCCTGGGGTGTCTGAAAAGCTGTTTTCTCTCTAGAAGACGGTTCCAAGGAAATCTGCCAGTATCCTTTTGTTAGGTCAAGGGTTGAAATATATGTAGTCCCTCCCAACTGCTCTACCAGTTCCTCTATGCTAGGCATGGGATAAGCATCAAATGTCGAGATGGCATTCATTTGCAGAAGATCAATACAGAACCTAGTGGTTCCGTTGCAGCATATACTCTACCTCTTTCTCAATCTCCCTTTGTTTGGCCTGGGGAATGTGGTATGGCTGTTGCTTTAGGATTTTTCTCTCTCGGGTGATAACTCTGTGAATTCCGAGATGTGCTCTCCCAGGCAAGGTTGAGAACACATCCGGGAACTGGGCTAGCAGGTGCGTCACCTGTTTCTCAGGTCTCCCATCAACTCACTTCCTACTGAGACATCCGTGGGGTCCTTCGTCTGGGCAATCTCCTTACCCAGGTCCTCTTCCTCTTCACTTACTTGCACTCCTAGCCCCTCTCAATACATACAGGGTTTGAGCAAATTTATGTGGAAGGTCTGCACCTTCCCCTTCCACTGCTCCACTTCATATCTATAGGGTCTAGTTTCCAGTGCACCCTAAAGGGGCCTCTCCACTGGGCTAGTTGATTATTATTGGAAGTGGGTAGCATAACTAATATCAGGTCTCCTGAGTTAAGACTCTTATCCAGTGCCTGCTTGTTATAATAGACCTTTTGCTTCTCTTGGTTTTTCCTCAAATGTTTGTTAGCCCACTGCGAGAAGGTTCTTATCTGGGTTTTCAAATGGGTAACCTGTTCAATTACGGGCTCTAACCCTCTGTCTGTTCCTACCCAGGCTTCCTGTACCTACATCCAAGAGTCCCCTGTGTTGTCTCCCCATTAAAAGTTCAAACAGGGAAAAGCCCTCTGTAGCTTGGGGGACTTCTCTATAGGCAAACAGGACAAATGGTATCACTTACTCCCATTTCCAACTGTTATTGCCTATACTTTTCCTAACCATTTGTATCAGGGTCTGGTGAAACCACTTGATGAGACTGTCGGTATGTGGGTGATAGGCAGTGATCTTTGCCTGATCCCAAACAATGCCAAGACTGCCTCTAACTGACTGGACAAAAAGTTAGTGCCCCGATCTGTCAAAAGTTCTCTGCAGAAGTTCTCTACCTCACAGAATATTTTCCACAGTTTCCATATTATCTGACCTGCAGTAACTTTCCGCAGGGGAATTGTCCACGCATAGTGGGTGGCATGGTCAACAAGTACTAAGAGGTATCGGTAACCTATCTAACAGACCCACAATGTCCATGGCCATTCAATCCAGGGGTTGTTCAATCCCTGGGATCAGAATCAGGGGAGCTTTCTTGGGCTGGTTCTTATTTTTTTGTTGGCACATGGGGCATGCCAGGCAGAACTTAGTCACCTTCTGATATGGTTAGGCCAGAAGAATTGTTGTGTAAGATGTGCAATAAACCCCTGCTCCCCTAGGTGTCCTGCCAAAGAGTAGCTGTGGGCCAAGATCAATAGAGCCTCTCGGAATATCTGGGGCACCATGAGCTGGGCTCGCTCTCCTTTCTCTTCCCAGAATGAGATATAAGAGGTTATTCCTCTTCATAAAGAGAGGATAACTCTTCTTACCCTTCTCAGAGCCCACCCCTTCCGCCTTACCCCAGGTTTCCTGCAAGGATTGGTATTTTGCATGGTCTTCAGAAAAAATTATCAAACTTGGAAAGCATCTCTTCCCCAAGAGCCACGACACCCCTGGGGAAAGCAACCCTTTCCACTTTTCTGACTTCTGTTGAGCCCTGCTTTTTCTAGTCTTTCCCCATCTCTCTACCACATCTAGAGTTGAAAATGGGAACTCCCCGAGAATGGGGACAGGCTTTTCCTCTGGAGTATAGTCTCGGGAACTGGTGGTTACTAAAGCCGCGCTGAAGTCGGTTGAGTCTAATAACCCCTCCCAATCCCAGTTTAAGTTTAATGGCACTGGGAGCCACTTCACAATGGCCATTCCTAGTAGTTATTGTTTATTATCTCAGGTGATTTTTATCTTGTAAGTGGGGTCATTCCATATGTCCTCGTGGACACACCTCACTCATACAGGGCCTACGTATCGACCCTGTCTCTTACCGATCCCTAGGCTCTGGGCCAGATCTCAAGACATCAGAGACTGATTACTCCCAGTGTCTATGAGAGCTTCTAGGTCCATCCCACCAATCCAGATCCCTTTTTTAAGTTGTCCACTCCAGCTTCCTGGGGCTCCCATGCAAATCATCGTGTCCCTCTTTGGGACTCCTGAGTGTGTCTCTTCCCTGTGGGGTCTTTAGGGTTATCCCAACTTCCTTTTGGCCTAGGGGGTCCTTTTCCCACAGGAATCCCTTGGGGTATCTTATTTCTCCCTTCCCTGGGGGCTTGGGGTCCTTGGGATTCTTTGTACTAAAGGTGGTCAAAACCAATTGGAAAGGTGGTACCGTCAATAAAGTGCTGCTATGCCTAGATCAAAGATATATTTTCCAATTGAGAACTATGATACCCAGTGGCCTCCATGTAGATATTGACTATTCATTTTTTTTTTTTTAGATTCTATTCGTCTTTTATGGTTTTGTTATTTTTATCCATCACTGGCTCCCTATCCATTTCCTCATCCAGGTCAAATTTCTCCTGCTGACCTATAAGTGCATTCACTCTGCACCTCACTACCTTTCCTCTCTTGTCTCTCCCTACACTCCTTCTCGGGAACTCCGTTCTTCTGGCAGATTGCTTCTTTCTGTGCCCTTCTCTTCTATTGCTAACTCCAGACTTTGCTCCATTCACCTTACTGCTCTTTATGTCTGGAACAAACTACCTGAGTCTGTACGTCAGAAGCCTTCTCTGGCCCTTTTCAAATCCAGACTGAAACTCACCTCTTCGCTGCTCCTTTTGGATCTTGACTCACCTGATCTCCTATGTGTTTCCTTACCATTCTCCCTAGACATATCCAGTGTCTACAGCTACTGTGTTGTCTGTCTTGACTAGATTTCAAGTTCTGATGAACAGGAACTGTCTCTTATATGTGTCTGTACAGCGCTGCATTGGTCTTGTAGCACTATACAAATGCTCAGTAGTAGTAGTAGTTGTAGAAGGGAGAAGTGTACCCATCATGGGCCTATATCTGTGATCAAGGTTCATAGAACAATTACCTGACAAGCTGCCAGGTCTTGACAAGCTGGTGAATGAGTACGGGCATAGAGGTTTCTGTGTGCCACACTTCTTATGAATGTCAACATGTTAACAGACATATAGCTGGAGCCGGGATATATGAATGTGTATCTCACCCCCTCTAAATGCAGATATTGGCTGCTATGAGGCTTATGTTCTCACCGAAATGCATCATGCCGACAAGGCAAGGACATGTTCAGAGCAAAGTCACTTAGGACTACCCACATCTGTTCAGCTATGTGTAAACAATGATAGCAAGGGGGGGGGGGGGGGCTGCCTGTGCATCACAGTGTGTGGAGAGCATGCATCGGTTGCAAGGCTGCTCTTATGGTTGATTCTGTATAGGCATGTTTCAACACCTGATGTTCTCTGCAGAGCCCCAGGAGGCTTAGGCATAACAGATTCAAAACGTATGCCCATTGTGAACCCACATGCAACAAGTGCTGAGACTGGGTCAGAGCCACATAGATCACCAATATTAGCTTGCAACATTGTAAAATCTGCCAGAGTTGGGATGCACTCACTATGAAGTAGAAGATCACTAAGGTGAAGCAGATTATGTTCACCTCACAGGTGGCTAGTCCATGCCTGCAACTGTTGGAATAGCAGGCAATCATTTAGTATTCTGTTTGTGATGGCTCTGGTTTGCACAACTCTGTCATTGTGAACCACATACCTGTTATGTGGTGTCCTCCAGTGCAGCATGTGTGGGATGGATGTGCCATTGGAGCTGACATTTACCTATGTGTGACATTGCACATTGCATAAGATGTCAATTATCTACACACTCAGCATAGGCTGACATTGAACTGGGGACCATCTGCAGCTAGTACAGTATGGGGGTCATTCTGAGCAGTTTATAATGAGAATGAACACTCCTTTTAGATGTTCATCCCCGCTATTTGCTCCCCTGCCAGTCCTGGCTAAAGCCTCTCTGTACAAACAGCGTGTTTGTTCAGGGAGGCCTAGACGGTCGCGGGAAGGGGTGTTCTAGAGGCAGAGCGAGGGCAGGGTATGGGCGGGCTGTGACCCCAGATATAGAGGGCCAAGTCAAAGGTCAGTCCTGTATGTCTGAGGCTGTGAACTTAGACAGGGGACCTATTCCACCGCAGAGGTGGAATAAGTCCCCCTGGACGTCGGGGGATGATGCTGCTGGACCAGCAAAGACAGGTAGGTTGTGTAGGAAGTTCCCCGCAACCAGACCCTGGCCATGGAAGGCTGGATTGAGGGTCAGGCTGTGGGGAAAAAAGAATTTGGTGGCAGCTGGCAATCACAACTCCTAAATGGAGCCAGGGTGCCAAGACGATGGGATGTCATGGCACTGCGGCTCCATTCAGGAGCCTGAATGAGGTAATTAGGCATATGGCTGGACATGCAGGCTAATCAGAATCAGGGCCCAGCCTGCACATCTAGGCCATAGACCTGATTCTGATCCCACAGGCACATCTAGCCCCTGTGGGATCAGAATTGGGTCTATCTCTGGGCATCCCATTTCTGGTCGGCTGCACAGGGGGCTGGACAGCCAGATTGGAATGTGCCTCTATGTGTCCAAACAGCTTGCAGAAAAGATATCCTTCTGCAAGTAGGTAAGGCATGGAGTGCCCTCTGTAGGGTCTCAACACAATTCCTGTGGTTAGATGGTCCATGAGTCTGGACAGGTTCCTCGGCAGTGGTCCTATAGTCGGGTACAAATACCACTATAGGTAGAGAATTAGGGACAACAAATGTAATAATGGTGTGTTCTGCACAGTACTGGGATGGCTGCTTGGCAACAAGCAATAGAAACTTGCATAGTGCCGAGGTGGCAGCACGTGCACAGCAAGGATGTATATGATCACAAGGTTGCAATTAGAGGTAGTAATCATTGAAAAAATGTACACTAGGGCTTGCAGGGAGTCAGGACATGCTTTGACTGCAACTGTGTGATGTATGCAGCTGTTGTTCCACAAAAAAACCCTGCACATTGTGACACATAGGACACAGATCCACACATTATGAGTATATGATAAGGATTCTTGGGGTACCAGCAGGGCAGATGATATACATGGGGAACTCCAGGTACTACTACTAATAATAATAATCCTTTGTGTAGCGCAACTAGGCATACACAGAACTAAAATATAGATGTAAGACGCTAACCCTGCTCATCCCTAATATTCACAGTATAGCATTGGGAATAGGGGCCTGGTGCTGCTATTTGGATCTGTCAGAGTGTATGTTGTGTGTGATGTGCAATGTCTGATGCCTGTATTGCCAAGAATTTCTGACAGGCAGATCATTGCACATACAATCAAGCAGTCAACATCCATAATGGAGCCTGGATAATGAGGAGAAATAGTCTCAGTCAGAACAGTCCAGTCTGCTGCACATAACACATTAGGCCTCAACAAACAGCAATCTTTCTATGGTGTGTAGCTTGTCATGGTTACCACATAGTGTATGGTCGCCTGAACTCTGCCTCTGATACAACGGGGGCATGTGGCAGACTCAGCATACTAGTGTGTGCTGCCATAAAATAGCTGCTCATACAATAGGGGAGAAGAACAATTCATCACAGCTTTGAGAGATGAAAGCCTAGCATTGACAAGGCGGTAACAGCCAACACACAGATATCTTGAGATACTACATGTCAAGTCCAGTTTGGTAAGCTGCATACAGTAACAACTCAATGAGAGGAGTGTGATGGCATAGCTCCAACATTTGTACTACTATGAGTATATAGGCATGGTGTATGGCCACAGACCTTATCGTTATAAGATGTGTATGTTTGGAGGCATGTGTCGGTTGTCACAGGTTGCATATATGCAGAGGAGAAGAGGTTGAGTCTACAAAACATCGATTATGACTATAGCTGTAATGGTGGAAATGCAAGGAGATGCATCTTGTAGATAGGTGGAAAGATATGTATGCCGCTACTTGTTGCCAGTGTGACAAGTGCCCTATTCGAGATGGTGTGAAGTAGAGGTGCATCATACAGGGCTAGACTGCAGATATAGAGGGTTCACACATGGACTATGTGTACTGCGTCAGGAATGTCTACTGCACTTCTTGGCATTGTGCAATGCAAGATAAGTAGCATCTGCTAACCCATGCCATATGCATCACAGCATGGCTGCATGTATGATCCTCTATGCATCCCCCTGTACATAGAAAATGGATGAAGACATGTAGAAGAAGATTGCTAAGGATGTTATGGCTGCTGAATTAGGTGTCTGTGTGTAGTGAGATGTATATGGACTCACCTTCCTGCTCCTGGCTGATCTCATCCAGCACCTGCCGCAAGAACTTGGGGTGCTTTCTCCTGAGATCCTGCCCCTTCTTTCACAGATCCTCAAGCTGTTAAGGAAAAAGTGCAGAGATAAGTGGCATGTTCCTCATAGGGCTGATACAAACTAAAGGCTATACTCCCATGACAGACCAGGGTAAACAACTTCCACAGTGTACAAGGTGACAAACAAATGTTGACTCATCAGGCTTATCTGACTAGACACATCTGCTAAAGCTTGCTGTATTATTACAATGGTGCCCTCCATCCCTTGGTGCCCTCCTAGCACCTCAGATTTGCCCCACATGTTCTCACGTGTTCAGTAGCTATATATTGCCAGAACATATATTTGCATAACAAGCCAGCATCACACTTGTCAAATAAACCCTTCATTGGGGGAACAGCTAGGGGAAAGTTGCACAGCAGAGATGATACTGCAAAGAATACTGGCAATCACATGGACCAAACTGTCCCAATATCATGCATGTGCAAAGCTCACAGATGTGACAGTTTCAGCAGGTGCATCATGCTGTACAGCAGAAAAGCCAGTATGTTAGTACAGCAGGAAGTGGACCGATGCAGTCCACTTCCATTGCTCCCCACTTGTTTCCATGCATTATATCCAATGTGAATAGGTGCTAGCCATGCACAGGCATGTGCATGGACAGAGTTGTGTGAACCTCTGCTCATGCAGGGTGGTATACCAATCACTTGGTCTTTATAGAGATTATCTAGGCCACACAGATATGTCCTAGGCTACAGATACAATGATAAGGCTGGGCATGCATCTTGTGGGCACACATTATGTCTATGACAGGTTAGGGGCCTAATTTGTTGGAATGGAGGAGTGGCCTAGTGGTTGGGGCAAGGTACTTCAGGCCGGAAGGTCGGGGGTTCAAATCCCACAAGAGGACAGCAACCTTGGGCCGGAAGGACTGGGGTTTCTAGTCCCACAGGTGCTCCTTGTGGTCTTGGGCAAGCCACTTAACCCTCCATAGCCCATGTTCCCTGTAAAATAGTTCTCTCCAAGTTATAATGCCCTGTTCAATGTAATTTCAGTTTGTTCAATGTAAACCGCACTGATGCAGAATAGCGCGGTATATAAGAGAATGTAAATAAATAAATAAATACCACCTTGCAATTCAATGTCCCACACATGTGAGGTATCCAGATCATAAGAAGCATTGACATGACAGTTGCTAGAAGTATCATTACATGCATGGCCCATGGCAAACATTATGTGCCACCTGTGCATATACTGAAGAATGCCACCCACAAAGAAGCTGTCTGGAAGCAGTCTGATCCTGCTCCAGCTACAGTGGGTAATGGCCCTAGCCTAGAATCAGCACATTGTGCACATTGCAGTCATCAACAAAGGAATGTCACATGACAGGACTGCCTGTCATCTGTGCACATGCTGGTGCTGCTCACAAATATGCATATGCAGTTACAGCTGGGCTGCTAACTCTGAGGCTGACATTCTTGTGCTGCAGAGGTACACATCAATGTGGATACATGTCAGCCATGACAAATGTGCTCTGTATATGGTATGCCTAGTGTCCTTGAATGTCTGCAGTGTCTGCGCTATATGACAAATGACAGCAAACATATCTGTGCACAATGCTTAGGGATGTGGGGATGCATCATTGTTATCAAGGAGTGTGTGCCACCTAGGCTTTATGCTCTCTACATTACATGGGAAACATACATGATTGATGCAGGCAGCAGCAGAGCACACTGAGCAGCAAGGAAGACCTGTCAAAGACATATGCTGATGTACAAAGGCATAAAGCATGTACTATGTCAGAAGGGCCAGCCTAGAGGGCTAGTCACCATGCCAATGAGATCTGTGTTTTTGATGGGGGATAATGTGCTGTCTGTTGTCTGTCAGAATGCATTTTCAAGGATATGCATACCTATCTTAATGCATGTAAGAGCTGCAAGTCAAGAGCCAAAGTAACAGCATTGCAGGACTTCCATAATACATTATATGAAGCCACGTCCTTACATCAGTATGCCTCCCAGAGAGGGCTGCACTTTACCTGCTAGTGACATGCTTTCCACACCCCTGACAGTTAACATGGTGGTGGTGCATTGGACATGCTTTCATTCCAATGCCTTTGCCACAATGGCACCAACACCATAGCACCCATTAGTAAAGGAGCCCTATGGTGTTGCATTGAAAGGACCATACCCAGCAATCATTTATGGGCTGTAGTCTGGGTGGAGCATACTGCATATACCTGACTATCCTTCCTGTGCAGTCTGTAATGCACAAAAAGGTGAAATTAGACTTACCTGCTAATTGTAGTTCCTGGAGTGGACACAGTCTAGTCCCGAAACCTCTGTGTTCCCCATCTCATACAGCAGCTTGGAGACTGAGAAACTCCTCTTTTTGTGACATCACTGGTATATCCATCCTGGAACCACCTCCTGTCACCAGTTACCTATTGACAAAGCAGACTCACCAGAGCCACAAGTAAGAACAAATGAACTACAAGTATAACTATCTAAAACTGTAACCCTATAGGCCAACCTAACGTGTACCTTTAAAACTGACCAGACCACGCTTTCGTCCAGAGAGAAAAAGGGAAAGATATTTCAAGATAGAACAAAAACAGAGGAAACTGATGCATTTATAGGAGCTTCTACCACCCCTTGACCTGATCACGAAGTGCTGCAAACCCCCTTCTGGTCTTACCTGTGATCCGCCTCCGAACGCTTCAGTCTGTGAAGACACCGCAAGACCTAGGGAGGGATACGGGACTAGACTGTGTTCACTCCAGGAACTACAATTAGCAGGTAAGTCTAATTTCACCTTCCTGATCGTGTCCCCAGTCTAGTCCCGAAACCTCTGGGTCAGTACCAGAGCAGTGAAAACATTAAACACAGGAGGGACCCTGAAGCGCAGCCTGAAACACAGCTGTTCCAAAACAGGTATCCTCCTCTCGCAGGAAATCCAACCGATAGTGCTTTACAAAGGTATTCAAAGATGACCAGGTCGCCGCCTTACAGATTTCTTCCGGCGCCACTGACCGTTGCTCCGCCCAAGAGGTGGCCTGCGCCCTGGTGGAATGCGCTCGCAGCTTTTCCGGCACCGACTTACCTTTCAAGATATACGCCACAGCAATGGCTTCCCTGATCCACCTAGCAATGGATACCTTCGACGCTGCTTCTCCCTTTCTCTGCCCGGCGAACAGCACAAATAGCCTGTCCAACCTCTGAAAAGGCTACGTCCGCTTGAGACACTGCCATAACGCTCTACCAACATCTAACCGATGCAGCTTCTTCGTACGCTCCCCCTGAACCGTGCGAGGAAACATCGGTAAGGATACATCCTGACTTACATGAAACGGAGAGACCACCTTTGGTAGAAAAGCGGGCACCGTCCTCAACACTACCTTGGACGCAAAGAAGGAAAGGTAGGGCTCCCTACAGGACAACGCTTGCAGTTCGGAGACTCTACGGGCTGAACAGATCGCCACCAGAAAAATCACCTTCAGTGTGAGATCCTTGAGGGTTGCTCGCGACAGGGGTTCAAAAGGCTCTCGCTCCAGAGCGTCTAACATGAGCGGGAGATGCCACCTGGGAAAGATCTGCCTGCACGAAGGCCGCAGAAGGGATACTGCCTTCAAGAAACGCTAGACGTCTCGCTGCGTCCCAATCGCTTGACCGCCTACTCTGCCCCTGTAACAAGCCACCGCTGCTACCTGAACTCGCAGAGATGCGGTTGCCAACCCCTTGTCGAAACCATCCTGCAAAAAATCCAATATGTGAGGGATGGACTCTTTCAACGCCATGCAACCCCCGTCCGTGCACCACGCCTCAAAGACCCTCCATATCCGAACATAAGCCAATGATGTAGACTTTCTTCTGGCCTTCAGCAGGGTAGAAATCACTGCCCCCGAGTACCCCCGGGACAGCAGCCGCGCCCTCTCAAGAGACAGGCCATAAGCGAGAACCGATCCACATGAGGCATGAAGAGGGGTCCCTGAGACAACAGATCGGGCCGGACCTTTAGCCTCCATGGTTTTGCCACTAACAGCCTTTCTAAGTCCCTGTACCAGGGTCAACGCGGCCAATTTGGGGCTATTAGAATTACCTGCCCACTGAACTTTTCTATCCGTTGAAGAACTCTGCCGATCAGAACCCACGGGGGAAACACATACAGCAGCTGTCCCACGGGCCAGTCATGAATGAGGGCATCTAATCCCTCCGACATTCTTTCTCTTCTTCTGCTGAAAAATCGACTTGCCTTTGCCGAGTCGAAGGTCGCCATGAGGTCCATGAGCATCGTGCCCCACCTGCGAACAAGCATCTGGAACACTTCGGGATGCAGGACCCATTCCCCCAGATCCACCCTCACCCGACTGAGGAAATCGGCCTGCACATTGTCTACTCCGGCCACGTGCGCCGCCGACAGATCCAGGAGATTTGCTTCCACCCAGCTGCATAAGACTCCTGCCTCCTCCTCTAGAGCTACGCTGGTGGTTCCCCCCTGCTTGTTGACATAGGTCACCGCAGTTGCGTTGTCTGAAAATACGTGGACTGCCTTTCCACTGAGGACCGAGCGGAACTCCTGCATCGCGAGAGTCATCGCTCTTAACTCTAACCTGTTGATCGACCACAACTGTTCCTGAGCATCCCAGCGACCTTGAGCAAACTGGCCCTGACAGTGAGCTCCCCAACCGCTCAGACAGGCGTCCATCATCAGAGACACCCAGGCGGGAGACTCCAGCAACTTCCCCCGCTGCAGTGATTCGGGAACTAGCCACCACCGCAGGGCTTGCCGGACCTCCACTGAGTAGGGAAGTCTCCTGGATAGAGAATCCCGCTGGTGCGACCATCGGCGGAGCAGCGCTCCCTGCAAGAGTCTCATGTGCGCCCTTGCCCACTGCACTGTCTCTATAGTCACCGCCATGGTCCCTAGTAACTGCAGGTAACGCCAAACCGAAGGTGCCTTGCACGCTAGAAAGCTTCGGACGAGCCGTCGCAGCCTCTGCGCCCGCTGATCCGTCAGGAAAACCTTTCCCACACGCATCTCGAAGCGTGCTCCTAGGTATTCCAGATCTTGAGAAGGCACCAATTGACTTTTGGAAACATTGACTATCCACCCGAGCCCCTCTAGAAAGGACACTACCAGGGCTGTAGCCGCGACGCTCTCCGCATGAGATTTCGCCCTGATCAACCAATCGTCTAGATAGGGGTGGACAAGGATCCCCTCCTTTCTCAAGGCCGCTGCCACCACTACCATGACCTTTGTGAAGACTCGCGGGGTGGTCGCCAGCCCGAAAGGCAACGCTCGGAACTGAAAATGACCGAAGGGAACCGCGAAGCGGAGGAATTTGTGATGATCTGGACTTATGGGGATGTGTAGGTACGCTTCTGATAAATCCAAGGAAGTGAGAAACTCCCCTTTGTGCACCGCTACGGCCACCGAGCGCAGGGTTTCCATGTGAAAATGAGTCACCCGAAGACAGCGATTCACTCCCTTGAGATCGAGGATCGGGCGGACTCCTCCGTCCTTCTTGGGTACGACGAAGTAGATGGAGTACCGACCGCTGCCGCACTGGTCCGGAGGAACCGGCACAATCGCCCCGAGAGCTAACAGCCTTTGTACCGTCTCCCGCAGGGCCTCGCATTTGGTGATCGACTTTCCGGGTGACTGCACAAAGGAGTCTCTCACTGGCCTTTGGAACTCCAGCGCGTAGCCCTCCCGAATAACTTCCAGAACCCATTGATCTGAAGTGATTTGGGCCCAGGCAGAATAAAACTCCTGCAAACCACCCCTACGGGAACTAAGGGCGCCTGGGCCCCCCTCATCTCATTGTGTCTTCTTGGAGGAGAAAGAGGATGCAGAGGAAGCTCCGAAGCCCCTTCCTGCTCCCCGAAACCCGCGGAAACCTAGGCCCCTACCGGGAAAGTGACCGCGTTGAAAGGGATTGAATCTTTGGGACCGGAACCGGCGAAAATCCCGCTGTTGCCCCTTGCCCGGCGGGATTGTACGCCCTGACTTAGGCTTGTCCTCTGGCAACCTGCCTCCCTTAGATTCTCTGAGATCCTTTACTAGCTTTTCTAAATCCTCTCCAAAGTTCAGATGTCCTTTAAATGGGAGCTTACTCAACCGCGCTTTGGAGGAGGCATCTGCCACCCAATTGCGGAGCCATAAGTAACGCCGAGCCGCAACTGCGGAAGCCATACTTTTCGACAACCCCCGCATCAGATCATACTGAATATCCGCCAAATAGGCCGCCCCCAATTCCAACCGGGACGCCTCATCTGCCACTTCACTATCTTGCCCCGCGCACATCCGCTGGGACCAGCGTAGGCAGGCTCTGGCCACCCAGGCTCCGCAGATAGCTGCTTGAAGCGATAGGGCATTAACGTCAAACACTTGTCATAAAAGCACATCCAACTTTTTGTCCTGAGAGTCTTTAAGGGCCGCGCTACCTTCTACCGGGATTGTAGTCTTTTTAGTGACCGCTGAGACGGCGACATCCACTTTGGGGGGCTTAAACACCTCCTTGTCTTCTTCTGACAATGGATACAATCGACCCATAACATGTCCACCCCTTAGCGGAGCCTCAGGTGTGTTCCACTCCTCTTGTATCATTTCATGGAACACCCTATGGACCGGAAAAACTTTCTGACTTTTTCTGAATACCTGCAGCAAAGGATCCTCCAGAGTTTCCTCCTCCACCGCTCCTGGGGCTGGCATATTCAGTACCTTGTGCGTCTCCGCGATGAGGGCCGGCAACTCTTCCCTCCTAAACACTCGCACTACTCTGGCTTGGTCCCCTTCCTCGGGGATCTCGCCTTCCTCGAGTTCCTCTTCCCCCAAACTGAGGCCTTCTTCATCCAAACACGGGCCCTCTGAGGTCAATGATGGCTCTCCGAAGTCCCCTTCACCCTGAGCCCTCTTGGCTCCGCGAGAGGGGACCTCCACCTGGCTTTGGGAAGCGGGCCTCTTGATAGGGCCTCCGCCGGTTGTACCTCTCAACTGCGGGTTACTGCCCAGCACCGATTGCTGCAGCAACAGGAGAAAATCCTGCGAGAAGATGGAAGCTATCTTATTTGGCCACGCCACCTGGGAAGGAGGGATGTCCGCTGCGAAGGAGGGCCCTGCCACCGGCTCTTCCTGCGCTCCAATGGACGCCGGCAAAACCGAGGGCTCTGATTCTGTCACAGAAGCTCCCTCCCTCTCTCACCTTCTCTGAGCCAGCAGCATCCCTCATGCAGGCCTTACAGACTCCTGCGTCTGTGACCTTCTTGGCCCCACACACAACACACTGGGGCTTGGAGGGCATTGTAGCGCCCCTGCGAGGAGTCAAATAACACCCCCGAAGGAACGTGAATGAACTGTGGCCCAGCCCCGCAAAAATCGCAGCCCACACAAACCCTTGGGTTTTTTTTTTTTAATCGCACAAGTCTATAAACCCAGAAAAAAAATAAATATCCTGCAGTTCCCTGCAGGCAGAACTGCTCCGGAGGAAGGCTGTGTTCCCCGAAGGGCTTGCTGACTGCCTCCTCAGGGCCCTGAGGCCTGATTGAGCTCAGCGCCCGCGTGCAGGCCTAGAGCCGCGTTCGCGCCAAAACCGCGCTGCCAGTTTAGATGAGCTGCCTCATGCGCACTCACCTCTGTCGGCGGGAACCAGATATCCTTGCACAATTCAAGCGGTTCCCTGCAGGCTAAAAAGCCCGACGCTGACCCCGGCAACCCCGCAGGCCCGGAGGAGACTGTTCGCACTGCAACAGGGAAACCAGTCTCCGACCCGGTGCGATCATTGCGAGCCGACCGGACGCGCTGGCAGGCAAGCCTTCTGCACAGCGCCGGTCCGACTCGGGAAAACGGTGCCTTCTTCTGCAACGAAGATATCTTATCCCTCTAGCTCTGCCTGAATATAGCTGCTACAGCCCTGACAGAAGAGGAGGAGAGGAACGGGAACAAAAGTCGGACAAGAGTCAAGGCCTGAAAATCTTAAAGGCACAGACCCCTCCGGACAGAAAATCTTCCCATGCTCTATTTTTTTTTTCAATCCAGATTATTAGACCTCCTAGCTAAAACTGCTATTCCTAATTGTTTCTCCAGTGAGCCCGGAGCCCTGGGCCCACCATCTATCCAGCTGCTTGGAGACTGAGGTAACTGGTGACAGGAGGCGGTTCCAGGATGGATATACCAGTGATGTCACTAAAAGAGGAGTTTCTCAGTCTCCAAGCTGCTGTATGAGATGGGGAACCCAGAGGTTTCGGGACTAGACTGGGTACACGATCAGGAACTGCATTCTTCCTGCACTTTAATAGACATACCTCCCAGTTTGGAAGCTGAAAACCATACAGTAAATTTAATCCTGAATGTGGGGGGGGGGGGGGGGGGGGGTTGGCAACTGAAAAGGAGTAAACCATATTGCCTAAATTACAACAGGAATATGCCATTATGATCAAATTATGGTGAAACTGACAATGAAGTTCTAAATCTGAGAGAATAAAAAAAACAAGAGTTAGAAAAAATAAGTGTGCTGAATACACAGAAGAAACTAATGAAAAAAAATCGCAGGAGAAGGTTACAATTCACATTTGAATGGCAAGACAAAAAAGTCATTTTCAGATACAGACATGCTGAAAGAAACCCCGTTAACAGTCTTGGAAGGACAGGCTTTTGTTCTGAGTGAAAAGGAAAAGGAAAAACCAACCAAAAGCGTAAAGAATATGTCCCTGAGTCTACAAATGGAATCTGGAAGAACAACTGAAAAAGGACTGAACTCCTGCCTGGCATATAATTTCACACTTGATGACTCTGCAGACATGAGAGACACAACACAACTGTCCATCTGTGCTAGGCTTTTCACTGAAATTTGAAGTACATGAAGAATTACTAGCCCACTTATACTGGAAGCTTCCAGAAAAGAATTTACAAAGTTTGGTCTAAATATGGACAAGTTTCACACATGGAGCACTTGCAGTGAAAGGAAGACAAGAAGGCTTTTGAAGTTTATTCAAGTGAAGAGAGAAAGCTGGTGTGCCCAGCTTCATCTCAGCATTCATCAGGACAATCTGTATGGAAGTCAGATTCATTGCATGATGTGATGGAGGAAATAGTCAAGGCTGTGAATTTTCTTCATGCTCACACCCTTAACAATTGCCAGTTTATAACATATTTGGAAGAAGGTGAAGCAGAATATATAGATTTATTTCCTATAATGCAGTCAGATATTTAAGTTGTGGAAACTTCTGAAAGGGATGTATTGAGCTACTTCCTTAGATCAAGAACCTTTTTGAATTAAAGGGTTCTGTAAAACCCAACTTGTCAGACCCCCCCCCCCCCCCACTCAAAAGACTGTACTTTCTTACTGATGTGACAAGACATCTTAACTTTAATCTCCCCCCCAAGAACTCCATTGGCTCCTAATCCATGTCTTTCAAAGCTGATTTGTTCAAGGAAGTTCAGATACTCAGAGACAAACCGGACATGTGGACTGAGCAGATGGCAACTGGTGACTACACTCATTTATCACTGCTACACTCCCCTGAGCTCATAGGACTCACAGATTTCGAGGAATTGCAGAGCTGTTTGGTGGAAATGAAGTCTCAATTTCAGAAGAGATGAACTCATTTTGAGAGCATGAATCATGCTTCATGTTTCTGCAGCTGCCTTTGGATCCAAACCTCAGGATGTGTCTGAATTTTCAAGCATCTGTCCTATCAGTGTGGCTCAATTTCAGGAGGAATTGATTGAGCTGAAAGGGAACTGTGCCCAGCAAGAAGACACTATCTCTGGAATTTTGGAGATGAATATATGAAAGTCAGAAATGTGCTGGAATTACTTGCAAGGTAGCCAAATTCTGGTCAATATTTTTGTCCATTTGGCTCTGTGAGAGTACCTTTCTGTCATGAGACTTAAAACTGAAGCTGAGAGCCACTATCAGTGGTGGAAACCTGTAGTCAGATGTGAAATGTGTCCTGATTGAATATAGCTCACAGTTCTCAAGCATATTTTGGTCTGTTAAATATCAGTATTGTCACTGATGTGATGAAAATTGATCTATGACTAGCACTGGGATTATGACTATGTACCTTTGTAATGAATAGAGTTGATTAAACATTTTTTAATGCTCTTTTTGTGTTACTACTGAAAAGCCATATTTTTGAATAGCTAACAGGCTATATTCACAATTTTTACCAATGAAATATTGATGCAGCCCACATACATATGGATTTCTGGTCATGCGTCCTGATAATGAAAGAAATCCTTGGACCCTTCTGCATTAGGGCTCATGTTGTTGGTAGCAATATTTCAGATACTGTAGATGAATATAACATTCCTACTGAAGATATGGGCCATGGTAAACTTGTTTATGGATGCAAATGCAACAGAAGATCGACCACAGAAGATAAATTAATGGACTTAACTACAGTCTAGTGGACCCTTACAGGTAAAGAGGAGATAATTTATTTATTTTATATATTTATTTGGTTATTTTTATAGACTGCGTTATCTCAGAGTCAAAGAGACTTACAGATTAACTTGAAACTTATACAATAGTTTTGTACATAGAATGCACAGAACTGATAACTTCTAATGTTACAAAGAGTAAGGAATAATGGGAATATATTATGGTAAGAACTATTTCAGCAGGCATTAACAATCTGCTAAGTGGTGATGTACCTATGTGGCAGGATGATGATGTTTTAATTTTTGTTACCAAAGTATGTATGAAAGAGGTGAGTCTCAAGATCCTTGCAGAATTCGTTTAGATCAGCAATGGCTTGTATATTCACAAAAGAGCATTCCATATGGTTGGTGCAAAGAGTGAGATGGTTTGCTTAGAGGTGGTTTGGCTGCTCTTCACTTTCAGAGTGGGGATAGTGTAGATGTTTTGTGTATTTGTTCTAGTTCTGTTATTTGGTATTCTGTGTAGCAGAGATTGAAGGTAATCTGAAAATAAGTTGTGGGATACTTTGAATATGCTTAATAGGACTTTGTTTGGCTTGTTATGGGAAGCCAGTGTAGCGTTATGTGCTCAGTTCTGGATACACCATATAGAATGCGGGCAGTAGTGTTTTGTGCCATCTGTAATGGATGAAGCGTATACTTCGGTAAGCCTTGGAAGATTATATTACAATACTTGAAATGTGGGAACACATGGTCTGAAAAACTATTCAGAAGTCAGTGACGTCCAGTAGTGATCGTAAGTGTTGTAGTGTTTTTATTTTGTGGGATGTGAGTGTTATGGTGTTGCTAATATGTGGTTTTAAGATTAGGTGCTGGTCTAGGGCTATTCCTAGGTAGTTTTAACCTCTAGTCCTGCTCCTGGAATTTTTAAAGACATCAGAGGATCAAAAGTTGTGTCTCGGGTGATGTAGAGAACTTCAGTCTCCTTGTAATTCACAGATAGGTTGTGCTTGGATAGCCAGTGTGTGGCGGTGTTGAAGCATTTTACCAAGAGTGTATGCATGAGTTTTGTTTTAGAGAAGGGTGCATATAGCATTAAGAACATAAAAAATGCCATAATGAGTCAGACCAAAGTTCATCAAGCCCCGAATCCTGTTTCCAACAGTGGCCAATCTAGGTCACAAGTACTTAGCAGTTTCTTCAAAAGACACACAGGTTTCATAATGCTTGTATTGGGGCAAGCAGTGGATTACCTGGGTCCTCTTTAATAATGGTTTATGGACCTTTCCTCCAGGAACTTGTCCAAACCTTTTTTTAAACCCAGCTACACTAACAGCTTTTACTACATCCTCCAGTAACGAATTCAAGAGTTTTATTACGCGTTGAGTGAAAAAATATTTTCTCTCATTAGTCTTAAATGGGTTACACTTTAGCTTCATTGCATGTTCCCTAGTCTTTCTATATTTTGATAGTGTAAACAATTGATTGACATTTATCCATTCCACACCATTCATTAATTTATAGACCTCTATACCCCTCAGCTGTCTCTCTTCCAAGTTGAAAAGCCCTAACCTTTTAAGCCTCTCCTCATAGTGGTATCCTTCCATCCCCTTTACCATTTTGGTGGCTCTTCTCTGTACCTTTTTCTAATTCTGCTATATCCTTTTGAAGATATGTTGACCAGAAATGCACATAATATTCAAGGTGCGGTCATACCATGGAACAATACAGAGGCATTATAATATCCTTTGTTTTATTCTCTATTCCTTTCCTTATGATTCCTAGCACTTTATTTGCTTTCTTGGCTGCCATTGCACACTAGCTGGACGGTTTCAACGTTTTATCCAGGATGATGCCAAAATCTTTTTCCTGGATGGTGGTTCCTAATATGGAACCTTGCATCGTGTAGCCATAGTTTGAGTTGTTCTTTCCTTGGTGCATAACTTTGCACTTGTCCACAATAAATTTCATCTACCATTTCAATGTCCATTCTCTCGTTATACCCATTTCCAGGTCATTTACGAATATGTTAAAAAGCAGAGGACCCAGCACAGATCCCTGGGGTACTCCACTATTCACCTTTCTCAATTGGGAAAATTGGCCATTCTGCCCTTCCCTCTGCTTTCTATCTTTTAACCAGTTCCTGATCCACGATAGTACACTGCCTCCTATTCCATGACCTTTTAGCTTCAGCAAAAGTATCTCATGAGGGAACTTGTCAAAGGCTTTCCTAGGATATATTTCAACCAGTTCTGTCCACTTTTAATTTTTCAAGTTTTTCATAGAATCTTCCATGAATGTTGTGGAGTCTACTCCATTACCACATGAATCTTTGTCAGACATCTGTGGTCATTTTCTTCCAAGAACACAGAACAGAAGTGCTATATTTGTTCAGAATTTCTGTTTTTCCTTTGTCATGTTCCACATAGCATCCTCGGCATCTTTCAGTCATTCAATTCCACTTCTCACCTTTTTACGCTCACCAATATATCTTAAAGAAGTCTTGTCACCTCACTTTACCTCTTTAACCATTTTTAATCCTGCTCATGCTTTTGTCATTTTATTTCTCTGTTTGCCTCTTTGAGCTTTACCCAGTATTCTTTTATGTGCTCTTCTATTTCTGATCTTCTGCAATTTTTGCATTTCCTTCTCCTCTTGCTTTTACTGACTTTCCTTACATAAGGATCAGTTGCCATTTTTATAACTCCTTTAAGTTAGCCCGCTACCTTTCCACTTTCCTTATCTACTCCCATCTTCCAACTCCTCCTTCAGGTACTTTGCCATTTTACTAAAGTCAACATTGAGTTTTGTGTGTCTGGACTTCACTTTAGCTCTTTTATCAAACACAAACCATTCCATATGATGATCACTGTTGCTCAAGTGGACTCTCTCCCAGACATCAGACACACTGGGGGTATGCTTACCAAAGGTTAACGAATTAATGAAATTAACATGTGTTAAATGCGACTGTACCCATAGAAATAAAATGGTTCTGGACACTTGATGCATTTTAACATTATTAAAGTGCATTAAATCCTTTAGTAAACATGCCCTATGTCTCCATTTGTGAGAACTGGATCCAGTGCCACTCTTTCTTGTACGGATTCCTTTACCGTTTGTCTGAGTAGAGTGCCTTGCATGGCACCCACAATCTTTCTACTTCCTTCTGATTCTACAGATGGAATATTCCAATCCACATCTGGTAAGTTGAAATCTCCCAGCCAAAGCACTTCCTCTTTCATTCCCAACTTTTGGATGCCCATAGCGAGATCTCTGTCTGGTTTCTCTGAACTGGAGTCTATAGACAACATTTGTGCAGATGGAAATTCATCTTCTCTTTCCAAGATGACCCATATTTTCCATCCTTCCCCATTTCCGCTGTATTTTAATATTGCTTTTCACATAATGTACTATTCTTCCACCCTTTCAGCCATTTCTATCTCTCCTAAAGAGTTTATAGCCTGGTTTGCCCATGTCCCATTCGTGGGATTCATTTAACCGTGTCTTTGTAATAGCAGCAATATCTAAGTCTGCCTACCAATAGGGCTTGCAGATCTTGACTCTATTATTTATACTGTGCTCATTGCTTTCCATTTCTTCTTTGTTATTTTCTTCTGTGTTCTTTGGAGATTTTTGCCTAGTCTCCTCTTCTACTTTGTTGTTGAGAAATGAGTTGCTAAGATAGTTTATTTTTTTCCACCCATTGATCTTTTGCTTTTGCTTGTGGTGACATTTTGAATTTATCAGCTTCCATGCGCCACTCCCGTTCTTAATTTAAATGCCTAGTAATATATAGTCACTGAGTTTCTCACTTCCAGCCATGGAAAGATATAAGCCATCATTAGAATATAGCTTTTTGTTTTTCTATAGACTGACCTAGCCTTCAATATATCCAAAACCGTCTTGTTGACACCAGGTTTTGAGTAAGTTTCTGTCCTCTCCCTTTTCATAGGGAGCGGACAGAACTACAGCCCTTACCATGCACTTTAGCCCCTCCCCCAAAGTCTGGAAATGTCTCTGTGCTATAAGGGTGCTGCATTTTTCCAGGTCATTTGTTCCTATATGTTTATGTTTATTATGTTTATTGGATTTGATATACCGCTGAGGAAAATACATCACAGCGGTTTACAAAGTAAAAATAGGCTTGGAAAGGAAAGGAAGTTACAATATGAGACAGGAAAGAGAAAGAACAGAGTCATACAACAAGACAGGACATAAAGAAGGGGAGGGGAGTGGGTCACACAGAGGGATCTGGTAGGTCGAAGGCACGGGCAAAGAGGTGGGTCTTGAGGTTTTTCTTAAAAGTAGGGTGGTCAGATTCAAGATGGATAGAGGTAGGCAGGGAATTCCATAGGGCGGGGGCCAGGAAGAAAAATGCAGATGAGCGGGTGGACTGAAGTCAAGCAGAGGAGGGGGAGGGAAGGTGAAGGCGGTTGAGGTGGAAAGAACGGAGAGAGCGAGCAGGGGCGTGTAAATGGACCAGATTGGACAAGTACAGAGGTGTGCGGGTGTGAATGACTCGATGGAGAAGTACCAGGATTTTATAGTGGATACGGAATTTGATGGGTAACCAATGCAGATGGATAAGGAGAGGAGTAACGTGATCGCGGATGGAGGAGTGTGAGATTAAACGGGCTGCGGTGTTTTGAATAAGTTGGAGACGACGAAGGTGGACATTAGGGAGACCGGCTAGAACTGAGTTACAGAAGTCAAGACGGGACATGACGAGTGAGAGGAGGAGAGTGGTGAGGGCTGAAGTAGAGAGGAAAGGTCTGATGGCCCAAATTTGGCGAAGATGAAAGAAGGAGAGTCGAGATACGTGTGCAACATGATCACGGAAAGTTAAGGCAGGGTCAAAGAGGACGCCGAGGTAGCGAAGGGAGGGGACTATGGGAACTGGTGAACCAGAAAAAGAGGGGGAAAGTGTGGGCGGGGAGGCATCCCGGGTGAACCACATGGCAAGGGTTTTGGTAAGATTGAGGTGTAAGCAGTGGGTAGTTAGCCAGTTGGTGACAGCGGTAAGACAGGTGTTGAGAGGAGAGAGGTCAGGTGAGAGGGGGGAGGTGTGATAGAGAAGGAGTAGATCATCAGCATAATAGAAGGCAGATATCCCATGTTGCTGGACTAGGAGGGCAAGAGGTGTGAGAAAAATATTGAAGAGAAGAGGTGCTAGAACTGAGCCTTGGGGGACCCCACAGAGAAGAGGAATAGGCTCAGAAGCAGTAGAGGAGGAGGAGGGGAGAGAAGAGCGGACAGAGAAGGACCGGGAGTGAAGAAAGGAGTGAAACCAGTGAAGGACTGTGCTGCAAAGACCTGCTTCACGGAGGCGGACAAGGAGAAGGGAGTGATCAACAAGATCGAAAGCGGCTGATAGATCAAGGGAAACTGCCACCGAGAGGTCACCCTGATCGTGAGCAGAGTGGAGTTCATTGAGAAAGCCCAGGAGAACGGTTTCAACACTGTGACCGGGTCTGAAGCCGGATTGACGGGGGTGTAGAAAGTGTGTAGAGTCGAGATAGGAGGATAGTTGGGAGAAGACAACTTTCTCGAGGATCTTGGATAGGAAAGGAAGATTAGAGACGGGGCGATAATGTGCAGGAACAAGCGGATCAAGTGAGGGCTTTTTTAGGATAGGGCGTACCAGGGCGTGCTTCCATGGTTGGGGGAAAACACCGGAGGAAAGGCTAGTGTTGATCAGAGTGAGAGCGGGGGGAGGAGGGCCAGGGAGGGAATGAGGAGCCAGGAGGATGGGATAGGGTCGAGGGCACAGGAGGTTTTCTTAGAGGAGGACAGGACTGCAAGGAGCTCGGAGGAAGTGAGTGGATGAAAAGAATGCCAGATGTGAGATAAATGGGAGAGAGGGGGAGGAGAGCAGGGAGGGGGACTGGAAATAGGTGGAGGGCAAAAGGGGAGAGAATGTCGGAGGTCAGTTACTTTGGTGCTAAAGTAAGTCGCCAGTTGAGAGGGGGTAGGTGAAGGAGCAGGGGGGGGAGAAGAGGTATGAGACTGGAGGGAGGTGAGAGAACGAAGGACGGAATAAAGATGACGGGTCTGGTTTGGTGCGGAAGAGATTGCGGTAGAGTAATAAGTCTGTTTGGCTTTGTGTACTTGGGCCCTGTAGTAGGAGTGAGCAGAGCGGAAGTGGGAGAGAGAGAGTGAGGAGGGATTATTGCGCCATCGGCGTTCCGCACGACGGAGCTGAGATCGTAGAAGGAGGAGACCAGGGTGAAACCAAGGCTGAGAGGGACGGGAAGTAGAGGACCGGGGACGGAGAGGTGCGATAAGATCTAAGGCGGAAGAGAGGGAGGAGGACCAAATGGAAGCCTGAGAGGAAGGGGAGAGGAGGGGGAAATCGCTCGGGAGGAGATCAGAGGTGGGGGGGAAGTGTTGGGGGGTCTCTGACGAGATATGGAGAGCATAGGAAACTGTAGTAGAAGGAGGAAGAGAGGAACTGGGGGAGGGGGGGCTGATGGGTGAGATGGGGGAGGAGAGATCGCATTGAAACATAATACAGAGGTGATCGGTCCAAGGGAGGGGAAAAGCATGGAAGGACCGCAAAAGATAAAAGGAGGTAGAGGGAGAAAGAAGGAGGTCGAGGGCATAACCAGCAGAATGAGTTGGAAAGGAGATATGCTGGAGAAGGGACAGGTCATGAAGGAGAGTAGCGAAGGAGTGGTCCCTAGCAGAGACAGGGGGATCAAGGTGCAGGTTGAAGTCTCCAGCTATAAGCAGGTGAGGAAAGGCCAGGGACAGATCAGTGATAGAAGAGAGGTTATATGGATATATATATATGGATTATAACATCTATTTTAGAGTCCAAATGTTCTTCACCAATAATACTTAGTATTTGGTTTGTATTCCTGTTAGCTGAGGATCCAGGAAGACATTTCATGTTGATGGAACCCTTGGAGGATGTTCCTAGGATAGCACTTCTAATAACAGAATTTCCTTGAGTAAGACTTTTATGTTTGGTGACATTTTATCAATGCCATAACACAGACACACATGCCCCCCCCCCCCCCTGCTGTGCGCACTGAATAATTCTTGTCATCTCTGACTCCACTTCAGCTTTCCTTTCATGAGCATCTTAATGTTCCAATGCAACAGAGGAATTTTGCAGGAGCAACAGTTGGGAGAATGGATGCCTGTGTGTTAAAGGTCAGAATCTACCTGATTTGTTTATTCCTGTGCTGTTTATTCTGTGTGGGGGATGCTGTATAGTCTAGGAGAAATGTTTAATTGCAACTAATCCCTGAGTTAAGTATGCTCACTCTTCATAGTAGGGAGTTGGAGACAGATAGAGCAAGCTCTGAATCTCCAGATGGTCTGCCCAGGACTAAAATACCAAAGTGATTTCATTGAATGGTTGGTTGGTAACTTGGTTGGTATGTGTTAGAACAGGTATATTCTGAAATAATTTCCAATTAATATCAGAAATTTGATTTTGTGACCTGGGAAGCCAATGCAAGAAAAGCAAGCTATGGGGTGAGTGTGTAGGATAGGATGGGAATGATTATAAGTTGCAAGTTTTCCTGGAACTCAAAATATAACAGAAATTGAAATGTAAATAACCTATGGGAGTCATTTTAGAAGATCGTTTTATGAATTCCACATCTCAAATCAGCCATTCAGATGTGGGAATCACAAAAACATCCCAGGAGACATTTTAGAAACCTCTAGTTACGCATGCCCGGCATAATCACATCCATGCCTTCACGGAAGGCATGGTGGAAGCATGTCCTGGGTGATTCTGAAAAGATGCACATGTACACATCTCTGTACATGGACCATGTCGTTCATGTCTATCTGCTCGAGCATACAGTTCAATGCACTTCAATGGCACATGTATAAATTATTTTTGTGGACCAGGAGTATAAATCACAAAACCCACAAGGGTCGCTCACCACAAATCCTCAACGATCCTTTTTCACCACAGTGTAGCTTTTTAAAATAAACATGATAACAAGGGAAAACTGTACTATTCTTAAAATGCTCCCTCCATCATCATTAGAAGCAGTCAATAAAGTTCAAAAATTCATCTCCTGACGTGAGTTGATGTTTTGAAAGATAAAGCTATTTTTTTACTACATCAGGGAAAATGCCTCAATATGGACACAGTTTCAGGGTTTCTGATGACCCACAAAAATAATTTATACATGTGCCTTTGAAGTGCATTGGAGTGTGTGAGGGTAGGTGGGCATATGCTCTAGAGATTTAGCTTGTGGTTTATATCTGCTCCAGGGCATGAATAGGTATCAGAAAGGTAGTCATTTTGGCACCCAAATATCTGTAGAGAGTACAGACAAAGGCACTCACATGTATAAGATATTTGATTGATATTAAAGAAACATGCAGATAAATGGCAACATTTGTCTTATGGATGTTTGCCTGTGCAGGTCTCCGCTTGCAAAATAGTAGTCTGGGATGTGCATGCAGTATGAAATAGATGTTCCCATCCTAAAATGTTGTCGTGGAATTGTCTATCTTGCTCTGGCCACTGCCATGCATATTGGGCATATACATGTTTTTAAAATCACATCAAAACTTGAACGTGGCTGGCCTATTGACATACATGAGTCTGTCGGTTTTAGTGCTTGTGTAAATGTGTATCTTTCAGGGGGTGCAGACGGAGCGATTTTAGAAGACACATACACATGCTTGACTTCACAGTCACCACTCCCATGGTATTTGGGACATTTTGGACTGGTTGTCCCAGATTGCACCTAGACAACCTTTCGAAAATATGCCTTTATATGTTTGATCTCCTCAGCTAGAAAACCCTGCTGGGCAACTGTTAACTTTAAGCAGCTATTTCAAAAGGCTGAAAACCTTTTGAACATTTTTTTCTACAGCAAAGGCAAAAGGGCTGGGTATAATTCTATATAACACTAACAAGTTCAATAAAACAGAAAACTATTTAGACAGACTGTTAAACAGTTTTCAAAAGCACAAAGTTAATCAAAGACAGCAAATAAGGCAATTATTGGGCAACATATTCAAAGTAACAGAAAAATTATAGGTAGCCAGAAACTATTCAAAAAGCAAGCAAAAATAGAAATAAAAACTTAGGGGTATGTTTACTAAACTGCGGTAATCATACATAACGCGCGTTATGTAATGTTAACGATCATTAGCGCATCATAACACGCGTTATGCTGCGCTTATGATCGTTAACGTTACATAACGTGTGTTATGATGCGCTAACGATTGTAATGCCCCGCGGCGCGGTAAAACACCGCAGAAGGGCGGAGAGAAGGAGTCAATGGGCGGAGAGTGGGCGGGGAGAGGCTCCCTTCACACTAAAGCGCTGATCTGAAGAGCTCAATTCCAACGCGAATGAAAACCTGCCGTTAAATGCACATTACAGGGGAGAGAAACCATTTCAATGTCAGCAATGTACAACCAAAGGCAGGAAAACCTAAAAAAAGTGAGAGGTGTGATACATGTGCACAGAACAAAAGGGCACATAAACACTGAAAATGACCCCAACAAACTGGAAAAAAACCATAATCAAGCTGGCCAATAGTGGTATCAATGAGAAAAATCAACCCCTCCCCCCCCGAGTAAGCTCCATAGAACAGATATAAATCGTGGAAGGATCTATAATCCGTCCCCATACAAGGTGAATGAGCCCACAGTGAAATAGCGCTGCTCAGGGTTTTCCCCACCATTGGACAGGGTTCCTATGGCATGCACATGTCCCGCAACAGCAGGGCAGGCATGTCGGAATGGCAACTGGACAGATGCCAGAGAAGGGGATACAGAGGGCCGCAGGCGGCACATGCTGTGGTGCAGCTGGGCCACAGTGCGGACCAGGGCGATGCCTAGGTGGCCCATACGAATGCTGAAGCAGCAGAGCAGCCAGACAGCAACTGCTGAAGGCCCAACATGGGCACGACTGTGTTTCCCACAGTGTCACAGGGGATAGTACCCAGCAGCTACCCCCAAGGGCACGGAACATTGGCAGGCGGTGCTGGGAGGAAGCGTGGACACCTCTGCAGGCACCCCTACCCCAGAACCCGCACCATAGGCAGCCGCCTACCTGCACACTGGATGGCCTGAGACTGCGCACCACCAGCACCACCAGCAGAAGGGCATGTCAGCATGGTGGCTGAGGGATACTGGTGGTGGAGGGGGCAGTGGCAGCTGACCAGAGCAGACCGTGGCCTAGCCCTGTGTAGGTGGGTGCCGTGTACTGCAACAGATGGGCCTGGTCTGATGAACAGTCATGGTATCACCAAGGAATGTACTCCCAGCTGTGATTCCCGCCAACCCAGTCCCCATATTTTACCCACTACTACAACGTGCTAATACAGACAGCACCTTTATTGCAGATGACGTAAACATGCCCAAGACACCTACATTTTACCCTACAGAGCACAGACACCATAAACATGCACATTACCTAGAGCAGAGCCTCCCAAATGCAGTCCTGGAGGGCCAAACACCATTCCGGTTCCATGCTGCCTCTGATAAAGATGCCTGTGCTGCATTTCTATGCGCCACCCCCATGGTATGCAGATGTATCTCATGCATATTCATGAGGGACAGCATGAAAACCTGAACAGTGTTTTGCACCGCAGGTCTGAAGTTGGGAACCTCTGCCGTAAAGCAGCAGCCAACAGGGGCAGACACACCCACACCCACAGGCCCCATTATCCAAAGCCTCCTGGGGAGGCAGGACATTGGGCTCTGCGTGCATCTCCCAATACTAGCACTTGCATACCTTAGTAATGCCACCCTAAACCGGGGAATATGGTACACAACTATCAAAAGGTTGCTATGAGTACTGGCAGATAGCAATTCCTAGGTTAAGTACACTTTGCTGAGTGAGCTGCATCATAGCATCCTTTCTGATGTCTGTGGAGTGTGCTACAGGTCTTGTGTCTGACAGTGTTTACCAATATGGGGAGTGACTCCTACAGTATTGCGTACCATAGCCATGCCTGCACTGTGCCTAGGACTTGTGTGGTGGCCTGGGCTACCCAACACCTCTATAGTTGCACAATGCTGGCATAGGTGTGGGGAGTGTGTGTCTGTCTATCCAGTGTGTGGTGGCTGCCAACACCCTCCACAGCCCACACTGCTAGCACTGTTGCCAGTATTGGCCTGCCAATGTGCATAATGAGGAGCAAGGTACCGTGGGAATAGCCTGGATAGGGTGGCCTGGCCTGGATGCATCTGCACACGGGATAGGGCAATGGCTCGGACATTGTAGTGCCTGGCCACCACCTGCATGGACAGGGTGGCCATAACATGTCCTGCTGGGAGGTCACTCTCACCCTGACTGAGCAGTGACCATGGCATGGCTAGGTTCCCCCATAGTTCTATACCGCATTTTTCTCATGTGATATTTATGGGTTTCTTTTTGGGGCCCAATCACTGATTTAGCTGCTTGGTGTGCATGCTGACATCCTTGTTCTGGGTACATGCATCTTCTCCAGGACCATGCACTATGGACTAGCTGGCGGACTGTCTGCAGCTAGTATGTGTCTTGCTGGAACACCTTGCAGGGTGCAGCGGCTGGAGGCTTGCTGCTGGAGAATGTCAGATAATGGTGGGGGGAAGCTGAGCATTTTGAGGCCTGCCGTTTGTTTGCTATTGCGTTATGGGTGTGTACTGCTCTGTCTGTTCTCTAGCAGGACTGGGGTTGCTGGTCCCCTCTCTGCTGCCATTGCAGGGAGGTAGAGTGTGGATCTATTGGGGGGTGATCCTGTTTCCCACCCTGAGCCCCAGAGGGTGGGTTGTGTGGTGGTACATAATCTGCCTAGGGATCCATACACCCCCCCCTTCACCTACAGCAGGTAACGATGGCACCAACACAGTATATGCACTATTCTGGGTGCAGCATCGCCCATAGGGACTAGACATGACCGAGACATACAGCAGGACACAGATGTATCCTAGGTGTGTCTAACTGAACTACCTATCACACACTGATGGGGACCTGCAGCATGGCGTATTTCAGCCATGAAAGGTGCTGTGGACCTGGTGCTGGGTTCCCCACCTCAACCTCAGGGTGGGCACTGTACCCGCACAATGTGACTGTCTCTGGCTACTCTGTGGCAGTGCCACACACAGTCTGTTCCCCCTACAAGGCCGAGGTGCTGTGGGGGTACATACCCGATCTTGTGCCCATCTCTCGACTGCTGATTTGCATGTGCAGTGCATCATGGGTACGGGTGGGTTACCCCTATCCTGGTAACCACAGCAGACAGTGGTGTGGTGATGTGCAGTCCTTCAGCCAGCCAGGGCTTTGTTCACATCCTTATAAGGTGTCCTATAGGGGACATTATAGGGTGCCTTGGCGGACAGTACACTTTATAATGTGCCCTATGGAGTGCGTTATGGGGTGTCTTATGCGGCACCTTAGGTTATGTCACCGTGAGGGTGTTTTTGCTGGCAGCACTAATTAAAATACACGTCACATGCCTCAACAATTGCTACTTAAATGTAAAGGGTGCTGCCTCAGCCAGCCTTATACATTAGGCCCACTGGGGAATCGAACCCATGACCCCTGTACCATCAGTCAGTGTTGTAACCATTGTGCTACAGCTCTGTTGCTGTGCTTGTATGCCTGCGTGCCTTCTTAAGATTAACGCGCGGTAATGTGCCCTGTAGCGCTCGTTCATTTATGGCACCTTGTAACGCGCGTTCTCAGCGCGTTCTCGGAAACGATGTACCGCCCATGTCCTTATTTGGGGTTTCTGTCTCTACCGCGGCTCCTAACGTGAATCGCACTAACGCAGTTTAGTAAACATACCCCTTAGTCAGACTCGGTGCTCTAGAGACCAAGTACCTTGAATTGAGCCCAAGATAATATGGAGTCAATGTAAAGACTTCAGTAAAGATTAGGGTTGCCAACTTTTTGAAGGAGAAAAACCCGCCACCTGTGGCTAGTCACGCTCCACCCTTGCCCACCCCAACCCTACCCCTGCCCCACCCCCGTCCCACCCTTGCTCCACCCCCTGTCCCTAAAAAAATTGCAGAGGGGGCAATGTGCAAACTGAACGAGCAAGATTTCTACACATTCTTAAACAGAAATGTTATACTGACAGAACACGCAACATTGGTTGTACACACACACACACACACAATACAGACAGTTCTTCATCAATAAATGAGCACAAAACAAAAAGAGAAATATATAGACAAAAATTAAACTGAAACCCCAAGAAGACAGTATCTGTATGCAGTGCAGTATCAGATAAATAAGAGATGCAGTTCCCCATACTGTGTAAAATATAAAGGTAGTACAAAGTCCAATTATTCAATTGAAAATAAAATTATTTTTTCTACCTTTGTTGTTTCACCATTTTATTCTCTGATCATGCTGGTTCCAATCTGAGGCTTCCATTTTCCCATCTTCTCTTAGCTCGTTTTCTATGGTCTATAGTCCATCTGCCATTTCTTGTCTCTTCTTTTCTTTTCTTCACTTCTTTCCATCAGCCTATTTCCAGTCCCAGTAACCCTCCATCCAGCCTCCTTTTCAGTCCTCCCCTCCCATTACATTTTAATGCCAATCCCCTTGTGTTCCCAGTGGTGTCCATTCCCTTCTAGTTCCCCTCCTTCCTCACTGTCCAGCCCCTTGTAGTCCAAACACCATCCCAGGTATCAACTCACTTCCACTCCCAGTGCCTTCCCTGTGTCAGCTCCCTTCCAGTCACCCTATCCTCTGTCCATCCCCCTTCTAGAGCCATCCCCATGTTTCTGTTCCCTTCCAGTCCCAGTGCCCCCTCTCTTCCAGCCTCCTCCCCATTACCCAGTCACTTACCAGTACCATTCCCAGGTGTCAACTCTCTTTGAGTCCCCTCCTTACCCCCTCAGTCAGTTCCCTTCTAGCCACCTTCTCCCCACCCCTTCTAGCCACCTTCTCCCCACCCCTTCAGCTTCACCTTTCAGCTCTCTTCCACCCCTCACCTTCCACCTGTCAGTCCCTTCTGCCACCTCTTTCCCCTTGCAGCCACTGCTCCTGCTTCTTACAGGGCAGCGGCTGCAATAAAGTTAAGATAAAAATAAATTTAAACCTGTGTGGAGCCTTCCACCCCCCCCCCCCCCAGTACAGCTTCACCCTCCTAGTACAGCTTCACCTTCCCCCGCCCCCCCAGTGCAGCTTCACCCCCCCAGTACATCTTCACCTTCCCCCAGTGCAGCTTAACCCCCTCCCCCCTCCTCAGTGTATCCTATCCCCCCTCCTCAGTGCAGCTTAACCTCCCCTGTGCAACTTAAACCCCTGCCCTGCAGCTTAACCCCCCCATGGAGCTTAACCTCCCATTCAGCTTAAACCCCGCCCCTGCAGCTTAACCCCCCCGTGCATCTTAAACTCCCCCTGTGCAGATTACCCCCCCCATGCAGCTTAAACCTCCCCCACCGTGCTGCTTAAACCCCCCCCCTTGTGCAGCTTACCCCCCCTGTGCAGCTTAACTCCCCCCCCCCCCCCCGTGCAGCTGCTGCTCCTCCTGCTTCTTACTGAGCAGCAGCTGCAATAAAGTTAATTTAAAAGTAAGGAAACATGTGAGGAGCCCTCCGCTCCTATGAAACTCCTTCTGCAGGGTCCCTGGCTGAAAAGGAAGTGACATCAGAGGGGCGGGCACTGCAGAAAGAGTTTCATAGGGCCGGAAGGCCCCCTCACAGGTTTTTCATTACTTTTATATTAACTTTATTGCAGCCGCTGCTCTGTAAGAAGCAGAAGCAGCGACTGCAAGGGGGTGGGGCCAGGAGTCGGACTGTAATCGTGATCACGATTGCAAGTGCAAAGCCGGTTTTCTGCTCTGGCTGCTCCCGATCTCGCAGCCAGAGCAAAAAACTGGCTTTTCAATGGCCGGTTTTGGTTCTCTGCCGGCAGCCAGCCCGGCCACAGGAAAACCGGCCAGGCTGGCTGAAAACCGGCTGATTGGAAACCCTAGTAAAGATGTAGTAAGTACATTTTGCATGAGCAATGGCACCTATTGTGAAGGCTGCAACCAGTTATGTAGAATTCTGTCTTTACACATCTGTTTGCACATGCACAAACAAACAGATGTATATTTTGTCACTTTCTCCACTGCAAAGTTCCCTTTGGGTTCCATTGGCATGACGAGTGGGGCTGTGGCCTACAAATGCTGATGGGAGTACTAAGGTCCTGCTGGCAAGAACAGCAGGTCTGTGGCCTGCATGTACTTTATCTTTCTTATTTAACATTTCTTATATACTGCCTTTCATGATATCTAGGTGGTTTACATTGAAAAAACTGAAATTACATTGAACAGGGCATTATAACTTGGAGATAACTATTTTACAGGGAACATTTGCAATGGAGGGTTAAGTGGCTTGCCCAAAACCACAAGGAGCACCTGTGGGTCTAGAAACCACAGTCCTTCCTGTCTCAAGGTTGTTGTCTTCTAGTGGGATTTGAACCCCTGACTTTCTAGCCTGAAGTACCTTGCCCCAACCACTAGGCCACTCCTCCACTCCACTTGCTTGATCTTTATCTTTATTTGGTGCTTGATATAGCGCCCAAGGTTCCCTGGGTTCTGCTTGTGAAAAAAGTGTTGTGGCCTTTCTGGCTGCCAGAAAGATGGGAAAGGGTGGCTAAGGGGGCAGAGCATAAATAAAAGAGGAGGAATTAGAAGAGGAAGGTAGTGAAATCATAAAGGAATGGAAGAGGGAAGAAGAGGTGTGGCATATTGGGGGAGAGGGGGGTTACAGAAGGAACTGAGACCTGAGAGAGAGTGTTAAGTGAGAGAGTGAAAGGCAGAGAAGGGACTGAGAGGGCAAATTGATTGAGAAGTGAGGGGGAGAGTGCAGGGCTGGGTGAATGGAAGGAAGTGAGTGCAGGAAGGAGGGTATTGACTACGGATGAGAAACCCAATCACACACACACACACACACACACACACACACACACACACACACACACGTGCACCCCCCTCCCAGTGTCCCCATGATACATACACACACACACACACACATATACACAGTCCCCAACAGCCCCTATGATACACACACACATGTGCCCCAACGCCCCCATGG
This sequence comes from Ichthyophis bannanicus, assembly GCA_033557465.1. Classification (NCBI taxonomy): domain Eukaryota; kingdom Metazoa; phylum Chordata; class Amphibia; order Gymnophiona; family Ichthyophiidae; genus Ichthyophis; species Ichthyophis bannanicus. The sequence continues at coordinate 650,041,988 of CM066034.1, read as the reverse complement.
CACACTCATATGCATGCATATATGAAATCACAACACACCCCATCACACACACTCACATGCACCCCTGACACTCCTCATGACATAAACACAGAGGAACCTCTGACACTCCCATAGCACACCTACACATATACAAGCATCCCTGACCCCCACCCCCCATGATGCACACACATGCCCCATACCACATGCCTGATTTTGCAAATGGGGGAAACACTGCAAGTATACACTTTTCAACTTGTGTTTATGTTTATTGATATTTATTTATTATTTATTTATTTAGCTGTATTTATATCCCGCTTTTCGCCGGGTCAAAGCGGTGTTACATAGAAGGGTGGGGGAATTAAGTTGGTAGGGTAGGGCCATCACCAGGGAGGCAACATTTATGATTTTGACATGGTACAGACTTTGGACATGGGACAGACATTGGACATGGGCAGGTTACTGTGGTTTGAATCAGAGGTTCTTGGTGGACGAGATCAGAGGTTAGTTCGCTTTTTGGTGGGGGTCGTGTTGAGGTATTCCTGGAACAGGATGGTTTTCAGCTGTTTCCTGAAAGATGGTAGATCGGTGTTGTTTCTGAGATAACTCGGTAAAGAGTTCCATAGGGATGGAGCATAAAGTTCAAAGGCTCGGTTGCAGGTCCGTTGCAAGCATTTAGTTCTTTTGTGGGGGGATGGTGAGGGAATTGCTGGAGGTTTGTCTGGTAGTTCTGCCGTGGGCTGGGCGAGACAGTAGGGTGCGAAGCTGGGAGTTCTGTGCTTGATGGATGGCTTTGTGGGTAAGTAGGATGGCTTTGTATTTAGACCTTGCTTCGAAGGGAAGTATATGTAGGTTTTTCAGAATTGGGGTGATGTGGTCGGTTTTCTTTGCAGTCTGGATGATTCTTGCTGTGGTGTTTAGTGCTGTTTGGAGGGGGTTTGTCTGTGTGGCTGGAAGGCCGTGGTAGATTATGTTGCAGTAGTCCAGATGTGGGATCGTCATGGCTTGCATTACAGTTCGGAAATGTTGATATGCTTATTATAGCACCTTTCATTTTCATGCAGCAAAGTAAATAATAGTAATAATTTCATCAGCAGTAAAACACAGTAACGAAAGCAAGAATAAAAGCAAAAGTAAAAACAAAACTGCCCAACCTGAGTGGACATCCAGCTATCTGCATCCTGTCTGTACTTTTTCCCCATCCCCAAACGCCTGTTCAAAGAAAAATGGGCCCGATAGCCAGCAATGGCGGCTTGCATGATTACAGTGGCTAGCTGCTGCCGCTAAACACTAAACCTGGATATTCAGTGTTGGGGCAGGAAGCTAACCGGAGATTCTGTTGCTGCCCAGTTAGCTTTGGCGGTGACACATGATGCTGCATTCCACACTGATGCTCCCTTTGCTGTACAGTGTTGAAATACTGCATGATTCTGTAAGATGTGAGGCCCAAATGGCATAGCAGGAGTTGACTTGTGAAGTCTGCATGCAAAGTAAATTTATGCTATGCTAGGGTACTGCCAATACTGTACCTTCAGGACAGCTGTTAGTAACAGATGGAGAATAAAGAATGTCTGGGTGGGAAAAGTATTTTTTTTAACTAATATTTTAATTCATACTAGCCTTTCATGCCAGTAGTTCTTCAAACAAATTAGGTAGCATATTATATTACAATAAATTGCATTTTTTAAAGTGTGTTTAATAGCTAGGTGTTTCCATATTCATTCTTTTGAAGTCATGGTAAATGTGTGCTGGAGAGATACCATGGAGGCAGGATGAATCTTGAAGTGTGGGCCTTCAGGAAAACATATTGGGCTTCTTGACCTTCTCATTGATGTCATTGCTTGAGAAAGCTCCATGCATTTATTACACATTTCTTTATAGCTAAACAGCATCTCCAAAACAGTTTCCATTTCCAGAAATATGTAAGGTTTACATTTCTCATATTTTAATGAGGTTAAAGATGAAGGGTCCGATATTCAATTGGGATGGTTATGTACCGCTATGGCGCATAGCCGTCGCTGCCGACCTCTAACATTGGATATTCAATGCAGGGGGCATATGCGGCCCTGGCTTTGAATATCCGGAGTCACCACACAGCCAAATGCTGCAGAAGCTAACCGGGTAGCGGCAATATTGCGCTGCTATCCAGTTAGCTCTCGGGGGTAAAATTAGGCCAGCTTTTGCTATGCCTAGTTTTACCCACAGATTGCTAAACAAGTAGCAGTGCAATATCATCGCTACCTGGTTAGCGACTGTCGCGACCACGTCATGCGCAAGAAACCTCCGATGCTAGGTGGTTAGCATTGGGGTGTATAGCGGTGTTAGTTGGTGATATTCCCATTCAGTGGCAGTTACACGATTTACAAATCAGTAGACCACGTAAATGCCTTTAAAATATTGGGCTTGAAATCCCTACTTCAGAATTGGCGTGATCCCAGATGTCTCAATACATTCCATTTGCAGTTTGTTTGTCACTATTCTGCATCATTTCCAAAACAGAGAGCACGGAATGGAGACAGTGAGTTTGTGCCTCTCTTGTCTGATTGTCCATCGGTTCATATGCATCTGTTTGCATGCACAGATAAAAAGATGTGTACTGACTACTTCTAAAGAAGAAGCAGCTGTGGTGTAGTGAGGAGGTAAGACTAATAAGAGAAAATATGTTTTCACTCAGCGTGTAATCAGACTCTGGAATTTGTTACTGGAGGATGTATTAAAAACTGTTAGTGTAGCTGGGTTTAAAAAAGGTTTGGACAAGTTCCTGGAGGAAAGATCCATAAACCATTATTAAAGTGGACCCAGAATATCTACTGCTTGCTCCAATACAAGCATTGTGATGTTCCAGGAGTCAAAAACAAGTAAGAAGGGGAGAGACTAAAATGAGGAGGTAATAGGCAGTGAAAGGAAGAAATGTAGAATGCAATGGGGGGAAGAATGTGAAGAAAGGTAAGAGAGGAAGGCAGATGAGAAGGGAAGGAAGGCATAAACAAGGAAAGAAAGAGAGTACAGGGGATGGGGAGAGAACAGCCTCATCCCAAGGCACCCTACTCCACATCTCACCACACAAATATATCTCTACAGAGCCTTTACCCTACAAACAACTCAGCCACACCACCACATATAGGCTACACCCATCCCCCACACCTCTCATCTGCACAACATACCCTTGAACATCACAATCCCCCCCCCCCACACACACACCACATCTTCCATACCCTTTTGTAGGGCCAGAAAAAGTTTGGTTCATTTAAAACAAAGTTTTAGCAATTTTTGTGGGAGTTTCTCATATTTTTACATAATTATCATAATTTTGTGATTCTACATATGCTAAATGTCTGTATGCATAAAATTAGATCTATATTAATTCTTAGGCCTAAACACACACAAGTCATTTGTGCACACAAAAAGTATTTAAACACCCAGATGAAATAAATAAGCCACGAATGCACACCCCTAACTTGTAGATATTCCCACAGATACTGTGGTGATGAAGGGGCATCAGAGCCCATGGAAATAGCTGGAAAACAAACATTTACCTGCAAGCAGAGAGATAAGTCAAAGAGCAGGGGGTTTAAAACTGCAGCCAAAGAAAAAAAACACACACACAGAGCTGCTGAGTCCAGGCCACGCCCAAGCTCCATGGCAACACAGGAAGGTAATAGGAAGCACCTGTGGGAGGAGTTGGAACGGGGAGAGCAGCTACACACATTTAAGCTCCAGGGAACAGAAAGAAGGGAACCTACCAAGAGAGAGGAGGGAGAAGAACTCCTGAGGCAAACTGAAGGGAAAGGATCCTTCAGGGGAAAGGAAAGAGAGAGGTTTTCCAGAGACAGCCACAGGAGGGAGTCCCAAGGCAGCCAGCACTCTGGGGACTACAGTCCAGGGAGAAGCCCATGCTATAAAGGCATTGCAGCACGGTCTGGAGACCGGAGAGTCTATCCTGAGAGAGGTGCTGACTATAGTCCAGGTACGGGAGCAGCCCTGCATGAGTCTGTGGGAAAAGTTTTACCTCTGGAAAGGTCTGTGAAGAAAAGGGTCAGGAAAGACAAGGTGAGCCAGTTAGAAGCCTTGTCCAGCTTGTTGAGAGATAAGGGTCTCTACAGCCATTCTAAAAACCCTGAGCACAGAGAGAAGTCCCGATGGGAAAAGGTCTTAAAACTCTTAGAGGAGATTAAGCCTACGTCCCCTCAGCATGAGTTAAGCCAGGAGACAGTAGAGTCTGATTATGAAGACATGCAGACAGAGCCTTATGATATGGAACAAGACTCTTTAGACTCCTTGATGGATTGTTCTTTTTGTATGAAGACAGAATGAAGAGGCTGTAGGTTTTTTTAAACTGAGAAAAAAAAGCCAGAAGCCATTTTACCTGATTGTCTTATGTCTTGAATGCTGGAACTGTTTAAAAGGAGAATTGCTGGTGTTTAGAGCTGAGAGGAAATGATTCAAGTTTGGTTTGAATGATTAAGAAACAGCTAGATGCAAAATAAGCTTTGTTTAAAGTTTTATTCAGTTTGGAAAGGCTGATACCTTTGCTGGAACCTAGCTGCAACCAGCTAAGCCGCTTTTCTAACTGTTGGACTTTGGGAAGAAACACTTTTGGTCTAGCAAGCTGCCTGAAGCCACTGTAACATTTATCACTGCCAGAATCCTGTTTGACTGGAACTTCTTTTGTTGGAGAGTACATCTTATTTTTGTTAACATGTGTTGAGCTTCAAAGAAAGTTCTGTGCAAAGGAAAAGACACAATAAATTTCCTGTGTTTGCCTTCAACCCTTGGATTCCTCTTATTTTCACACAACTACAATTCCCAGAAGCACTAGCTCGGGAACCCATATTAAAAAGGGACATTAGATGGCACGCCCCTGCCTATTGGCAACCGCCTAGAAAGTAGGGCGTACCACAGGTGGAGTAGTTTTTAGGATAGTCTACCTTTGCACATGCATGCGCAAGATCTCTGCAACCTGGAAGGAGGAGAAACGTCTGCAGGAAGCCAGAGATAATACAGAGGCCTGGTGAGCATTGAAAGACCGGAGTGGCAGCGGAGGTTGGAAGGGGAGTTGATTACCCAGCTGTGACCTGCTGGCTGACAAACGTGAAGCTCCACCTGCATCAGGTAACCCGTGCATAGGAGGGGTTATAAGTGGATACTGGTGCAGGGAGATGTACGGCAGTGCTCAGTGGGAGTCCGAGTGAAGCATTGTGGTGCCGCACTTGGTGTTTCTTTTTTCTTTTTTTTCTTTTCATTGCAGCACACACTGGAGATGGAGCATGCCAAGCTTCTGGGCTGGATGGCTGAACAGTTCCAGAAACAACAAGAGATGTCGACGAGAACCCTGGAACATACAGCGGCCATGATACAAGCGCAGCAGAAGCCGCTCCTGGAGATGATGGGGAGATGGCTAGGAGCACAAGAAAAGGCAACGGAATCTACACGGACAGTATCAGGTTCCCTAGGAGCATTCCAAGGGCTGGGATTACCTTAAACTGGGACATTGTCTTTTGGACAGTTAACTAAGGACAATGATATAGACAACTTCATAGAAGCTTTCGAGAGGGTAGCTCTCTTAGCTGGATGGCCTAAGGACCAGTGGGCAGTCCGTCTTGCCACTTCCCTTACGGGTGAAGCGTTGGCAGCTTATAGAGTCATGCCCGCGGCCTTAGCCTCCAATTACGAGGAGCTTAAGTGAGCCATAAGAGACCGCTTGGGTCTATCCCCTATGCTTTACTGCCGTCTCTTAAGGCGCTGTAAGTTAAAGCCAGGTGAAACACCGCGAGCTTTGTGCCAGCGTATTAAAGATTTGGCATGGAAGTGGCTAACACCGGAGACTAGAACCCTAGATTCTGTACTGGACTGTGTAGTGTTGGAACAATTCATGGAGGCAGTTCCCAAAGACCTGCAAACTTTTCTGGTCCTACAAAATTGCCAAAACACCAATGAGGCTACCTCACTGGCAGAGCGCTTTTTAGAAGCCGAGTTGGTAAGCCAAGTGAAGGATGGTGTTTTAAAACGAGCAGATGTAGTAGCATCAGAAAGGAGGGCGAGGTCGGGGATGGGGGAAAAATTAAAGGATATGCCCATGGATAGAGCCTATTATGCCCAGAGAAAATGTTTTTCCTGTGGGGAGGAAGGACACCTAAGAAGGGATTGCAAAGCCAGGACAGCCCTAGTAACCACCCATTCCAAGGAGGGTGGGGAGGGATTTCTATTGACTGTAGAGGTAGAGGGAATCCCTACAGAAGCATTGCTGGGTTCGGGAGCGGATGAGCCTATGATATCGCAGAAGCTCTGGAAAAGGATTGAATCCCAAGATAGGCAGGTCCTAGAGCCCTCTGAAGATAAGGTGTATCCATGGGGCAGCTTCATCCTATCCCATACGCAAGGTGAAGGTAAAGGGTCTAGGTTTAAAAAGAAAAATATCTGTAGCTGTTGTGCCTAGGCTCCCACACACCCTAGTCCTGGGAAGGGACTGGCCCCAGTTTAGGTGAGTGTTAGCCAAGGAGCTACAAAACAAGACAGGCATGACCTCCACCCTACCACACCCGGAAAGCTTAGAGATAGGAAACTAATCTACAACCAGGCGAGTAAGGGATTCATCCCTTCTGAGGGATGGGTCAGTCTATCGTCGGGAGAGGGATAAGGAGAGGCAGGTAACATCCTCACATAAAGCAGGAGCTAGGGCAAGGCCAGTGCCTGGTCCTTTGTTTGGGATTGTGCAGAAACAGGGACACAGGAAAGTACTCCGAAAGGAGGAAGCCGATAATAAGCCAAAATTTGTCCTCAGATTTTGCCGTAACACTCCAAATGCCAAGGTCCCTAAGCGCGCTTCCGAACAAGCCGCGGGCTTTGATTTATGTAGAAATTGTTATCCCTCGACAAGGAAGAGCCTTAGTTGAGATGGGACTTCAGTTGGAGATACCGCCAGGCTGTTATGGGCGTATTGCTCCCCGCTCAGGGCTTGCGGTGAAAAATTTCATAGATGTGGGTGCGGGGGTCATAGATCCTGAATATCAAGGAGCAGTTAAGGTGCTATTGTTTAACTTCGCGACGGAAGATTTCAGGGTGAATATAGGAGACCGAATAACCCAACTTATATGTGAACGGGTAGGGTTTCCGCCCCTGGAGGAAGTAACTGAATTGACCACTACCGCACGAGGCTCGGGAGGGTTTGGTTCTACTGGCCAGTCTGAGATAAAGGGTTTGACCGCAAGTTGTGTGGAGAAGGAGGACAAGGATCTGGGCCCACAACTGGCAGACTGTAAGGCAGATCCGGTGCCAAGGATAGGAGAGGAGCTTTCGTGGTCACAACGTCAGGAATTGCTAAAACTGTTACAGACGTTTCCTGACGTCTTAACATCCGTACCAGGCGAGACTAGGCTTGTGGCCCACGAAGTAGTGACCCCACAGGGGGTAATAGTAAGGCAGAGACCTTACAGGTTACCCGAGGCAAAACAGCGGGAGGTGGTGAGTCAAGTGCAGGAAATGCTTAAGATGGGCATAATTGAGGAGTCTAGAAGTAATAACCCAATAGTGCTTGTCCCAAAACCGGATGGAACAATGCAGTTTTGCATTGATTTTCGAAAGGTCAATGCCATATCCCGGTTTGACACGTACCCTATGCCAAGAATAGAGGAACTTCTAGATTGTTTAGGCCAGGCAACCTACCTCACCACCCTTGATATGACCAAAGGAATTCACCCGGGAATCTCGCCCTAAGACTGCCTTAAGCACCCCCATAGTTCTGTTTCAGTTTCGCCGAATGCCCTTTGGCCTGCATGGGGCAGCCGCGACCTGCCAAAGGTTGATCGACCTAGTCTTACGCCCTCACCAACAGTACGCAACCGCATACATGGATGATATCGTGATCCACAGCTCTAGCTGGGAACAACACTTGGTTCGCATTGAAGCAGTTTTAAGGGCCATGCGAAGCGCAGGCATCACATTGAATCCTGCAAAGTGTATGTTTGGGGGAAAGGAAGTAAAGTATCTAGGACATTTGGAGGGGCATGGTACAGTTAAGCCTTTAATAGACAAAGTGGAGAGTGTAAAAACATTTCCAAAACCCTTGACTAAGAAACAGTTACGTAGTTTCCTTGGATTAATAGGCTACTACCGCTGCTTTATTCCACATTTGCGATGGAAAGTGCCGCGCTAACAGAAATGTTGAAACCACTGAACCAACTAAAATGGTCGGTGGTAGCGGAGCAAGCCTTTACGCTGTTAAAGGAGAAACTCTGCTGTGCGCCGGTATTGCGTGGTGTGGATTTTAACCGACCATTTATTGTACAGACCGATGGGTCAGAAACTGGCTTAGGCGCTGTATTATCACAAAAGCACGAGGGCGTGGAACACCCCATCATGTTCATAAGCTGGAAATTGGTGCCGCCCGAGCGAAAATATTCCACAGTAGAGAGGGAGTGCCTGGCCATAAAGTGGGCAGTAGAGGCACTAAGATTTTACTTGACGGGTCGTAGGTTCCTACTGGTCACTGACCATGCACCATTGAAATGGTTAAACAAAATGAAGGACCACAACTCACGCCTAACACTCTGGTATATGGCCTTACAGGCTTTTGATTTTCATATAGAGCACCGGGCAGGGAAATTACACACAAACGCAGATGCCCTGTCGAGAATTATGGGCTGTGCGGGGCTTGGAACGCCAGCCCATAATGTCTTAAGGGGGGGGATGTGTGGTGATGAAGGGGCATCAGAGCCCATGGAAATAGATGGAAAACAAACCTTTACCTGCAAGCAGAGAGATAAGTCAGAGAGCAGGGGGTTTGAAACTGCAGCCAAAGAAAAAAACCACACACACAGCTGCTGAGTCCAGGCCACATCCAAGCTCCATGGCAACACAGGAAGGTAATAGGAAGCACCTGTGGGAGGAGTTGGAACGGGGAGAGCAGCTACACACATTTAAGCTGCAGGGAACAGAAAGAAGGGAGCCTACCAAGAGAGAGGAGGGAGAAGAACTCCTGAGGCAAACTGAAGGGAAAGGATCCTTCAGGGGAAAGGAAAGAGAGAGGTTTTCCAGAGACAGACGCAGGAGGGAGTCCCAAGGCAGCCAGCACTCTGGGGACTACAGTCCAGGGAGAAGCCCATGCTGTAAAGGCATTGCAGCACGGTCTGGAGACCGGAGAGTCTATCCTGAGAGAGGTGCTGACTATAGTCCAGGTACGGGAGCAGCCCTGCATGAGTCTGTGGGAAAAGGTTTACCTCTGGAAAGGTCTGTGAAGAAAAGGGTCAGGAAAGACAAGGTGAGCCAGTTAGAAGCCTTGTCCAGCTTGTTGAGAGATAAGGGTCTCTACAGCCATTCTAAAAACCCTGAGCACAGAGAGAAGTCCCGATGGGAAAAGGTCTTAAAACTCTTAGAGGAGATTAAGCCTACATCCCCTCAGTATGAGTTAAGCCAGGAGACAGTAGAGTCTGATTATGAAGACATGCAGACAGAGCCTTATGATATGGAACAAGACTCTTTAGACTCCTTGATGGATTGTTCTTTTTGTATGAAGACAGAATGAAGAGGCTGTAGGTTTTTTTAAACTGAGAAAAAAAAGTCAGAAGCCATTTTACCTGATTGTTTTATGTCTTGAATGCTGGAACTGTTTAAAAGGAGAATTGCTGGTGTTTAGAGCTGAGAGGAAATGATTCAAGTTTGATTTGAATGATTAAGAAACAGCTAGATGCAAAAGAAGCTTTGTTTAAAGTTTTATTCAGTTTGGAAAGGCTGTTACCTTTGCTGGAATCTAGCTGCAACCAGCTAAGCCGCTTTTCTAACTGTTGGACTTTGGGAAGAAACACTTTTGGTCTAGCAAGTTGCCTGAAGCCACTGTAACATTTATCACTGCCAGAATCCTGTTTGACTGGAACTTCTTTTGTTGGAGAGTACATCTTATTTTTGTTAACATGTGTTGAGCTTCAAAGAAAGTTCTGTGCAAAGGAAAAGTTCCCTGTAAAATAGTTATCTCCAAGTTATAATGCCCTGTTCAATGTAATTTCAGTTTGTTCAATGTAAACCGCACTGATGCAGAATAGCGCGGTATATAAGAGAATGTAAATAAATAAATAAAATAAATAAAAGACACAATAAATTTCCTGTGTTTGCCTTCAACCCTCGGATTCCTCTTATTTTCACACAACTACAATTCCCAGAAGCACTAGCTCGGGAACCCATATTAAAAAGGGACATTAGATGGCACGCACCTGCCTATAGGCAACCGCCTAGAAAGTAGGGAGCGCCACAATACATATCTACTATAGTTTGTGTTTTAGGCCTTTGAACCTCCTGGCCCTTCATCAAACTTGTTACGTATACAAATAAGATCATGTGGTGTCTGAGCTCCCTCGGGCATTGGCTGTCAAAAGACTTTCTCACACTCGATCAAAAGACCCATCAAATCATACTCCACCAGTCCTGCGATAAATTCAGTCTTGACGATGCCACTGATTTTAACAAATAAATCCATAATTGTTCATGATACTGTAAACGGGATGTCCGAACTCCTCCCCGGATTTTCTCTAACACATGATCTACTATTCACCAGCATAAATCCTGAAAGGAATGTTGATGATCCTCAAAATGAAGAGCAACTGGTGCTGATAACACTTTAGTAGTAATCCGTGATCGATGTTCCTGAAGACATTTCCGCATAGGTCTTGTGCAGCCCACATAAATTTTGTTACAAGGGCACATTAGGAAAAGTGGTGGCAGGACAAGGGCAGACCAGGCAGGCAGTGTGGGAGGGAGCCGAGGAAGGCGGTTGGCAGAAAAGCGTCCCTTAATGCACTCCTATTTTTTGTGCCCTGTGCAGCTTCATCACTGACACAGGCCCAGGACTTGGCTCATGTTAACTGGTATGGCCCCATGCTAGCTGTCAATGTGTGTCCTAGCACGCCTTCAGCATGCACCAGAATACACATTGACAGCTAATGCCATTTTGTAAAAGATCCCCTATGTGTCTATATAAAATTCCCTTAAAATAGGCACCTCTTTGCCATATACACATAGACAATCTGTTATAATATAATCCACCACATTGGTATTTCATGTAACCAATTGAAAGTGACATTTTTGAGTAAAAATCACACATGATTTTGATATTTCCCTAGATTGAAATATTTCCTATCAAATGCTAAGCACAACTAAAATATTTTGCATGAGTTAATTTGAGCATGCCTCACAGTAGAGTTGATGAATAACAATGTTAGAGGAGCATTTTTCTAACATAGGTCATTTTCTAGCTATTATATCAACTGCTAGAAATGATATTTAAAAGTGATGTATCAGAGGAACTGAAGCAAATCTCAATAAATTGGGAAGATGTAATACAGCTATTTTATAAACTAAAGAATAGCAAATCATCTGAACTGGATGGCAAACATCCCAACGTACTGAAAGAACTGAAATATGAGATTGCAGAACTATCATTAAAATTATCTTTAGTTCCTGAAGACTGAAGAGTTGCCAATATAATGCTAATTTTTAAAAAGTGTTCGAGAGATAATCCAGGAAACTATAGATTGGTGAGCCTGATGTCGGTACCGGGCAAAATGGTAGAAACCGTTATAAAAAACAAAATTACTGAGCATGTAAATAGTCATGGTTTAATGGCAGAAAGCCAACATGGATTTAGCCAAGGAAAGCCTTTTCTTACTAATCCTTTATATTTTTTGAAGGTGTGAATAAACAGGTAGATAAATCTAAGCCAATTTATTTATTTTATTTATTTATTTATACATCTTTTCTATACCGCCACTTCCAGAGATCAATTAATGTGGAGCTCAATCCAGGAAGGGACACGTCCGGGCCATCCAGATGTCCCAGAGCAGGACTGGCTCCTTTGTGCCAAATTCTGCACTATGGGAGCTAGATGCCCCCATTGTAGCAGGATCAGGCACCGGGATGGCTCAGCGTGACCCTTCAGTGGCCATGGGAGATGTCCAGGCAGCAGTAATGCCAGGCAACCTCTGCTGCCACAGGCTGGACACCCCCTTGACCAGGTTTCCTGCTGCCCAAACCTTGGCAGGGTCCGTCATGGCCAGAAATGGCAGCAGAGCCTCATCTTCAACTGTTCCATTGCTCCTGGGGGGCCTGCTGGGCTGGTGAGATGGGGTGCCCCGTGCTTATTCCACATCCAAGGTGGAATAAGCTGGGCATCCTCCCAGCACTCCACGGACATACAGGGCCGTGACCTGAATCAGCCCTGTAAGTCTGTGTGCCTGGCCCACCTATGCCCCACCCCCATGCCACCCCCATCCTGCTTTCCCCGCACAGTAGCTCTGTGCATGCGGATAGAGAGAAATGGGGAATTGGGGCAGGAAAGTTTGTGGGGCTGCACATCCCACTGGATCATACAGTCCCGCAAGTTGCTTTACAAAACCAGGGCCATAGAGTATCAAACAGAATTTCAGGAATCATATGGAAAGGAATGGAGGATATTATAATATCTCTGTATCGCTCCATGGTGAGACTGCACCTTGAATGTTGTGTGCAATTCGGTCACCATTTCTTGTTCTATCTTGCTTAGATTATGGCAACTCGCAGCATGTTGGAATACGTAAGAAGCAACTAGGGAAGTTACAAATAATTCAAAATACAGTGCCAAGGCTAGTGACTAGAACCAAATTGCGTGTCCACATTTCAGCCTGTGTTTTGCACTGACTGCCAGTGGTACAGAAGGTTGATTTTAATATTATATTATTAGTTTTTAAGATTGTGCATTGGCTGGTGCCTCAGTATTTGTAGAGGTTTGCTCAACAGTATATTTCTGGATTTGTTTGTTGCAGTAGAACTTGTTACAGATTCTGGCTGGTGCACAGTAGATGGAGATGGAGAAGCATGCTTTTCCCCGTGTGGACCCATTGAAGATTATTCAAATTTTGTTATGTTTTAGAAGAAATGTCTGTTTTACTGTAATCATAATTTACTCTATGTAATGTAGTGTTTTACTGTAAACTGTTTTGTTGCCCAATTTTGGAGAGGAGAAGGTACATAAAATTGTTAAATAACCTTAACACATATAAAAATAATAAATTCTAATGAAAACAGAATAAAAGTATTCCCACAGTTTACCTCAATGGATGGCGGTAACTGCATCAACATTTATCGCAGCAAACAGCTTAGGGTGCGAAATGCACTAACTATATAAGGACATGTTGTGCACCCCTCATTGTTAGCGTGGGTTTGGCACCACCCCTATGCTAATTTTTGGAGCTGAACACATGGCAAGCTACCATATTTTGGGACATATAAACAAAAAGAAAACACAACTCTACCTACTCACCTCAATGGTAATAGATTTATCTGCATAAAAGTATGCGTTAAAATAAAAAATGGAAGAGCAAACCTCAGAACCCTCTGACACCCCCCACAGTTCACACAAAGTGAGCTCAGGTGTGCCGGTGAGGTTAAGTACATCAACGGTTAGCTAATCCACCAAACTTATCCAAATCACAGAAGTCACCATTAGACATTGATACTCACAAGATTCTCAAAAACACATCCGCAAAATACATGATGTTTTCAGAACAATCATAATATAACACAAACATCAATAATGCACCAAAATCAGAATCTTAGCCTGTAGGATTCCTGGTTTTGAACAATCAAACACATCAAAACACGATGCCCGCCGAAACATTCCTTTTGCGTTTCGCCATCGCTGCTTCAGGGGAAAATTATTCTGGCCATCTTCAACAAAGGGCCCAACCAAACGAAGCCATCTTCAACCGACAGGCTCCCAACCACTATTATCGCTTCAGCATATCACTCATATTTTGGTAAGCATATCCCTTTATGAGCTTTTTTTGATGTGTAAAGTTTATTTCCTGTCAGAAACATAAAAAAACCCTGCCTACAAGTGTGATTAGGAACTTCATATTAAAACAAAAGTGATTTATGCACATACTTCTTCTAGCAGCTGAACAGAGTGAGAGGCTGATTTAGATGGGTTGAGAGGGAGGGGGCATTGTCAGGTTAGGAGAATGATAGATTGGTAGTGAGGGAATTGATTTCAGGGGCAGTACAAGGATGAGAGCCGCCCTGGGCACGTCCTCTATCCTGCTGCCCCCAGTGCTGTCATTGCTGCCCCTCTTTGGGGCCTACAGCTGCAGCAACGGGTTTGAAACCATGACACACTGCTTACCTAAACTCTACAGTAGAGCTGTATCTGGTTCTTGGCTTGAATCAATTGCTTATAGAAGCCAGTGAGTTTAGGTAAGCACTGTGTCATGGTTTCAAACCTATTGTCACCGCCATAGGTCCTGGAGGGATATGGTAGTGGCAGCGATGGAGCACCCCCAGGATGCTTGCACTCTAGGCGGCCACCTAGTTTTCCTGATGGTGGCACCAGCCCTGATTTCTTTGTGAATAGGGTACGTGGTAGGTGTTTCATGTGAGATTAAGAATAACAGAGAGATTAACATGGGATCTGGTGTGCTGTTTGGGGGGAGGGGGGCATATGAATGCTGTTTGTCCTGGACTGGAAGTATTTAGGAAAACTTAAGCTAATTGTCTTCATGCATAAAGATTTATGACTGAAATAGATGGCTAGCACTGAAGTTTCAGCTCCAGTTGGCTACGTTAATGTTGGTCCATATTCTTTAGAATTCTCTCAGCATCCAAACTATGCATCAGAATCAGGAAAGGAGCACAAACTGGTCAAAGCAAGTGAACTTAATTCCATAACAGAACTGCAACTAAACATATGAACAGAAACAAAATGGAATGCAGCCTCTTCAACTAAGAAAGGAGCAAGCTAGCCTGAACAACTACCTAGGAGACTCAGCTGTCCAAGGTACTTGGGCACCCTCTCCCATGGTAACAGTATACTACAATTTACCCTGACCTAGCCACGCTCCTGGGGTTGCTTGTAACCTGAGCAGCTACCTACAGTATAATCTCCTAGTGAAACTAAGAAGCTATATTTAACCATCAGTGCTGGAATTTTTTTAAAATTGCTCACATAGCTGCCAAGTTCCATAGTTAGGCAGCTAGATGGCTTCAGAAATTTACCCCCCATGTCCAATGTAAATACACCTAAAGAACAGCTTATCTGATGGCAACGGTATTCTTTTAGAATCAGCCAATTTTAACATTCAGCATTGCTTTAAGTAAAATTTAGCTTTGTGGCAAGCTATTATATTATAATCAACTATAGTTTTAGGCAATACTGCTAATAGTTATTTTGGCTCCTTTTGTCCTTGCATGCTATTTTTATGCACAGAAACAGTGCCTTGCTAAATCTACCAGTTAACCTGTAGTTGCCTGAAATTGCATTCTCCAATTACTAAGTATGGAAAAGCAATTAGTATAAAGCTAAAATCAATTCAGAATGATGCTAAAATTGTTTCAAAGCTGCTTGTAAATATGTTATTAGCAATTGGGAGGACAAATAAGCAAAGAGATTATGCACATCCTCTAGATCTGCAAATATATGTTGTGTGCAAGTTGGTGTTTTTTTCAGTAAGAACATATTTAGTTTCTCATTTTCAAGTACTGTTCCATTCTGCCTGCTAATCATGCTTTATTTAAGACTTGCACATTCTAGCCTATTCTCTTTGTCTTTGTCAGTGCCTTTTCCAGTTGTGCACAAACGATAACTTTCTTTTGCTGCAACAAAATCCTTATTTGCACAAGTGTCCCCATTTTGTTAAAAATGAGCAAGTGCTCCATAGTCTGAACTCCACACTCATATCTGTTCCTGTCTTTGCAAAAGCCCCATTTGAGCATAGTTACAGAGTCCAGTCATTTGGGCATTGTCATGTTGATCAGTCTGTCTCACACCTCTAGGAAGATCCACTTTGGATTTTAGATCTATTTCATTGTTTCTGACCGCATGGAGTCTGTTCTTGCCTTGGCCATTGTCCTATGCAAAAGGTGCAATACTGCTCATAAAACAAATTGAATATTCAAGATATTTGCTTTCTTCTGTAGCTCCTTTGATAGCGACAGCAAAAGTGTTCATGCCAAAGCTTATGTCTGATTCTTACAGATTTTCAAATTCTGCTGCATACTTTGTCACTAATAATTCTAGTCTATGAAAGACCATTAATAACTCCACCTAATTCTCATAATAGGTTCTTAGGCATCATTTATGATCTATTCATATATATTTACTTGGAAGGTAGGAATACATTTAAAAGCATCTTTGGGCTTTAGTATCATTGCATACTTGCTTGCCAGTACATATGCATTATGGATGCACATTGGATAAACTGCACAGTAGTAAATATGTACATCTAAAGTCATGTGCTTTTATAGTGGAAACTACAGATACTCAAATAGTAAAGAATAAAGGGCCCAGTTGTCAGAATATTCAAACACCATGGTGGTCATCCATGATCCTTAAATATTGGCGGGATATTCAGTGGCAGCATCCGGATAGGAGCTGCCTTTAAATATGCAGGCTGAGTGGTGCTAACCAGTAAATGCCAGCTCTTACCCTGTTAGTGTGATTTTAAGCTGGTGCTTTTCTGGATTCTAACTCAAGCTTGCTTTTCATGCAATTTAAGTTGTCCAGACAAGCACTGCTGAAAATAATGCTAACCAGGTAAGGGCCGGCACTTACCGGTTAACACCGATAGTGCCCATGGCCAACCCCTGCACTAATGGATAGATCTTTGGCAGTCTGTGGAGATATCTAGTGGCCCTAAATATCCAGTGCTGCTAAATATCGTGATCTGTCCCCCTTAGATAGATGGCCTCTAGTTGCCCAGCTGCTAAAGGCTTTCAATATCTACCTGAACGCCTTTAACATTTTTTGTTTTTTTTCAAAGATAACAGAGGAATATGGCACAAAATAAATTCAAACTATATGGTAATTAGGTAATAAGCAAAACATAATTAATATAATTTCACTTATTCCAAGTTTTGAATTAGTTGAGGAATTGCAGTTGAGTAAATAGCAAAAACTAAAAAGAGTGGTTTCTAAAGTGTGAGGCGAGATCCCAAATGAGGTCACCTAGCAGTTTCCCAAAAAGACACAGGATCTACAATGCTTGTACTGGGGCAAGCAGTGGATATCCCAGGTCCCCTTTAATAAT
Source organism: Ichthyophis bannanicus (assembly GCA_033557465.1). Classification (NCBI taxonomy): domain Eukaryota; kingdom Metazoa; phylum Chordata; class Amphibia; order Gymnophiona; family Ichthyophiidae; genus Ichthyophis; species Ichthyophis bannanicus. Next base: position 650,024,970 of record CM066034.1, on the reverse strand, counting down.
GGTTTATGGACCTTTCTTCCAGGAACTTGTGCAAAACATTTTAAACCCAACTACACTAACAGCTTTTACTACATCCTCCGATAAAGAATTCCAGAGTTTGATTGCACGTTGAGTAAAAAAATATTTTCTCTTATTAGTCTTAAATAGGTTACACTGTAGTTTCATTGCATGTCCCCTCGTCTTTCTATATTTGATAGTATAAACAATTGATCTACGTTTACCCGTTCCATTCCTTTCATTAATTTATAGACCTTTATCATACTTCCCCTCAACTGCCTCTTTTCCAGGTTGAAGAGCCTTAACCTTTTTAGCCTCTCTTCATAGGGGTATCCTTGCATCCCTTTACCATTTTGGTGGCTCTTCTCTTTACCTTTTCTAATAACATCATGTCCTTTTTAAGATACGGCGACCAGAACTGCACACAATATTAAAGGTGCGGTCACACAATGGAACGATACAGAGGCATTATAATATCCTTTGTTTTATTCTCCATTCCTTTCCTTATGATACCTAGCATTCTATTCGCTCTCTTTGCTGCCACTGCACACTGGGCGGAGGGTTTCAACATGTTATCCACAATGACGCCTACATCTTTTTCCTGGGTGGTGGTTCCTAATGTGGAACCTTGTATCGTGTAACCATAGTTTGGGTTGTTCCTTCCTAGGAGCATAACTTTGCACTTGTCCACATTAAATTTCATCTGTTAATTGGATACCTGGTCTTCCAATTTATCAAGGTCCTCTTGCAATTTTTCACAATCCTCATTGGTTTTAACAACTTTAAAAAGTTTTGTGTTGTCTGCAAATTTGATTACCTCACTCATTATTCCCATTTCTAGGTCATTTATGAATATGTTAAAAAGCAGCGGACCCAGCACAAATCCCTGGGGTACTCCACTATTCACCTTCCTCCACTGGTAGAAAGGTTTTGTTAAATGTTAAATTTTGTTTGGTTAAAATTTAGATTATTAATTATCACAGTTATCAACACAGAATGTGGCAATCAGATCATTCAACATTGCCGTCTTTCCACTTCTCCGTGTTGCCAGTTGATTTGTTTGCAGCATCTGCATTAGATTGCTTTCCACAGCCTCCAGCCCATTTAGACCTTACGCACAACTTTCTTTTTTCTCGGATACTGTTACTTCATTAAAAAATATATATTTTTCATCTGAAATTTAATTTTTTTCATTTGCTTTTCACAGATTTGTTGTGAAATGTCATCTGTTAAAAAGCAGAAGTGGAATGAATATGTTGCTTTTGGCTTTACCTGTTTGAGAGAATGAGATGGAACTGAAAGACCGCAAAGCATAATTTGCAATTTTCTATTGAGCAATGGAAATTTGAAGCCATCAGGATTGAGAGAACATCTCGAAACCAAGCACAGTAATCATGCTGGAACCTCAATTGATGCTTTCAAGTTGAAAAGAATTCGATATGATCATAAAGGAACTCTTTCATCATATGGGTTTGCTCTTCCTGGGAATCCTCTTCTGGAAGCCTCCTACAAAGTTTTGTACCTTATTGCCAGAGAAAAGAAGCCCTACACAATCAGAGAACGTCTAGTGAAGCCCTGTGCATTGGAGATGGCTAAAATCATGCTGCGAGAGGATGCCATGAAGCAATTGAGTCAGGTGTCCTTGTCCAATGACACTATATGTCAAAGTATTAAATACATGAGTGAGGACATACTAACCCAAGTTGTCAGTGTGATTAAAAACAGTCCTGTAAAAATCAGCAAGCAGCTTGATGAAAAAACTGACATTTCAAACTACAGCGACTTGCTAGTATGTTTATGCTATGTTCATAAAATGAACATTAAGGAAGAGTTTTTATTGTGTGATCGACTTGAAACAACAACCAAAGCAGCTGATGTGTTCAACTTGATCCAATTGGTTTTTAATTATCATGAGCTAGCATGGGATTTAGTTAGGTCTATTTGAACAGATGGAGCTCCAGCCATGTTTGGCAAAAAGTTTGGATTCATTGCTCTGGTCAAGAAAAAAACTCCACATATGTCGATCACACACCGTGTTCTACATTATCAAGCCTTGGCATCCAAAACATTGCCAAAGAAATTTAAAGTGATGGGAATAGTTGTGCAAATAGTCAACTTTATTCGTGGACATGCATTAAATCAGGGGTCTCAAACTCAAATTGCTTTGAGGGCCAAATGAGGACTTGTAAAGTAACCCGTAGGCCGCATAAGACATGGGGCCTCATTTGCATAAGGGGCCTCATTTGCATAAATATTTGCATAATGTTGCATAATGAGTGTATGGATAAAGAAAGACTAAACAATTTCTATATTACTATAATCCAGTGCCAACCGCCAGGCACATTAGGAACTACTACAAACACTGCCCATTTAGAACCCATAGCAACCCCCCCGTATCATAACAGCACTACCAGACCCTACCTATCAAAAGGCAACACTGCAAATATTAAATCAATACATTTCAGAGAACAACAATACATGACCTACTGGGAAAAGAGAACAAGTAGCAATGTCAAATAGGAATTACATAAACAGAATACCTCAGCTCAGTTACACATGCAGAACATACACCATCACCAAACAAGGAATCACAATTTAGAAACAGGAAGACAAAATTAAATTGGGAACCCCAAAAGCCAAACTTGGAATGTACAACAACACTGTAGAAATAAAACTATAAATTAATTTCTTGTACTAAACAAAGCACAGACATTAATGATGCACATTTCCCAGACCTGACATATTCCAGTTAATAAATTCAAAATAAAGAGATATTTTCCTACCTTTTGTGCATTTTTTTTCAGTTGAAATTGTTCCAGCCACTTTCTTATGGTTTCTTCGTGTCTTCTGCTAACTCTCCATCGTCTGCTGTCGATTTGTCCTTTCTTCTCTCTTCTAGTTTTTTTTTTTCATTCTCTCTCTACATCTGCTTTAACATACTAATCTTTCTCATTTTGCTCTTTCCTCATTCCTATTTTATCCACTCAAATATTACCCCTCCATCCTCAATCTCCACTTACTCTCCCAAAACCTGGCCAATTGTAGATTTGTCTTCCCTCCCGCACAAAATATTTTTCCCTCTCCATTTCACTTTCCCAGCTCCATCCCATTCTAATCCTCCCCCAACATCAGCTCCCTTCTAGTTCCAGCCCCACCCAGCATCCACTCCTTTCTAGTCCCTGCATCAGCCCATTTCCAACCCTAGCTCCCCCCCCCATTCAGCCCATTTCCAGTGCTAGCTCCCTCCCCTCACAGCCCATTTCCATGCCAAGCCCCCTCCCCCTCCCCATCAGCCATTTGCAGTTCAAGCCCCCCTTCCACTCAGCCCATTTCCAGTCCTAGCAATCCCCCCAGCACATTACCAGTCCTAAACCCCCCCAGTGGCATTACCAGTCCTAACCCCCCCATCAGCCCACAGCACATTACCAGTCCTAAACCCCCCCCCCATCATCCCACAGCACATTACCAGTCCTAAACCCCCCCAGTGACATTACTAGTCCTAACCCCCCCATCACCCCACAGCACATTACCAGTCCTAAACCCCCCCCAGTGGCATTACCAGTCCTAAACCCCCCCATCAGCCCACAGCACATTACCAGTCCTTACCCCCCCCCCCCATCAGCCCACAGCACATTACCAGTCCTAACCCCCCCCAGTGGCATTACCAGTCCTACCCCCCCCATCACCCCACAGCACATTACCAGTCCTAACCCCCCCCCAGTGGCATTACCAGTCCTAACCCACCCCCCATCAGCCCACAGCACATTACCAGTCCTAACCCCCCCCATCAGCCCACAGCACATTACCAGTCCTAACCCCCCCCAGTGGCATTACCAGTCCTACCCCCCATCAACCCACAGCTCATTACCAGTCCTACCCCCCCCCAGTGGCATTACCAGTCCTAACCCCCCCATCAACCCACAGCACATTACCAGTCCTAACCCCTCCCAGTGGCATTACCAGTCCTAACCCCCCCCCCATCAACCCACAGCACATTACCAGTCCTAAATCCCCCAGTGGCATTACCAGTCCTAACCCCGCCCCCCACAACCCACAGCACATTACCAGTCCTAAACCCCCCCCCAGTGGCATGAACAGTCCTAACCCACCCCCCATCAACCCACAGCACATTACCAGTCCTAACCCCCCCCCCCATCAGCCGCGGCAAAATCGAATGTCCCGCGGGGCCCCCCCTGCCCGGCAGAGCCAGCCCTCCTTCCCTCCCTCCCTGCCTGCCTGCCTGCCTGCCTGCTTGCTTCCCTCCCTCCCTCCCTCAGTCCTTCTCCGCTTCGGCTTAGAACCGCAAAGGGAGAGTTCCTCCCTCGCGACTCTGCTAAGCCCGCTGAGGCTTATGGGAAATTTCCCATCTGCCCCGGCGAGCTTAACAGAGTCGCGAGGGAGAAGCTCTCCCTTCGCGGCTCTGAAAGCCAAAGAGAAGAGGGACTGAGGGAGGCAGGGCTGGCTAACATCGGGGAATTCCGGGGGCAGGGCAGACTGCCTCCATACCTGCCCGTGGAGAGCTGTGCACAAAATGGATCCTCGAGGGCGCGTGGTGCCTCGTGGCGTTCGGCTGGCTGCCCCCCCCCTCCTTCCTGTCTCTAATTGGTTGAGGGAAGGCTCGTGACTCGGGTCATGTGGACAGAGAAGACGACTTTAGAGAGAGTATTTTTTAACCTCACGTGGCCGCGCCGGCAATCAGGTGAGAAAAGTGAAACCAATGGTGTCGCGGGCCACACAAAATGCTCTTGCGGGCCGCATGCGGCCCGCGGCCGCGTGTTTGAGACCCCTGCATTAAATCATCGGCTATTTCAAACATTCTATGAAGAAATTGGAGTGGAACATTGTGTTTTACTGTACACTGAGGTATGTTGACTAGGTTATGGCCGTGTTTTGGCACATGTAGTGGAACTTTGGGATGAAATTTTTAAATTCCTCGAGGATCAACAATCCCCTCTTGCAAACCATTTTGAGGATGAACATTTTATTGTTAGCCTGGAATATTTAGCTGATATTTTCAATCTTCTCAATGATTTGAATATGTTGATGCAGGGACAGAATATGGATATTATTCAAGCCAGGAGAAAGCTTGTAGCATTTACAAGAAATTACTTATTTGGAGTCCTTCTGTTGAAAGCAGAAATCTGGCAAACTTTCCAAACCTTGCTGATATTCGTACTGACAATTGTAAAACATTTCCTGCGGAAATACTTCAAGAAGTCAAGAACCATTTGGAAGTCCTAAGTACAAATTTTGAGGGTTACTTCTTAGATATTAATGATTATAGCTTGGAATCTATTTGGATCATGAACCCATTCTCATTTGATATATCTACGATGAGTGACAATGATTTAGCAAAGAATGATTTCACTGAATTTCAAGAAGACCCAAGAAAGAAAGCTGATTCAAAAAGGCTGGACTGGATATCAGGCAGTTTTGGTATGAGCAAATCACAGCTTATTCTAGCTTGGTGATAGGGCAATGAATGTTTTGGTTCTCTTCACTACTTATCTCTATGAAAAATGATTCTCTGCATTATTAAACCTGAAACCAAAGTAGAGAAATCAACAATGTGTCAGATGACATGTGAGTTACAGTGCCAGTAATTACATCTCAATTCCCTGTTTTGATTGAACAAAAACAACAGCAAAAATCTCACTAGTTGCAGCTAGCTTGTGTATTTGTGATTTGAATAAATATGATAAAATCCTTAAGGTTTTCTTTAAACTGTTCTATTTCTAGCTGTATGCATATATATGATTTTGACAGTCTGGCAAAGAGGGTATGAAGACATACTGAGCAATCTACTGGGGGTCTGTAGTCATAAAAAGGTTAAGAACCACTGTTCTAATCTAATGCAATCATAATGCTTAGGATAAGTAGACATAGGGGTATGTTTACTAAACGTGAGTAACGCGCGTAGTATGATGTTACCGACCGTAAGTGCAGTGTAACGCGCGTAAACACGCGCCAACGACCGGTAACGTCGTACTACGCGCGGAAACCGCGCTTAACGATCGTAAAGCCCCGCGGCGCGTTAAAACAGCGCAGAAGGTGGAGAGTGGGCGGAGAGAAGGGGTCAATGGGCGGAGAGGGGGCGTGGAGAGGCTCCCCCTCACTAACGCGCTGTAATTCAGAGCTCAATCCCAACGCGAATGAAAACCTGCCGTTAAAGGCTTTTAAAGGGAAGAGAAACCATTTCCGTCAGCAATGTACAGCAAAACCGGGGAAACACACAAAACGTGAGCAGTGTGATACATGTGCACTGAACAAAATAGCACATAAAACGTTAAAAATGACCACAGGAAACATTTTAAAAAGCATAATACAGCTTGGCAACAGTGATAGCAATGGGCAACAAGGAACAACACTGCCTGGAAAGCACCAAATACAAATGAAATGATGTGTGGAAGGGTCTACGCGTCACAGACCCTTTTAAATATCATTTCATTGTAATGGAGTGTCCTGGGAGTGTTGTGTAATGTTTCCCAATGATATCATTGTTGCCCAGCTTGGTTATGGGTGTGTGCCCCTTTTGTGAGATATTCTCTGAGGTTTATGTGCACCGTTGTCTGCATACAAGGTAAATGAGGTCACAATAAACCTGTTGCAGAGCAGGGTTTCTGACTTGTCAGGCCGGTTTAACTAACTCCAGGGACTGTACTGTCTCTGTGGCTACAGTGTGGTGCAACAGACACAGCCAGTGTCCGTAAAACCAGAGGGTCACAGGTTCAAATCCCAGCTGGGGGTCCTGCCAACCCAGTCCGCATAGCTTTACCCACCACTAAACATTGATAGTAAAGACACACCTTTATTGCAGAGAACATACACATGGCCTATATTTTACCACACCAGAAACAGGCACATTACCGTAAAGCAGAGTTTCGCAAATGTAGTCCTGGAGGGCCCCACAACATTCCGGTTTCATGCTGCCTCCAATAAAGATGCCTGTGCTGCATAGCTATGCACCACCCCCATGTTATGCAGATGTAGCTCATGCATATTTATGAGGGACAGCATGAAAACCCGAACAGTGTTTGGAACACCAGGACTGGAGTTGGGGAACGCTGCCGTAAAGCAGCAGCCAACAGGGCCACACACCCACAGGCCCCATTGGCCAGTGCCACCTGGAGAGGCAAGAAATTGGGTCCTGCCTGTATCTCCCAATACTAGCAGTTGCATACCTTAGCAATGCCACCCTACACCTGGGTATATGGTACACAGCTATCAAACGTTTGCTATGAGAACTGGCAGATATCAATTCCTCTGTTAAGCACATTTTGCTCATTGAGCTCCACCATAACAATCATTCTGATGTCTGCAGTGTGTGCTGCAGGTCTGGTCTCTGACAGTGTTCCCCACCCTGGGGAGTGACCCCCCAACAGTCTTGTGTACCATATCCATGCCTGTACTATGCCCAGGACTGGTGTGGTGTGTATGGCTGCTGACCACCTCTATAGTAGCACAATGCTGACATCGGTGTGGGGGTGGTTGTCTGTCTATCCAGTGTGTGGTGGCTGCAAACACCTTCCACAGGCCACAATGCCAGCAATGTTGCCAGAATTGGGCTGCCAATGTGCATAATGAGGAGCAAGGTACCATGGGTAGAGGCCGGACAGGTTGGCCTGGCCAGGGCGCATCTGCACAGGGCATAGGGCAGTGACAGGCACATTGTAGTGGCCGGCCACCACCTACACAGACAGGGTGACCTCAGTATGTGCTGCTGAGAGATCACTCTCACCCTGACTGTGCAGTGACCACAGCATGGCTAGGCACCCCCATAGTGCTATCTAGTATTTCTCTCATGTGATATATATGGGTTGCCTTTTGGGGCCCTGTCACTGATTTAACTGTGTATGCTGACATCCCAGTTCTGGGTGCAGGCATCTCCACTGGGCACTAGCAGACTATTTGCAGCTGGTATGTGTTGTGATGGAGTGGCTTGCAGGGTGCAGTGGCTGATGGCTTGCACCAGGGGAATATCAGATAGTGGTGGGGTGCAGCATGCCATATCTAGGCCTAATGTCTGTCTGCTATTGTGTTCTGGATGTGTACAGAGCTGCATTGACTGCTCTGTGGGGGGTGTGTGTGTCCCTCAGCAGGACCGGGGTTGATGTTCCCCCTCTACGTCCACCTTGCAGGGAGGTAGATGTTGTATCGTTTGATAGGAGACCCTGTTTGCTGCCCTGGGGGAGGGGGTGGTGGTGCATGGGTCCATGGGGGCTACACCTGACTGATACAGACAGAGATGTCCAAGGTGTTTCTGCAGAAACTACCTCTCACACTATAACACTGCTGTGGACCTGCACCATGGCCTCTTTCAGCCAGGCACGGTGCTGTGGACCTAGTGCTGGGCGCCTCACTGCACCCTCAGGGTGAGCACAGTACCCGCACAATGTGACGGTGTGTAGCTACTCTGTGCCAGTACAACACACGGTCGGTACCCCCTATCAGGCCGAGGTGCTGTGGGGGTGTATTCCCCATGGTGTGTATGTGTGGACAGCTGATTTGCATGTGCAGTGCATCATGGGTGTGACTGCCCCAATCCAACCCTGTGAAACACCAGCACCTGCTCACAGGCTCTGCTAAACCATAGGCCATCACACGTACATCTGTTAGCATACTGCATAGGTGCAGGACACCCTACAAAGTCTGTAATATAAGATGCCCACACTGGTAAAAACACACGTACCCACGCACGTAAACAAAACACGTACCCACGCACGCATGTACGCGCGCGGCTACGCACTTACCAATGCACGCACCAACGTACGTGGCTAGGCACACTCCGAGGGTGTTTTTCTGACACCAATACTCAGCGTAACGAAAAACATGCTTCCTCTTTCCTTCTGTAATGTACAGGATGATGCCTGAGACAGCCTTTTGCGTTAGGCACACTGGGGGCTCGAACCCATGCTGTCTGTAACAGAGGTCAGTACCGTAACCATTGTGCTACAGCTCTGTTTCAGTGCTTTGTGTCTGTACGTCTTCTTACGATTAACGCGCAGTAACGCGGCACGGCGCCCGGTAACGCTCGTTAAGTTTTCTATCGCGCGGTAGTGGTAACGATGTACCGCCCATGTCCTTATTTGGCGTTTCTTTCACTACCGCGGCTCCTAACGCGAACTGCACTAACGCGATTTAGTAAACAGACCCCATAGAAATGGTGGTAGAAGGAGAAGAAGGAAGTCATTGATACTACTGATGGTGGCCAGTAGAAAAACTAGCAGAGAGGAACAAAGAATACCGTCTCTAATCTCTGAAGTCTACCAGCACAGCTGAAGACAGGCATCTTTCAGAAGAAAAATAGCAAGTTGTAGCATCACCTGCAGCTGTGAAAGCCCAACTGCCTGCTTCCTTCTCCAAGGATAGGCAAAGGAAGGCAGAGAGAATAGGGTAGGAAGATAGGAGATCAGTAGTATGTAAAGTTAATGGAGTAGAGTAAAATATACACTCTGTACTATGATGAGAAGTGCATGGAACAGCTTTTTATACTATAGATACAGATTTTGATGAATCTTCATATCAGGGATGTTCTGCAAAAGTGTCAGATATTGAAAGTGTCACAGTGAGGAGGGTGATTTACAGAGACACACTGAACTTTCTGGTAAGCCCTTGATGATATTTTTTTCTGGGGCTATGAGATGTAATTGATCTTTTTATGGGCATATTATAGGATGTGTCATTACCTTAGTTTGCATTTGTAGGTCCCCATGGAGCAGCACAGTTATATTGGTTCGGTATTCACATTTTGAGAAATTACTCAATGAATAGACCATGAGCGGTCCTGTTGTAGGTTCAATTGAACATTTTATATATAATAAATATTATTAAACACATTCAAAATATGCTTTGGATTTTCCCATAATTGTGGTTTGGGGTATTTTTTATAAGGTAGTTCTATAATGTATATGTAATTTAATTCATCAAGGTAATGTGCCCCCCCCCCCACCCCTCCCCAGGTGGATAGTGCCAATAGCTTCTGGCTTTCTGTCTACATAGCTATTTTTAACAAAGGGGCTTGTTTACAAAGCCGCGGTAGCGGTTTGCGATCGTAATCGGAGCCGCGGCCCCATTGATTTCAATGGGGCCGCGGCTGCGATCGCGATCGCGAACCACTACCGCGGCTTTGTAAACAAACCCCTAAAGAATTTGTTTTCCTACAAGATTAGAACCTGTTTTCTAAAGAAATACTTTGGAATAAAGAGAGAAATAAGACTTTGAGATGCTTCCTTCAGTAAGTTTATTGCCTCTTGTCTCACTGATTTTAAATTCAATCACATCAGAGCTTGCTCTTTAAATTGGAGTATCATGTTGTTTAGCAAACATACCCCTTGGTGTGCTGTTGAAGATGTTTTCATCTTATGACTCGGTTACTTCAGGAGATCAAGTACTTCCATAAATGCACAAGAGGAGAGCCTCTTTCAATTGAAAGAAAGCTAGGTAATGAGGAGGCATAGGATGAAAGTGAAAGGAGATAGACTCAGGAGAAATTTGCAGATGCATTTCTTTATGGAAAGAGTGGTAGATGAGTGGAATAGTCTCCCAGTAGAAGTAGTAGAGACAAAAACTGTAGCTGAATTCAAGAAAGCATGGGATAAACACAGAGGATCTCTAAAGGAAAAAAGGGACTGTAGAGCTTAGTGGTGTGTATGGAAGGTTAGACTGGACAGGGCCATATGTTCTTTATTTGCTGTCATGTTTCTATGTTAATGTGGTTGACTGAGTCCATTCCAACTTTAAGGTCTTTGGATAACGATGGTTTGAACGGGGAGGTCTAGATGGGGTTGGGAGGGGGCTTTCCGGAGGCAGAGCAAGGGTGGGGGATCAGAATTGGGTGTAGCTTTGCCTGGCCCGATTCTGCCCAGATGTATAGAGGCTGGACGGCCTGAATGGAATAGGCCTCCACAAATGTATATTTTTTATTTTTTCTAATTATTACGATGGTTCGGTCATTGTTCATTTAGTGATACTATCCAATACATATATTATTATTATTATTATTTTAATAATAATAATAATAATACCATTATTGTTACTTTATTGTCATGTTTTAGGTTTAATTATATGTTTTTATCAATGTTCTTCAATTGACTTTTTAAATGTTGATCTTATTATTAGTTTATGACATAGTTTATTGTTTTTATTATTCTGAATGTTCATTATTTATGGTCATCATTTCAATTTTTGTCATAATATGAAGTATATCTTTTATTTTTTGTTTTTAATGTACTTTAAGATCAGCACCCATGAAAAAATCTGTTTAGACAAAACACGATCATGTAGGGTGAATTGAAGTGGTTTGGTTCTCAAGAAATAAACCTATTCCTGTTATATTTATACTTGGGGGACATATTTACTAAGCCATAAGAACATAAGATATGCCATACTGGGTCAGACCAAGGTCCATCAAGCCCAGTATTCTGTTTCCAACAGTGGCCAATCTAGGTCATATGTACCTAGACGTTTTTCCCAAGGGATACAGGTTCCACAATGCTTGTATTGGTTCAAGCATTGATATCCTGGGTCCCTTCTTAATAATAGTTTATGGACCTTTCCTCCAGGAACTTGTCCAAACCTTTTTTAAACCCAGCTACACTAACAGCCTTTACTACATCCTCCGGTAACCAATTCCAGAGTTTGATTACACGTTGAGTGAAAAAATATTTTCTTTTATTAGTCTTAAATAGTTTACCCTTTAGCTTCATTGTATGTCCCTTAGGGGTATGTTTACTAAACTCCGAAATTGTGCGGGGCCCCGTTAGTGCGCCTGTGCCATATAAGGAGTGGGCGGGTCAGGCAGAAAAAAGAAAAAAAACGGGAGTAAGCGAGCGCACATTTGCGCGGCGCGCTATTGTACGCCGTGCAAAATAGTGTGTGGGAAGGCTAAGTGGCGCCCTGATATGCACACACAAAGGAACAGAGTCATAGTACAATGGTTAAGACACTGACAGCTGGTGCAGCTGCCATGGGTTCAATTCCCCATTGTGTGCAACAAAAAAGGCTGGCTGAGGCATTAATTTTAATGGGTAAAGGTGCTTTAGGAGGCATATTAATTTTGGGCGGCATAAGGCGGTGCACTGTTAAGTTTGGGCGGCATAAGGCAGTGCGCTGATGCCCAAGCACAGGACCAGAGCCACAGCACAATGATTAAGACACTGACCAATGGTGCAGGGATCAGGGGTTCAATCCCCCACAGTGCCCAATGAAGAAGGCTCACTGAGGCAGTGCATATTATGGGGATGAGTGCTGTAGGGGGCAATTTATTTTTATTTCAGTTATCACTACTAGCAAACGCACTCACAAAGCGTGTTAACATAAGGCGGCCCATAAGGCACATGTGAAAGTTCACTGTCCGCCAAGGCACCCTAGAATGTCCCCTATAGGGCACCATATATGTTGCATCACAGGATAATGTATAGTGCACCTTATATGGACAGCAACCATAAGGTGCCCTATAGGGCGCCCTATAAAGCACCCTCAGAGGCACCTTATGGGTACAGTACACTGAGGGTGTGTTTGATGGCAGCAACATATGTACATTAAATCTAAAAAAGCTTTGGACAACCCTATCAAATAACCCCACTGTGGGCTTGAACCCATTACCTCTGGCTCCACAGGCAGTGAAGTAACCATTGGGCTACAGCTATATAGCTGCCAGCAAGCCCCTGGCTGGCTGCAGAGAGCCTGCATGTCACCACACAGACAGTCTGCTGTGGTAACCAGGATAGGGTTAGGCCACCCATACCCATGATGCACTGCACATGCAAATCAGCTGTCCACAGATGAACACAAGATGGGAATGCACCCCAACAGCTCCCCGGCCTGGTAGGGGGACGTGTCCGTGTGCACCCACACAGCACCTTGGCCAGGTAGGAGGTACTGACCGGGTGTTTAACTGGCACAGAGTAGCTACACACAGTCACATTGTGCAGGAACTGTGCTCACCCTGAGTGTGCGATGAGGCGCCCTGGACCAGGTCCACAGCACCCTCCATGGCTGAGAGAGGCCATGGCAGAGCTCCAAAACAGTTATAATCTGTCAGCTAGGTAGTTTCTGCAGGAACACCTTGGATAGCTCTGTCTGTCTCAGTCAGGGGAATCCCCACGGACCCCTAGGTGGGCCATGTACCACCACCACACCCCCCCCCCCCCCTGCAATGTTGGCAGTAGAGTGGACCATCAACCCCAGTCCTGTTGGGGAACAGACACCCTACAGGGCAGTTCCAAGCAGCCCCACACACACACAGACCACAATATCAGACAGACAGTAGGCCTGGATATGCTAAGATGCACCCCACCACCATCTGATATTCCCCTGCATCAAGCCATCAGCCACTGCACCCTGCAAGGCACTCCAGCAGGGCACATACCAGCTGTGAACAGTCTGCTGGTTAGTCCCGCTGGAAATGCATGCACCCACAACTGGGATGGCAACACACACAAGCAGATACATCAGTGACTAGGCCCCAACAGGTGACCCATATATATCACATGAGGGAAATGCTATGAAGCACTATGGGGGTGCCTAGCCATGCTGCCGTCACTGCAAAGTCAGGGTGGAGTGAAAGCCCAGCAGCACATACAGAGGTCACCCTGTCTGTGGAGGTGGTGGACGGCCACTACAATGTCCCTGCCAGTGCCCTATGCCCTGTGCAGATGCATCCTGGCCAGCCCACCCTGTCTGAGCTATACCCATGGTACCTTGCTGCTCATTATGCACATCATCAGGCCAAAACTGGCAACAGTGCTGGCAGTGTGGGCTGTGGACAGTGTTTGCAGCCAACACACACTGTATAGACAGACACACACTCCCACACGTATGCCAGCATTGTGCTACTATAGAGGGGTTCAGAATCCTTGCCCACCACACCAGTCCTGGGCACAGTACAGGCATGGGTATGGTATGCAGTACGGTTGGGGGTCACTCCCCAGGGTGGTAAACACTGTCAGGGGCCAGACCTGACGCACACACCGCAGACATCAGATAGATTGTTATGATGGAGCTCAAAGAGCAGACTGTGCGTAACGTAGGGATATCTATCTGCCAGTACTCATAGCAAACGTTTGAGAGCTGTGTACCATATACCCAGGTGTAGGGTGACATTGCTAAGGTATGCAAGTGCTGGTATTGGGTGCTGCACGCAGGGCCCAATGTCCTGCCTCTCCAGGAGGCATTGGCCAATGGGGCCTGTGGGTGTGGGTGTGTCTGCCCCTGTTGGCTGCTGCTGTACGGCAGAGGTTCCCAAATCCAGTCCAGGTTTGCAATACACTGGTTGGGGTTTCCTGCTGTCCCTCATGAATATGCATGAGCTACATCTACATGCCATGGGGGTGGTACATAGATATACAGCACAGTTATTTGTATGTGTGGCAGCATGGAACCTGAATGGTGTGTGGTCCTCCAGGACTGCATTTGTGAGACTCTGCTCTAGGTAATGCCCCTGGTCATGGTGTCTGTGCTTGGTGGTGTAAAAGATAGGCGTATGACCAATGCGTATGTCCCCAGCAATAAAGGATTGCCCTTACTAACATGGTTTAGTTGTGGGGAAAATATGTGGACAGGATTGGTAGTAGCCCCAGCTGGGCTTTGAACCTGTGACCTTTTGTTCCTGCACACACTGTCTGTGTGCACTGCACCACTGTGTTGCCACAGATGTGCTGAATTCCCTGGGAAGTCGATGACTGTACATCCAACAGGGCCTATGTTGCAGTGGACGTGCCAGCCTGCACATGGCTCGGCCACTGTCTTCTGTGGCTAGCAGCCACTGCCCCTCCACCACCTGTACCCTACCGCCAACATGCTGGCATGTCCGTATCTTGGAAAAGCATATGACCTGATTGAGTTGTGGCACTCCAGGACTGCATTTGGGGGACTCGGCTGTCGGTAATGCCCATTGTTATGGTGTGTGTGCGGTGTTGGGTACAAAATGGGTGTGTGAACCATGCTTATGTTCTCTGCAATAAAGGAGTGTCTGTACTATCTCTGTTTAGTGGTGGGTAAATTATGGGGACTGGGTTGGCAGGAGCCCCAGCTTGGATTTGAACCTGTGACCCTCTGTCTGCTGCACCACATTGTGGCCACAGTAATAGTGCAGTCCCTGGGGGTGGGAAACCTGACCAACAGAGTCAAAAACCCTGCTCTGCACATTTGTACTGTGGGCTCCGTCACCTTGTCTGGTGACATAAGTGCAAATACACCCCTCAACCGACCACGAACAACTGGGGATAAATATAACCAAGCTGGGCAACAGTGATATTAATGGGCAACCATAGCAAACACTCCCAGGAAGGCTCAGAAAAAAGGAAATGGTTTTTGGAAGGGTCTCCCCTCCGTAGCCCCTTCCAACCTTCATTTCATTTTTTTGGAGCTTTCCTGGGTGTGTTTCTTATGTTTGCCCATTATTATCGGGGTTCCCCAGCTGCCTTCCTATTTTTTTTTTTTTTTAATTCTTTATTTTCGTTTTACAACAACAAAGGAAAGGAAGACATACAACTAAGAGACAAATACATACATGTAATGTGATACATACACCAAAGCAAACCCCCACCACCCCCTCCCCCCTGCTTCTTCTCTAGAAACTAAAACATTCTCGAAGCGGACGTGTACTGACATTATTGTGTTACAAAGCCTTCCAGCGGTCTGAAACATTATTATGTTACAAAACTTTACAGCGATCTGAGACATGATGAGTGTACATTAAACAGACATGTCGAAGCAATAAGCAGATGGTACATGATCATTGAGCATCTGCCATTTAGACAAGCAAGAATGAAATTGGGTATGGAAAATAGCCCTCCAAGATATCTGCTCATAGTTACTATATAAGCAGACAAGGTTCCACTATTCATTGACAGCAAGTCGAGAGCTATCCCTCCAAGTCCCCGTGATCAAACACATGGCTATACCCAGCATAAAATCAGGAGAAAACGACCCTTCTTAGGAAGAGAGGGGACCCCCGCCACTGAGCGGAGTCCAACAGTCGTCCGAGAAAGAGGCTCGGGAAGGTGCGAGATAAAGGAAAAACGACCCCAGACCCGCCCCTAGTAAATCTGTAGTTAAGGACATTTACAAGAACATGAACGAAGGTTCCCACATCAGTATAGCGAGACCTGCACGGGCCCCTGGCAATTGTGTTCCATTTGACTATTTTCTGGAATATGATAACCTCTTTGTGCAAAAGGACAAGAGTTGAGTTTGGATAGCTGAAGCAGATCGGGAAACCCGCATTATGTTGCTCCAGAAACGCTCCAATGCACAGGGGTTAAAGTGGTTTGCGGTTAGCAAGCCCAGGTTGGTTGGATTCTACAAGTGACAGTATCTGTACCCTGACATAATAGGTTATAAAAGGTAAAGGCTGCTCCATGTGTACTACTAATAGAGTGAATTAGTTCTAAGAGCCCATCCTTAGTAGGGACAGAGGGCGGCATGATTGGAGCACTTTTGAGGCAGCATGTAAGCTGCATCAATTGAAAATAATGTTTCGCTAGGAACGCAAATCCCCTGTATAGATCAGAAAAGGTTTTCCAACGAGCTGCAGAAAGAGCTGTTGGGGTGTCCTGATCCCCCTGGAGGATCAGGGTCTGGAAATAGTCATACATGGCTGCTCAAATTTCAAACCGAAACTCTGGCTGAGTTAATAGGGCTCTATCAAAGAGCCAGGCCCCCGGATTCCCTTGAAGTGCAGTAGTATGGTAGTGAAAAGGAATAGCAGCATGATCTGAAATATACGAGGAGTGAATCTTTACAGCGTCCACCTGGGGAGCTAACAATGTTGATATTAGAAAGAAATCTATGCGAAACTGGAATTTGCGAAGGGAAGAGAAGAAGGTAAAGTCTGGCTCATTGGGGTGTATTAGCCTCCGTAGGTCGACTAGAACAATATCTTTGATCATAGAGGTAAGCGCGATATGACTCTTGGGGGGACCACTTATCCTGGACTACTATTTGTCAATCAGAGGATCAAGACCTGAATGGAAACCCCCCCACTATCAATGAAGAGTTAGCAGAGGCCTGCGCAGCCTGAGCAGTAATCGCAACAGGACAGGGTCATCCAAATTAGGAACATGAAGGCATATACATGTAATTTTAAAGTTACCCATCTTGAGGTGAACGCTGGGCTATCTACCCGCTGTGTCTAAGCAAATCGCTACAATAGTAGCATGCAGAGATTTCCTATCCAATATAGCAACCCCACATTTCTTAGAAGCAGCTGGGGAGTAGGCGGCCACCATGTAAGGTTTAGTATTGAAGTGGAAAGTTTCCTTCGAATTGAAATGTGTTTCATGGAGGAAAATCAGGTCCGCAGCCTCATGATTTAGATAGCATAGGAGTTTCCTCCGTTTTATCGGATTATGGATTCCTTGTACGTTCAATGAAAAATCTTACATGGTGCCATCAGTCGATACTAGACATTTTGGGTAAAAGCGCTTGAAAACTTACAACATAATCAGAATCTGTACACTAATGACATAAGCACCAAATATGCTGGCCAATACACCATATTGAAAAGTATGTACCAAAGTAACTTAGAGAAGAAGCAAACCCCCAATGAATATGGCGACCAGATGTCTGCGGGAGGAGGCCCTAGAGAGGAGATAAGACATAATAAAAGAAAAGAAACACCAGAGTCCATAAGAAACACTGTCTCTGATATTCGTCGAGGCTACAATGGGTAGATGGAGTCGGGTCCCAGATATCTTCAAAATAAGGCGACAGACCTCCTTCGATAAACTCTTCGCTGAGCCGCGGTAAATCCAATATGGCAGGCACAGCGGATATGAGAGTACTGGCAGGAATATTCTGGAAATCAGCGCATCAAGTCGGCTTCTTTAGAGTCCAAAAACTCCGCTAGTAGCTCAGGGTCCTCAAATGTTCTTGTCTGATTGTGAAGCGTGACTCGGAGCTTGGCCGGGTACAGCAGACCATAGCGTGCTTGTAATTGTTGAAGCCTCGGCCGAAATTCCAGAAAGCGCTTTCGGCGGTCGACCGTGGGTTTAGCCAAGTCAGGATAGAAGGAGACCTTGTGGCTCTCAAACTCCATATGGCCCTTTGCCCGGGAGGCACTGAGAATTTGTTCCACATGTTGATATCTCAAAAGTCGAAAGATGATAGGCCGCGGGGTCTTCCTGTTGAGCGTTATGTTTGTGGGTACACGATGAGCACGATCGATCTCCAATTCTTTGGTGAAGGTGATTTGGAGCAAGGAAGGGAGGATTTTACTTAAAAACTCCTTCATGTCACCCAATTCCGCTCCCTCCGGTAGGCCCACGAGGCGCAGGTTGTTGCGGCGCGCTCTATTATTGCCATCTTCCACTTCTTTCTGCAAAGCCCGCACCTGACGTTCAACTTTGTCGAGTTTGGACAGCCGGACCGCATGGGAGTCTAATATATTCTCCATTTTGTCCTGACGCGAAGAGAGCCCCTCTAGCCTGCATTGCAGTACACCAAGATCTTCCCTCAGCGCTCGAAGTGCTTCACCGTTTGACTGCACGAGGTCCTTAACCCCTCTAATTTCTGCGAGGATTTCCTGCTGCATTTCGGGGCCCTCGCGCAAAGCCAGCCCCTTCTGCGGGGACGGGGGTTCAGTTTTGGAGCGTTTACCGTGAGAAGCCACTGAAGAGCCAAATTCCAGGCGCGTGGGTTTGGTCCCCGCCATCTCACCAATGTGCCCCGGCAAGATCAGAGCAGAAATTCAAGTTTGTCCGGTGTTAATTCAGGATTCTGAGTAGGCCTCTCGGGAGCCTCAGCATTATGCGACCATCCCGCTGGACATCGGGCTCCGCCCCCCTGCCTTCCTATTTTTAATATTTTTGTTTGGGTCTTTTTCTATCTTTATTTGCACTTTTGTTCTGTGCACATGTATCACACTGCTCACGTTTTGCAGGTTTCCCCGGTTTCCCTGTACATTGCTGACGCGAAATGGTTTCTCTTCCCTTTAAATGCGCTCTACCGTGAGTGTTTCACTCGCGCTATTTTTAACCTGTGAATTCGGCCCCGATCATGTGCGGGGAGCCTCTCCCCTCCCCTTCCCCGCCCATTGACCCCGTCTCTCCGCCCCTCGGGAGCCTTCCTCCGCCCTCAGAATGCCTTTCCACGCCTCTATCGGACATTTGCGGGCCGGGTACTTGTGCGGGGTGCGTTGGTGCGGCGCGCAATTGTGCGGGGCCCACGCGCACTTTTGCGGGGCGTTTAAGAGCGTTTCTGAGCGTTTGAGTGCCGCGTTTCCGTGCGCTATTGTGCGGCACGCAATTGTGCAGCTTTTAGTAAACATACCCCTTAGTCTTTCTATATTCTGATAAGGTAAACAATCGATCTACGTTTACCCGTTCCACTCCATTCATTAATTTATAGACTTCTATCATATCTCCCCTCAGCCATCTCTTTTCCAGGTTAAAGAGCCCTAACCTTTTTAGCCTTTCTTCATAGGAGTATCCTTCCATCTCCTTTACCATTTTGGTGACTCTTCTCTGAACCTTTTCTAAAATCGCTATATGCTTTTTAAGATACGGTGACCAGAATTGCACACAATATTCAAGGTGCGGTCTCACCATGGAACGATATAGAGGCATTATAATATCTTTTGTTTTATTTTCCATTCCTTTCCATATCATACCTAGCATTCTATTTGCTCTCTTGGTTGCCGCTGCACACTGGGCCGAGGGTTTTAACATGGTATCCATAATGACGCCTAAATCTTTTTCCTGGGTGGTGGTTCCTAATGTGGAACCTTGCATCGTGTAACCATAGTTTGGGTTGTTCTTCCCAAGGTGCATAACCTTGCACTTGTCCACATTAAATTTCATCTGCCATTTTGATGCCCAGTCTTCCAATTTATCAAGATCCTCTTGCAATTTTCCACAATCCTCTTGGGTTTTAACAACTTTAAATAGTTTTGTGTCATCTGCAAATCTGATAACCTCACTTGTTATTCCACTTTCCAGGTCATTTATGAATATGTCAAAAAGCAGCGGACCCAGCACAGATCCCTGGGGTACACCACTATTCACCTTTCTCCATTGGGAAAATTGGCCATTTAGCCCTACCCTCTGCTTTTTATCTTTTAACCAGTTCCTGATCCACAATAGTACACTGCCTCCTATCCCATGACTCTTTAGTTTTGCCAAAAGTCTCTCATGAGGGACCTTGTCAAAGGCTTTCTGAAAGTCCAGATACACAATATCAACCGACTCACCTTTGTCCACCTGATTATTCACTCCTTCAAAAAAACATAACAGATTAGTAAGACAAGATCTTCCTTGTCTAAAGCCATGTTGGCTGTCTCCCATTAGGTCATGACTATCTACATGCTGAGTAATTTTATTCTTAATGATGGTTTCTACCATTTTTCCCGGTACTGATGTCAGGCTCACCGGTCTGTAGTTTCCCGGATCACCCCTGGAACCCTTTTTAAAAATTGGTGTTACATTGGCGATCCTCCAATCTTCAGGTATTAGAGATGATTTTAATGATAGTTCACAGATTACTAATAGCAGGTCTGAAATCTCGTATTTCAGTTCTTTCAACACCCTTGGATGTATACCATCCGGCCCAGGTGATTTGCTACTCTTCAGCTTATCTAATAGTTGTAATACATCTTCCCGATGTATCGATATTTCCTTCAATTCTTCCGCACCTTTAAATACCACTTCAGTCATGGGTAACATCCCTACATCTTCCTCAGTAGAGACTGAAGCAAAGAATTCATTCAGTCTCTCCGCTATCGCCTTGTCGCCTCTTAGTGCTCCTTTAACCCCTAATGGACCAACTGACTCTCTCACTGGATTTTTGCTACGAATGTACTTGAAAAGGTCTTTACTTCACGTTTTTGCTTCTGCAGCAAGCTTCTTCTCAAATCCTCCCTTTGCCTACCTTATCAATGCCTTGCATTTGACTTGCCAGTGCTTGTGCATTTTCCAGGTTTCGTCATTTGGCTCTTTTTTCCATTTCCTGAAAGATGCTTTTTTGGCAACAACAGCCTCTCTGACCTCACCTTTAAACCATGCTGGCAGTTTTTTGGACTTCCTTCCACTTTTCTTAAAGTGTGGAATACAGCTGGTCTAGGCTTCCAAGATAGTATTTTTCAACAACAGCCAAGCCTGATGTACGTCTTTAACCTTTGCAACTGCTCCTTTTAGTTTTTTCTTAACTGTTTTCCTCATTTTATCATAGTCTCCCTTTCGAAAGTTAAAAGGTAGTACTGTGTATTTCCTTACTATCCCTCCTCCACTAATTAAATCAAAGGCGATCATGCTATGATCACTATTGCCAAGTGGCCCCAACAACCTTATCTCTTGCACTAGATCTGGTGTTCCACTAAGGATTAGGTCTAATATGGCTTCCCCTCTGGTTGGTTCATGAACCAGCTGCTCCAAGAAGCAGTCATTTATTTCATCTAGGAACTTTATCTCCCTAGCATGTCCTGACGTGACACTGACCCAGTCGATACCGGGGTAGTTGAAATCACCCATTATTATTACTGTGCTCTAACGTTTGTTAGCTTCCTTGATTTCTTTGAGCATTTCATCATCCATTTGGTCAACTAATGGTTAAGCCAAGCTATCTGCAACTAGGTCTGATAACATAAGTCCTAGTTGCAGATAGCCCAGGTTAACCTTTAGCCTGGTTTAGTAAACATACCTTTGGTTTGGGCAAGTTCCTGGAGGAAAGGTCCATAAACCATTATTAAGAAGGGACCCAGGATATCAATGCTTGACCCAGTACAAGCATTGTGGAACCTGTGTCTTTTGGCGAAACTGCTTGGTACGAATGACCTAGATTGGCCACTGTTGGAAACAGGATACTGGGCTTGATGGACCTTGGTCTGACCCAGTATGGCATATCTTATGTTCTTATGAATGTTGTCGAATATCTTTTCACCTTGCTTTTTGATTACTTCAGGAGATCAAGTACTTCCTTGGAAATGTTAAGAAGAATATAGCATCTACAGCCAAATCTCTGTGTCTTAACTAAAGAATTGTCCTACATTATGTTTTAGTCATTCTATAAATATTGATAAAGAAAAAAAGATAAATCTTCTAATCACAAAAGGAAATATCTAGAATAGAGGTTCAAGTACTTGAGAATTCACGTAATGCAGAGTGCATGTGTGGTTTGAAGGCTGTAAGCAGAAGAAAGCTAATGCTTTAGGCCTGTACTGTAGGCCATTTTTTTTTACAGTGGCATGCTGCATCATTTATAGAAACAAAACCCTTTTCACGCAGGGTTAAAGGGGGTATGTTGATAATAGAATGGATAGCTCATTCAGCAGTATCTGTAGTTATCTCTAGCAAGAAAAGAACAGAGAAGAGGCAATCCAGTTCCCAAGACGAGTACCCAGCCTCTTCCTCCACTGAGGTGGCAGGTGAAGAAGCAATCAGGTCTGATTGCTGATACGAATATGGAGGAGATGAGGCAGTGTTCACTGTCTCAGCCTCAGGGGCAAATGGCAGGCAGCATTCAGTGTCTGATAGTGCACTGGGGAAATGAATGTCCTGGATAACCAGTTTATGCAGGTGGTTGATAATAATGGGTTCAACCTCTGACTTTAAAGTGCCCTTCAGGACAAATTTGTAGTATGTGGGTGATCTCCAGCCTGTATCCTCATTATATTGTCTGGATGCTGTCATAGTAGGGTGCATTTTACCAGTGACTAGTCAGACTAATCAGAACACTAGATAAACCTACTTCTCCCTGACAGTGCACTGGTGGCAGTGGATGAAGACACATACAGACTCTAGGTCTAGCTGGCTCACACTAACAGCAGGGTACAGATGAGTTGTGCTATATAACCAGATGATGGACCATAACAGTACCTCATCACATATCTTTGCAGAAAGAAGGGACAATTCACTAAATGGGTTAGTTTTGTACATACCATGACAGCAATGAACTTCACTCCTAATTCAGTCTCTAATTTACTGCTAGTGATCACTGACATTTCTAAAATCAATGCCGTCCTGGTGCTTTTCTCCTTTACTACTACAATATATGGTTTCCTTTCATCCTGCTTTATATCATGAATGTCCCAGGTGAACATAACCTCTTTATTTTCCGTAACTCTCTTACGATCGTAATACCAATGGATTTATGGTACAGCGGATTACAGGATCCGAGGCAGCATGGATTCACCAGAGGCAGGTCTTGTCAGACAAATCTGATTGCTTTCTTTGACTGGGTGACCAGGGAGTTGGACCGAGGGAAAGCTCTAGATGTGGTGTATTTAGATTTCAGTAAAGCCTTTGACACTGTTCCTCACAGGTGACGTATAAACAAACTGAGCACCCTAGGGATGGACCCTAAAGTTACTGCTTGGGTTAGAAATTGGTTGGGTGGGAGGCAACAAAGAGTACAAGTAAATGGAGCTCACTCTGAGGAGAAGGATGTTACCAGTGGTGTGCCCCAGGGATCTGTCCTTGGTCCGATTCTTTTTAACATCTTTGTTAGTGATATAGCAGAAGGGCTGTCGGGTAAGGTTTGCCTCTTTGCGGATGATACCAAAATCTGCAATAGAGTAGACACCCAGGAAGGGGTAGATAACATGAGGAGGGATCTAGCTAAGCTTGAAGAATGGTCTAGAATTTGGCAGCTGGGATTTAATGTTAAAAAATGTAAGGTCATGCATTTGGGCTGCAGCAATCCAAGGAAGCAATACAGTATAGGAGGTGAAGTACTTTTGTCCACTAAAGAAGAGCGGGACCTAGGCGTGGTTGTGTCTGACGATCTTAAAGTAGCTAAACAGGTAGAAAAGGCGACGGCAAAAGCTAGAAGGATGCTTGGGTGCATATGGAGAGGAATGGCTAGCAGAAAAAAGGAGGTGATAATGCCTCTGTATAAGTCTTTGGTGCGACCTCATTTGGAGTATAGTGTGCAATTCTGGAGACCGCACCTTCAAATGGATGTGAACAGGATGGAGTCGGTGCAGAGGGTGGCTACTAAAATGATTAGTGGACTTCATTATAACGCATATGAGGACAGACTTAAGGATCTTAATATGTACACCTTAGAGGAAAGGCGGGATAGAGGTGATATGATTGAGATGTTTAAATACCCCCATGGCATAAATGTTCAGGGAGAGAGCCTCTTTCAATTGAAAGCAAGTTCTGCTAAGAGGGGACATGGGATTAGGGTGAAGGGAGATAAATTCAGGAGTGATATGCGGAAATATTTCTTTACGGAAAGAGTAGTGGATCCATGGAATAGTCTCCCAGTGGAGGTGGTAGAGATGAGGACAGTAACTGAATTCAAAAAAGCATGGGACCAACACAGAGGATCTCTAAAGGTAAAAAGTGGACTGTTGTAGTTGTTGATATGGAAGAACAGACTAGATAGGCCATGTGGTCTTTTTCTGTCATCATGTTTCTATGTTTCTATGATATTGTAATGCATGCAAAGTTTCCCATGGATAAGATGTCACATCTTATTGTGCCTTTCTATATAGATATGTTCTGCTATCAGAAGTGCAAAGCCAGGTATACGATGAGTAACCATTTCCATCTCTTTCTTACAGAACATATTATTTGTCTGTTTACCACCTTTGTTGTTGCTAAGAGCTGTCGAGTTGGTGTCGACTCATGGCAACTCTCTCAATAATTGTCCTAAAATGTGTTCGGTCTTCAGTCAGGCGGCTCATTGTTGATAGAGTGGTACCCATAGCTGCTGTTATTGTATTGATCCATCTCATTGCTTAACACCTATGTGTATTTTTATCATTCCCCTAGACTTAGCCTAGTCCCTAGTTATTGTGTTGTCTGTTTTGATCAGACTGTAAGCTCTCTAAAGCAGTGACTGCCTGTTACATGTATTTGAGTCCAACAATGAAGCACAACTACCATGTGATAGGTGTACAAACCAGTCCAGAGCATGGTATGCCCAAAAACTCGCGGGATTCCTTTATAAAATGCTGTTTTCAATACCGGGGTACAAGGAGCCTAAACCCAACATGGCCATGTTTTGGCATTGCCTTCCTCAGGGGTTATAAGGCACTATAAGAACATAAATAACATTAAAATTATACATAGAAACATAAATTAAAATGTTCCTTAAAAACATAAAATACTTGAAACAGATGAAAGACATTAAAAATCATGCCATCCTGAACAAATTGAAGCACAAAGACATCCTTTAAAATGAGATAATAAAAACAAATAAATAAGTTAATAACAGATATAATATGTAATAAAAAGATAAGAAACATTTCTAATCAGTGGCAAATAAATAACAGTTGACACAATATATGATAAAAATCTAGTATAGAAACACTTCTAAGCAGTGTGATCAATAGTGACTATCTATAGAAGATAGTGTAAAAATGTTATGTCAAATAGGGACAGTCAGGGAGTATAAATCAGTCACAAACCATTACTGGGTAGAATCAGCACAAACTCCATTTGGCATTCCTATGTATGTAAGAGCAGAAGAGATAAATAAGCATCAGTAATAAGGACTAGTAAAAAAGCAGGAGCAGGAGCAAATTAAACATAATGCAACTCCCTTCCATCTAGGATAGAAGAGCCATGCATGGAAATCGCCAGTGTGCCGTTAATGCCCATTATCGACACCCTTGCATCCTTAACACAGCAAAAAAGCTGCTTTAACGGGCGTTAAAGGCTCCAGCAGTGTAAAGGGCACTGTAGGTGGAGAGTGGGCATTAACAATGGGTGTTCCCTTAACACCTGTTGCGCTAACGTGTGTTAAAGCCCTTTAACGCTGGGAACCCTAACGCAAAGTAAAACTACACCGAAAGGGTGTATTTTGAGGAGAGAGACCCTATTTTAACATTTGCAATGTGATGCACAGACAGGGAAGCCCAAGATAGTGATAGTAGTTCTTCATTAGCAGAAACAGAATAGTGCTCAAGTATGAAAGGGCACTATGTTGGTGGTGTAAATGGGGCAAAGGAGGTGGCATGTGGGTCATGCAGTGGGGGTTGCTGGCGCACAGGGTGGACAAGGCAGCTTCCCAGGTGGCACATAAAATAAGATCATAAAATATGCCATACTGTGTCAGACCAAGGTCCATCATGCCCAGTATCCTGTGTCCAACAGCGATCAATCTAGGTCACAAGTACCTAGCAGTTTCCCCAAAAGACATACAGGATCCACAATGCTTGTATTGGGGCAAACAGTGGATATCCCAGTCCATAATAATGGTTTATGGATCTTTCGCCAGGAACCTGTCCAAACCTTTTTTAAATCCAGCTACACTAACAGCTTTTACTACATCCTCTGGTAATAAATTCCAGAGTTTGATTACGCGTTGACTTAAAAAATATTTTCTCTTAGTAGTCTTAAATGGATTACACTGTAGCCTCATTGCATGTCCCCTAGTCTTTCTACATTTTGATGGTGTAAACAATCAGTCTACATTTACCCGTTCCACTACAGTTATTAATTTATAAACCTCTATCATATCTCCCCTCAGCCAACTCTTCCCCATGTTGACATGCCACAACCTTTTTAGCCTCTACTCATAAAGGTATCCTGCTATTCACATTACCATCTGTGATGTCCATTATGATCCCACAGTGACATGGAAGCACATAGACATGCTGCTGCTGCGGAAACGAGATGTGCCATAATGGGCAGTCCAAGGGTCCTGGCACCCCAGGCAGAGATCCTGGCTGGTCCCCCTCCCCCGTGCTGCTGCTAAACCCAGCTGTGAGTGAAGAGGCCCATTGTGCTAGCAGCTGTAGCCCTCCTGGTAGCTGCAAAATGCAGGTGCCCAGGGGTCTACCACCCATAAATATTTGATTCCCCAAACTACCTATTAAAGAACTACTCCCACCCCCCAAAAAAGAAAATTGTATTTTTTTGTCGGATCACTCACCCTGACAGGAAACATTTCATGTCTCGTAGTGAGTCCTCCTTTTTAATCAATGTAAAAGACCGACTATCTCGGTCCTGATTAGACAGGACAACACCCGTTGCCGTCAACTGTTACTACTTGTAGCAACAGAAAAGTTAATCCCTTAGCTGGTTTAGTGTAGGCTAAAATAGACGAAGTAATCCACAGCGTCAAAGAATGCCCAACCTCAAACAACAGCAAGGAATCAAAAGTACTTAGCTGAATCTCCCCATAGAGTAACTTTCACAGTCCAACTTTCAGGGGGTCAGCTCACAGAATACATCCCCGGTAGGATTCTCGCAACACCGCCAGTGTTTCAAGCCGCTTCACAGCTCTTACAGCTCTTCTTCAGGCGAATAAATCCTCCAGCAACGTAGTTTGATTTAAGTAGAGCAAGAGATGACGTCAGGACCAGCAGCAATAGGTGAAACTCCAACTCCTCCTCTGAACGTCACAAGTGCAGGCTCCACCAATCAATGTCCACATTCATACCTGCAGGTGCTACAGACCCCAGCCGATAAATCCAGTATTGTTCGGCATGTTGTAAACGTGCCTGGCGATCTCCCCCCCGAGACATCAATGGGATGACTTCCAGAATCCGCCACCGTAAATCTTCAAAATAATGGCCAGCCTGTTGGCAATGTGGTACTAAGGGGGCAAAATCCTGGCGAGCATTTATCCTCGATCGATGTTCCATTAATCGTTTCCTTACAGGGCGGATAGTTCGTCCCACATACAACTGGGGACACTGACAAAGTAACAGGTAAACCACAAAAGAAGTCTGACAGTGCGAATAAGACTTAGAGGTATAATGAATGCCAGTAATCGGATCTTCCCAGCTGGCTCCTTCTAACGATGTGGCACAAAAATCACATTTACCACACACAAAATGTCCAGTCTGCGAAACTTGAACACTCGAGTCAGACACCTCAGTGTGTATTAACCAATTAGCTATTGTTCGAGTCCTCCGATAAGCAACCATCAAAGGCTGTTAAAAACAAGGGTGCCATGATAACATCCCCCAATGATTTTTGAGTATGCGCACCACCTGAGCTGCTTTGGGGACAAAAGGAACCACTCCAATAACCCTGCGTGCGTGTTTTGGGGCCTCGGAATCTGTCTCCCACCAATCTGGATGATTGTTTAAAGCCCATTTAAAAGCTTTACACAACAAAACCTCAGGGTATCCTCTAGCTAATAATCTTTGGGTTAGATCTCTAGCATGTAATCGATATTGTGCTCTTGAGGAACATAACCGGCGAATGCTGAGGAACTGTCCGAAAGGAAGCCCCCGTCGAAGGGCCAGAGGATGAAAGCTAGTGTACTTCAAAAGTACGTTCCGCTGAACTGGTTTCCTATAGAGAGTACTCTGTAACGAAAACCCCTGTATAGATAACAGTAGATCTAGATATTCAATTTGATGACAATCATACTTGGGAGTAAACTGAAGATTGGTATCCAAGGAATTCATCCAGCTGCAAAATTGTTGAAGGGAAACCTCCGATCCAGTCCAAACAAAAAAGATGTCATCTAAAAACCGGCTCCAGGCTAAAACATGGCTGAACCCTTCTGACCCATAAATGAATTTCTCCTCAAAATCAGCAACATATAATGAGGCTACCGATGGGGCCACAGTGGCACCCATCGCAACTCCGTATATTTGATGGTAAAAGTGGCCGTTGTACAAAAAATAATTATGATGTAACACCAAGTTTAATAAAGCCAATATGAAATTTCGAGGGATACGAGCTGGGGGACTCCAATCCAAACGTGCTAAGATGTTATAAGCCTGCTCCTGAGGGATGTTGGTATATAAGGAGACCACGTCCAGGGTCACTAAAATAGATCCCTGGGGAATATGCAATTTAGAAACCACCGATAAAAAATGAAAGGAATCTCGTACATATGACTTATGGACTTCACCAAAGGTTGAAAAAAAATAGTCACAAAATTTAGACAGAGGTTCTAGTACTGAATTTCTGCAAGAGACAATGGGTCTTCCTGGAGGGTCCACTAGCGACTTATGGACCTTAGGGACCATATACATGACAGGTATAACAGGATGGGCGGAATTCAGAAACTCAAATTCCTTGCGGGTAATCCAACAGCGCTCCATTGCTTCTACGGTAAGCTCCCGAATCCTGCGCTGTAAATCAGCTGTAGGATCCGCTTCCAACTGGGAATAATATTTGGTATCAGCTAGATGCAACATCACTTTATTGTGGTAATCCTCAGCTCGTAAAAGCACCACTGCACCCCCTTTATCAGCCCTGCGACAAACTATAGCAGAATTATCCTTAAGAGTCTTCAGAGCCTCATACTGGGGCACAGTAAGATTAGAACAATATTTATGATCCGATGATTCCAAAAATTGAAGGTCCCGTAAAACCAAATTCTGAAACGTGATTAAGGCCGCATCAGTAGTAATGAGAGGCTTCCAACAGGATTTGTTACGAAAAAGAGATACATCACCAGGGGTAAACTGAACCCCTGAAAAATACAAGATAGTATGCAATTTCCTAAAAAATTGATGTAATGCTATCCGCATCTGAAAAGGATCGTATTTAGGTACGGGAACAAACCCCAATCCTAATTCTAACACCTCCTGCTGCTCCACCGTCAAGGAACTTCCGGATAAGTTGATAACTGTTGACGTGTCTGAGATCGAGTGGCAGGGCCCCTCCAACCCTCCTGAAATTGACGGGGCGGCCGGCAAAATGGAGGGCGGCCCCTGTAAAAACCCCGCTGTTGTTGTTGAGCCCCAGTAGATTTCCCACTCCTAAGATTTTCCTCGGAAGAATCAGAAAATCTATCCTCCGCTGAATCGTCGAACGTCACTTGTTTCGGAGTTTCCTTAGTTCCCATTTTATTCTTACGCCAGGTATAAACCTGGTCCTTAGCGTAATCCTCAGTATCACGTGAAAATTTACTAATCTTGGTTAATCGCAAATGATCACGAAAATGCTGATTTAAACTAGGGGACTACCACAGCAGTGGCTGTCATCCTCCTCACAAGATGTATCATTGGCAAGCAGTGATGGGGTCCCTGCAGAGGCAGATGGTGTTGGGGGGGGGGGGGTATTAGACTGTTTGGCCATCTGCCTCTGCAGGGACCCCATTTGGACCTTGCACCCTAGGCACCCACCAACCCGCATGTTGGATGGGCTGGGACTGTGCACCACCAACACTGATAGCACACGGACATGTTACCATAGTGTGGGAGTGTTGGCAGAAGGGGCACATGCACCCGCCTGCAGCAGACCAAAGTCATGTCCTTGCCCTGTGCACATTGTAACATTTGCTAAGGTGTGTCTGATGGGAAGCATGCCAGCCACAGGGACTGCTGTGACCATATGGCAGCACTGTGGCTCAATGCACACATTTGGTGTATATATGAGTGGAAAATCACAGGTTCAGGTCCTGGCTGTGGATCATGCATTGCATGTCCATGTGACTAAACTTTAGCCTACAGTGCAGGTACAACAGCAGGTGCAACCCCCAAGTAATGGGCCACACAGACAGGCTTCACTATCCACAGCTGGATGGAGAGTCAGGCTGATAGCACTGGCACACTGAGCGGGCATTAACATCAGAGAGCGCTACTAGCTCTTGCACAATGAGCATACATTAACAATGCTTCAGCTGGTATCTAGATCAAAGTGGCAGGCGGGAATGCCAACCATCCCCATTTTTGCACAGCGCGGCGATATGAATGTGTGTGTGTGTGAGTGTGTGTGTATGTCTCTTCATTGTTTTGTGGCTTTCTACACCTCATTGAGCCTTGTATTGCCTAAGTTGTTTCCAGTATTAGTCTACAAATGTGCATGATGAGGAGCAAGGTATTGTGGGTATGGCCTGAAACAGGGAGGATTGGCCAGGATGTGTATGCATTGGAGGTAGGGTCAATAGTTGAGATGTCATAGTGTCCATATACCACATGAATGGACTGGGTGGCCACAGCATGTCATGCTGGGAGGACACTCTCACTCTGACTAAGCAGTGACCATGGCATAGCTATGTATCCAGATAGTGCTATTATGGTGTCTGACTCCAGTGATGTGGGTGCATTTCTTGTCCTGAGGGCTCAATTACTCAACTAAATGCTGGGTGTCCATGGTTGCTCTGGGCACATGCAATGTGTGCTGACCAGCAGACTGTTTGCAGTTGGTATGTGCATGACTGGAAAACCCAGTGCTGGGCAGCAAGTGCAGTCTAACTGTGCTTGCTGTGGGTGATTGTTAGACCTAGGTGGCTGGGACAGGAGGTGTTCTAGACCTACTCCCTCTGTTAACGGTAGGATCTGCAGGACTCCATACAAGCCTAGATGCTCCCACAGCAATTGGTATCCATGGCAACATCCGTTTAACACTGGGTATTGACATGCACTGTTCATTGCACACCATACTCCAAATGAGGTCGCACCAAAGACTTATACAGAGACATTATCACCTCCTTTTTTCTACTAGCCATTCCTCTCCGTATGCACCCAAGCATCCTTCTAGCTTTTGCCGTCACCTTTTCTACATGTTTAGCTACTTTAAGGTCATCAGACACAACCACAGCTAGGTCCCGCTCTTCTTCAATGGACAAAAGTACTTCACCCCCTATACTATATTGCCCCCTTGGATTGCTGCAGCCCAAATGCATGACCTTACATTTTTTAACATTAAATCCCAGCTGCCAAATTCTAGACCATTCTTCAAGCTTAGCTAGATCCCTCCTCATGTTATCTACACCTTCCTGGGTGTCTACTCTTTTGCAGATTTTGGTATCATCCGCAAAGAGGCAAACCTTACCCGACAGCCCTTCTGCTATATCACTAACAAAGATGTTAAAAAGAATCGGAACAAGGACAGATCCCTGGGCCACACCACGGGTAACATCGGTCTCCTCAGAGTGAGCTCCATTTACCTCTACTCTTTTTCACCTCCCACCCAACCAATTTCTAACCCAAGCAGTAACTTTAAGGTCCATCCCTAGGGTGCTCAGTTTGTTTATACGTCACCTGTGAGGAACAGTGTCAAAGGCTTTACTGAAATCTAAATACACCACATCTAGAGCTCTCCCTCGGTCCAACTCCCTGGTCACCCAGTCAAAGAAATCAATCAGATTTGTATGACAAGACCTGCCTCTGGTGAATCCATGTTGCCCTGGATCCTGTAATCCGCTAGACTCCAGAAACCTCACTATTTTCTCTTTCAGCAGCGTTTCCAATAATTTACTCATCACCGAAGTTAAACTAACCGGCCTATAGTTTTCAACCACATCCTTACTTCCGCTTTTGTGTAAAGGCACCACATGAGCCTCTCTCCAGTCCTTTGGCACCACTACCGACTCCAATGAGGCATTGAAAAGGTCAGTCAGTGGAGCTGCTAGAATGTCCCCAAGTTCCCTCAGTATTCTAGGGTGTATCCCATCCGGTCCCATAGCTTTGTCTACTTTAAGTTGAGCTAGTTTCTCACGAACACAGTCTTCTGAAAATTGTTCAAGATTTCCCTCACTTCTGTTCCTGTTTGTGGGTGTCTTCTGAGGTCCTGCTCCTAGTTCTTCATCTGTGAACACAGAACAGAAATATTTTTTAAACAATTCTGCTTTATCCTTATCAGCTTCTACATATTCCTCCCCTGCACCCTTGAGTCTGAAAATACCACTTTTGCCCTTCCTCTTCTCACTAACATATCTGAAAAATGTCTTATCTCCCCATTTTATTACATTGGCTATTTCCTCCTCCTTTTGAATATTTGCCTTCCTGACTACTTTGCTAGCTTCTCTAAATTTTTCCAAATACAGATGCCTGTCTTCCTCTCTCTGTGATCTCTTGTATTTCATGAAGGCCTCCCTCTTTTTCTTCACTTTTTCAGCTACTTCTTTCGAAAGCCATAGCAGTCTCCTTTTCCTTTTACCTTTATTTACCATTTTAACAAAAAGGTTGATTGCCCTTAAAATATCCCCTTTCAATTTTGCCCACTCTTTTTATATATCCCCCAGCTGTTCCCATCCCACTAACGACTCCCTGAGGTATTGGCTCATCTTGGCAAAGTTAGTCTTCCTAAAGTCTAAGATCCTCACCTTTGAATGGATTCTAACAGCCCTAGTCCTAATACTGAACCACACCATCTGGTGAACACTGGATGCAAAATGATCTCTCACTATAACATCAGAAACACTTTCACCATTGGTAAGCACCAAGTCCAGTATGGCCCCTTCACATGTGGGGTCTGTTACCAATTGCCTGAATAGTTCTCCCTGTAGAGAATCCAGGATCTCCTTACTTCTAGATGATACTGCAGCAGGAATGTGCCAATCAACATCTGGCATATTGAAATCTCCTATCAGTAGCACTTCCCCTTTCCTAGCAATGCTGTATATGTCTTCAATTAACTCTCTGTCCATCTCTTCCTCTTGTGAGGGAGGTCTGTACATCACTCCAATGCAAATAGATTTCTCTTTCCCTCTTTCTTGTTTAACCCACAATGCCTCCTCTCTCCCTTGTAAGCTCCTTTTTCCAAAGCTTTAATAGTAGTTTTTACATGTAGTGCCACTCCTCCTCCCCTTCTTCCTACCCTGTCCTTTCTCAATATATAGCCAGGTATAGTTACATCCCAATCATGGTTTTCTGTGAACCATGTTTCTGTAACTGCCACTAAATCCAAGTCAACCACTCCCACCAAAGCTTCAACATCAGGGATCTTATTTCCCATGCTATGGGTATTTATATACACTGCTTTCCATATGTTACCCCTTTTACCCATTTTCATAAAGGTATTTAATGTATCACCTACCTGGGGGCTTTCACCTACCTGGGGGCTTTCTTCACCCATCCCCAATGAATCTAGTTTAAAGCCCTCTTCAGTAGATTAGCCAGTCTACTACCGAAGACGCGTTGACCTTTCTTGGACAGATGGATGCCATCTCTGTTCTGCAACCCTTGAAACTGCATCCCATGGTCTAGGAAACCAAAACACTCTCAATGACACCATCCATGCAGCCATACATTCATCTCCAGGATGCGAGCCTCTCTGCCTTGGCCTTTACCCTCAACAGGGAGGATTGAAGAGAGCACCACTTGTGCACCTAACTGCTTCACCCTCTGTCCCAGAGCCATGAAGTTACTTTTGATACATTCCGAAGTATACCTGGCGGTATCATTTGTTCCAACATGGATTAGCAACATTGGGTAATAGTCAGTGGGCTTGATGAATCTCGGCAAACTCTCCATAACATCTTGGATTTTGGCACCAGGCAGACAGCATACCTCTCTGGACATCAAGTCTGGTCAGCAGATGAACACCTCAGTACCCCTCAGAAGAGAGTCTCCAACCACCACTACCCTTTGTTTCCTTGTGGTCACTGATTCTGCAACTTTGGAGTACTTGAGCTCTGGTTCTTCCCTTTTCATGGATGCTTTCATCTCCTCCACTTCCAGGGCTGCATAATGGTTCTTCATTTCAAGGGCTGGAGAAGTTGGATTGGTGATTTTGCAGGCCCTGGTGACTTGTGTCCAACCATCAACATTCTGTTGGCACCCATCTTCTCCTCTGCTGGAGAGCTTGGTTGCTGCAAGAAGCATCTCATCAATGTACTTCTCACTGTCTTGAATGCTCCTCAGCCTCGCCACCTCCTCTCTGAGTTCCTCCACTTGTTTCCTCAGAGCTTCAGCATGCATTATTTATTTATTTATTTATTTATTTTATTTATTTATTTAGCATATATTTGTATACCGCTACTTCCAGCGATCAGGAGCGGTTTGATTTAGTAAAACAGAGAAAGGCCAGATCAAAGGCAAATTACAAGAATTACAGCGTGATTTACAAGGTTATATGATAGGTTGTTAGAACAAAGCCAGTCATTTTCAATTATGTGTACAACATGATTCATGGGTTATGCACAACACACAGTTAGGAGGGGGGAGGGAGATTTACATATATACATTTTACACTTGATTACGTTTCGGAGCGTAAAAACATTTACACTTGACTATTTTTTGGTGATGCAGATAGTGGTTGAGAATGCATTTCTGTTCAAGACAAGTTGTAGGCCTGTTGAAATAAGTATGTCTTCAGTTTTTTTCTGAAGATCATCAGGTCGTTGATTGAGCGCAGCTCAGGCGGAAGTTTGTTCCAGAGTGAGGGGGCAGTATAGGAGTATGCCCTGTTGCTTGTGGCTATTTTAACTGATCTTATACTTATTGGTACCTGCAGGTTGTTTATGGTGTTGGTTCTCCTATTTCTGTTGGCAGGTTGTAAGTTGATAAGGTTAGTGAGGAAAGTTGGTGCCAGGTTATGGATGAGTTTAAATGTGGTCGTTAGGGTTTTGTATCTTATGCGAGCTGTGATGGGGAGCCAGTGTAGTTCAACTAGAATTGGTGTGATGTGTTCTGCCAAGCCTGTTTTAGTGATGATTCTGGCTGCGACGTTCTGTGACATCTGGGGTATGCTTAGAGTTTTTTTTGGAAGGCCCTGAAGGATTGCATTACAGTAATCGAAGTGAGGTATGATGAGGGCTTGAGCTACTGTCCTAAAATTGGAAGCTTTAATGATGTTCCTTAGTGGCTGTATAACCCTGAGCTTGTGAAAAATGGCTCTGTTTACTATGCGGAGGTGTTTTGTCATCTTTAGTTCACTATCAAGTGTTACTCCGAGGTATTTTATTTCATTTGTGTGATAAGTATTTTCGCATAGGGAGATTGTAGCTGGTGGTTTGAACTCTGGTTTTCTTGAGATGTACATGACTTCATGTACATGTCCATGTCTGGACAGAGGCAGAAGCTGTAATGGGGGCAAGAGCTTTAGCGATACGATTTTTCCCAGCCATTGTTCTGTTCGTGGAGCTTAGGTATCTGTTAAAGCAAAAGAGAGAGATCTACCAAGTACCAACCGGTTTCCCAGCTGTCCTTTCAGAGAAAAAGCAGTTAAATCTATTTAATTATATTCAAAATGTGCTGGTCCAAGTCTCTGTGCTATGTTAAATGGGGAGGTGCCCTATAAAGCAAGACTGCTCACTAGGGGTGGGTGGGAGTCGGGGTGGGTATGGAGGGACCTAACACCTGTTTAGGTGTCAGCAGTTCCCAAAGCTGAGGAAGTTACTAGAGTTCAACAACCTACTCTGCTCAAGGAAATTTCTACTAAAGCACCAAAAAGAAAGTAACTTTGCTTTAAAACTAGACAAAAACCCTTTTAAGAGCTCCCAGTCAGAGAGCTAGCAATTTAATAAAAATAAACCCTCAAATCCTTACTGTTGGTTGATCTGTAGAGCCCCTGTTAGGAAAGCTTCAACAGGGCAGGACACTGGGGCCTTTTATGCAGGCCTCAGCTGCTCTCAGGTAATCAGGCCCACTAACTCCTGATTAGGTGTCAGCAGTTCCCAAAGTTGAGGAGGTTACTAGAGTTCAACAACCTACTCTGCTCAAGGAAATTTCTACTAAAGCACCAGACTTTGCTTTAAAAATATAGAAAAACCCTTTTAAAAGCTCCCAGTCAGAGAGCTAGCAATTTAATAAAAATAAACCCTCAAATCCTTACTGTTGGTTGACCTGTATAGCCCCTGTTAGGAAAGCTTCAACAGGGCAGGGCACTGGAGCCTTTTATGCAGGCCTCAGCTGCTCTCAGGTACAGCTGCCTCTCACATGCTTGTCCACTTTACTGGCTGCCATGTAGGGTGCCCATGGATATGGCAGCTCCATCATCTACCACCTGTCCTTCCATCTATCGCCTTTAGATTGACTTTCTTTGGTGATACTTTATCCAGCGTTAGAGTTACAGCTGTTTTTGGACATTAAGGTGCATGCCGCCCAATGTCCTGTTAATGCATGTTAAATGACCCATAGCGCCCTTTACTCCAGAACATCCCCTACCTGCCCAGCGCCCTTTACGCATGTAACAGCCCTTATTGTTGCTATTAATGCCTCTTACCTTAACACTCTTTAGTAAACATACCCCATTAACTTTTCTTGGTGCTCCTTTATCCAGTGTTAGAGTCAAAGCCTTTTTTGGACTTAAGGTGCATATTTGACAATTTAATGCTCGATATCCTGTTAACGCATGTTAAATGGCCCATAGCGCTCTTTAAGCCAGAATGCCCTCTACCCACCCAGCACCCTTTAAGCATGTAACACCTCTTATCACTGCTGTTAACACCTTCTACCTTAATGCCTTTTAATAAACATACACCTAAGTTGCTTCATATTAACAACTGAATTTAAAGCCATGACTTTACATTCTAATTCATCTTTTTAAGTTTGATATCTGTGATGTCTAAATGGTTGCAAGCTCAGATTTTGCATAGAAATTGCCTCAGGTTGGGTAAAGCAAAAAAGTGGGTGTGAAGACTTCTCACTTCTCCCACTTACAGCCTCATTTAGATGTGAAAGGAGTGTCTGACTCATGATGTGCCCTTTTCAGGTTTGAAAGTCAGTTGAAAAATGGAAATTAGAGCTGAATGAACTTTGTTTGGATTTTAAAGAGTCAGGGCACAGGAGGCCATGACTCAGATAATCTTAGGCACTTTAGCTGCCTCCAGTCTCATACATTTCAACTACCTCAAAGAGATCTACTTGCAGTATC
The DNA here is from genome assembly GCA_033557465.1 of Ichthyophis bannanicus. Taxonomy (NCBI): domain Eukaryota; kingdom Metazoa; phylum Chordata; class Amphibia; order Gymnophiona; family Ichthyophiidae; genus Ichthyophis; species Ichthyophis bannanicus. The sequence continues at coordinate 649,987,570 of CM066034.1, read as the reverse complement.
TTGGGTAGGTGTCAATGAAATCAAGGATACAGAGACAGCATCTAGTAAAATACTCTGAACAGAATCTTTGTTAAACTTTCATAAAGGGAATATTGTCTGAGAAGTCTAGGAGTTTCTTCTTTTCTCTTTCATCTCAATAAACTTAGATATTTATTTGAATTAAATGTGTTATTTTCCTGGTTTACTGATGCTGATATGCTAAGCGGCATCTAAACTAAATTAAACTGCAGTAGGGCTTGACAGCTATCACAGTGCGTTAGCTGACAAACTGCACAGTAAGGAAAAAATCTGTAGGGGATTTTCCCAAGTTAGCCCCTGCCGATAACTCATTCATTCTGGGTTTACCACAGAAACCCATGTTGCCTGCCTTGGCTGGAATTGTGGGAAAAATCCCATGGTGCCTGCCAATAGCAAATCAAAGGGGAGGGATAGAAGCAATTGGGTGCACAGAGCTGCCATTAGCTCTGTGTCCCGATCACTACCATGCCCCACTGAACAGCCACAATTGGGCCTACCTCTCCACAAGACTGTTGGGGCTGCGGTATTGTGATCTGCAGCACTGACAATATAAAAATGAAGGTCCTGGCTCCTGCAGCACAAATCTCCACTGGACATCTCCTGATCCCCATTGGGAGCTGCCGAGGGAAGACCGGTGCACAATCCTACAAAAGAACCATCACGGCTACCTCCATACCCCCCCAATCTACTAGCCAAAGGTGGGGTCATGGTCTCCCACCCTTTCCTCCCGCCTCCCCTTTAACAAAGACATATCCTGGCTAGCCAGCTGCCCTCCTCAATGGTCCTGACAAAGATGGCTGTGATTTTGCAATGCTGTCCCCTATTGTGAGGCTAAATGACAGCCATTTTGAAATAGCCGATGAGAAGACAGGAATGAAGAGGACTGCTCCTGCACTGTCATTTCACTAGACCACCAGTAATTTCAAAGGTATGCCTATGGGGTGGGTTGGGGGATCATCGGGTTGGGGGACCATGAGGGACCTCTTTGACAGCTGACTTGCTGGGATATGTCTTTAACAGGGAGGTGGGAGGGAAAGGGGGCCATGGGTCCCCCCTTTGACTAGTGGATTGGGGAGTGGGGAGAGTAGGGTCTTTCCTCGACTGACTAGCCAGAATGGTTCTTTTATTCGGGTAGTGCATTGATGCCCCCTGGGAAGCTCCTGATAGGGATCTGTAGTTGCCCAGGAGGCCAGGACTTTTTTTTTATATTATTGGTGCCATGGGACATGACATAATATGGGAGTATGAGCATGGCACTATGCTCAATGCTCACTGCCACAAGCTGTGTAGTGGGGCCCAGTCTTTTGGTATGCGACAGACATAGGCCACTGTGGACCAACATGCACTTGCAACTTGTCTCTGGGCCACTTTCCAGTTCTCTTTGCATTGTATTAGCTGTCCCTAAGTTCAAACTAAAAGGGTATACAAATAAAGAGCAGAGGATTCTGGGTATTATCCACAACAGAGCAGTTTGAATAGGATGTATATGAGTCAGAGGTTAGGTAAATGGCTGAGCCATCATAACGTAGATCTTGCACAAACATGGCCTGAGTGCACACATCTGTTCATGCTGAGAGGCCACTCTCAGTCTGACCAAGCTGGACCCATGTCATGGCTATGTATCCACATAGTACTTTTTAGGGTCAAGCTGGGTGCTTTGGTGCTGTTGCTTTACGACAGTCTAATCACTAGCTAAGTTGCTGGATGTCTATGCTGTTTGTACAACGCCAGCATTTTCACAGTAGATATGTGTACATGCAGTGAGTGGTGGCTAGCAAACCAGGCACAGATGGTATGTGAGTGTTTGATACAGTCCACTGTTACACAGCATATGCAGGATGACTGGGATTGATCTGGCCGATTAGATATCTTAGAAAGAGAGGAGAGCAGCTTTATATTGGGCTTCTTGTAATGTGATGCTGACTAAGGTAATGGCAGGCCCTGCAAGTTGGCATCAGTACCCCCCTCCCTGTCTAAACAATACTCACTGCATTCAGGTTCCTTGGAAACAGCCGTCCCATCCCTAAAGCATGACATAAAAAGTTCTATGAGAGTTCCTCACCAACGGGTACAGGACACAAGGTCCAGATAAAACAGCTGCCCCATTTCTAAAGCATGACATGAGATGTTACACAAGAGTCCCACACCAATGGGTGCAGAACACAAAGTCCAGATTTGATATGCCACTCCCATATAACATAGTTGTGCAGGGTACCAAACAACTAACATTACATACCGCACACAACGGCACCAGCATCTTAATAGCAAAACAGAACTTCTCCAGAACCTGGAGAGACCATCTATTGTGGAGCATGAGCTGGGGACTAGGTGATATATGCTGTTCCTCACATTCAGGGTGGCCGATGAAAAGAGACGCTTGTATATGTGGTGGCAGTTCTGTCCATGAAGCACACAATGAGCCTGATATTACAAAGCTTATGTGATGGATCACTGCATTCTCCATAGGGGCAAAAGTAGCATATAGCAATAACAACCACTGCAATTTAGCGTGGTTGTTATTTGGCGTTTTGCTGTTGCTAGCTTGCTTTCTGCATTGGAGAGCAACCCTAATCTGGGAAAAGCAACAGAAAAATGCAGCACTAAACTGATAATTCATGATTCTGCTCATGCTCCACCCATACTCCGCTCCAGAATACACCTACACACGGGTCGTGTAAAAGTACACGCTTTCTTATGTGTAACCCCTGGGGTAATTTTATAAAACTTTTAAACATGTAAAACTGGGTTTTATGCACTGACAACATTTATACAGTTGTCAACATTATTGGCACCCTTGCATTTTAGGTATGTTTGTGACATCACCTAATTGTCCATTAGGTGATGTCACTTTGGGATAGGAAGCAGTGTACTATTGTGGATCAGGAACTGGTTAAAAGATAGAAAGCAGAGGGTAGGGCTAAATGGCCAATTTTCCCAATGGAGAAAGGTGAATAGTAGTGTACCAAAGGGATCAGTGCTGGGTCCGCTGCTTTTTGACATATTCATAAATGACCTGGAAAAGGGAATAACGAGTGAGGTTATCAAATTTGCAGATGACACAAAACTATTTAAAGTTGTTAAAACCCAATAGGATTGTGGAAAATTGCAAGAGGATCTTGATAAATTGGAAGACTGGACATCAAAATGGCAGATGAAATTTAATGTTGACAAGTGCAAAGTTATGCACCTAGGGAAGAACAACCCAAACTATGGTTACACGATGCAAGGTTCCACATTAGGAACCACCACCCAGAAAAAAGATTTAGGCGTCATTGTGGATAACATGTTAAAACCCTCGGACCAATGTGCAGCGGCGGCCAAGAGAGCAAATAGAATGCTAGGTAGCATAAGGAAAGGAATGGAAAATAAACAAAGGATATTATAATGCCTCTATATCGTTCCATGGTGACCGCACCTTGAATATTGTGTGCAATTCTGGTCGCTGTATCTTAAAAAGGATATAGCGTTATTAGAAAAGGTTCAGAGAAGAACCATAAAAATGGTAAAGGGGATGGAAGGATACTCCTATGAAGAAAGGCTAAAAAGGTTAGGGCTCTTTAACCTGGAAAAGAGATGGCTGAGGGGAGATATGATAGAAGTCTATAAATTAATGGAGTGGAACGGATAAACGTAGATTGATTGTTTATGTTATCAGAATATAGAAAGACTAGGGGACATGCAATGAAGCTACAGGGTAAACTATTTAAGACTAATAAAAGAAAATATTTTTTCACTCAACGTGTAATCAAACTCTAGAATTTGTTACCGGAGGATATAGTAAAGGCTGTTAGTGTAGCTGGATTTAAAAAAGGTTTGTACAAGTTCCTGGAGGAAAGGTCCATAAACCATTATTAAGAAGGATATCAATGCTTGACCCAATACAAGCATTGTGGAACCTGTGTCTTTTGGGGAAATTGCTAGGTACGTATGACCTAGATTGGCCACTGGTTGGAAACAGGATACGAGCTTGATGGACCTTGGTCTGACCCAGTATGGCATATCTTATGTTCTTATGTTCTTATGGCTTAGGAAGTACAGTGGAGGGAAGGGTATCCTGCCTTTACATGTGGCTTTGCCTTTGGACAGGAGATTGATACTGTCTAATGCAGTCCATACTGCATGTGTATCACTGCAGACAGGCCCTAAGTCTAGTTTAAAACTGTCTCAATATGTGCCTGCAACGTTGTTTGAAGTCCTGTGTTTAGGCCATTACAGGCCTTTAGTCTGGTGTTCTAGAGAGTGCTATAGAGAAAGATGTGGAGGAGTAGCTGAATGGTTAGAGCACTGGTTCAGTAAGGAACAGACAAGCATTCAAATCTCACTTGTGGCCTTGGGAAAGTCACTTCACCCTACATTGCCTTGGAGGAAAGGCCTGGCAATCTACTCTGGTCTCATTATTGGATTACCAAGATTCATCATTGACTTGAAGACATGCATTATTATTCTGTTTTTATGTATTAGGTCTGTGTAGAAATGGACAGGTAAAAGGGATACCAGAATCCCCAATATGTAATTGAAGATGGACGAATTTCTTGATACAGAATGTGTTTAGAAGTTTGGCTTTTCGCCTACTGATTGATGACATATTCTCCAAATTGTATTTCTAGTTATAATTGATGTAAATGAATGTGAAGATCTTCCATGCTTTGATGTATTTAGATATTTGATAAATTGTGCGGATTTGTGTGATGTGATAAAGGTTAAGAAAAATTAAGCGTTTAAAGGAAAGATAGAAGTTAGTTACTTAAGTGAAAAAAAATTAAATTGCTTGTCAAGTTAAGTCAAGCAAGTTTGTTTACTTAAAGGGAAAACATGAATGATACAACTACATTCAAACAAGTGAATTAAGTAATTAAAACAGTATGGTAAATATATGTATAATGTTTTATTTTTCTTTTGTGATAGTGGACTAGTTGAAAATTACAACTATGATAGTGTATGAGTAACAATGTCTGAAGAAAAAATGCTGATGTTTTTCCCAGTTTCTTTTAAACTAATCTGCAGGAGTCGATTGGAGGAGTTGTCTTAAACTCTCATGTCGTGTATGTTTTAGTTATAACCGGGTAGTCGGACCCGGCGCTCACCCTACCTGCCTCACGTACCTCATTAATTCTAATATCCCCCCCAACCTTATCACAAATGCAACAGACAACCATTCTTGGGTAACAACTGGTCGCAGCTTTATTTGCATCGAAAACATACTAAACCAGAATAATCAACAACCAACCAACCCCCCCCCCCCCAAACGGAGCAATGTGTCACCAGCCATGCTATTAGCAAAGTGACCTCACCTCCGCACCGGCCGCATTCACCTCCGCTGGCCAAATTCCTACCACCCCTGTCCAACTTCGCCATATCACTAGCAAAAGTCTACCAGGGGTTGTCCAGGTTGTGGGCTCCCCGCCCACGCCCCAAGTGACCTAAGGCTCCGGACCCCAGACACATCCGGGATCCCGCCGCACCACCCCCCCAAGCTGCAACAACCCTAAGTCTCCAAACCTACCGCCTCCCACAAGGGGTGGGTGGGTGGGCCGCCACGCTCCGGGCGTCCGCCGCATGTGCCCAGTGACCTCCGCCACCGGCTGAGCACATGCCTTCCTCCACCCCTGATTGGCTCCCGCGCACCCAATCGCGTGCGCCAAGCAATCAGTTTGAATGATGCACGAACGTCCTCGCTGCCACTCTGCATCCCCCCTTTTCTTTTTCCCAGCGCGTGCAGGGTCCCGCGCCGGGCTGAGCACCTGGTTAAACTCAGTCGCCGGGACCCTGCCCGCTCCCTTTCCCTTATGGAAATACCTCTGCAGAACTGATGTTATTAATTGCAAGTGTGAAGTGAATGCCTTGTTGCTAGTGGAATAGTTTTAAATTAGTATCCCTGGGTTAGATTCAATATGCTTCCTCTTCTATTGCTACTGTTTGTGTTCTCGCTCATAAATTTCCCACTGGACTTAAGCCACTGGCAGGGCCGGATTTGCCTATACGCCACGTACGCCGTGGCGTAGGGACCACAGCTGGCAAGGGCCCACCGGGAATGTTTTTTGCACAGGGCCCCGCGTTTCAGGGGGCCCCGCGCAAAAAACATTCTGATACATCATTAAACTTAAAAAACAAAACAAAACCTGTCGCTGCCTCTGCCGGGGCCGCCGCGGCAGAATCGAGTGTGCCGCGGGGCCCCCCCTGCCCAGCAGGGCCTGCCCTCCCCGGTATCACCTCTCTCAGCTGCCTCCCTCCAGTCACACGCGCCGGCTTTCAGAGCGCGAGGGAAGAGTTTCTCCCTCGCTGCTCTGTTAAGCCCGCGGGGGCTGATGGGAATCCCATCAGCCCCCGCGGGCTTAAACAGAGCAGCGAGGGAAAAACTCTTCCCTCGCGCTCTGAAAGCCGGCGCGTGTGACTGGAGGGACGCAGCTGAGAGAGGTGATACCGGGGAGGGCAGGCCCTGCTGGGAAGGGGGGGGCCCCGCGGCACACTCGATTCTGCCGCGGCGGCCCCGGCCCCGGCAGAGGCAGCGACAGCTTCTTTTGTAAAAAAATATTCGCTGGGCTGGGGTGGGCTGGGGTGGGTAGGACTGGTGATGGGCTGGGGGGTTAGGAGTGGTAATGGCTGTGGGCTGTTGGGGGGGTTAGGACTGGTGATGGGCTGGGGGGGGTAGGATTGGTAATTGCGGTGGGCGGTTGGGGGGGTTAGGAGTGGTGATGGGCTGGGGGGGTTATGAGGGGTAATTGCTGGGGGCGGCTGGGGGGGTTAGGACTGGTTATGGGCTGGGGGGGGTTAGGAGTGGTAATGGCTGTGGGCTGTTGGGGGGGTTAGGACTGGTCATGGGCTATGGGGGGGTTAGGAGTGGTGATGGGCTATGGGGGGGCTATGGGCTATGGGGGAGCTAAGTCTATATGGGCTGATGGGATTAGGACTGGAAGTGGGTTGATGGGGGCTTAGGACTGGTAATGGGCTATGGGGGGGGCTTAAACTAAAAATTGGGTGATGGGGATTAGGACTGGAAATGGGCTGGTGGGATTAGGACTGGTAGTGGGCTATGGGGGGCTAGGACTGGTAATGGGTTGGGGGGGTTGCTAGGACTGGAAATGGGCTGGGGGATTAAGACTGGAGGTGGGCTGATGGAGTTAGGACTGGTAATGGGCTGTGGGCTGTTGGGGGGGGTTAGGACTGGTAATGGGCTATGGGGGGCTAGGACAGGAAATGGGCTGATGGGAAGGGGTTAGGACGAGGTGGGCTGATGGGGTTAGGACTGGTAATGGACTGTGGGCTGATGGGGGGGTTAGGACTGGCAATGGGCTATGGGGGGTTAAGACTGGTAATGGGCTGTTGGCTGATGGGGCTGTCTGGTAATGGGCTATGGGGGGTTAGGACTGATAATGGACTATGGGGGGGGGCAAGGACAGGAAATGGGCTGATGGGGAGGGGTTAGGACTTGAGGTGGGCTGATGGGGTTAGGACTGGTAATGGACTGTGGGCTGATGGGGGGGGTTAGGACTGGCAATGGGCTATGGGGGGCTGACTGGAAATGGGTTGATGGGGGTTAGGACTGGAAGTGGGCTGATGGGGGGTTAGGACTGGTAATGGGTTATAGGGGGGCTTAAACTGAAAATGGGGTGATGGGGGGTTAGGACTGTAAGTGGGTTGATGGGGGGCTAGGACTGGTATTGGGTTGGGGGGTTGCTAGGACTGGAAATGGGCTGATGGGTGGCTAGGACTGGAAATGGGCTGATGCAGGGACTAGAAGGGAATGGATGCTGGGTGAGGCTGGAACTAGAAGGGAACTGATGTTGGGGGAGGATTAGAATGGGATGGGGCTGGAAGAGTAAAATGGAGAAGGGAAAAATATTTTGTGTGGGAGGGATAAAAAATCTACAATTGGCCGGGTATTGGGAGAGTAAGTGGGGATTGAGGATGGAGGGGTAAAATTTGAGTGGATGAAATAGGAATGAGGAAAGAGCAAAAGGAGAAAGATTAGTATGTTAAAGCAGATGTAGAGAGAGAATGGAAAAAACTAGAAGAGAGAAGAAAGGACAAATGGACAGCAGACGATGGAGGGTTAGCAGAAGACACGAAGAAACCAGAAGAAAGTGGCTGGAGCAATTGCAGCTGAAAAAAATGCACAAAAGGTAGAAAAATATCTCTTTATTTTGAATTTATTAATTGGAATATGTCAGCTCTGGTAAATGTGCATCATTAACGTCTGCGCTTTGTTTAGTACAAGAGCAAATTAATGTATAGTTTTATTTCTACAGTGTTGTACATTCCAAGTTTGGCTTTTGGGATTCCCAGTTTAATTATTGTCTTCCTGTTTCTAAAATGTGATTACTTGTTTGGTGATGGTCTATGTTCTGCATGTGTAACTGAGCTGAGGTGTTCTGTTTATATAATTCCTATTTGACATTGCCACTTGTTCTCTTTCCCCAGTAGGTCATGTATTGTTGTTCTCTGAAATGTATTGGTTTAATATTTGCAGTGTTGCCTTTTGATTGGTAGAGTATGGTGCTTTGTGAGTCCTGGTAGTGCTGTTAGGATACGGCGGGTTTGCTATGGGTTCTAAATGGGCAGTGTTTGTAGTAGTTCCTAATGTGTCTGGCAGTTGGCACTGGATTATAGTAATGTAGAAATCTTTTAGTCTTTCTTTATCCATACACTCATTAAGAGGCACGTTTACTAAAAGTTAGTATATGGTAACATTATGCAAATATTTATGCAAATGAGGCCCCTTATGCAAATGAGGCCCACACCCCCCTTGGGCCGCCCCTGCTGGGGGCCCACAATTTTTGTTGGCGTAGGGCCTCACTCAAGGTAAATCCGGCCCTGGCCACTGGGTTATTTTTTTTTCAGACTTCTTGTTTCTCTGTTGTAGCAAGAATGCCTCCATGCTTTCAGTCTCTGGCAGCAGTAGTTTTTGCAATCCAAATTACTGATTTTCTAGCACTACAACATGCCTCTCATTCAGTTTTCGCATCTTTTACACTTGGAAAACCCCCCCAGCTTTCTTCCAGCTCTAGACTGTTACTGTTTGACCTCACTCTGTACTGATGGTTCTGCTTTGCGCAATGAATAAGGAAAATTGATGCAATTGTAAGAGTTGATTCTGTGGCAGAATCGGCTGCTTGTTATTTGCTAGTGCTCAACCAGCTGAAGTGTTCGCTCTTTCTAGAGCTCTTGAGTTATCTGCTCATTTGATCATCAATACTGATTTTGTCTCAGGCTTCTTGCATGGGGAGATCTATGTGCTGATACTTTACTACTATGCTGTTTTGTTCTGAAAACAGGGTAACAAAGATAAAACTGTTAAGCCATTAAGAAGTGGTAATTGACTTTCTAGTTGGTTCAAATTTGGTGTTAAAAAAGGTTTTATAGTTTATGAATGTATACACCCTTATGTAAATGTTCCTTCTTTTGTGAGCTTAGATGTCTTTGTGAATTAGAATGGAATAGAGAAGTAGTCTAATGACTGGAGTATTAGCACTCCTTGTGACCTTGGACAGGTCACTTAACCCCTCATTACCTTACAAAGAGGAATTCCGGGTTGTCAATGTTCCTGTTTAATGTGCTGTGCCAAGTTTTAGTTGCAATGTGAACTGCTGTGACTAGTGGGGAAAGTGGTATTAAAAAAAATAATAACATAAAAATAAAAAAAGGGTATATTACTGACAATGTTTAAAGTAATGTGAGTTGAACCATCACCTAAGATAAGACAGCCTTCCTAATAATTGCTGACAAACAATTGAAATGAGTTTAATTTATTTGTTATAAACTGCTAGTTATGTTTTAATGGTTGTTACCCCTTGAATAACCAGATTGACTATATCTTGTATATTGTTATAGCTGGAGAGTACATCACAAATATAATTAGTGATATGAATATGTACTATTGTGTCCCTGACAGGAAAAAAGAAATGTGTCTATCAGGCCACATGCTAACATTTGATTTGGCAAGTAGACAGAATAAGTTTAGGAATGTAGATGAAAAAAAATAAGTATGTTACAGGCTAGCTATGTAATAATTTAGTGCTAGCTATAGATGTATTGTAATTAACAATAGATAATATAATTCTGTTCAACAATTTAAGACTGTCATTATGGGGATGAATAATTGTGCTTGTTTGCAATTGTATGGAATCAAGAGAGATGCTGTAGTGGAGAGTTGGATTTTTACAAATTATATATTGTATGCACTGAATCCTATGGGCCGAAGAGGAAAACGACTGTAAATGATAATGCTACTGAATATGGAGACTCCTGATAAAGATCAGCGATTCCAGTGGAACTACTCATGTATGCGCAGCAGTGAAGCCTGAGTGGACGGTCACTGAAAAAGCTCTATCTAAGATGTGCATAGCACAGCCCATGGTGAGAAAGGAATGCTGCTGAAGAATCTGGAGTGATGACTTGGTGTCATGATATGAGGGACTAATCTCTGGATTGTTGATAGATCTATGAAAAGCAGTTGGCCACTGCTAGAAGAGGTAGTGCTTACAAGAATAATTGGTAAAGTCTTGCTCTCTGTACACATTTTTATTGAGGCTGAGCAAAGGCAAACAATGTCACATGATTTTGTATAACGACTTCTTCCAGCGAACAAGATGGAGCTCACCTATGGGCCAGATGTGCCTGGGACTCTGAAGGAACATCTGCAAAAATGAAGCCTACTGTAGAAGATTTATTCTGGAATTGGACATGTTTCAGATACCGCTCTTTTGTAATGATTCTTTATAGAATCACAGGGAGGACTGTAGAAATGGACAGGTAAAAGGGATTCCAGAATCCCCAATATGTAATTGAAGATGGATGAATTTCCTGATAAAGAATGTGTTTAGAAGTTTGGCTTTTCACCTACTTTCTCTTAAATAGAATAGGATGTCATAATCATGAGTTCTGTGTAACTGTCTTTAAAATAGTTTGGGAACATTGTTAACGCAAGCATAAAGAGTAAACATAAGCTATGAACTGTGCAACCATAGTTCATTGTACAGTCAACTATAGGTCCCTGCTGACACAACATAATTTTTTGCAACTTTGCAATTATAAATAATTTTGTCATAATCAAGTAAATTTCATCTAATACACTGTAATCAGCTCTTACTCTGTAAAAAGAACTCTAGCAACACCTTGTGTTATGCCACGTTTATGCTTAATGACTGTGTTATGTCCCCTTTTCAATAAAAAGAGCTTTTCAGGAGGAAGAATTTGAATCCAACAGATGTGGAACTGTGCAGAGTCCATAGGCCATCTGTTGTTTTCCCTCTGAGCTCAAAGAAAGTGGCACTTTGTATGTGATTGTATTCTGTGTTACTCTCTGCTTATTTCTCACTGCTTGAGGGACCAAAGACCGAAAGAGCCGTGGTACTGTGGCCAGATCACGGGGTTTTCTTCAGTCTGCACATTGCAATGATATCCATCTGACAGCATGCTTCATTGGCTCTGCTACAGCAGATATCAAAGGGTCATACAACTTCACCCTGTGGATGTATGATATATGAGTTGTACATGATTGGAAAGTTTCATGATAGCTGTGAATGAATATCTTTTGCTCTATCATATATATGCAGTACATGCAGGCACAGCACACTCCTGGGATGGCCACCTGCAAAGATCATCACAGGTCCTTACTTGCTCCATATGGCCAATGTGGGAGATCATCAGTTCAGAGACATGAGTGGACGCCAGGTGTGTGACATCATACCAGTGATCTTGTTCCACCAGACAGTATGAGTGTAGATTTTATCTGTAAAAGAACGCTTTGCGTTTACATGCAGCTTCTACAGATGTGTGGCTGTTCTTTTCTTGGATCATAACCTACTTACCTGGCTAGTTATTATATACATATGTATCAGGAAGATTATATGGTGGTTAGAGCAGCTGAGACAGCTGTGACATCCAAGAATATGGTAATAGACCTTCCCTATAGCAAAACAGCTATTTTTCACACATACTACAACTGAGGTTAGCTGCATTTGTGAGGTCACATCAGGTACACTGGGGCAGCAAGGCCATACAGCACTCTCATCTACCCTTATCCAACCTTCAGTCCATCCATTATTTATTTATTTATTTATTTATTTAGCAAACACTTATATACCGCTACTTCCAGCGATCAGAAGCGGTCTGATTATAGTTTTGGGATATGTCACAAAATCAAGACAGAAAGTTTGGGGCATAGATAGCAAGAAGAGGGGTAATACACAGCACACATCGCAGGGTCTACATATAGACCTTCGGAACTATCATACATATGTACAAAAGCGCTTATCCTTTAACTATTTACATTTGACAAACGGCTATTCGTTTCTTTTTATCTTGTTGGATTCACATCTGGCCATAGTGGCAGTTGAATAGATGAGTTTTTAATTTTTTCCTGAAATCGAGTAGGTCATTTATTGCTCTCAGCTCATGTGGTAGGTTGTTCCATAAAGTGGGGGCAGAGAAGGAGAATGCTCTGCGACTAGTGCTGGATTTTACATGTCTGATGCTGTTTGGGACTATAAGTGTGTCTGCGTTTATGGTTCTCCTGCTTCTTGTGGTAGGTTGTAAGGCGATCAGGGTGGAAAGGAATGATGGGGCCAGGTTGTGAATTAGCTTGAATGTCGTTACCAATGTTTTGTATTGGATCCTGGCAGCGACTGGGAGCCAGTGTAGTTCCATCAATATAGGTGTGATATGTTCGGTGACGCTTGTTCTCATGATGATCCTTGCTGCTACGTGTTGTGCCAGTTGCAATCTGTTAGTCGTTTTCTTTGGTAGACCCTGTAAGATGGAGTTACAGTAGTCGAGGTGGGGCATGATGAGCGCTTGAGCAACTGAACGGAAGTCACATGGATCTAGTACATTCCGTAGGGGTCGTAGTACTCTAAGCTTGTGAAAGATAGCTTTGTTGGTGTTGCTGAGGTGTTTTTTCCATTTTCAGTTTGCTGTCGATTATGACTCCTAAATATCTAATTTCCTTCTTAGTGTTGTAAGTATTGTTGCACAATGTGATTGTTGGTGGCGGTTCAAAGTCAGTTTTACTGGATATAAGCATAACTTCAGTCTTCTTATGATTAATCGACATGTTGTTTTGTTTTAGCCATCCCAACATCTCTCCCATGCAGGTTTCCAGCTGATCGTAATTTGGGTCAATGGTCTCAAGCTGTGTGTACAGCATGATATCGTCTGCGTATATGTGGTAGTTGATGCCATATTTCCTGAATATTTCACTGAGGGGTTGCATGTAAATGTTAAACAGTAGTGCTGAGAGTGCCGACCCCTGTGGTATGCCTTGGGTTTGAGTGAAGGCTTCGGCTTTTTTTCCGTTGAATTGGACTTGTGGCTTTCTGTCTGTTATGTAGGAGGAGAACCATTTCAGGGTGGTTCCTAATATTCCAATTGATGCCAGCTTGTTAAGGAGGGTTAGGTGATGTACAGTGTCGAAGGCAGCTGAGATGTCGATAAAAATAAGAATAAACATTTTCTTCCTGTCCTCTAGACCCTTGAGGAGGCAGTTAAACAGTGCCAATAGCAGAGTTTCAACCCCATGATTTTTTCTGAAACCGTATTGCTGTTTGTCGAGGGTTTCGTGGTCATCGAGGTGTTCTTGCAGCTGGATGAGGGCTGCTTTTTCTATGATCTTTGCTAAAAGAGATATGCTGGAGATTGGGCGGTAAGAAGATGGGTCTTCCTTGTTAAGCGAGTTGTTCTTTAGTATCGGTCTAATTATAGACTTTTTGAGCTGATTGGGCATGACTCCCTGTGACAATGATTGGTTCACAATGTGTGCGACCTGGTGGCCAATATCCTTTTTTGCTGCTTTAATCCAGGTGGTTGGGCAGGGATCAAGCAGGGAGGTGGTGGTATTTATATTGGTTATTATTCCAATTGCTTGCTTATCATCAATTTTGTGAAATTCGATCCAAGCCTGCTCTTTCGTCACTGCAGTTTTCGAGTGGGGTTCGGGCGGACATAACGCGGTTGTGGTTGTTGTTAGTTTGCTCGCATAGTGATCTGCGAGAATTTGGGGCTGAATAGTGTCACCCTGTTGTTCTGGTTGGGTTGTTTTGGTTAGTGTTTTCACTATTTGAAATAGTTCCCGTGGTTTGTTGATGGCTTTATTTAGTAGGCTGGTGTGGTGTTTCCTTTTTGCATCATCCACCTCGTCTTTGTATTTTACTAGGATGTCGAGGTATTTAGCTCTGAGTTCCAAGGTTTTGTTACGTCTCCACTTTTTTTCGGACCTTCTAAGTTCTCTCTTCCTTTGGGTTAGAGTAGTTGTATACCAGGGCTCTGTTTGTTGTTTACCTGGGGTTGTTGTATTTTTCCATTTCGGGTTCGCTGCAGCCTGAATTCCTTCATCCCAGCTATTTGCTAGTGCATTGAGATCAGTAGATTCCAAGTCGATGTGTGCTTTGATGCTACTTGTGAGATCATCCAGATCAAACTTATTGAAGGATCTCAGTTGTTGCGTTCCTCGTTGGGCTTTCACATCTCTTGGTACCGCTGGGAGTTTTATCAGTAAGTCTATTTGGTGATGGTCAGACCAGGGTATGGCTTTGATTTTAATCAGGGGTCTATCATGGTGGTTGTTCTGTTTGCTCATAGGAGTAAAGACCATGTCCAGTGTATGTCCCTTTTCATGTGTTGGTTCGTTTATTATCTGATGGTATCCAAGTTGTGACATAGCTTCCAGGAAGATATTGGCGTGCACTGCTGTTGTTGACGCTAGGTTTAGGTCACCGAGGATGATTTGGAATTTTTTTGGTTGTGTTGAGGAAATGTTTTCTAGTGCTGCAGCAAGTATTTCGTGGTTCGGTGAGGGGGCTCTGTATATTAGGCAGATGGATATTGCAGAGTTCTCCACTTTGAGGATGTCCATGTCTGGGTTTGATTCCAGGGATGTGCACGAGAGTTTCAAGTGTGACCTGGCGACTATGAGCACTCCTCCACCTCTTTTGTTGGAGCGAGGGCAGTTATACAGGTTATAGCCTGGTCTGCTTATCTGGTTCAGTAAGGCAGCATCGGTGTTTGTGAGCCAGGTTTCTGTTATGCAGAGGATGTCTGGTTGCTCATCTTTGATTATGTCAAAGATGATGTGGGTCTTGTTTCTGATTGATCGGGCGTTTATGAGGGTGATGTTACAGACCACTAATGGGTCTGGTGGAGCCTGGCTTTGGTGAGCATGGGGCCGATTGGGCTTCATCGACCATGCCTTTTTTGACTTTGGCTTGCGGTTCTTCTGCGCACCCGCGTGCTTTCTCCTTGCATGCCCTGGATAGATCGAAAGTGTCGGTACTACACCAGTGGTGAGGTATGTTGAGGGAAGGTGTTTCAGCGGAGTATGGATGGCATAGAGGATGAAGAGTGGGCCACATATGAGTGGCGTAGATTGGTATATGTTTGCTTTGGTTGTGTATGTTGATATTAGGGTGAACAGCCAAATTCCTAGGGCCATTTTTATCAGCTTCATGTCTAGGTGTGCTTGCGTAACAAGACAATACAGTAATTTCTTAGTATCCAACGTTACATTGAAACAGATGAAAATGTTATGTTGTAAAGGTTACCGTATCAGCAGCCATTAATTACAGTATCAGCAGGCAGTAGTTGTAGTTCAGCAGGCGATAGTAACAGAGGAAAATGTTATGCTGTAAGCGGCACACTTATTACAGAGGTAAAAGTTCCCGTACCAGCAGGCAGTAATTACAGTATTAACAGGCAGTAGTTACAGTACAGCAGGTGATAGTATCAGTCACTATGGTGTGTCCGAGTGACCTTAGGTCGCAATGGTTAATCCGTAATTTTGCAATATTGTTAAGTCAAAACATGTAGTGTTAGTGACATTGTACGTGGAATGGCAGCATGTAACAGTCAGCATGTAACAGCATGTAACAGTCAGCATGTAACAGCATGTAACAGTCAGCATGTAGCAGTATGTAGTCAGCATGTAACAGCATGTAACAGTCAGCATGTAGCAGTATTCAACAGTAGGCAACAGTATCTAGCAATAGGTCACACAGTACCTGTATCAGGGGGATACTTAAAGTGGTTGGCCGCCCGATTTTTGGAGGTTAACGTCGGTGATCATGAATTTTCAGAGTAGCTTACCTCCTGTGGAGTTACTCAAGTCGACCCAGACCTTTTGTCTTTGCTCGGGGTGGATCTCTTGGTGTTTATGCGATGGTGAGCCTGGTGGGTTCCTTCCCGGTGCAGTCGAGTATGCAATCCTGTGACCGGACTGAGTCTCGGGTGTTGACACCAGGCATAGGCGAGCTCGACCCGGTCATGGGGAGCTCTAGCCACGTGGAGATGTCGTCTTGGTGCACCAGGCCACACGGTGATCCTTGAATTTCCTCCTCTCGCTCCTGCGGTATGCGGGTGTTTTAAATCAAGGGTGGTGGCGAGCTCGGACCCATTAAGGGGAGCTTCCAGCCGGGTGTAGCGGTGGTTCACTTGTTAGCTTGACCTCGATGGGCGGTGGTTCGGTGCATTCAGTATTTTCTCTCCTTCAATCTCCGCGTATCGGGCCGCGCCTAAGGGCCACGCCAAAGGGCCCTCTGGCGAGGCCCTCGGGCGCGGGCCCGCCAGGCGCGGGCGCGCCCTGCAGGGACGCCGCTTAAATCGGAGGCAGGCTACCGGTCACATCCTTCATGTTCACTCAAGTATCTTTCATGTTCACTCAAGTATTCTCCTGCCAGCTTCTACACCATGGCCCATTCAGTAAAGTTTTACTCATTAGGGCGTATCACTCACACCTCTCCTGCAGCTGATGTGCATGTCACCATTCCTGCCAATCATTCTTTTGATGGCCACATCATGGCCATGCTGGCATCTCCAGGGTACACCTCTACCCAATCCTAAGTCACCCACTGGCATCACAGCAAGTTACATGAGCACCCCTCACTGATACAATCAAACTGCCTTGCGCATTATCCTCACACTCATTGTTTAACATGAAAGGGACATATGGATGTGACATGTCCATCAGCTATTACCTTTTCTCCCATCCAGCAGCTCAAATGTGATTGGCAGATAGGTTCCCTTATCCTTCGTTAAGGCAACTGGCCTTATCGGGTATTAAGATGCACGCTTGGCACCCTTACTGCCCAATGGCCTGTTACTGCCTGCTAATCGGCCATTACCGCCATTACCACCAGAACACCTATTCCCTGCCCCTACTTTTAACCCACATTGGGGCCCTTAATGATGATATTTTGTGCTTGCAAATGGTGCATTCTTAATGGTCCTTAGTAAACACAACCCTTAGTTTAGCTAGTTCCTCACAAACACAGCCCTCTGAAAATCGTTCAAGATCCCTTTCACTTTTGTTCCTATTTGTGGGCATTTCTGAGGTCCTGTTCCTGGCCCTTTATCTATGAACACAGAATAAAAATATTTGTTAAGCAATTCCACTTTATCCTCATCAGCTTCTATATATTCCTTCCCTTCATCATTGAGTTTAACAATACTTCTTTTGCACTTCATCCACTCACCAACATATCTGAAAAATGTCTTTTCCCCCCAGTTTTATTGCATTGGCTATTTCTTCTTTTTGTATCTTTGCTTTCCTGACTACTTTCCTAGCTTCTCTAAGTTTTTATAAGTATTGATGCTTGTCTTCCTCTTTTTGTGTTCTCTTGTATTTTATGAAGGCCACCCTCTTTTTCTTAACCTTTGCAGCTATTTCATTTGACCTCCTTTTACTTTTACATTTACTTACCTTTCTAACAAATAGGTTTGCTGCCCTTAAAATATCCTGTTTCAGTTTTGCCCATTGCTTTTCTACATTCCCCAGCTATTCCCAACCTGCTAATGATTCCTTGAGGTATTATCCCATCTTGGTAGTTAGTTTTCCTGAAGTCTAAGACCCTCACTTTTGAATGGATTTATCAGTCCTAGTCATAATACCGAACTTCACCATTTGGGTGCAAGATGATCTCCCACTATAACATCAGAAACACTTTCCTCATTGGTAAGCACCAGGTCCAGTATGGCCCCTTCATGTGTGAGTTCTGTTATCAGTTGCTGGAATAGTTCTCCTTGTAGAGAATCCAGGATCTCCTTACTTCTAGATGACACCACAGCAGGGATGTGCCAATCAATATCTGGCATATTGAAATCATCTATCAGTAACACTTCTGTATGTCTTTTATTAAATCCCTGTCCACTTCTTGGATGTTTTGGATGTCTGAAAATGGATCTCTAGTTCACAAGGGTTCCCCTGGAGACATTTTAGAAGCCTGGATGTCTCTAGCATGAAGATGTCCAAGTAGAATGTGTGCATGATGGAGGTGTGGTCTGGGCAGAGCAAGGGAGATGCACAACATGGTAAAATTTCAGAATGGCACAAGTACATCAGTCCCTGATTGGTGAGACATCCAAGCCTACACCTGTCCTGACCATGAATAAGGAACAAAAATGCGCTTCTTTCATGGTGGTAACACTATACAGAGCCGGCCCATCCACTAGTTAGACTGGGCAGCCTCCTGGGGAAATCAATCCTGGTGGGAAGCCCGACTCCATTTTGAAAGCAGTGGCTTCAAAACAGAATCCAGCCACCGCTGCCCCACCAAATCCATCTCTCTCATCTTGAGGTGGCAGCACGAGTCTGTTTTGAAAGTGATGGCAGCTCACAATTGAGTTGGGCTGCCACTGGGGTTTTCACAGATGTTTTGTCTTGGATATGCAAGGTTGCACCTGGATGTTCTTTCTTAAATGCAACTTGAAATATGTTTAGTAGTACTTACCTTGACTCTGATACAATTATATTACTTCCTGCCTTAGGGGTATGTTTACTAAACTGCGTTAGTGCAATTCGTGTTAGGAGCCGCGTTAGTGTAAGGAAAGCCAAAAAAGGACATGGGCGGTACATCGTAACCGATAACGCGCAGTTGCACGCGTTATTACGCGCGGCGCAGCAACGATCATTACAGCATGCGCGCTGCTGCGCACAAGCGTAAGACAGCGCGCAGACACCCAAATACAGAAACAGGGCTGTAGTACAATGGTTACTACACAGACTGATGGTACAAGGGTCATGGGTTTGATTCCCCTGTGTGCCTAATGAATAAGGCTGGCTGAGGCATCCTTTGAAAGCCAAATATAATATTTTAATCTGCAGGCGGGTTACAGTTTGCATATGTCAGGAAATTTGTACCCGTCCTATGAAATATGTTCCAATAGTGACGTTCTCTCTGACATGGTCATGTATTATATACCAGTTGATAGGAATATTTAAGCGATCCCTATAGGGCGAAGTGTAAGGCGCGCCCTATAGGGCGCCGCGTAAGGTGCGCCCTATTGGGCGCCGCGTAAGGCGTCCTATAGGGTGCCATATAAGGCGCCCTATAGGGCGCCTTTTGAGCTACCCTAAGGTGACAGTACCCTGAGGGTGGTTGTGCTGGCAGCACTAATATACAGTAAAAATAGACAATGCCTAAGACAGCCCTATCAATGAACCCCACTGTGGGTTGTGAACCTATGACCTCTGGCTCCATGGGCAATGAAGTAACCAGTGGGCTAGAGCTGCTAATAAACACATGGCTGGCTACAGGAGAACTGCAGGGCACCACACCCACATTCTGCTGTGGTTACCAGGGAGATTACATACCACCACCCAACGCACCCTCTGGGGCTCAGGGTGGGGGACAGTATCTCCCGCCCACAGAGCCACTTTCAACCCCCTGCAATGGTGGCAGTAGAGGGGACCATCACCCCAGTCCTACTAGGGATCAAACACCCTACAGGGCAGACAATGCAGAGCAGTACACATCCATAACGCAATAGCAGACAGACGGCAGGTCTGGAAATGCTCAGCTGCCC
The DNA here is from genome assembly GCA_033557465.1 of Ichthyophis bannanicus. NCBI lineage: Eukaryota > Metazoa > Chordata > Amphibia > Gymnophiona > Ichthyophiidae > Ichthyophis > Ichthyophis bannanicus. Next base: position 649,967,764 of record CM066034.1, on the reverse strand, counting down.
CCCACCATTATCTGACATTCTTCAGCAGCAAGCCTCCAGCTGCTGCACCCTGCACGGTGTTCCAGGAAGACACATACTAGTTGCAGACAGTCCGCCAGCTAGTCCATAGTGCATGGTCCTGGAGGAGATGCATGTACCCAGAATGGGGATATCAGCATACACACCAAGCAGATAAATCAATGATTGGGCCCAAAAGGAAACCCATAAATATCACATAAGAGAAAAACTATATAGCACTATGGTGGAACCTAGCCATGCCATGGTCACTGCTCAGTCAGGGTGAGAGTGACCTCCCAGCAGGACATGCTATGGCCACCCTGTCCGTTCAGGTGGTACTGGGCACTACAATGTCCGGCCATTGCCCTATGCCCTGTGCAGATGTGGACAGGCCAGGCCACCCTATCCAGGCTATTCCACAGTACCTTACTCCTCATTATGCACATTGGCAGGCCAATACTGGCAACAGTGCTAGCAGTGTGGGCTGTGGAGGGTGTTGGCAGCCACCACACACTGGATAGACAGACACACACTCCCCTCACCTATGCCAGCATTGTGCAACTATAGAGGTGTTGGGCAGCCCAGGCCACCACACCAGTCCTGGGCACAGTGCAGGCATGGCTATGGTACGCAATACTGTAGGCGTCACTCCCCAGGTTGGTAAACACTGTCAGACACAAGACCAGTAGCACACTCCACAGACATCAGAAAGGTTGCTATGATGCAGCTCACTCCGAAAATTGTACTTAACCTAGGAATTGCTATCTGCCAGTACTCATAGCATCCTTTTCATAGCTGTGTACCATATTTCCAGGTTTAGGGTGGCATTACTAAGGTATGCAAGTGCTAGTATTGGGAGATGCACGCAGAGCCCAAAGTCCTGTCTCTCCAGAAGGCTTTGGATAATGGGGCCTGTGGGTGCAGGTGTGTCTGCCCCTGTTGGCTGCTGTTTTACGGCAGAGGTTCCCAACTCCAGTCCTGCGGTGCCAAACACTGTTCGGGTTTTCATGCTGTCCCTCATGAATATGCATGAGATACATCTGCATACCATGGGGGTGGCGCATAGAAATGCAGCACAAGCATCTTTATCAGAGGCAGCATGGAACCGGGATGGTGTTTGGCCCTCCAGGACTGCATTTGGGAGGCTCTGCTCTAGGTACTGTGCATGTTTATGGTGTCTGTGCTCTGTAGAGTAAAATGTGGATGTTCTGGGCATGTTTACGTCATTTGCAAGAACGGTTCTGTCTGTATTAGCACTTTATAGTAGTGGGTAAAATATGAGGACTGGGTTGGCGGAAATCACAGCTGGGTCTTGAATCTGTGCCCCTCTGCTTCTGAATACACTGGTTCTGTGCACTGCACCACCATGTTCTCACAGAGATGGTGCATTCCCTGGTGATACCATGACTGTTGGTCAGACAGGGCCTGTCTGTTGCAGTGCATGCCACCCACCTACACAGGGATAGGCCATGGTCTGCTCTGGGCAGCTGCCACTGCCCCCTCCACCACCAGTATCCCTCAGCCACCATGCTGACATGCCCTTCCGCTGGTGGTGCTGGTGGTGTGTGGTCTCAAGCCATCCAGTGTGCAGGTAGGTGACTGCCTATGGTGCGTGTTCTGGGGTGGGGGTGCTTGCATAGCTGTCCACGCTTTCCCCCAGCACCGCCTGCCAATGTTCCGTGTCATTGGGGGTACCTGCTGGGTACTATTCCCTGTGACACTGTGGGAAGCACACTCTTGCCCATGTTGGGCCCTCATCAGTTGCTGTCTGGCTGCTCTACTGTTTCTGCATTCCTATGGGCCAGCTAGGCATCACCCTAGTCCCCACTGTGGTCCAGCTGCACCACAGCATGTGCCGCCTACAGCCCTTTGTATCCCCTTTTCCAGCATCTGCCCGGTTGCCCGTTCCGAAATGCCCGCCCTGATGTTGCGGGACATGTGCCCGCCATAGGAACCCTGTCTGATGGTGGGGAAATCCCTGAGCAGTGCTATTTCACTGTGGGCCCATGCACCTTGTATGGGGACGGAGTATGGACCCTTCTGCGATTTATATCTGTTCAATGGAGCTTACTCGGGGGTGGGGGGTTGATATTTCTCCTTGATACCACTATTGGCCAGCTTGGTTGTTGTTTTTTCCAGTTTGTTGGGGTCATTTTCAGTGTTTCTGTGCCCTTTTGTTCTGTGCACATGTATCACACTTATCACCTTTTTTTGGTTTTTCCTGCCTAGGCTGTACATTGCTGACACTTAAATGGTTTCTCTTCCCTTTAAAGTGCTTTTACCGGTAGGTTTTCATTCGCGTTGGAATTCAGTTCTGAAATTCAGCGCGTTAGTGTAACAGGGGCCTCTCCCCGCCCACTCCCCGCCCATTGACCCTTTCTCTCCGCCCTCTCTCCACCTTCTGCGTTGTTTTACCGCGCCACGGAGCATTACGATCGTTAGTGCGTGCTAGCGCGCGCTATAGCGCGTTTACGATCGTTAACGTCGTACAACGCGCGTTATTCACGTTTACCGCAGTTTAGTAAACATACCCCTTAGTTTATTATATGCTCATAGAAAGTTATGCTCTTATAAAGTAGGAATACAATAAGTATGCTTTTGGAAATTTATATAGATGCCATATTATACACAATTCACTGCACTGATTTTAACCAGATGCACACTTTCCCACACAAATTTGCAACACACACAGTCATACAACTATACACATATAGCCCCTCCACATGCTGTTTTACCCACACATCTTCACCCCTGGGATAAGCAGCATGGAATCTGTCTATCTTTTGGGAACCTGACAGGTATTTGTGGCCTGGATTGGTCACTGTTGGAAACAGGATTATGGGCTTGATGGACCTATTGTCTGACTCAGTATAGCATATCTTATGTTCTTATGTTGGCCTTAACTGAGAAGCTGGTGAGCAGTCCTAGCTGCTTGATGGCTACTCTGAGGATCAACATCTGCTGCAACTTCAACTGGCACATGATGGTCATTGTAGGTCAGGGGTTTTAACCCAATCCTCGAATCCCACCTAGCCAGTCAGATATTTAGGATAATCACTACACTACTCGGAGTCACTCCTTCTCTGGACACTTCTCCACTTCACATGCCAGATCCTCTTGATCTATGCTTATCCCTCTCTTTTCCCATCTCTTTGGGATTCTCTATTTGTCACACTAGTGGAAATGGTTACCGCATATCCAGATCTTCTCTTTCTAGGTGATTTCAGTTTCCATATTCATCATCACACTCATGCATGCGATAAGCAGTTTTTTTCATTAACCTTGGATCTATCACTGACAAATCACATTTTTTTCCCTACCCATGCTGCAGGGCATTCCTTGGACCTCTTGCTTACCACCTCTGATTCCTGGTTAACTGTCTCTAACCTCCACAGCTTAACCCTGCACTGGACTGATCACTACTGCATTTTCTTCCACCTTTTTCATCCAGCTGCTTCTGCTACTGACTCTTTCCTGTCTCCCAAAGAATTTACATCACCAAACCCAGAGACCTAGTTTCTCAGCCTTTTCTTCATCTGACTCCCTTTTTCCCTCTGATTTTGCTGTTCTTTCGCCAAGTGACCAGGCCTTTATCTGGAATCAAGTCTTTAAAACTGCCCTTAATCTGGCCCTCTCAAATACCTCCTCTGAAATACCTCCCCGTACTCGCACCACTCTCATCATCACCCTTGGTTTAACTCAGGTCTATTCACCTTTCATTGGCAACTATGGAGGGCAGAATGCTTATGGCATCACCTCTGTACTCTATCCTCTCTTACATCATTTCAAAACAGCCATTCTACTTATTGTCAAGTCCTCACCACAGCTAAAAATCAGTACTATGATCAGCTCATTACAAAAGCCAGCAATATGTCTAAGCAATTGTATTGTATTGTCTTCCGCTTACTTCGTCCCTCATCACTCCTCCCGTTATCTACTACCCCGTCAACTGAACAACTAGCTCAGTATTTCTCAGATAAGATTTCCTCCCTTCAGCAATGTTTTGTCCCTGCCAGTCTACACCTTTCCCCGCCTATGATAGAAGACCCTCTATCTTCTGTGTCTTCTGATGGCCCGCATGATTCTGTCCACCCTCATTTAAGGTTGTCTTCTAACCCAATCACAATGTCTGCTCTTGAGAAAGTTATCTCTTCTTCCTCTAAAACGACCTATGCTCTAGATCCTATTCCCTCTACATGGGTCTCTGAAATTCTTTGGCACTCCTTCCCTACATTCTAACCCTTTTTAATAACCGTCTCTTGCCTGGTATTTTTCCTTTACCCTGGAGAACTGCTGTTGTTCGTCCTATCCTGAAGAATCCCACCCTTGATCCTATCTGTCCTTCTAGCTTTCGTCTGGTCTCTAATCTTCCTTTCTTATCAAAACTCCTTGAGAAACTTGTCTTTACACCACTTCTGCATCATCTTGTGCACACTAATTTCCTTCACCTGCGTCAATCAGTTTTAGACCAGGTCATAGCACCAAACCTGTCCTACTATCAGTTCTTAACAAAACTCGGATTTCCTGGGATAAGGGTAACATTTCTTTGGTGGTGTTTCTTGATCTTTCCTGTGCCTTTGATCTAGTTCACCATTCTCTTCTCCTATCACACCTTTCCTCTGCTGGTCTTTGGTCTACCATATTGCACTGTTTCTATTCTTTCCTCTCTTCCGGTACCTATTATGTCTCTTTCCAATCTGCTTCTTCCTCCCGCTTTCCCGCTGTGGTGTCCTACAGGGATCTGTAATGGCTCCACTGCTCTTCAATGCCTGGATGATGTGGCAATGAGTGGATGATGTGGCAATCCCACCCCCATTGCCCTACAGCAGGGGTTCTCATTTCAGTCCTTGTGGAACACCTAGCCAATCAATTTTTCAGGTTAACCACAATGAATATGCATGAGAGAGAGTTCCATGCAGTGTCTCCATTTTATACAAACTTCTCTCATGGTTTATGGTTTATTAAAAGATTTGATATACCACTTTTCGATAGTGTCAAAGTAGTTTACAATAAAAACAATAGAAATAAGAAAATAATGCCAATTAAAAATAAATAGTAAAGAGAAGCCAAGTAAATCTGGAGAAGAAGGGAAGGAGGGAAGGGAAGCCAGAAGTTCCAGGTGTTCCAGGTATGCAGCAGAGTACAAGGTAGAGTCATGGATCATTATATCCTAGGTAGACTCAGAGGGGTGGTTGAATGCTTGCTGAAATAAGTATGTTTTGAGGGCTGCTAGAATTTCAGGAAAGATGATTCAAGAACTGACCATATCTCAGGTGGAAGTCAGCGGCAAATGTCACAGTGATTCTGGGTCTGGTTCAGGACACAATATAGAGGGCAAGAGGTATGAGAAAGGATAGGTATGCAGAGCAGATGGGTAGCCCTGCTTCTCTTTTGGATATGTGTCCACATCATTGACAGTTTGGAGAAAAGCTACAGGGGTAAACAATGGCAGCTGTGTTGTAGCAGTGGGCTTACCTCAAAGACAGATGCCATATTTCTATCTCTGATCATGTTATATGACAATGCAGCAAAGAACATCATACAGCTCCTTTATAGCACTATCTAAGGGGCTTGACTGGAGGTGACCATAGACAGAAGCTTCTTTCTTGTTGGAAAGAAGCTATTCTCCTCCCCTTCCTTAAACCGGCAGCCACTGATCCCCTTGATCCTCTTAGTTACAGGCCCATCTCTCTCCTACCTTTTCTCTCTAAAGTTGTTTAATGGCTAGTTGCCCAGCAACGTCAGGACTTTCTTCTTCACTCCAGTGCCTTCCACTTAGCTCAAACAGGTTTCCATCCCCATCTATCCACTGAACACTCTCTCCTGGCTATCACTAACTTTCTTAGCACCGCACTGGATTTCCATCATTAAGTTCTACTTGTCTCCCTTGACTTCACTGTGGTTTTCAATCTGATTGATCACTCTCTCCTCCTTTGTCAACTCTCTTTCATTGAAATTATGGGCTTGGCTTTAGCCTGGTTTCACTCCTACTTACACAATCACACTTTTTGGGTCTCTTAGTCATCCCTTCTCTCAGCAACTCGGACACTTTATTGTGGTGTCCCCCAGGGCTCTGTCTTAGGCCCTATTCTCTTCAATATCTTTTTGGCCCCCCTGGATTTTCTGATTGCATCCTTTGATATCACCTTCTTTATCTATGCTGACAATATCCAGTTTCTCTTTCGTTTCCCTGCTTATTCTACCTCAGTTATTTCTCAGATCTCTCTCAAGCTCAATAGAATTGCAGATTGGCTTGTTGGTCATGAGCTTAAGCTTAGTTCCTCCAAAACTGCATCTACTCGTATGCTCTTTCAAAAACTATTTCTCCCTCTCTTCTGATTCCACCATCTATTCACGGTAACCTCCTTCCACTCTAGGATGCAATTAAAATTCTTAGTGTATCCTTTGACTGTCACCTTTCTTTCTCCCACCATATTTCCTTAATTATCTAATGCTGCTTTTTCATTATGTGTCAGATCTGCTCCATCCAGAAACGTCTTGACCTATCATCTCTTCGTCTGCTCATTTTTTCATTAGTTATCACTCATTTAGATTATGACAACTTTCTTCTTTCCGATCTCCCTCAATATCAGATTTGTCGTCTCCAGTTAATCCAGAACACTGCCATAAAATTCTTGCATGGTACCCAGAAATGTGATAATGTAACCCCTCTGCTCATTACTGAACATTGGCTCCCGGTGGTTTTCGAACTTCTCATCTTAACATACCACATCCTTCATTCTGGTAACTCTGCATTCCTGTCACAGTTACTGACACCTTACACCCCTCAGTGCACTCTCCATTCTGCTTCACAGCATCTTCTCAAGGTCCCCAGCTTTCAACATGTCCGCTCCTCTATAGCACGTTCTTCCTCCTTCTGGGTGGTTGCCCCCACCCTATGGAATTCTTTTCCTTCTGTTCTTCACTGTCAACTTTCCTTTATCTGTTTTAAGTCCCATTTGAAGGCCCGTTTCTTTGTCCTTGCTTTCCCTTTGGCAGTATCCACCTGATTGCTTGTTTTTCCCTGACATGCTTCTGATTACTCCTCATATTATCATTTCAGGAGCAGCACTGGTCATCGGTATGTCTTTGTCCTCTCCCATTCCCTTCCTCCCTCTCGTGTCTTCTGTTTTCAGAACGTTCACTCCTAATTTGTAACCTAGGCCTCCTTTACCCTTTCTTACTCACTGTCTTCCCGTCTTACCTTGTCATTTATCCCCTTATTGCTTATTGTAATGTATTTTAATTGTTTTTTTTTTACCTTGTTAACTGCCTAGTTGCCTTTCTTTAGGCAGTATATCAAATAGATAATTGTAACTGTATATTAATGTCATCATAGATTTGGCTGCATGGAAGGATAGAAATGCAGTAACACCCAGACTTTGGGAGCATCTAGGCCACTGCATAGTTGGTGCTGTCATTATCTCTTGGAACATGGTGGATATTGAAATCAACATGCAGAGTGAACAGTAATGTAGATTGTCAGGCAATGTACAGTACATTGGCAGCTCTCTTCCCCACAAGTGATTTGTGCTAGTACAGTGGCTGTGTGCATAACTTATAAGGGGTAAGTATCCTAGCTGTTTGGCATGATCATGCATCTAATGACCTGGTTTAATAAAGGTCTTAATACTTTTACATGAGAGGCACCCACGTTTTAGTATTAATGCACTGAAGACTTACAGACAATCTTCTTTTGCTGGCTGTTCTTGGATCTGTTACATCTTGTTGGAGTAGGTCCTCTGGATGGTCCAGAAGTTGGTCTTCAGGGCCTCAGTGTCCCTGTTGATCTTAAATTGTCTAGAGCAGAAGAGAGACATGAACATGTTTAGTGGATGGCCACCTCAACCTCCTGCCAACTTCAGAGTAGATCTAGGTTATTATCTGCCATAACAAGGTAAATCATTGGATGTGTGTTTGAATGCAATGGCATGTTAACAGCCAGGGTTTGGTTGCTTCTCCTGGCACTAACACCTCAACAGATATGTTTTGTGGGAAGAATGTGCCCTGTACTCCTGGCCCTTATTTTATCATCCACTCTTTGGATGTGATATGTATTTTCCCTGTATGTAAAGAAAGATGCTGAGCACAATATGCATGCATTAGTTATATCATGCTGATGATTGTTTAAAAAAAAACACACCATAATTTATCTTTTATGGAAGTCTTCATACAGTAAATTAATATCATGATACCTCCCATCTCTTACTGAATTTCATACTAATATCTTATAATAGAAGCATAATCAACTTTACCATCCGAAGTCTTAAAAAGTTGGCAGAGAGCCCATCAGTGAGGGGATATGTTTATAGGGCGGCATTTTTGAAGACATTTACTCAGGTAACTGCTCTACTTACCCATGTAAATGTCTTATCCGGGATTTTCCAAAGGCACCTACACAGGAAAATCCCAGATAAGGCACAAATGCGCTCAGATGCTATGCAGTTAGCATTGGGGCATGTTGGGGGCATTCCGAGGCAGAGCAGGGCTGAAAGAAAGGGCTAAATAGGTAGCAGCGATTTTTGATGCTACCCACATAGCCCTCTGCACCTATCTGTCAACCAAACCTGGATTTTCACTTCCATTGCCATGGAAGTGAAAATCTGGGTTAAGGAGGTCGGCGGGCAAGCTATGTGCTGATGTGGTGCATAGCTTGCCTAACTGAAAATCGGGCCCATAGTTTATATCATGTTATTACCCCATAATTCCAATCATCAGTCTCTTAGCCTTTAACTCAATCTATTTTTACATATATGTTTTAGTGCATTTAAAATCTGCAAATTGTGTCAGATGCTTTTAAATCATCTATCTTAAATTAGTTGACAACGATAATAATTATAATCATCAAGCATGTAATGGCTGTCAATGGTATTCTAAGGCGTTGATAGGTCCTACCTAGAGTCATCCAGTGACAAATGAGATTTATTATTCTAAGCAAGATTCTACTTGCAATTATGAGTTTGTCATCTATGTTATCATATGCAGTTGCCCTAAAATATATATATTGGATGCACCAGAAGGGCTGTGAAATTTCGATTTACAGAACATTATAGATGATTAAGTACTCAGACAATGACGACACTGATGGTGTCTCATTTTATTGAAAAAAATCATACTTCAGGTGATTTCACATGGAGAGTAATGTGAGAATTGGCCTGGTGGAGACTGTGAATGCCATCTGAATTAGAAAGAACTGCTTTGGATATTTAAACTCTGCTCTGTTTCCCCAAATGGGTTTAACAATGAAATAGAATGGTTATTTGGGACTGTGATTGGTTGGAGCGTTATTGAAAGATATTTAATACTGATGTCATTTCCTTTGTTACTACATAAGCAGCACAAGTTGTGAGCAAACAGATGCTGACCATAGCTGGATATTTGTGAAACTGATAGAAGACTCCCCTGAAGCAAAGCTATGGCTTGGAACATGAATTCATGTCAGGATTGTTAATTAATTTCAGATAAGTTATTTAAAAGCATCTCATGCAGTTTGTGAATTGTATATGCACTAAGCATATATGTAAAAACTGAGCAAAAAGACTGAGAGAGTGATGATTGGAATTAAGGCTAATAGTATATTTTAGTAAACAAAATTTTATCAGCATTAGAGAGGAACAATACTTTCTTAAGGTAACTATATAATAATATTTCAGAAGACACACTGGAAAGTTTAAGAAATGCAAATTCCTAGACCTATGCAAATTTTCAATTGCTATGATATACCGCCAAAAGCACAATTTAAGGTAGCATAGCGGTTTACAGTAAAATCAAAGGTCAACAAAACAGAAATGACAACATAAATTATAAAAAAAAAATGTAAGTCCAGTAGGGAGAGTGGTGTGTATAACACAACAAAGTCATCCAAAAAGACCAATTAAGCAGTACACATTAGGGAGGGTAACCAATGAAAAAAAAACCAGACCTGTATCAGATGAAGACTGCGTACGATTTTTGGAAAAGCCAGGTTTTCAAGATTTTCTTAAATTTTTGATGAGATGATTCAAAACACATATCCGGAGGGAACTAATTCCAGAGAGCAGGGGCATTATAAGCAAAAGTTGCTGATCTGATCCATTCATATCTAAGTTGTTTATAAGTCGGAACCATCAATAAATGACTTTTGGGCAAGCAGAGGGAATGGGAAGGATTATAAGGAATTAAACATGCCAACAGATAAAGTGGAAGGCCTGAGTAAAAAGCCCTGTTAACCAGCATCAGGATCTTCAATTTGATGCGACCTGACATGGGGAACCAATATTCTTTAACTAGGAGAGGTGTAACGTGATCAAAACGATCTACATTATGAATCAATTTCACGGAAGACTTTTTTATGAGTTGCAATCACCTAATCATGTATTGAGTGGTGCCGACCAGAAGTACATTGAAATATACAAACTAAGGTGTGAATTAATAGTCTTAAAGTGTGGGCATTAACTAATAGTTGCAGAGAACTAAATTTTTGGAAGGAATAAAAATAAACTATTAACCAGGGAGGAAATATATGGTTGAACAGACAGATCTTTGTGTAGCATAACCCCTAGAGAAATGATGGAATCCCTCACCGGAATGAGAATGTTAGCCATCATAGGGCGGGAGCCAACAGAAGAATTGTCCTTAGTGAACCAGAGAGCAGAAGACTTGAGAACCAGTTTCCAGGAGGCAAACCACTCAGCAATCTTGGTAAGGGAAGAAGTGAGAAAAGAGCAGAAATGATGATCTCACTGGTTATGACTAATGCTAATCAGCACCACTGTATATAGCCCACACTGTACATAGCTCAAACCATTCTAGCACACAATACACCACACCTTGTACATAGCTCACCCCAATCTAGCACACGATACAACACACACTCAACTAAATTGCACCCTCACTGCATGTTTAACACACTCACTTTACTCGATTGTTTGCTGTGATACCACCTTGATTAATAAGATAAGGCGGTTTAAAAATACTGTTAAATAAATAAATAAATAAATAAATCTGTATATCGTTTGCATAAATGTGCAAACCAAAGTTGAAATCCTAAATCAGAATAGCCAGTTTAGCAATGAAAATGTTAAAAAGAGTGGTAGACAAAATAGATAGTTGTGGAATGCTGCACTGAAGTGGGAAAGAGGAGGAAATGGCTACTGCAGTGACCACTTTAAAAGTACAATGTGAAATATAGGACTGAAACAGGCCAGAACTGAATCGACTAGACCTAAATCATGTAATCTCTGCAGTAGAAAGTGATGGTCCACTAGATCAAAGACAGTGGAAGGGTGACCTGGTGGTTAAGACATGGTACCTTGGGCTGGGGGTTCAAGTCCCACCTGGGAACAGCAATCTCAGGCCAGAGGGACTGGGGTTTCTAGTCCTATAGGCACTCATAGTGTCCTTGGCAAGCCACTTAACCCTCCGTTGACTCAGGCACATATAGGGGTATGTTTACTAAACTGTCTTAACGTAGCAGCGGCGATGTTACTGTGTGATACGTAACATTATCGCGCGATAACGTCGGCAGTGGCATTAAGGCACACTAACGCTGTGAAATCCATCTCTGACGGGTGGAGTAAGGCCTCCCAGAGGGTGGAGATAGGGGTCAATGGGCGTAGAGTTGGCAGGGAGAGGCTACAGGCACACTAACCCTGTGAAATCCGGGTCTGAACACTAATGTCAGTGAAACCCTCGCGTTAGAGGCACATTAGCAGGAGAGAGAAACCATTTCAGTCAGCAATGTACAGCAAAGGCAGGGAAACCCAGTTGTAGACTGCTGATCTGCATGTGCAGTGCACCATGAGTACGGGTGGGTTTACCCTATCCTGGTAACCACAGCAGACAGTTTGTGTGGTGACCTGCAGTCTTTCTGTAGCCAGACAGCAGTGTGGTAGTAGCTGTAGAGATGTAGCCTACTGGCTATTTCACTGGTTGTGGAGGCAGAGGTCATGGGTTTGATCCCACAGTGGTGTTATTTAGGAATGCTTTTTGAGGCTTTTCCTTTTCATTACAATCAGTGCTGCCAGCAGAAACACCCTCACGGTGCTGTAGCCTAAGGTGCCTCATAGGCGCCCTATACAGCGCCCTATAGTGCACATTATAGGCAGACACGGCATTTTATAATGTGACCTATGGGGCACCTTATGAGGCTTAGGTTACTGCACTGTGAGGGTGTTTTTGCTGACAGCACTGATTTTTATGGGTTATTTTTTTCTGTGGTCCAATCACTGACATACCTGCTTGGTGTGTGTGCTCACATCCCATTTTTGGGTGCACACAGTTTCTCCATCTCATTGTTGGCTTGCCTCTTTTATGGTGACCTTCTACCTTGCCAAGCATTATGTCTTTCTCCAATGATCTCTCCCTTCACATGATGTGTCCAAACTATGAAAGTCAAAGTCTTGTCATCTGAGCTTCTAAGAAAAGCTTAGGTTTGATCTCCTCTACTACTGACTGGTTTGTTCTTCAGGCATCCCATGACATACACAATATTCCTTGCCAGCACCATAACTCAAAGGCAGAAAATTTCTTCCTCTCTATCTTTTTCACTGTCCAACTTTCACATCCATATAATGCTATTGAAAATACAATGGCCTGGAGAAGCTGAATCTTTGTCTGGAGAGAGATATCTCTGCTCTTGAGAATCTTGTTTAGGTCCTTCATAGTCATAGTCAATATGTCATCGGATTTCTTGACTGCTAGTTCTTTCTTTATTGATTGTTGATCCAAGTAAGTTAAAGTTGTCAACTATTTCAATTTCTTCTCCATCAATGATGAACTTACTGATTTATTAAGGTGCAGACCCATTTTAAGACTATGGACTAAAGATGTATCATTACAGGATATTTGGCGAATAGTTTCTAGAACTGAACTTTCGTTAAAATCTTCTCTAGTAAAACTTTCTACATTTTCACAGGAGACAGTCAATTCTTTAACTGACCATCGGGATAGATTGTAAATTCTTGAATCTCATAAAGCTAAAATTGATGGACAGATAACCTCTATTCAAGGAGTCTTGACATCTCAGGTGCAGGACTCCTTGCAATTGCACCATCGTGATGAAATATTTGAAAATGCTTTGCGGGGGAAGAATCTTAGATTCCTGAATTTCCCTCGCACTCATTACCTTTCTCCAACTATTTTATTTGTTAAATATTTGAAGGAAGTTTTTAAAATTTCAGAACCGGATGCTATGGCTTTGTCCAAAATTTATTATTTGCCTAGTGGCGTTAGAGAACATCCGGTTGCTGATTTGGAGACAGGTGATGTTGCAGGTGGGGAATTAGATCATTTACCTGATCAGAATATGGATTTATCAGCGTACCTAGAGTCTTCTGTTGAAGAAATTTCAACTCGTGCAACCTTGTTGGTAACTTTTTCATTGGAAAGGGATAAGGAGATGATCTTAAGATCTTACTTTAAATTTCGGCAAGAGAAATACTTTGGACAGAAGATACAGGTTTTTCCAGATGTCTGCCGTGCTACACAGTTGAAAAGGAAGGCTTTCCTTCAGCTTCGGCCTCATGTCGTTGCTTTGGGAGCCTCTTATATTCTTAAATATCCATGTAAATGTGTTGTCACTCATCTGGGTAAATCGTATATCTTCTTCGATTCTTCTCAATTGGAAACTTTTCTAAATAATCAGACTTGATGAAGTTTCGTGGCTGTTGCTTGGTATAATGTGGGATTGTATTATTTTCTGTTTTCTCTCGACTTTGGTTTAGTGATTATCTTATTTAATTGACACATTCCATTTTGTGGGCTGGGAGTTAATAATTTGTTCTTTATTCAATTGGATTGTATATTAATTTCTTTATATTTCCTATGTATGTCTTTTGATGAAAGTTGTGGAAATTTAAAAAAAAGATTATGGGGTATGTTTACTAAACAGCGCTAACGTCACAGCAGCGATGTTATTGCGCGATGACGTTATCGCGCGATAAGTGACGTTATCGTGTGATAATGAAACAGCACCTGCATACCTTAGCAATGCCGTCTTAAACTTGGAAACACGTTCCACATATATCAAAAGGTTGCTATGATTAATGTCAGATAATAAATCCTACATTAAACACAATTTGTTGACAGAGATTCATCATAGCAACCTTTCTGATATTTTATTTAATTTAATTAACAGATTTTTTATATACTGCTCCTTCCATTGATCAGATGCGGTTTACATGGAACAACAGTAACAGAGAGAGCTGTTTTTACATATAACAAATTGGAGCTTACATTCAACAAATAACAATAGTGAACTATGTACAAAGGAACAGAATAAACTACATACAGGGTTATTTGTTATTCAATTGTTTTCGATACATTGGTTTAGAGCTTCAGTACTTCATTCTTTTCTGGAGGAATATGTTAGCTGGAATGGGTTATCCTTTGATATCTGTGGAGTGTGTTTCAATTCTTGTTTCTGACAGTGTTTACCACCCCGGGGAGTGATTCTAACAGTATTGAGTACCATAGCAATGCCTGCACTGTTCCCAGGACTGGTGTGGCGGCCAGGGCTGCCAACCACCTCTATATTTGCACAATGCTGAAATAGGTGTGGGAGTGTGTGTATGTCTATCCAGTGTTTTATGGCTGCCTACACCTTACTGATCCCCCAATGCTTGCACTGTTTCCAGTGTTAGCCTGCCAATGTGCATAATGAGAGCAAGGTACTGTGGGTATGGCCTGGACAGGACAGCCTGGGCAGGATGCATCTTGCGACGCTTCCGCTGGGGCCCGAGAGCTTACCAGCTGGAAGTGGCCTTTGAATGTCCTCTTCTGAATAAAGCTATGCCTATTGTCGCCGAGGATTCTGGGACTTGTAGTTTTGCTTATTTCTTTAAGGACAGAATTGTAGTTATGACACGAGTTTTTCAAGGCTGCAAGAATATTTATTGTGGGGAATTTCCAGCGCATCAAAGCTCAAACACAAACAAGCATAAAGGATGCATCTCCAACATATAGGTATTTCAGGAACAGAAGAAAAACATAACAGAAATATCTCAGCACTACTCAGCTGTTTCTCAGTCCCACAAACTTTCCACAGGACACTGCCCCATGTGGTTATTCAACGGAAAACAATTAAATTGCAACAGCTGATTTTCTTTCTCACAGCACGGCTTCTTATCCTCAGAAGACAATTAAGCTTATTAAACATAAAACAAGCCTTTTTAATTCTTCATCAGGTATGGCAAGTACTTTCAATATTATTTCATACAGTTTCAGTGCTGTTCAACAATGCCTTCTTCCTTTAAACAAAAAGAGCAATCCATGGGAGAAGATTCATTTTCTAAAGCTGGCAAACAAGAGTCTATTTGCATTCTTTCAACAGTATTAGAATTACTGGCATCTCTATCAGGTTTAACAGTTCTCCCTGACTTTCTTTCCTCCAGAAATTCCTTGAACTGGTTCAGGAGCAATTCAGCATGTACAGGCACATTAGCATTAGGAGATGAAAATGTTTCCTTCTGACAACAGCTTGCTTATAGCTTCTAACTCTGAAGGCTCGGCTGTTTTACTTTTGCCAGTGTTATAGCTTTCCCCGTAGGTAAGACTCTCCCCCCACCTATTATCAGTTAAAGGTGTTAGGTCACCCTTCTGGACAGTAGCAAAGGCAAATGGCTTCTCTAACAATGATTCAGCATTAGAAATGGTAGCTTTACCTTTGGCAGGGTTTCTTAGACAACTGCTGAACCCTTTTCCCCTGCTATCCTCCATGTTCTGGAATTCAGCTTCCTTATGTCTATTTCCAGGGCAAGTTAGGTACCTGCTCTGAAGAGGCTTTTCTTCCTTCTTTCTTCTACAGCTGCTATAGCCCTTGTTGCTGTATGTCCAATTGCCGTCTCTCCAATTGCTTCTCTTGTTAGCTCCCTTGCTCCAAGGTTCTGCTTTGCTGTAAGGTCCTCTCCAAGGATCTCTCTCTCCTTCACCTTCTTCATAAGGTTCCTTTCTTGCTTGCTCTTTTCCTTCCTCTCCACTTCCCTTGCCACTTCTCGTGCCTC
The DNA here is from genome assembly GCA_033557465.1 of Ichthyophis bannanicus. NCBI lineage: Eukaryota > Metazoa > Chordata > Amphibia > Gymnophiona > Ichthyophiidae > Ichthyophis > Ichthyophis bannanicus. Next base: position 649,951,787 of record CM066034.1, on the reverse strand, counting down.
TTCCCGTGCTCCTTACCGTGCTCGTTTCCTTGCCTGTTTCCTTGCTTACTCTCTGCTCTGTTTGTGAATTTAAAAAGCATTTGCTTCCCGGCACTCCCTGTCCTTCCCCCAGGTGTGACCAATCAGTGAGGAAGCCTTCTCTCCCTCTGAGCTGGGGCGTGGCCTGAGCTCAGCAGAAAGCTGTGTTTTTTTTCTTATCTGGCTTGGAAATCCTGTGCACAAGTGCAGTATCGTTTATTTCAACAGGATTTTCCTCCACCTCCATCTCCTCCTGGAGACTTTCACCATTACACATCCCCCCCTTAAGATATCACGGGCTAGCCTACTGTCAGTGGCACAGCTCGTGATACAACACAAGGGTTCTGCGGTTTTGTGTATCCATTCTGACCTCTCCATTCCCGGGTCTATTGTGGCCGTATGGGCTAAAGCTACCCTCTCATGCCAGGGCTTCAAAACATTTACATGATAGACTTGCCTACGGCCTTTTCTATTCTCAACGAGGTAGGACACTGGTCCCACAGGATTCACCACCCTATAAGGCCCTTTCCACTGGCTCTCAAGCTTAGGTGTGGGACCTGCTACCATCACGATGACTTTTTCCCCCACTTCCAACTGGCGAGGCCGTGTACCGCGATCGTAGTAGGTTTTCTGCTTGGTTTGGCTATCTTTTAAATTGTCCTCTGCGACACGGGAAGCGCGGCGCAACCGGCCCTTCATGTCCCTTAAAAACTCAGGCACTCCTACCTCTTTCACATCGGGTTCTACCCACTGTTCCCGTAAAATGTCTAATACGCCGCGAGGGGATCGGCCATACATTAATTCGTATGTTGCCGTCCCTAGGGATGCTTGTTTTCTTTCCCTGCAAGCCTAAAGGACAAATGGGAGCATTGTGTCCCAGTTAGCCATATTGCCCTCTAAACTGCGGCGTAACATTCTCTTCAGAGTCTGATTTTGTCTCTCTACCAGACCGTTTGTTTGGGGATGGTAGGCTGAAGTCTTAATATGGCGAATGCCGAACGCGTCCCATATTTGCGCTAAATATCTAGACATGAAGTTGCTTCTTCGATCTGTAAGGACTTCGCGAGGAAAGCCAACTTCACAGAACAACTTTATCAGATCTCCTGCCACTGCGTTTGCTGATATGGTTCGCAGAGGCATAGCCCAAAGGAATCTTGTTGCCTGATCCACGACTACTAGTATATACTGAAACCCACGGAGCGTTTTTGTTAGGGGTCCTACAATATCCATAGCTATTCTATGGACAGGTTCTGAAATCACGGGTGAGGGTACCATCGGTACCTCTTTTGGGTGAGCTGCAGAAACCCGTTGGCATGCCGGACAAGCTTCACAAAATTTGGCCGTATCTTTAAAGACGCCTGGCCAATAGAAACGTGCCAAAATTTGGTCCAAGGTTCCTTGAATGCCCTTATGGCCCCCAACTGGGTGGTCGTGTGCCAGCCTTAGAACTAAAGTTTTAAACGTTGCTGGCACCACCAACTGTTTACGCTCATTTCCTGTATGGGGATCCTTACTCTCCCTGTAGAGTATCCCTGCGTCTAGAAGGAACCTGGGTAGGGTGTCTCTTTCACTCTGGGCATACTTAAATGCCTGAGTGAGAGCGGGATCAGCTTGCTTGCTCTTTGGGGAACGTGGGGAATTTTCAACTAATTCTGCTGGTACCCACGGCAATCCTTGTCCCGCTTGTGCTTCCGCCCTATGTTGAGCGCGAGAGCACCTCTCTCTTCACTTCTCCCCTTTTCCCTTCTTATTCTTATCCCCTGGGGTAGCTATCAAATCCTCATGAGAGGGAAGAATTTCTACCGGATCTTCTGGGGATTCCTCATCATCCGCTAGGGCTTTTAACTGGGCCCTCATAGAAATCATAGCTCCTTTCGAAAGCAGGCCCTGTTCCATACCCCTATGAAATTGTGGCCAGTCCCTCCCCAGTATTACACTATGGGGCAGCCTTGGTACCACAGCTATGGGGATTTTTCTCCTTACCCCTAACCCATTCACTTGCAGTTTATAAATAGGGTAAAGGGAGGTGCCTCCATGGACACATTTGATTTTAACAGTGCTTACAGGCTGAATTGCTACTTTCTTATTCCTGGCCTCAATCTGCTGCCAGAGCGCTTTAGACAGCATGCTCTGTTCAGCACCGGAGTCTAACAGCGCCGTGGTAGCAATTCCCTGCACTTCCACTGAGAGCAGGAATCCTTCTCTAACTTTCTGCGAGTTTTCTGCTACGTGTTGTCTTTACGTAACAGTCTCTCTGAAAATGGTCCTCTTTGCCGCACTTGAAACATTTCTTTCTTTTTACATGACCCTTCAACATTGGCATACACATTCTCAGAGAATCATCATTTAACCCCATCCTCCTTTCTGATACACCAGTAACTGCTACCCTGGAAGCACTGCCACCTTCATGTGCAGTTATCTCTGCCTCCATAAAGCGTTCAGAAAGCATTACAGCTTCTTGAGGGGTTTTGCAGTTCTGCAATATAAGAAAGTTATGGATTTCTCGAGGTAATGCAGTCATGTATTGTTCCAATACCAAACTATCTAGAATAGCCTCAACAGATTTCCCTTCGGGAGTCAGCCATTTGTTTAATAAGCTATGGACTCTCTGACATAGGGCTTTGGGAGTCTCGCCTGGCTTTAGTTTTACGGCCCTTAGTAGGCGGTGGTAAACTAGAGGTGTTAGCCCTAGCCTTTCTCTAACCGTTTTTTTAAGTTCGTCATAATTGTTAGCGAGCGCGAGTGGCATTGCTCGGTAAGCGGCTAAAGCCTCCCCAGTAAGGGATGCCGCAAAGTGTACTGCCCAGTGCTCCTTAGGCCAAGCACTGAGGTGAACCACTCGTTCAAAACTCTCAATGAAGTCATCTATGTCGTCCCTCTCTGTGAGCTGACCAAAATTGAATGTCCCGGCAGCTTGGAAACCAAGTGCACTTAAAGACGTTGGTGTATTGAAACCTGGAGGTGCCACCGGTGGTTCAGTCCGCTTCTTCTGATTCTCCAGCCATGCCTCCAGTATTTCCAGTAGCGGTTTCTGTTGGGCTTGTATATGCGCAGCACTCCGCTCCTGCGCCTCCACGGACAAGTCCCTCTGCCGCTCGAATTGTGCTGCCATCCATTTAAACACGTCCTGGGACTCGAAAGTCATCCTGGAACTCTGTAAGCACAAAACACACAGACCAAAGATTTCCACCTTTTTTTTTTTTCAACCAGCTTAGCTTTCACCCTTGCCCTGGTATCCTAATCAGCCCCGGCTAGATACCCTTTACCTGGCTTAGGTGAAGCTTCAAGCTTATCACCAATGAAGGTTTCTGTCGTCTTCTCTGTACTGACTTTTCCACTTCTCGGACGCCCCTCTGCTTGGCTCCTCAGGGAAGTGACTTCCAGCAGATGTCCTGACGTTTGCACCTTTGCGCATGCGTGGAATCCTCAATACTACACCACTTGTGATGCTTTCGCTGGGGCCCGAGAGCTTACCAGCTGGAAGTGGCCTTTGAATGTCCTCTTCTGAATAAAACTATGCCTATTGTCGCCAAGGATTCTGGGACTTGTAGTTTTTCTTATTTCTTTAAGGAAAAAATTGTAGTTATGACACGAGTGTTTCAAGGCTGCAAGAATATTTATTGTGGGGAATTTCCAGCGCATCAAAGCTCAAACACAAACAAGCATAAAGGATGCATCTCCAACATATAGGTATTTCAGGAACAGAAGAAAAACGTAACAGAAATATCTCAGCACTGCTCAGCTGTTTCTCAGTCCCACAAACTTTCCACAGGACACTGCCCCATGTGGTTATTCAACGGAAAACAATTAAATTGCAACAGCTGATTTTCTTTCTCACAGCACGGCTTCTTATCCTTAGAAGACAATTAAGCTTATTAAACATAAAACAAGCCTTTCTAATTCTTCAGCAGGTAGGGCAAGTACTTTCTATATTATTTCATACAGTTTCAGTGCTGTTCAACAATGCCTTCTTCCTTTAAACATAAAGAGCAATCCATGGGAGAAGATTCATTTTCTAAAGCTGGCAAACAAGAGTCTATTTGCATTCTTTCAACAGTATTAGAATTACTGGCATCTCTATCAGGTTTAACAGTTCTCCCTGACTTTCTTTCCTCCAGAAATTCCTTGAACTGGTTCAGGAGCACTTCAGCGTGTACAGGCACATTAGCATTAGGAGAGAAAATGTTTCCTTCTGACAACAGCTTGCTTATAGCTTCTAACTCTGAAGGCTCGGCTGTTTTACTTTTGTCAGTGTTATAGCTTTCCCCGTAGGTAAGACTCTCCCCCCACCTATTATCAGTTAAAGGTGTTGGGTCAGCCTTCTGGACAGTAGCAAAGGCAAATGGCTTCTCTAACAATGATTCAGCATTAGAAATGGTAGCTTTACCTTTGGCAGGGTTTCTTAGACAACTGCTGAACCCTTTCCCCCTGCTATCCTCCATGTTCTGGAATTCAGCTTCCTTATGTCTATTTCCAGGGCAAGTTAGGTACCTGCTCTGAAGAGGCTTTTCTTCCTTCTTTCCTCTACGGCTGCTATAGCCCTTGTTGCTGTATGTCCAATTGCCGTCTCTCCAATTGCTTCCCTTGTTACCTCCCTTGCTCCAAGGTTCTGCTTTGCTGTAAGGTCCTCTCCAAGGATCTCTCTCTCCTTCACCTTCTTCATAAGGTTCCTTTCTTGCTTGCTCTTTTCCTTCCTCTCCACTTCCCTTGCCACTTTTCGTGCCTCTTCCCGTGCTCCTTACCGTGCTCGTTTCCTTGCCTGTTTCCTTGCTTACTCTCTGCTCTGTTTGTGAATTTAAAAAGCATTTGCTTCCCGGCACTCCCTGTCCTTCCCCCAGGTGTGACCAATCAGTGAGGAAGCCTTCTCTCCCTCTGAGCTGGGGCGTGGCCTGAGCTCAGCAGAAAGCTGTGTTTTTTTTCTTATCTGGCTTGGAAATCCTGTGCACAAGTGCAGTATCGTTTATTTCAACAGGATTTTCCTCCACCTCCATCTCCTCCTGGAGACTTTCACCATTACAATCTGCACAGGGCATAGGGCAATGGCTAGGACATTGTAGTGCCCGACCACCACCTGCACAGACAGGGTGGCCATAGCATGTCATGCTGGGGGGGGGGGGAGGTCATTCTCACCATGACTGAGTAGTGACCATGGCATGGCTATGTTCCCCCATAGTGATGTACACTATTCCTCTCAAGTGATATCTATGAGTTCATTTTTCTGGGGCTCAATCACTGACATACCTGCTTGGTGTGTGTGCTCACATCCCATTTTTGTGTGCACACAGTTCATCCAGAAGCATGCATTATGTACTAACTAGCAGACTGTCTACATTTAGTATTGCATGGCTGGAGCACCTTGCAGGGTGGAGACGACTGTGCCCTCTGCTGGTGAATGTTAGATAGTGGTTGGGGTCAGTGAACATTTCCAGACCTGTCTGCTAGTGCCCTCTGTGATGTGTACAGATCTCAATTGACTACCCTGTAGGAGTGCCTATTCCCCAGCATGATTGTGGTTGAGGGTCCTCACTACTGCCACCACTGCAGATATGTAGAATGTGGATCTGTTGGTGGGAGATCCTGTCCCCCACACAGGGCGGGTTGGGTGGTGTTACATAATCTGCTTTTGGGTTTAAACACCACCTTTCTCTTATAACACATGACCATGGCAACAACACAGGATATGCACTATTCTGGGTGCATCATAGTCCACAAGGACTAGACATGACTGGGAAATACAGATGGCCACAGGTGTATCCTCGGTGTGTCTACAAGGACTACTTTTCACACACTGGCACTGATGGGGACCTGCAGCACAGCCTAGCTCAGGCAAGCCAGGTGCTGTGGACCTGGTGCTGGGTGCCCCACCTCACCCTCAGGGTGAGCACAGGAACCGCACAATGTTTATTTATTTTATTTATTTATTTAGAAGGATTTAGTATACCGCCTTATCGTTAAATCAAGGCGGCGTGGCACATCAATCAAAATCAATAATAAAGTTTGTAGCATGCAGTGTGAGAACTGAGAAATGTAGTGTGTGGGGCAGTGCGCTAGATTATATCGGTGAACTATTTACATAATGAGCTATATACATATATACAAAATGGGACTGTTTGAGAGGCGTGCTAGGATTGAGATTCTGTAATGTCTTGGGGGTAGGATCGTGATCCTGTAATGTCTTGAGGTAGAAAATTTATGTGAGGTCCTTGAAATGTACTGTAAATAGATCAGTCTTAAGAAGTTTTCTGAAGTCCTTGAGGTTCTTGGTTGATCTTATGTGGTCTGGGAGAGAGTTCCATATAGCGGGTGCTGCCAGGGAGAATAAAAGAGAATAAAAAGTTATTTAGACATGACGCTTCAAATAACAGGATACTGAACAGCGAAGGAAAATATTAGAGTGAATGTATCCTCATATGAACCATACTTTGAAAATGTGACTGTGTGAACCAGCAAACTCATTACAGAGGGATTAAAAATTATGCTTCAAAAGGGCAGTCTAACTTAGCGTTGCAAGACAGGATTACATAAACTCTTGTTGTGCTGTTCATGCAGAGGAGGCTATTCTGTTTAAACCATTCGTACCATGAAAGACAAGATACATATAGCTCTTGTTGTGCCGTACAAAGGAAGCTGATATAATTATGACATACATGTTGTGAAAAACCTATCTTGTAAAACAAGAAATATGTATATGTGTTTTTTACTTACCTCTGTAATGAGTTTGCACAGTCACATTTTTCTAATATTTTCCTTCGCTGTTCAGTATCCTGTTATTTGAAGCGTCATGTCTAAATAACTTTTTATTCTCTTTTATTCTCCTTTACACTTGTACAGTGGCAAGTTAAGGACTTTAATGTCCCTCATTTCCAAACGATATCTCAGTGCATGATTCAGTGAGTAGTTTTCTCTTTTAGACAATGTTCCTGCCCTGCGTCTGGTTTTCTATGTTTTCTCATTTATGTTTTTGATCATGTTTCTTTTATTTCGTTTTATTTATTATTTATTATTTATTTTTTAATTATATTTTTAATTATGTTCTTTAATAATATACTTTTTCATTATAATTTTTATAAATATTATTTTTAATTTATTGCAATAACATGCATGTGTATTTATTGATCTTTTACTATGCTATTATGTGTTTTTGATTTTAAAATAATTTTTAAAGTAATTTCGCTTTATATAAATGTGTCCCGGTTGCCTTTTCATAATGTTGTTTATATATGTTTATAATGGAATATTTATTATTATTATTTTTTGTAAGCAACTCTCCCCTTGAGAAAGGCGTAAGCCGAAACGCGTCGGGGATCTTCAATAAAGCATTTTGGAAATAATACTAAGCAACTGGGTCGTCCACTGCTTCTGCTCTTTGTGTCCTTTGCTGATTCCTGCAGGAGCCCTGCTCTCCTGTGTGTTGTTCTGTAGCTACTCTGTGCCTGTAACACACATGGTCAGTTCCCCCTACCAGGTCGGGGTGCTATAGAGGCGCATACCCCATCTGGTGATCAGATGTAAGCTGCTGATCTGCATGTGCAGTGCATTATGGGTACGGGTGGGTTTACCCTATCCTGGTAACCACAGCAGACAGTTTGTGTGGTGACCTGCAGTCTTTCTGTAGCCAGCCAACGGTGTGTTCGACGCTATAGATGTTATCACCTGAGACATTCTTTAAATCTTGGAGAAAAGGGAATTCTTGGAGTAAAACTGATAAAATCTGTATATTTTAAAATTCAGTGTTTTATCAAGTCATTTAGGGCATAGTACTACAAGCCAGAGTGAAGGATGTGCATTGTAGCTGGGCCTTTCCATCTGACCTGAAGTTTACCTTGAAGGAACTTTGCATTTCTCTCTGCATTTGATTATGATTATCTCCTGCTCCATTGCCTATTGACTCTACCTACTCCAAAGCCTCTTCTCCTTCTCTCTTTTCTCCTCACCTCATTTGCTGCTTCTCCTCATCATTCTCTCCTCTGGTAAGTCCCTTCTTCCCTTCTGCCTCATGATGAGCCACTTCGTAACTTGGCTAACCTGATCTATGTCTTCCCCAATTCTGGTCTCCCTAAATCTACCTCTCACTCTTTGAGGTTTCCTACCCTCCCTAAACATCTCTCATATTAGAACTAGGCCTTTTCACAATCCTTCTAACCTTATTCACATTCCTCTCCTCTCCCTGTCTGCTCTCCCCTTTTCCTGTGCCTTATGGAATGTTCACTGTATCTCTAATAAACTTGCCTTTGTACATGACCTTTTTATTTCCTGCTCTTTTCACCTCTTTGCCTTAACTGAGACCTGGCTTCTTCCTGAAGACAATGCCTCCATTGCCGCTCTTTGTCATGGGGGCTTACAGTTCTCCCACTCTCCTCGGCCTACTGGTCGTGGTGGGGGTATTGGACGTCTTCTTTCTCCCTCTTGTCACTTCCAGTCTCTCATCCTACCTCAATTTCTTTCCTCTCTCTCTTTTGAACTCCACTCGATCCACCTCTTCGCTCCTCTCCCACTCCGAGTAGCTGTTCTCTATCGTCCTCCTGATACTTCTATTTCCACTTTTCTTTCTGACTTTGATTCTTGGCTGTCTACCTTTCTTCACCCCTCCTCCCCCACCCTTATTCTTGGCAACTTTAACATTCTTGTTGATGACCCCTCCAATCCCCATGTTCTAAAACTCCTCTCTCTTACCTCCTCATATAACCTTTAACTCTCTTCCACTGCTCCTATTCACCAACATGGTCATTGCCTTGACCTAATTTTCTTCTCTAACTGCTCACCCTCCAACTTCTCTGACTCTGTCCTTCCTTTATCTGACCACCACCTTTTAAGTCTTATTATTCATCATCCTCCACCTCAGCCTCATCCTGCTTCCACTAATCTATTTAGAAACCTTCTTGCTATTGATCCCTTAGCTCTCTCTTCCACTATTTCCTTACCCCTTTCATCCATTCTTTCTTCTAATTCTATTGATGAGGCTGTGGCCTCCTATAATGCTGTAGTCTCCTCTGCTTTGGATTCTCTTGCTCCCCTCATCTCACATCCTGTTAGGCGTTCTCCTCCACAGCCTTTGCTCTCTCCTTTTGCTTGCTATTTGCGCTCCTGTGCCTGCTCTGCTGAGAGTACCTGGCTCAAATCTCGCTCTCATGCTGACTTTCTCCACTTTAAATTCATGCTCTTCTCCTTCCAATCAGCCATTGTACTTGCCAAACAAATCTACTTCACCCATCTGATTAACTCTCTTGTCTCTAATCCTTGTCGTCCTTTTTATACACTCAATTCTCTCCTGAGTGTGCCCCCACCTCTGGCTCCTACCTCCCTTCCTGCCCAAACCTTGGCACAGTACTTCTATGACAAAATCCATAAAATCACCCTCCATTTCACTACCTCCTCTTCTTCCCCCCCTTTTTCCCAACTCTCCCCCCTTACTTCTGCTTCCCTTTCTTCCTTCCCTCTGGTCTCTGATGAGGAAACAACACTCCTCCTTTCTTCCTCTAAGCCGACTACCTGCCCTTCTGATCCTATGCCCACTCACCTCCTTAGCTCCATTTCTTCCACTATCATCCCCTCCATCACTCATATTCTCAACCTATCGCTCTCCATCGCTACCTTCCCTTCTGACTTCAAGCATGCTATTGTCACACCCCTCCTCAAGAAACCCTCGCTTGATCCCTCCTGTCCTTCTAACTATCGTCCCATCTCCCTCCTTCCCTTCATTTCTAAATTACTTGAGCGTGCTGTCTACCACTGCTGTCTCGACTTCCTCTCCTCTCATGCCCTCCTAGATCCTTTACAATCCGGTTTCCATCCCCTACATTCTACCGAAACTGCTCTTACCAAAGTCACCAATGATTTATTTCTGGCTAAGTCCAAAGGCTTTTATTCTGTCCTCATTCTTCTGGATCTCTCTGCTGCCTTTGACACCATTGACCACAATCTTCTTCTTATCACCCTGTCTTCACTCGGTTTCAAAGGCTCTGTACTTTCTTGGTTCTCTTCCTATCTCTCCCACTGCTCTTTCAGTGTGTACTTTGGTGCCTCCTCCTCCTCTTCTACCCCTTTACCTGTGGGTGTACCTCAAGGTTCTGTCTTAGGTCCGCTCCTCTTCTCTCTCTATACCCAATCCCTTGGTGCCCTTATCTCTTCCCATGGCTTTCACTATCATCTCTATGCTGATGACTCTCAAATCTACCTCTCTACGTCTGTTATCTCTCCTGAAATTCAAGCTAAGATCTCGGCCTGCCTCTCTGGCATTGCATCCTGGATGTCCTACCGCCGTTTGAAGCTGAACATGGCCAAAACTGAACTCCTTGTCTTTCCCCCTAATGCCTCCCCTCCTCCTTCCCTTTTCTCAATCTCTGTGGATAACTCTGTTATCTTTCCTGTCTCTTCGGCACGGAACCTTGGTGTTATCTTTGACTCATCTCTCTCCTTCTCTTTACATATCCAAAACATTTCTAAAACATGCCGTTTCTTTCTTTACAATATCTCCAAGATTCACCCTTTTCTCTCTGATAACACTACTAAACTGATTGTCCACTCTTTAATCACCTCCCGCCTTGATTACTGTAACCTTCTCCTTGCTGGCCTCCCTGCTAACCACCTCTTTCCTCTCCAGTCTATTAAACATTCTGCAGCTCGTCTGATTTTCCGTCAGTCTCGTTTTTCACACATTACTCCTCTTTTCATGTCACTTCACTGTCTCCCCATCCGCTTCCATATCCAGTTCAAACTCCTCCTTCTAACCTATAAATGTATTCATTCTTCTGCCCCTCATTACCTTTCATCCCTCATCTCTACCTACACCCCCTCTCGCCTACTCCGCTCATCTAATTGTCTTCGTTTATCTATGCCTTTTACTTGTACTGCTAATTCTAGACTTCGCTCCTTTCAACTGGCTGCACCCTTTTCATGGAATTCTCTACCTGTCTCTGTCCGCCGAGCCTCCTCCCTGGCCATCTTCAAATCCAAATTGAAATCCCATTTCTTCACTATTGCTTTTTGTTCCTAACTCGTCCTTTCTTGTTCTCTCCATAAACATTTGTTCTTGTCTTGTTAATTGTTATTTGTATTACCTAATTTATTTCATATTTTGTCTTGACTAGATTGTGAGTTCTAACGGGCAGGGACTGTATCTTTTTATGTTTGTACAGCACTTCATATGTTGTAGTGCTTTATAAATGCTTAGTAATAATAACAATAATATAGAGATGTAGCCCACTGGTTACTTCAAAGGCTGTGGAGGCAGAGGTCATGGGTTTGATCCCACAATGGTGCTATTTAATAAGGCTGTCTGAGGCATTTCCTTTTAATTTAAATCAGCAAAAACACCCTCACAGTGCCGTAGCCTAAGGTGCCTCATAAGGCGCCCTATAAAGTGCCCTATAGGTCACATTATAAGATGCCTTGGCGGACAGGGCATTTTATTTTTTTTTATTTTGTTTATTTTATTTTATATTTTATTAAATTTTTACATTACAATCCAGAAAACAAATCTGAATTATAATCAGAATTTACAAGAGAACAGAAAGAAAAAACATCTTGAAAGAAATAATACTAAACAGGTAAATAAACTAACCCTGGAATAGATCACAATGCAATTACATCACAATACGATCCAAGAAAAAAGAAATATCAGTTATCTGGCACAATACACCATCATCCAGAAATATACATAATCATATGAGCATAGATATTATTATATGGCAGCCGATATGGGGCCTACTCCTGCCACTCCTACTTCCCTACTCTGTAAAAATTGTAATAGTTGTTGGGACTCAAAAAACATAAATTGTTTAGACTGAAAACTAACCATACATTTTCAAGGATATCTTAATTTAAATTACGCTCCCAAGGCTATCGTTCTCTGACGCAAAGCCAGAAACGCTCTTCACCTTTTCTGCATATCTCTAGCCATATCAGGAAAAATTAAAATTTTAGAGCCCAATAACTGAGATACAGACATTTTACAGAAATATAATTTAAGTACAGTTTTCCGATCTAATTGAAAGGCAAAATTAACCAACAAAGTAGCCCTACTGGTCACCACCTCCAAAGAGCTCTCCAAAAATTCTGAAAGAACCATTTGAGGAGGTCCAGATTCTGCAGAAGACACCTGCTGCCCACCGACCTCGAAGGAAGAAATCGTCACATATTGAGCCCTTACCACCGGTGGCAATGATTCAGCGGGCATCTGGAGAACATCAATAAAGTACTTACAGACCAGGTGCAAAGGAGCCATCAATGGAGACCACGGAAAATTCAGGAATCTCAAGTTATTCCTACGGAATTGATTGTCCAGAAATTCTATTTTCCTCACTTGAATTAACCGGTCCTTTAAATTAACAGCTCCAAGGGACTGCAACTCCTCCACCTTTGACTCAAGCTGACAAACTCTAGTCGCCTGGACCACCACCTCTGAAGCCATTGAAGAACACTGAACTTTAATATCTGACAACTCTTGTGAAAACACCCCCACAAAAGGCAACAGGGACTGTTGAAGGGCAGAGATAGCTTCCCATAAACTATCTAACATAACAAACACTGGTTTCTCCACACTCCCAGGAGGCCAGATTGCTGAAATGCTGGGGGAGCTAATTGCCACTTGCTCCACACCACAGCTGCCACTGGAGAGAGAGAATCCCGCTCGACCTCTGACAGCAGATACCACCAGCTGAATCTTCGCGGGAGAACCCTCCACAGCTGCTGTAACCTCCTAACCCGGAGATTCACCACCATGCTGCCCCTCCCCAAAGCGGCTTCTGGGCTGAGCTGGGGACGCTTGCATGGGGCTGAAAGAAACCCCTTCCACGCTCAGATCCACAGATATAATCAGCGGATCTCTCAAAGCCATAAAGTCAGAGGGAATGCAAAAGCCGGCAATTGAAGACTGCATGAGACGATCCGCCGGAGAAGAGGTACCGGAGGGTTTCTGGGTGCGCTGTTTCCTCTTCTTCCCCATGAGGGAGCGAATGCAGGAGCCGGCTCAGAACACTCTACCTCGGCGTTCTACTCCACCGCCATCTTGGATCCTAGACAAAGCACTTTATAATGTGCCCTATGGAGTGCCTTATAGGGCGCCTTATGCGGCACCTTAGGCACTGTGCGGGTGCGGAACTGTGAGGGTGTTTTTGCTGGCAGCACTGATATAAATTAAAAGGAAATGCCTCAAAAAGCCTTCTTACATAGCACCACTGTGGGATTGAACCCATGACCTCTACTGTCATTGCAGTAACCAGTGGGCTACATCTTTATAGATTCTACCACTGCGCTGGCATGAACTTAAGGTTAATGGGTGTTAACGTGCCATGGCGCCCACTATCGCACGATACCGATTCCTTGCAACCTTCCCGCTGGACCGCCCACTACCTTACATTAAGACGGTTTAGTAAACATAACCCTATGTTCCTCAATATTGAGAAGCAAATGTTTCAGATCATCTTCACTTTCATCTACTATTATTGTATTATCAGCGAAGGTTGTTGATTAGTCTTCCACCAATCTTCACACCTCGGTTGTCTGCATACAGTCCTGTTTTTTTGATGATTTGTTCTGCAAATAAATTAAAGTGGTAGCCTTGTCATATACCTTTGCTGATTTTAAACCATTCTGTTTCTCCTAGTTCCGTTCGAACTGTTGCTTCTTGATCAATGTAAAGGTTGTGTAAGAGAACTATCAGGTGTTCTGGTATATCCATGCTTCTTAATGTGGTCCAGAGTTTCTCATGGTTTACACAGTTAAAAGCCTTGCTGTAGTCAATAAAACACATATGGATATCCTTTTGGTATTCTTTTGTCTTTTCAAGGATCCAACTCACATCTACGATGATGACTCTCAGTCCTCGCCTCATTCCACGGTTCTTTGGAGTGGCCTGAATCCAGATATGATGATGTATATTTAAACTATCTTTAATCATAGTTTGTACATTAAACACTTGCTGCTTCAAAGAACCCATCTGTAATTCACTTTTGGTCAATCTGTTATCCACTTCTTGAAACTTATCTTCTGCTTGCTTGGTAAAGGCACATAGCTGTGAAACTGAGGCCCTAAGAAATGTATGGGACACCATCTTTCATATATCTCTTTGTCATACTTTATGGGTGGATTCCAACTCTCCACCCACCATAGTTGCATCGATGGGCTCTGCATAGCATCTCCTGAGGCCTTGATCACAGCTAGGCAGCACAGAGCATCTCCTTTCAGCAGGCAAACACCTTTCTCTAACACAGGGTTTCTAAATATAGGTTTAGCACAGACGTTTTGCATAGCAAAATGAGGTGTACACAGGAAAGCAAGCCAGGCACTTGTGAACACAGGTGTCTACGATAGCAGCATCTGTATCCTGCACAGAAAAAGCCATTGTGCGTGTATGCTGAGTGAAGGGAGCAGAGGACTCTCGCCATTCCGATCACTGCACACAATGCAGAAAGGTGAATCTCAAAGAAAACCTAGCCTCTATGAACCTCCTTCAGTATACATGAAGGTTTTCCCTTTCCACCCTCAAAAATATTAGTACATTAATATGCAGCATAAGCCCAAATAAGCCCTGTACACCCTTTCGCTATACCGCAACACTGGAATAAAGAAATCATGTTAGCAACTACCGAAGACCTAAGAGCACAGCTAACATGCCACCAACCTCGCATTCAGATCCCGACATTGAGCTCAGCCTTCTCTTCTGCGCACTTCTCTGCATCTGGATTGCATTATCACCTGTTTTGAATGATTTTAAATGTGCTGTGCAGTGTCAGCACAGGCATCTTGGCAGTGATTAGGCTGATGGCAAATCCATCCCTGCATTCTGTATTCGTGCTAGCACAGAAAGGTTGTGCCTATATGCTGTGCTTATGTCTGCGAAATGGCAGCACACTTTTCTGCATTAGCCCCATAGAGAGGGAATCTTCCCAGTATGCAGAAGGAATTTCATTTCAATCCTAGGAATTTCTTTCTGGGAAAGGCATTGACAGGGAATACTTCTATGAACCACCTAAACTTTTGTGGGCAAACTTAGCTGCCTTTATTAATAAGGGCTCACAAAACAGGAGATATAATATAGGGATAGACCCATATGCTTTTAGATAAGTGCATGTTTGAAAACTTGCCTTTTGGGCCAGTTCCCAGTTAGATAAACTGGTGCATGTAGTATGCCTCTAAGAAGGCTCTTATTTTATTTTATGTTAGTATGTTCTTGTAATGATTTATCCTGGATATTTATGTAATTTGTAATCCACTTTCAATGTTTCATAGAGTTAATGGACAGAATGAAAATAATTTAAATTAAATAAAATTATTTTTTTTTTTAGTTAACAAGGACAATGTCCTTCTAACTGTACTTCCTCTTTCATGAAACTTTATACCTTAATTTTATTACTGATAATCTTGGTACCCATTGACCTTTATCTCTTACTAAGGGGAGATCAGTTATTCTTGGGTCACTTCCACATCCATATCAAGCTGACATTATGTTGCATTACAACCTTGCAGTAGACAAATAAGGAAGGCAGTTGATGGTTGGCCATTTCCTAGACTGCCATGGAAACCAGACTCTGGGAGTCTTCCAAGTGTCTGGTACAAAATGGCAGCTTCTAGTTATATTTGTCAATTTCAGTTAAAAGCCCTTTAATGATCAGCTTCAATAGCAAACTGATTGCAGGGATATTTGTCAGTCTGTTGAAGAAACTGATGATGTAGCATATCATGCAAAAAATATTGTACATGTATATTAGAAATTGATGGTGTGAATAGTAAATTAATTATTAATATACATTTGCCAAGTAATAATAAAAAATTAAACTAAAATGCAATATGTGCCTTTGAGTCAGTCCTGACTTTTCTTGGCAATGTGTCACTGGAAATAGATTGCCAGGCCTTTCTTCTGAGGCAATGGAGGGTTAAGTAACTTGCCCAAGGCCACAAGGCGTGCTAGTGGGAATTGAACCCTGGTTACTTGGTTACCAAGCCAGTGTTCTAACCACTAGGCTACTCCTCCAAGCCAAAAAAATTAAACTAAGCACTGAAAAAATAATGAAGTAATAAAAAATGCTAGCTAATAAATAAACAAGAAAGGATAGCATGCAGAGGCATACCTTTGAGAAATCTTTTCAATGAAGAAGCATGTTTACAAAGAATCGTCCCTGTAGTGCATGTTGGGGCCTGAAAGTTACCGTGAGCCTCCATGCTAACATTTGGGAGATTTGGGTCCGACCTCCCACTGTTAGTGTCATGGTAACGCATGATATTGTGCTAACTTTAATCTGGATGCACTTAATGCCACCCATTGTGGAGGAATTAAGTACATTCATGCCAACTGCTAACCAGGTGGCTCTAACCCATCCAGACTTCTACTGTATATTGTTATTGACTGGCTAGCATAGGGCTCTGCTCTGTTGGCAGAGAAACTTACTGCACACTAAACGGATTTCATACATTATATTTAGAGGAAATGCTATATCTCATTAACGTTTTATCAGATGATGGCAATGAAAAATAACATCTGCTGGAAAGGAGTTCACGGCTGTTTCAGAATAAAACATTTTATTCAAGACCATATTTAGGTTACAATAATAGTTTATATTTCATATAAACTATTCCTTCTCACGACAGCACTCAAAGCATTGTATAATGGTTAAAAAAATCATATGGGGTATTTTTGTTTCTTTTTAAATTTTCTTTAGCTTTTTACTTGTAATTATAAAATGTGTCATTTGCACAATCGGTGAATGAAAGAAACAATGAAATTATACAAATGTTGGGGTCCTATTTCTAAGGTGTGGTATGATTTTGCACTTACTAAACATTTTGAGTAAATACTAATATTCAGTAAGTGTAATGATGGCACACAGAGGGGTATGTTTACTAAAAAGAATTATGGGTGCACTGGTTAGCAAGCATTAATGGAAGCAGTATGGGAATTATCGAGCGGTAAAGGTCAGTCTGGAGAGTAGGTGATCCAGTGTAAAGGGCACTCGGCTCCACTTATCAGGTGCTAACAGGACATCAGGTGTTAAGGTGTCCAGCATGCACCCTAAACCCCGAAAATGGCAGTCTCCTTAATGCAGGATAAGGAAACCCTGTGAAAGTCACATTTTAGGAGATTGATGGAAGGAAAAGTAAGAGCTGATAGACATGTCAGATCTACATGTAACCTACGTGTTAGTCAGTAAGTGGTATGAGCATGTGGGAGGCATATGTACTGTATCAGTGAGGGGTGCCCATGGAATCTGAAGTAATGTCAGTGGGTGGCATATGATTTCGAAGAACTGTGCCCTGGTGGAGCCAGCATTACCACGATGTGGGCATCAAAAGGATGACTGAGCAGGGGTGGAGACGTGCAGATCATTCACAGAGATGTGTGAGTGATACATCTGAATGTTGAAAATGTTCCTGTATGGGCCATGGTGTAGCAGTTGGAAGGAGAATACATGACTGTATATAATGTGCATATACTGATGGATGGGCTGGATGATGAATGGCGGTAGATAAGAGTGTGGTATGGCCTTCCTGCCTTGATGTACCTGATGTGCCTGCACAAATGCAGTTGTAGTGAGCATGAAAAAATAGTAGCTGTGCCATGGGGAAGTTCCAATACCAGCTATATGGGTATGACAGCTGTCTCATCTTTTCTAACCACTATACAATCTTCCTGACATATGTGTATACAACAACTGGACAAGTGTCTTGCATATTGGTCATATGGAGCAAGTAAGGATGTGTGATAATCCCTGTAGGTGGCCATCCCACGAGTGGGATTTGCCTGCAAGTACTGCATAAATGTGATGGGGTCAAAGATGATCATTCACAGTTATGATGAAATATTCCAGTCATGTTCAACTCCTGTGTCATACATCTGCAGGGTGAACATTTTTGACCCTTTTCAATGTGCTACAGAAGAGACAATAAAGTCATGCTTTATTGAAAAATTGAAACCCTGCTCCTAGTCCTAACTGACAACCTGATCTAAGGCATAATATTATATCCTTTTAAATTTTAAGAATCCCTAAAAAGTACTTTTTCGGGTGTAGGTAATTTGATTAAGACTTTGTTTAATCTTTTGAGAATTTCACTTAATTCTAGCCATTTAGGTGAAGATAAGTGGTTTATGTTTATATCTGTTTGCTACAGCACCATTAAAAAAATATCAAAGCCATTTACAGTAAAAACAATAAGATATGAATTCCAATATCTCAAGAAAAGTCAAGAGAGTAAAAGAAATTACAGATAACAGGTACTCCTGAACCCCAGTCTAGTTCCATCATTTCAAATGGGGCTCCCAAATGCCCTCTCAGACAGGCAGCTAATCTTAAACTTAAGGGAGACAGTGGACAACCCTGTCTAGTGCCTCTACCTAAACGAAAGGGTGACGAAATGGAACCATTTATAGACACCACCGCCTGAGGTCCGGTGTATAGCGAAGCAATCCACTTACAGAATGAAACCCCAAAACCAAACCCCTGAAGGACCCGCAAAAGGTATGGCCATTCGAGTTTGTCAAAGGCCTTTTCAGCATCTAACGATTTATTATTTATTTATTACAATTTCTTATATACCGCGCTATTTAGCATCAGTGCGGTTTACATTATAACTTAACGACCATAACAACAAGCTGTCAGGTTTACATCGAACGGGAGTATAAACTTGGAAAACAGGGTTAACTATATACATAATCTATTTACATTGGAAGGATAGATAGGATACCAAAAGCCCCTGTAAAACATTAATTAACCTTCGAACATTTTCAAAACCATATTATTTTTTATGAACCCCGTTTGATTTGGGTGGGACGATGTCAGGAATTAAGAAAGCCAAACGATTAGCCAGGATCTTGGTGAAAATTGTATAATCCAAGTTCAACAAGGATATCGGACAGTAGTTGGAACAATGCAATGGATCTTTATCCACTTTAGGAATCACCACTATATTCGCTTGGTAAAATGATTCTGGAAGTGTTTTTTTGGAAAGAATTTCATTGAAGACTGTCAACAGCATCGGGGCAAATAGGTCTGGGAACACCTTATAAATCTCAGCCGGTAGGAAATCCGGTCCCGTGGCCTTAGCAGATTTGAGGTTCTTCATCACATGTTTTACCTCTTGTAATGTAAACGGGTGATCTAAGTGCTCCCTTCCCTCATCAGAGAGTTGAGGGAGGGAGGCCTCCCACAGCCAATCAAGAATGTCTGCGTTTACTGCCAACGTCTCACTAGCATATAGTTGTTCGTAGAACCTAGCAAAGGTGGACGCAATCTCCTGGGACCGATGTAAAACCTGACCCTGCAGAGATTTGATAGCCTCTATCCTATGGCGCTGCCATTGGCATTTTAATTGCCACATCAGCAGCTTCCCCGCCTTATTCCCTTCTTCATAAAAACATTGTTTTGTGTGCTGGAAAAGGGAGGCCACCCTTTCAGACTCTAGGGCTGCCAATTCCCCCCTACGGCTGGATAACAGACTCCACACTCTACTACCCCTCCCCCTTCCTATATTTTCTTTCCAATTCCTCGATCTTCCTTCGTAGATCCTCCTGTTTAGCCACTAGCCGTTTTTTAAAGGCACTCGATAATGAGATGTCCCCGCAAAACCGCTTTCCCCGCATCCTATAAAAGTGTTCTATCTACCTCCGGGGAATCATTAAATTGCAAAAACTCCATCCATCCTTTCTTAACCTCAGAGGCAAACTCAGGATTTAGTAGTAACCCGCGGGGCAGAGACCACCGATGAGGTGACGGCTCTGATTCTCCCAAAGAGAGACCAATAGAGATAATTGCGTGGTCCGACGGGCCCATGGTCCCAATATTTGCTTGAGTCAGCCAGGGTATCCCGGATTGTCATAAGAACCACATATCAATACGGAGTGACTATTATGCATCCTAGAATAGAAAGTGTAATCCCTTTCCAGAACATGTAGTCATCTCCAAACATCACACAAATCAAAATGAGAAACCCAGTTCTCTAATATCCTCCCCATATTATTCCCTGAAGTCCTACACCCTGAGCGATCCAACTCGAAACAAACACAATTAAAGTCCCCTCCTATGAACAAGGCACCTTGACTAACTTTCTGAAGGGTCTGTGAAAGATCAAACAAGGAGCTTCCCATTACTGCTGGCGGAAGATACACATTCACAAAAGTCAACGTGATCCCCTGAATAGAACCCACCAGAATCAATTTTTCGACCCTCCAGGTCTGTGACTTTAGTGATCAGCTGACAGGGACAACCAGCAGAAAATAGAATAGCGACCCCCCCTCCCCCCTCCCCCCCCCCCGCCCCCGTTCCTGGAAGAGTAATTAGCCAGGTGTATTTGAGGAAACTTACTTTTGGCAGAATCAAAGTGATCACGCGTGGAAAAATGAGTTTCCTGCAGAAATATTATGTCAGCCTTCTCCCTGAACAGCTGGTCCACAATCCTTCTACGTTTACATGGGTTGTTTAAATCATGCACATTCCAGGAAATAGCCTTAATCATTCCCAATTCCTGAAAAAAGGCATTTATGAATTTTCATCCTTTGCAAAAACCCTTTATCTACAATCCCTAAACTTTGTACAACAGAACTCTTTCCCCAAAATCCACAAACATGTCTTCCCATACCACTCAGCTAAACATAAAATGCGATCAAGAAGCTTAGTAAAAATTGCTTGTGCCCAGGTCAGAAGGTCCTCCCCCTCCCCCTCCCCTCCCTCCCTCTCCCCCCCCCCCCCCCACATTCCTATGATTGCAGGAAGTAGTCTTACCATCTAAAGAACGTAACAGTGGAGACATCTCTAATGTCTCCATAGTAGGGGTTGTGAGTAAGTAGATGACCTACCAGCCCCCACTCCCCTCCTAACCTGTATCTCAGCCTTATATAATGTATAACCTACGAAAATACATCTTTAGTACTTAGTACCTCATTTAAACAAAATTCCTTACCAGCCTCCTTCCCCTTTCCCCCTACCCTCCATGACCAACCTGCCTCCCCCCCAACCCCTTTCCTACGAAGTTAGCCACCTGCCTCTGTAACTAAGTTGTCAGGCTTAAGCCCCTCTTACACAGTGCTAGAAAAGAAGAAGAGTGACAAGTAAAGAACTCTCTCAGACAATATATCCCCCCAGACAGCTACTCAACATAATGGAATCATGTGGGAGCAGAAATGTTCATCTCTTCTAGAAGACTGGAGTCATGTCTGAATTGGATGACTTGTGGTATCTGGGAATTTAATTTAATTTAATTAGCGAGTTTTTATATACCGCACCTTCCATTGATCAGTTGCGGTTTACATGGAACAACAGTAAACAGGCAAAGCTGCTTTTACAGATAACATTGTGAAACTACAAAGAAATTCAATTTTACAATTAACAGTTTGTTAATTATATACAAAGAACCTTAAGTCTCTTTGGCAGAGACACTTCCCTCTCTCCATTGGTGCTTCTCTGGCGTGTTGAACACTCCCCATGTTGCATCAGATCCAAGAACTCCATTGCCGCCGATAATTCCGATATTTTTTGAGCACAGTTGTTCCATTCAAACAATAAAGCGAAGGGAAAGCTCCATTGATATGGAATGACGAACTTCTGCAACACCTGAGTTAAGGGCTTAAAACTTCTTTGTCGCTCCAAAGTATACTGGGACAGATCTTGGTATATGTGGATCTCTTGCCCTTTAAAGACCACCGAGCGTTTACCCCTCAGACTTCTCATTAGGGCCATCTTATCTTCAAAGAAGCTAAAACAGGTAAAAACTGCACGAGGCTGCACGTTAGCAATCTGCCTGGCTCCAAGAGATCGGTGTGCCTTTTCGAGCCGCACCAGAGTAGAAACATTCGGCACACAGAAGGCGTAAAGTTCTTGTATTAGGGCCCTAGTGTCCTCCGACCTTCCTGTTTGTTCTGGCAGGCCAAAAACTCTGATGTTATTGCGTCTTTGCCTGTTTTCAAGTTTATCCTGTCGCTCTTTAAATCTTTTGTGAGTTGGTCTAATTTAACAAATTTAGATTGAAAGGCCACAGTCAAATCCATTTGTTCCCCTATATTGATCTCGGTTTGTGTTACCCTGTCATCCAGAGATTTGAGATCTTCACGAATATCACTCACCGCCTTAGAGAAATCCTGATGGAAGAGCTTGAGTTCCTTCCTTATTTCCAAAAAATCTGCTTTCGTGACCGGTGCTTGGGGGCTTGAGGAGTTGGATTGGGCTACGGCCACACCCTTTGCTGCAGTTGCAGAGCCTGAAGTGGGAGAATCTGAAGATCTAGTGAACTTGGATAGAGAGGATGCATAAGGTTTTGCAATAGCCATGCTTGCTCAGGCAAATTAGCTTCCTCGCATTCGCCAACTCACTTGCTCTCTAGACACCACCGTGCCTAATCAGATTGATCCACTTCTTTAGGGGACCGACGGTTCTTTCTATTCCTTTGTAACCACAATATATGTGGGAGTGTCACCCCTCCTTCCATCTCAACAACGAATGCAATAATTGCAAGCCCGCAGATCTAGAGGAACTTCAGTGTGGGGTCAAGCACTGCTCTGCAGCAATGGGGCTGCCCCGTCAGACGTAGCAATTCCTATACCAGGAATGTAACCAAATCTGCTTCAATTCACTCAAGATGACACTGTAGCTAGTGTTCAAGTAGGCATTGCATCTGGCAAAAAAAAGAGAAAAAAACCTTCACCCGCGTTGTAGTACTCACAAGTGACACAAGAGGGAGCTCCTGGTTAAGAAACAGAGCACAATACTGAGGAACTCAATTGATCGTTGAATTTCTTCCCTCAAGAATCAGGCAGAAACGTGCTGCAGCTCAAAGAGAAATGGGGAATTTGTTTTGTTTCTTCCCTGAAGACTCTCACTACTTTCTGATAAGTAGATCGCGACCACTCTCCTAGTCCTCGGTGATACCAGACGATCAGCGTCATTAGCCCTTTAAATTAAATTACAGTGGCCATCTTGAATCTCATGCGTTCCAATGTTGCGTTCCACGGGACAGAAGCCATCTTGGAATCAACATTGGATGCTGCAGCTCGCCCCAGCAAGGACCTCGAGTGTCGTCAGCACCACTATGCGTTCCAGGGAGAGCACACAACTTTCTCACCACTCCTGGGGCCCCCTTCTGCATTCCACCGCAAAGTCACACAGGTATGTTAATCATGGCGGCAAAGTGAGGTTGAGGTAAATTGGTAGACATTGGCCGGTAGCATTGGGGGATTCTTAAACCCTTCCTCTGGCTCTTATAGCACCACGGATCTTCCGATGTGTGACATTTCTTCACTTCTTCAGTTTAAACCCCACAGAACACCGATCGTGGATGATCGTATCACTCACTGTGTTAATAGATCTACAGTCAAAATAATCACTAAGACAGGCAGACGGCAGCAAAAATTCAGAAAGTTAGCATCAGTGTACTTAGCCAGCGACCGGCTTGTATGTCAGGAATTCAGCCTGTGTAGCTTGCTGATTTCAGTCTGCACAGCATCTCCATGTATTCTGTAAGAGGAAAGAGGATTTCAGGAACATCAGTGAGAAGGCTGGTAAATCGGACGGTATATTCTTAACCGGCTGTCATAGCTCTTTTCAAGGACGCATTTTCAAGCTGTTTATTTCAGCTGTTATACCTGAGTGACAGGGAATTAAAGGCTGATGTTGAGGAGCCTCACAGGTTCGTGGCCATCTTGATTGGGCTCACGAGCGCCCCCCCTCCCCACCCCCAGTACATCATTCCTAATATCAAGATCCATCGCGGAATATTTCAGGGAGATTCCCTATTGCCACATCTGTTTTCTATGGCATTTAATCCAATGAGTACTCTCATCAAATCTTTGGGATACAGATTTAGCCTGAATCCTAAAGAAGATAACAACCCAGAGGTAACATCCCATTTACTATCTGTGGATGACCCGAAGCTCCACATTTCCCAACAATCAACAATTAGAAGAGCAACATCAGGATGACTTTTGGCCATGACAAGTATACAAATGCAACTTTATGTAGAGGAAAATTGAGCAAGATGGATAACATATCCCTGTCTGATGGCTGTGACATGAAAGGAACACAAATCAGGAAGATGTATATAAATATCTTGAGTACAGGAAGGAACAACACTCAAGCAAAAATTACAGAGAGAAAAGATCAGTAAAGAATATTATCGAAGATTAAAATCATTATTGAAAAGTGCTTTAACATCATGGAATAAGATACAAGCCATCAATCAGCTGGAAATTCCTTTACTCTCATACAGCTTTGGAATTGTAGACTGGACTCTTAAAGATCCTGAAAACCTGGATGTGCACATAAGAAAACTCTTCCATGCTCAATGGGTAATTTACAAGAATCAGTGTATGCCTAGACTTTACATCCCTAGAGCTGAGGGAGCGCTAGGTTTCATAAAGGTTGATTACACATACTACTATCATAGGCCTAATAGCATCATCTGATCCAAATACACAAAAAGTGCTGAAATATGAAAGTAAATGTCCAGAAGCTGTCTCCATCATCAAACTTTGACAAGCGTTCCAACAACTAGAAGGAATGACTGAGAATCCACAAGCACAAACAGAAAAGGAAGCAACAGAATTTGCAAAACAAGAGAAAAAACAAGTGGAGAATGCAAAACTACAGTGGGAAATACAAAGTGTTAGTCCTGGAACTCTTTGTTGATCAAGAATGGACACATGAATGGTAAAGGAGAGGCAAACTGAAACTGAAGGATGAGAAATTGATAGTTGCAGTCCAGGAAATCGGATTATTTTATTTATTTATTTACAGTTCTTATATGCCGTGTTATTTGGTATCAGTGCTGTTTACAAATAACAGAAACTTGCATCAGAACAGGATCTTTTGCATACATTGTAACAGGGTTTGTAACATGGAGTGTAACAGGGGAAACTATATACAATTAACAATAATAGTTGTGAACTATTTACAGTTTATATATCAACTTGGTGAATCGAAATGGAGAAGACCTTAAAATCTATGATCATTAGGAGAGTTCCTGAGTGTAGGTCTGTTTAGAGTCTCGTCGGTGATTACGTTGTTGGAGCATTCGAGGCTTCGTGTGTATGTTGTGGTGTGTGGAATGATTGTGTTGGATTAGGGTTGACAAAGTGTAGGCAGAACAAGTGGTGTTTAAGGGCTTTTCTGAACTGTGAGAGGTCGTTGATTATTCGGAGTTGAGGTAGGAGGTCATTCCAACATTTAGGAGCATAGAATGCAAAGCTTCGGTTTCTAGTTGTTTGAGAGCATCTAGTGAATTCAATTGGTGTAGTCAGCGTATTGACGGATACTGACCTTCTTAGCCTGTTTGCAGGAGTGATTGTCAAGAGTGCAGAGAGGGAAAGGGGGGACAGTTGGTTAATTGCTTTTAATGTTAGTAGTAGTACCTTGTAAGTGATCCTGGATTGCACCGGTAGCCAATGTAGGTCCATAAGTATGGGTGTGATGTGCTCTCTTCTGGATATGCCGCAAAGAATGCGGGCTGCTGTATTCATTGCCATCTGAAGTGGATTGAGGGTATTCTTAGGAAGGCCTTGTAGGATAATGTTAGCGTAGCCGAAATGCGGCGTTACAAGTATTTAGAATACCGTTCTGAAATTGTCCAGGGCGAGTAGTGGTCTTAGGTGTCTTAAAGTCCGTATCTTATTGTAAATTGCCTTGGTGGTATTCTTTATGTATTCATTGAAGTTGAATTGTTGGTCAATTGTGACACCCAGGTAGCGTATAACCGATTTACAAGGTAGTTCTGCATCTCGTACCTTCAAAGATGTGGGGGGAGAGAAGTTCTTGTTCTTAGTTACAAATAAGACTTCAGTTTTCTTGATGTTTATACGCAGATTCTGGGATAAGAGCCAGTCAGTGATCGTGTTAAAGCACTCTACTAGTGAGGATAGGTCGGGGTGACTGATTTTAATTGGAGTAAATATTAACACATCATCTTCATAAATCAGACTGGATATTTTAAATGATCGGATGATATCAAAGATCGGTTGCATATATACGTTAAAAAGTAGAGCAGATAGGGAGGATCCTTGGGGTACACCCTGTTGTTGATGGAATGGTTTAGATGTTGAGGATCCTATTCTTACATGTTGCCAACGGTTTGCTAGATAGGATTCCCAGGCCATTCCCAGGCCAAGCCATGAATTCCCTTTTCCTGAAGTCGATAGAGGAGTTGTTCATGGTTAACAGATTCAAATGCTGCAGCAATATCAAGGAAGATGAGTACAAAGCCGTTTTCAATCTTGTCAATCCCTCTGGATAGGGTGTTGGTCAGTAAGGTGAGTAGAGTCTCCACACTGTGGGATTCTCATAAACCATGCTGGCAGGGATCCAAAGGAGCTGATATGTCTATGTGTTGCTGTAGTTGTATTTGGACAACTTTCTCAATGAGTTTGGCTAGTAGAGGTATACTTGAGATTGGACAGTAGGAGTCTGTTCTTGTCGGGTCGAGTTTGCTGTTTTTCAGGAGTGGGCGTATAGATGTTTGCTTCAGGGTGGCTGGGAATGTTCCTGCTGTAAAGGAGAGCTTCATGATGTGGGCTAGAGTAGGGCTGAGGTCGGAGTGCGTTGTTCTGATCCAGTGAGCAGGGCAAGGATCGTTTGGGGCTGTAGTGGTGTTGATGGTAGCAATAAGGTCAGCAATGTATTTCTCTGCAGGAGGAGTGACGTTTGTTAGGTGTGGCTGTACTTGAGGGATGTAGTTTGTTGTGGGATTTGGTGCCATGTTTGTTTTGATAATTTTAGATTGAAGGTACTCGGCATAGGGTTGAGGCTGGATTGATACCGTCTGAATGGGGGACGGTGTTTTAGTTAATGATTTAGCAATGCTAAAGAGGTCACGTGGTTTGTTTAAAGAGTGGAGGAGAAGTTCCGTGTGGTGTTCTCTCATTTTCTCAGCTATATTCTCACGGTGCTGCTTTAGCATGTTTGTGTAAGTCGTTCGGTCAGATTCAGAACGGGATTGGCGCCATTTTCATTCCTGCTTTCTTAGAGATTGAAGAGAAGACCTTAATTCAGCAGAAAACCAGGGGGCTGGTTTTCTTTTCTTTGGTGACTTGTTGGAAGCTGTTGATCTGCTAGAGGATGGTAGCTGCGAGCAGGAGTTTAGTGTGGTGTTCCATATGTTGATCATCTCATCTAGGTTTTGAGCTGGTAGACGGAGTGTTGGGAGAGCTCGGTTAATGAAGTCCTATCTGTTTAGGGCTTTGAATCGTGTTGACGATCCTGAGGAGGTTGTAGTTGTTTGGCTGGTTGGAGTTTCGCTTTGTTGATGTGGGATTTGGAAGGTTATTATATTATGGTCGGACCATGGGACAGGGGTAGAAAAGGGGTTAATATTGTTGTTGGATTCTGACTGGGGAGCAAAAATGAGATCGAGAGTATTTCCACCAAGGTGTGTAGGAGATTTCACTATCTGTGAGTAGCTAAGGTCAGAAATGGCATCCAGGAAGGCGTTAGCATGGGTGGGTTGTAGTGAGGCAAGGTTAAAATCTCCAATCAGCCAGTTAGGTTTACATGGGCTTCCAGTGTTGCAAGCGAGTTCTATTATGTTAGAGATCATCAGGGGGTGAAGAAGGGGCTCTGTAGATGAGATTTATGCTGATGTGTTTATTGGTCACAGAAACTATGTCCATGTGCGTGAGACTTGTGGAGGATAGTAGTTGGAATTGGAGGTTAGTTCTTGCTAGGATGAGCACTCCACCTCCTTTCCGGTTTGTTCTATGGTAGGTATAAATTGAGTAGTCAGAGGGGATGAGTTGATTTATGGTGACAGTATCTGTGTCTGACAACCAGGATTCTGTAACCATAAGTATGTCTAGACTCAAATTATTAATAAGATCTGTAATGGCTGGCCACTTTATGCGGACTGAGCGTGAGTTGATGAGAACGCATTTTAGATTACTAATTAGGGGAGTGGGTTCGGGCTTGGGGTTATATATGTTATTAAGGGATATATAGAGTAGATGGGAATGTCTGACATGGTGTGTGTATGATGGTGTGTGATGGGGATAGGTGTGATTTCTCCTGCCTAGGCTATGTAGGATGGGGATATGGTTGGAGGTAGCAGTGAAAGCAGAGGTATTCTGGGTTGCGGTGGCAAGGAGGTAAAAACTAAGTATGGCGAGTAAAGAGGTGGCCATGTTTGGGTTGCTGGGGTTGTCAATGTTATTATGGTTTGACTGGCGATAGCAGCGATATCTAATATACACAGTGGTAGGTGACTGGTTGTTACAGGTTGCTTCAGGAGGGGCGGGTCACTGATAGTTACAGGTTGCTAGTAACAAAAGAAAATGAACATCTGTGAAACCCTGGCGTTAGAGCTGATTTAAAGGGAAGAGAAACCATTTCTGTCAGCAATGTACAGCAAAACCAGGGAAACCCACAAAAAAGTGATAAGTGTGATATATGTGTATGGAACAGAAGGGCAAATAAACAGTGAAAATGAACAGAAGAAAATGGAAAAATAAAATAACCAAGTTGGGCAATAGTGATCTCAATGGGAAACATCAAAAAACACTCCCAAGAAAGCACCAAAAAAAGGATATGAATTCTGGAAGGGTCCATGCTCCGTCCCCATACAAGGTGAATGAGCCACAGTGAAATTGCGCTGTGCAGGGTTTTCCTCTCCGTCGGACAGGTTTCCTATGGCATGCACATGTGCAGCAACAGCAGGGCGGACATGTCGGAATGGCCAACTGGACAGATGCTTGAAAATGGGATACAGAGGGCTGCAGGCGGCACATGTTGTGGTGCAGTTGGGGCATAGTGCAGACTAGGCAGATGCCTAGGTGGCACTTAGGAATGCTGAAACTGTACAGCAGCCAGACAGCAACTGATGAGGGCCCAACATGGGCACGAGTGTGTTTATCACAGTGTCGCAGGGGATAGTACCCAGCAGGTACCTCCAAGGGCACAGAACATTGGCAGGCGGTGTTGGGGGAGAAGCGTGGACGTCTATGCAGGCACCCCTACCCCAGAACACGCACCATAGACAGCCGCCTACCTGCACACTGGATGGCCTGAGACTGCGCACCACCAGCACCACCAGCAGAAGGGCATGTCAGCATGGTGGCAGAGGGGTACAGGTGGTGGAGGGGGGCAGTGGCAGCTGCCCAGAGCAGACCATGGCCTAGCCCTGTGTAGGTGGGTGCCATGCACTGCAACAGACAGACCCTGCCGAATGAACAGTCATGGTATCACCAGGGAATGCACTGTCTCTGTGGTAACATGATGGTGCAGTGCACACAACCAGTGTGTTCAGAGGCAGAAGGTCACAGTTTCAAGTCCCTGCTGTGGTTCCTGCCAACCCAGTCCCCATATTTTACCCACTACTAAAACGTGCTATTACAGACAGAACCTTTATTGCAGATGACGTAAACATGCCCAAAACACCTACATTTTACCCTACAGAGCACAGACACCATAAACATGTGCATTACCTAGAGCAGAGTCTCCCATATGCAGTCCTGGAGGGCCAAACACCATTCCATGGTTCCATGGAGTGGAGGAGTGGCCTAGTGGTTGGGGCAAGGTACTTCAGGCCGGAAGGTCGGGGGTTCAAATCCCACTAGAGGACAGCAACCTTGGGCCGGAAGGACTGGGGTTTCTAGTCCCACAGGGCAGCTGAGCATTTCCAGGCCTACTTTCTGTCTTCTATTGCTTTATGGATGTGTACAGCTCTGCATTGCCTGCCCTGTAGGGTGTCTGTTCCCCAGCAAGACTCGGGTTGATGGTCCCCGCTACTGCCACCATTGCAGGGAGGTAGAATGAGGATGTATTGGTGGGCGATCCTGTTTCCCACCCTGAGCCCCAGAGGGTGGGTTGTGTGGTGGTACATAATCCGCCAATGGGTCCAAACATCCCCCCCTTCACCTACATCATGTAACCATGGCACCAACACAGGATATGCACTATTCTGGGTGGATCATAGCCCACAAGGGCTAGACATGACTGTGAAATACAGAAGGACACAGACGTAACCTAGATGTGTCTGCAGGAACTACCTATCACACACAGTAGCACTGATGGGGACCTGCAGAATAGCATATTTCAGCCATGAAAGGTGCTGTGGGCCTGGTGCTGGGCGCCCCACCTCACCCTCAGGGAGAGCACAGTACCCGCACAATGTGACGGTCTGTGGCTACTCTGTGCCAGTACCACACACGGTCAGTTCCCCCTACCAGGCTGAGGTGCTGTGGGGGTGCATACCCCATCTTGTGCCCATCTGTCGACTGCTGATTTGCATGTGCAGTGCATCATGGGTACGGGTGGGTTAACCCTATCCTGGTAACCACAGCAGACAGTTTGTGTGGTGATGTGCAGTCCTTCTACAGCCAACCAGGGGTTTGTTTGGAGCTGTAGCCCACTGGTTACTTCACTGCTTCTGAAGCCAGAAGTCATGGGTTCAAACCCCTGGTGGGGTTGTTTGATAGAACTGTCTGAGGCATTGCCTGTTTTTAATGTACATTAGGGCTGCCAGCAAAAACACCCTCAGAGTATTGTAACCTATCAAGCGCCTTATAAGGTGTCCTATAGGGGACATTATAGGGTGCCTTGGCGGACAGTGCACTTTATAATGTGCCCTATGGAGTGTGTTATGGGGTGGCTTATGCGGCACCTTAGGTTACGCCACCATGAGGGTGTGTTTGCTGGCAGCACTAATTAAAATAAAAGTAAAATGCCTCAAAAAGCACTTCTTAAATGTAAAGCGTGATGCCTCAGCAAGCCTTATGCATTAGGCACACTGGGGATCAAACTCATGACCCCTGTACCATCAGTCAGTGTATTAACCATAGTGCTACACCTCTACTTCTGTGTTTGCATGTCTGCACGCCTACTTAAGATTATCACGCGTTAACGTGCTTAGCAGCGTTTTGCCCGATAATATGCGCAGCGCGCGTTATCGTGCGATAATGTGCGCAGCGCGCGTTATCGTGCGATAATGTGCGCAGCGCGCGTTATCGTGCGATAATGTGCGCAGCGCGCGTTATCGTGCGATAATGTGCGCAGCGCGCGTTATCGTGCGATAATGTGCGCAGCGCGCGTTATCGTGCGATAATGTGCGCAGCGCGCGTTATCGTGCGATAATGTGCGCAGCGCGCGTTATCGTGCGATAATGTGCGCAGCGCGCGTTATCGTGCAATAATCCCATTTTGCTACGTTAAGACCGAAGCGCCCACTCCTTTTATGGCATCCTGCACACTATCGCCGCGTGCACGTTAAGACAGTTTAGTAAACATACCCCTAGACGTCATGACTTGCCACAAAATGCAAAATTGTCTTCAAATTTATCAAATTTTTTCAAATTACTATTAATTAATTCAAATTACTATTAATTAATTCACATAAGTGCATTTAAGATATAAAATGCCAAAAAAACCTTAAAGGGGTTGTCCGAGTTATGTAAAAAAAATATAGCACTGTAAAACTGATGGTCAGCAATATATACATAAGCTAAGCAAGTTTTAAGTCCGTGCTTCTAATGGTAGAAGGGGTTAATCTTTCCTGAAGAATCCAGTGGGAGGGAGACACAGGGCAGATAGCAGCAGCTCCGGTCAGTGCAGGGGGACGTGGCCAGCACTGTGATGTCTCATGTACAGACACAGAGCTGCTCTCTCCTGCATGCCACACTTGTGCACGAATCATCATCAGGTTCTTGGTTCTAGGCTGTTCACACTTTTTCATCGCAATTCGTGTTAGCTCGTCATTCTTCAACCGTTATGTTATGGCTTCGCAAAAGTGTATTAATTCGCCAGACAGTTTCTGTTTCATCTGTGGTGAATATACAGTGTTGAAGCAACAGCAGAATATTACAGACTTTGTGAAAAAAGTATACTTTGCATACTTTGGACTAAAAATTGGAGATCAAGATAAAGTCTGGGCACCTCATAAAGTGTGCAAACGGTGTGTTGAGGACCTCCGAAATTGGTTCAAGGGTAAGAAAAAATCTTTCCGTTATGGGATTCCTATGGTATGGCGAGAGCAAAAGAACCATAGTGACGACTGTTACTTTTGTTCATGCGATGTGAAAGGGTTTAATTCCAAATGGAAGCATTCCATTTCATACCAAAATCTTCACTCGGCAATTCGTCCCATCCCCCATGGCACAGATATACCAGTACTCAAGCCCCCTGTTACCTTGGAAGAGATACCTAGCTCCGATGAAGGTGAAGTCATACCTGAACCAGATGACAAATCAAGTTCTGACTTTAAAGATGATACAAGACCAAAATTGTTTTCTCAGGAGGAGATGAATGATTTGGTAAGAGACATGAATCTTCCCAAAGATGCCGCTGAGTTACTCGGATCAAGGCTGAAAAGCAGGAATTTATTGTTGCCAGGAGTGTCATCTTCATGGTTCAGACATCGTGAAAAGGAGTTCATTCCTTACTTCGCCCAGGAAGACAAGTTGGTTTATTGCATCGATGTCGAAGGTCTGATGGGTCAATTTAAAATCCAATATGATTCAGAGCAATGGCGTCTTTCTATAGATTCTTCAAAAAGAAGTCTCAAAGCAGTTTTACTCCACAACGGTTTTTACGCTTCCATACTTGTAGGTCATTCCGTACACTTGAAGGAAACCTATGAAAACTTGGAATTGGTTCATCGTAAACTTAAATATGAAGACTATGGTTGGCAAGTGTGTGGGGACTTGAAGGTCTTGTGCATGCTGCTCGGGCAACAAGCTTGGTATACCAAATATCCTTGTTTTCTTTGTCTATGGGACAGTCAAGACCGGCAAAATCACTGGACCAAGAAGAGTTGGCAGCCGAGGGTGCTAACAGTCGGTGAAAAAAATGTTCTCCGAGAAACTTTGGTACCTTCCCATAAAGTTCTTCTACCACCTCTCCCACATAAAATTGGGAATGATGAAGCAATTCGTAAAATCACTTCCAAGAGATGGAGAATGCTTCAAATACTTGGTCACTAAGTTTCCAGGCCTGTCGGAGGCAAAATTGAAGGAAGGCGTGTTCGTCGGACCAGATATTAGAAGGCTTATAGTTGATCAAGAGTTTCTCAATACCATGACGGATCCTCAAAAAGAAGGGTGGATTGCATTTAAAGAAGTCATACAGACATTTTTAGGCAATAACAAAGATCCTCACTACAAAAAGATTGTCGGACGAATGCTGAAAGCATTTCAAGCTTTAGGTTGCCTGATGAGTTTGAAAGTGCATTTCCTCCAGTCCCACCTTGACTACTTTCCTGAAAATTTGGGAGCTGTGAGTGAGGAACAAGGTGAAAGATTCCACCAAGACATTAAAGAGATGGAAAGGAGATACCAGGGAAAATGGAGCATTACAATGATGGCAGAATACTGTTGGATGCTTCAGAGAGACATTCCAGATGCTACTCACAAGCGTAAATGCACCAAGAGGAGCCTCACAAGGAAGAAGAATCGAGTTTCGTGTGGCAGGTGAGCTCATTTCAGTTCAAAAAAGGATTTTCATGAAAATATTGTAATAGAACTTTAATTTTATAAGTCTATTTCAATTTATTTTGAGGTATTGCCTTATTTAACAGTTACCTAAATTGTCAGGAAACGTGATGTCCTATGACAAAATGGAGGTCATTTTCAGATTCAGCGCACCAAAAAGCATAAAGATTACTTTATTTATTTATATTCTCTTATATACCGTGCTGTTCTGCATCAGTGCGGTTTACATTGAACAAACTGATATTACATTGAACAGGGCATTATAACTTGGAGATAACTATTTTACAGGGAACATGGGCTATGGAGAGTTAAGTGGCTTACCCAAGACCACAAGGAGCACCTGTGGGACTAGAAACCCCAGTCCTTCTGGCCCAAGGTTGCTGTCCTCTAGTGGGATTTGAACCCTGACCTTCCGGCCTGAAGTACCTTGCCCCAACCACTAGGCCACTCCTCCACTATGTGGAATAATCAAAACAGCTCTCGAAAAAAAAACAATTTTGCAGACCTGTGTAATTTTTGTTCATCTGTATGTTCAACTAATAGATTCTGGAAATACATACATTTTCATAAAAAGTTAATTTTTACAGAACATGGTGTTTTTTAAAGAACGATCTATAATCTCTGTCACAGATTAAACCTTCTACTAGCTCCATATCACAGTCTGCCACAGATCTAAGCAAAATATTGAGCAGTTGTCCTGGATTTCTCGTGGTATTAAAATCTCTGATGAGTTCAAACAAAAAATTCAAATTTTCATAAACTAGGGCAGTTGCTTTCATTGTATGACTAACAATCATGGCAACATTTACAATAGGTCCTAGACACAACCTGTTACAAGTTTTATGGATTTTCTGTTGTATTTCCTTGTGCCCCCACCTTAGGCAATCGAGATGTCTTTGCCCTGGAGCATGTACTACACAAGCTGTATTTTACCCTACAGAGCACAG
This sequence comes from Ichthyophis bannanicus, assembly GCA_033557465.1. NCBI lineage: Eukaryota > Metazoa > Chordata > Amphibia > Gymnophiona > Ichthyophiidae > Ichthyophis > Ichthyophis bannanicus. The sequence goes on along the minus strand of CM066034.1, from coordinate 649,917,444 downwards.
ACACCATAAACAGGCGTATTACCTAGAGCAGAGTCTCCCAAATGCTGTCCTGGAGGGCCAAACACCATTCAGGTTCCATGCTGCCTCTAATAAAGATGCCTGTGCTGCATTTCTATGCGCCGCCCCCATGGTATGCAGATGTATCTCATGCATATGCATGAGGGACAGCATGAAAATCCGAACAGTGTTTGGCACACCAGGACTGGAGTTGGGAACCTCTGCCGTAAAGCAGTAGCCAACAGGAGCAGACACACCCACACCCACAGGCTCCATTATCCGAAGCCTCCTGGAGAGGTAGGACATTGGGCCCTGCGTGCATCTCCCAATACTAGCACTTGCATACCTTAGCAATGCCACCCTAAACCTGTGAATACGGGTACACAGCTATCAAAAGGTTGCTATGATTACTGGCAGATAGCAATTCCGAAGTTAAGTACAATTTTCTGAATGAGCTGCATCATGGCAATTTTTCTGATGTCTGTGGAGTGTGCTACAGGTCTTGTGTCTGACAGTGTTTACCACCCTGGGAGTGACCCCAACAGTATTGCGTACCATAGCCATGCCTGCACTGTGCCCAGGACTGGAGCTTTGGCCAGGGCTGCCAAACACCTCTATAGTTGTACAATGCTGGCATAGGTGTGGGAGTGTGTGTCTGTCTATCCAGTGTATGGTGGCTGCAAACACCCTCCACAGCCCACACTGCCAGCACATATGCCAGTATTGGCCTGCCAATGTGCATAATGAGGAGCAAGGTACCATGGGTATAGCCCGGACAAGGTGGCCTGGCCAGGATGCATCTGCACAGGGCATAGGGCAATGGCTGGGACATTGTAGTGCCCGGCCACCACCTGCACAGATAGGGTGGCCACAGCATGTCCTGCTGGAAGATCACTCTCACCCTGACTGAGCAGTGACCATGGCATGACTAGGTTCCCCCATAGTGCTATATAGTAGTTTTCTCATGTGATATTTATGGACTCTCTTTTGGGCCCCAATCACTGACTTATCTGCTTGGTGTGCATGCATCTTCTCCAGGAACATGCACTATGGACTAGCTAGCAGACTGTCTGCAGCTAGTATGTGTCTTGCTGGAACACCTTGCAGGGTGCAGTGGTGGAGGCTTGCTGCAGGAGAATATCAGATAGTGGTGGGGTGCAGCTGAGTATTTCCAAGCCTAATGTCTGTCTGCCATTGCTTTATGGATATGTACAGAGCTGCCTTGTCTGCCCTGTAGGGTGTCTGTTCCCCAGCATGACTGCAGTTGATGGTCCCCCTCTACTGCCACCATTGCAGGGAGGCAGAAGGTGGATCTTTTGGTGGGGGGAAACCCTGTTTCCCACCCTCAGCCCCAGAGGGTGTGTTGGGTGGTGGTACATAATCCACTTATGGGTCCATAAGGGCTAAAACTGACTGAAAAATACAGTTGTATCCAAAGTGTGTCTGCAGGAACTACCTATCTCACACACTAGCACTGCTGGGGACCTGCAGCATGGCCTCTTTCTGCCATGGAAGGTGCTGTGGACCTGGTGCTGGGCGCCCCACCTCACCCTAAGGGTGAGCACAGTACCCGCACAATGTGATGGTGTGTAGCTACTCTGTGCCAGTAACACACACGGTCAGTTCCCCCTACCAGGCTGAGGTGCTGTGGGGGTGCATACCCCATCTTGTGATCATCTGTAGACTGCTGATTTGCATGAGCAGTGCATCATGGGTATGGGTGATCACAGCAGACTCTTTGTGTGGTGACATGCAGTCCTTCTGCAGCCAGCCAGGTACTTGTTAGCAGCTGTAGCCTACTGGTTACTTCCCTGCCTGTGGAGCCAGAGGTCATGAGTTCAAACCCACAGTGGGGTTATTTGATAGGGCTGTCTAAAGCCTTGTGTATTTTTAAAGTACATTAGTGCTGCCAGCAAAAACACCCTCAGAGTACTGTAACCATAAGGTGCCTCAGAAGGCGCTTTATAGGGCGCCCTATAAAGCGCCTTCTGAGGCAGCTTATGGTTCCAGTCCATATAAGGTGCCTTATAAGGTGTCCTATGGAGCGCCTTATAGGGTGCCTTATGCGGCACCTTAGGTTACGGCACGTGAGGGTGTGCTTGCTGGCAGCAATAATTAAACTACAAATTAAATGCCTCAAGAAACAATACTTACATGTCAAAGCTGATGTCTTAGCCAGCCTTATGCATTAGGCACACTGGGGGATCAAACTCATAACCCCTGTATTATCAGTCAGTGTATTAACCATTGTGCTACAGCCTCTGTTTCTATGTTTGCATGTCTGGGCGCCTACTTAAGATTACCGCACGTTAACGCGCTTAGCGGCGCTTCGCCAGATAATGTGCGCAGCAGCACGCGTTATCGCGCGATAATCCCATTTTGCTACTTTAAGACTGAAACGCCCACTCCTTTTATGGCAGCCTGCACACTATCGCCGGGCGCACGTTAAGACGGTTTAGTAAACATACCCCTTAGTGTCATGAGGGTATATGTGTGTCATGGGGTTGTTAGCTGTACATGTGTGCATATATGTGTCATGGAGGGTGTTGAGGGGTTCATTCATGTGTGTGTGTGTGTGTTTCTGTGACAGTGGCTGTCGTGAAAATGTACACGTGTGTGTCATGTGAGTTATTGGGGGTACAAGCCTATATATGTGTGTCATGGTGGATGACAGAAGGTATGTGAGTGTGTGTGTACTCTCCCTCCTGCACTCTTCTTCCTTCTCTTCACCCAGCCATTCACTCTCCCTTTTTCTTCCCAATCAACTTTGCACTCCTTTTTCCTGTTCCTGTCTTTTTCTCACTCATACGCATACTCTTACTCTATCAAGTCTAGGTCCCTTCTCTGACCTCGCCACTAAACAGTGCTCCCTTCTTCTACCCCCCTCTTCTGTAGCCCCACTCATTTCCTTATGCCTTGTCTGCCTTACTCCTTCTATTCATGCTCCATCCCCTTACCTACCCATTCCCTGCTTTGAGGCAGCTAGGCCGCAGTTCCACTCTTCACACCAGTGGAATCTAGTGATTCTCACCGATGTTTCCAAAGCCACAGCCCTAATCTTTATTTCAGTGGGACCTGAGGACTCCATCTGGCATTTACTGACTGGAGTCTTACTCTTTACGTTAACAAGACCCGTGGACTCCTGTTGACATAATCTTGCAGCAGCTCCCTCTTCATACCAGCAGCTTCATGACTACTTTGTGGGGAGAGTGATGCCATACATGAGCAAACAAACAGATGCATATGGACAGACAGAATAATAAACAGATTAATGAAGCCTCCCCAGTAATCACTATCGCTTATGCAAAACATGCCTAATGATAAAACAGAAGTTGAGAACATACTTAAGGGTAACCTAGTTATACAGATATGAAAGGGTATTTGAACAAAAACATAACAAAGAATGTTACAAAGAATCTTTCACATCCTCAGAATACATGCAAGTATCATTAAAAAAATCCACTACCATTACAAAACTGCTAAATGAATAAAGTACGTGTATTAACTTATAACTGAGGGGGCAGTTTTAGAAATGTTAGTGTCTGGTTTCATGTTGCAGTTATCTGAAATGACATTTCCTATATCATTTCATGTCATTTTTGAATGAAAATGGAAAAAAATGACATCACTTCCTGTCTGTCATTAATAATGCAGACTATTGCTCACTAGTGCATGCTATTGATAGTGTAGCTATTGAACAATAGTGCTCATTACTGAGATTCTGCCTTCTCTTCTCAGGCCCCAGTTTTATGGAGCTCCCTACCCCTGGATATTTGTGCAGAAAATTCATTAAAGACATTCAAAACATCTGTGAAAATCTGGCTCTTCCACCAATCTTTTTCAGATCAGCTCTTATTTTTAAGCTCAGTCTTTTGATCTACCTTCTGTTTCCCTGCCATATTGCATAGTTTTTGGAATTTTGTTTTCCTATTCATTTTCCCCAATTGTTTCTCATTTTTTAGTCCAGTGTATCATATGTTAGATATTCTATGTCTAACAAGCTTCCCTTGTGATCTTTTTATCTCTCAAGATTTTCATCTCCTTGCTCTCACAGAAACCTGGCTCCACCCCAATGGCACCACCTCAGTTGCTGCCCTTTTTCACGGGGGCTTCCATTGTTCCCACACTTCACATGCTATTGGTCATGGTGATGGAGGGGGGTTTGTTTTCTCTCTTTCTTGTTAATTTCAACCTCTCAGTCTACTTCAGTCTCAATCCTTTCCATCCTTTGAAGTTTATTTATTTATTTTATTTATCACTACTTTTATACCGCTCCTTCCTGAGATCAGGTGTGGTATACACGGAACAACACTATCCATCTTTTCTATCCCCTTCCTCTTTGGATTGCCGTAATCCTGACATCCATTTCTTCTTTCCCTTCTGATTTTGACTCTTGGCTCTCCCTGTTCCTGGATCCTTCCTCCCCATCCCTCATTCTTGGTGATTTTAATTTTTGATATGGATAACCCCTCTGACCTCTATGCATCTTGTCTCCTCACCCTCACCTTCTATTTCAACTTCTGTCTTTGCTCCACTGCTCCCACCCATCAACTTGGTCACTGCCTTGACCTCATTTTTTATTCTAATTGTCTACCCTCTAACTTCCATACCTCATTTTTTTACTATCTGACCACTCCCTCTTATGTTTCTCTCTTCTTCACTCCCCTCCTCAATCTCATCCTATCTCCTCTTTTCTTTTTAGGAACCTCATGCTATTGACCCTTTTCATCTTTCAACCTCTGTTTCGTCCCTTCTTCCTTCCACTGTTGATGTCTGTTGATGTGGCTGTTTCTTCCTATAACACTATTTCCTCCTCTTTGGATTCCCTTGCTCCACCTCTTCCTCATCCTGTGAAGAACACTTCACCTCAACCCTGGCTGTCCTTTATTACCCGTTACCTTCACACTTGTACCCATTCTGCTGAGTGCTCCTGGCTCAAATCCCGCTCCCTCTCTGACGTCCTATATTTTAAATTCAAACTTTCCACTTACTGGTCTGCACTTGTTCTAGTCAAGCAAAACCATTTTATCCAACTGACCTCTGGCCTAGCTTCTAACCCCCATCACCTATTTTCTATTCTTAATTCCCTTCTTAAGGCACCTCCTCTTCCTATCCCTGCTTCTCTCTCCGCCCAAGCTTTGGTTGACTTTTTCCACATTAAAATTCTTAAGATCACTCTTCAATTCCCCATCAATCTTTCTTCATCCCCTATTCCCTCTCCCCACTATCAACTTTTCCCCTCCACTTTCCCTACTTTCTCTTCCTTTCCTATAATCTCTGAAGAAGAAACTGCATTACTCCTTTCTTCTACTAAACTCACCACTTGTTTTTCTTTTCCTATTCCTTCCCACCTTTTATACTCTATGTCCTCCTCCGTTATCCCCTCCATCACTTATATTCTTAACTTGTCCCTCTCCTCTGCAACTTTCCCTACAGCATTCAAGCATGCTGTCATTACTCCACTCCTTAAGAAATCTTCACTTGACCCTTCTGTTCCTTCTAACTTTTGTCCCATTTCCCTTCTCTATTTCCTTTCTAAGCTTCTTGAATGTGCTGTTCTCCACTGCTGCTTTGATGTTCTCTCTTCCCTTGATCCCTTCCCATCTGGTTTCCAGCCTCTTCATTCTACTGAGACAGCTTTGGTCACAGTGTCCAGTGATTTATTCCTGGCTAAGCCCAAAGGCATTTACTCAGTTCTTATCCTTCTTGATCTCTCTGCTGCTTTTGACACTGTCAATCACTCTCTCCTCCTCAACACCTTATTGTCTCTTGGTTTTAGAGACTCATTGTTGTCTTGGTTTTCTTCCTATCTTTCTAGTCTTTCCTTTAGTGTTTGTTCTGGTGGCTCCTCCTCTACCTCTATCCCTCTTTCAGTAAGGGTACCCCCAGGAGTCTGTTCTTGGCTCTCTCATTTTCTCTCTCTACATCCAGTCTCTTGGTGCCCTCATCTCTTCCCATGGTTTTCAGTACTATTTTTATGCTGATGACACTCAAATCTATCTCTCTTCTCCAGACATTTCTCCTATACTTCAAACTCTGGGTCCGCTACTTTTTGACATATTCATGGATGACCTGGAAAGTGGAATAACGAGTGAGGTTGTCAGGTTTGCAGATGACACAAAGCTATTTGGGGTTGTTGAAACCCAAGAGGATTGTGAAGAATTGCAAGGGGATCTTGATAAATTGGAAGACTGGGCATCAAAATGGCATATGAAATTTAATGTGGACAAGTGCAAGGTTATGCACCTGGGGAAGAGCGACCCAAGCTATGGTTGCACGATGCAAGGTTCCACATTAGGAACCACCACCCAGGAGGAAGATTTGGGCGTCATTGTGGATACCATGTTGGGCCCTCGGCCCAGTGTGCAGCGGCAGCCAGGAGAGCAAATGGAATGCTGGGTATGATAAGGAAAGGAATGGAAAGTGAAGCAAGGGATATTGTGATGCCTCTGTATCGTTCCATGGTGAGACCGCACCTTGAATATTGTGTGCAATTCTGGTCGCCGTATCTTAAAAAGGATATAGCGATTTTAGGAAAGGTACAGAGAAGAGCCACCAAAATGGTAAAGGGGATGGAAGGATACTCCTATGAAGAAAGGCTAAAAAGGTTAGGGCTCTTTAACCTGGAAAAGAGACGGCTGAGGGGAGATATGATAGAAGTCTATAAATTAATGAACGGAGTGGAACGGGTAAACGTAGATCGATTGTTTACCTTATCAGAATATAGAAAGACTAGGGGACATGCAATGAAGCTACAGGGTAAACTATTTAAGACTAATAAAAGAAAATATTTTTTCACTCAACGTGTAATCAAACTCTGGAATTTGTTACCGGAGGATGTAGTAAAGGCTGTTAGTGTAGCTGGGTTTAAAAAAAGGTTTGGACAAGTTCCTGGAGGAAAGGTCCATAAACCATTATTAAGAAGTGACTGAAGATATCAATGCTTGACCCAGTACAAGCATTGTGGAACTTGTGTCTCTTGGGGAAACTGCTAGGTACATATGACCTAGATTGGCCACTGTTGGAAACAGAATACTGGGCTTGATGGACCTTGGTCTGACCCAGTATGGCATATCTTATGTTCTTATGTTCTTATAACTCGCTTCTCTGCTTGCTTAACTGACATTACAGCCTGGATTTCTAACAGCTGCCTGAAATTGAATATGACTAAAACGGAATTTCTCATCTTTTCCCCTAAACCCTCCCTCCTTCCTCCTTTCTCTATTTTTGTCAATAATATTCCCCTTCTTCCTGTTTCCTCAGCCCACAATATTGGGGTCTTCTTTGATTCCTCTCTCTCCTTTTCCCCTCACATTTATCAGATTGCTAAAACCTACCACATCTTTCTCTATAATATAAGTAAAATTCACCCTTTCCTCTCTGAAAAGGCTACTAAAACTTTGGTTCATTCTCTAGTTACTTCTCATCTTGATCACTGTAACCTTCTCCTTGCTAGTTTCCCTCAGTGTCATCTTTCTCCTCTTCAATCTATTCAAAACTCTGCTGCACATTTAATCCTCCATCAACCCGGCTATTCTAATATCAACCCTCTTCTGAAGTCACTTCACTGGCTCCCCTTCTGCTTCTGTATCCATTATAAACTTCTTCAAATGTATTCATTCTTCTTCTCCCCTACTACCTCTCTTCCCCCTCTCTCTACCCCCCGCCCCCCACCTTGTGAACTTTGCTCCTCCTCTGGTCTCCTTCTCTCTTTATCCTTTTTCTCCTCTGTTAACTCCAGACTTTGCTTGTTTCACCTTGCTGCTCCTTATGCCTGGAACAAACTGTCTTTACCCTTGTGCCAAGCCTCTTCTCTCTCCCTATTCAAATCTATGCCAAAGTCTTACCTTTTTGTGGCTGCTTTCAACTCCTGATTCCTCCCTTTCCTCTTGTTGTTGCTTGAGCTGTATTGTTTGTCTATTTGCTAGATTATAAACTTTTCAAGCAAGGACTGTCTATTTCTATGTTTGTACATGGCTGCGTACGCCTAGTAGCACTTTGGAAGTGTTAAATAATAATAATACTATTTCCAATGGGGTCATTTTAGAAGCCCTATTCATGTTTTAAATACATTGGCAGCACCAGAAAGTCATGGAAGCTGCAAACACATGTAAGATATGATTTCAGAAATGCTGTAAGCTTCATGTGTCTGGGTGGGGCACTTGCATCTTTGCATGTCTCCCACAGGGATGTGCCAAGGGCGTTCCTGGGAGTAGTTTGGATGTCTGCATGTGTACATCCACAAGGTATTTCACAGAATATCCAAATGTGGGGCAGAATATCCAAATGTGCCACTTTGTACTTACTATAAAGCAGACATAAGCATGGGCCTCTGCTTTCCTTTGGCACTACCTGTGGTGCTGGAGATTTGAGGAGACTGACTTGTGAGTTACTGGTTTGACTGGTGTCTGTGTCCAGGTAGGTGTCTTTTGAGCTGGCATCTCTATCCCTGTACTCTCTTCTATGCCTGTATGAAATCAATCACCCCCTTCTAAGACCCTACCAACTCCCAGACCCCCCTCCTAGTGTACAAATCCCACTTTTCCTGTGTACCATGTCCTAGCCCTTGCTGTATCAGTAGTCCTGTAGTCCAAGTGCTCAATTTCTACTCTCTGTGTGTGTCCCACGGTTCCCTCTAACCTCAGTGTCTCTGTGTGGTAGGATGTGTGAGTGCCTGGGGAGTTGAGTGCATAGGTGCATGTGCAGTGGTGCAGTATTGTGCATTTTGGAGGTGGGAGACACTGGAAGCTGGTGGTGGGAGGTAGGAGCCATGGATCACCTAAACACATTGGTTGTTCTGGCCTTGCTAAATGAGTCCTATGCAGAGCTCAGGAGAGCCACTAAGAGCCGCCCATAGCAAAGGGTCTACAGGCCCAAAGCTAATTTCTAGATCTCATGGACAAGCATTTCCTCACCAGGTAACACTGTGACAAAGCAGCCATCTACCATTTCTTCCAGGAGCTAGAGCAGGAACTCTACCAGACCACAGAGAGGGACTGCCTACCTCAAGGTCACTGTGGCCTTTATCTAACCCTGCCAATGGCAAATCTATGTTGGCTGCCACTGCAGGGCCAAGATAGTCAGTGGTATCCCAATGCATCTCCCAGTTCCTGAAGACCTCCCACAAACTGTGCAGCAGAGGCAGCCAACCATGATACAGGGTCATGAGATGGCTGGAATTCAATCAGTATTTGGTATTAACGATAGCACATGCCCCCCAAGAGCGAAGGAGGCCACCTACCAGAAAATAAAGGCAGTCCATTCCCTCTACATGCAGGTAATGTGAACCTCTGGGGGAAATGACAGATATTTTTCATAGATTTTCAGAATCCTTCCATAACTCCCCTCACACTAACGTGCTGATTTTCAGAGCTGAATTCCAACGCGAATGAAAACCTGCCGTTGAATGCACATTACAGGGGAGAGAAACCATTTCAGTGTCAGCAATGTACAGCTCAGGCAGGGAAACCAAAAAAAAAAAAAGTGATAAGTGTGATACATGTGCACAGAGCAAAAGGGCACAGAAAAACTGAAAATGACCCCAACAAACTGGAAAAAAACAATAACCAAGCTGGCCAATAGTGGTATCAATGAGAAACATCAACACCTCCCCCCCCCCCCCGAATAAGCTCCATAGAACAGATATAAATTGTGAAAGGGTCTATACTCCATCCCCATACAAGGTGAATGAGCCCAAAGTGAAAAAACACTGCTCAGGGTTTTCCCCACCATCGGACAGGGTTCCTATGGCATGCACATGTACCGCAACATCAGGGCGGGCATGTCGGAACGGCAACTGGACAGATGCCGGAGAAGGGGATACAGAGGGCCGCAGGCGGCACATGCTGTGGTGGAGCTGGGCCACAGTGCGGACTAGGGTGATGCCTAGGTGGCCCATACGAATGTTGAAACAGCGGAGCAGCCAGACAGCAACTGCTGAAGGCCCAACATGGGCACGAGTGTGTTTCCCAAAGTGTCACAGGGGATAGTACCCAACAGCTACCCCCAAGGGCATGGAACATTGGCAGGCGGGGCTGGGGGGGAGCGTGGATGTCTATGCAGGCACCACTACCCCAGAACCCGCACCATAGGCAGCCGCCTACCTGCACACTGGATGGCCTGAGACTGCGCACCACCAGCAGAAGGGCATGTCAGCATGGTGGCTTAGGGATACTGGTGGTGGAGGGGGCAGTGGCAGCTGGCCAGAGCAGACCGTGGCCTATCCCTGTGTAGGTGGGTGCCATGCCCTGCAACAGACAGGCCCTGTCTGACCAACATTCTTGGTATCACCAGGGAATGCACCATCTCTGTGATAACATGGTGGTGCAGTGCACAAAACCAGTGTATTCAGAAGCAGAAGGTCACAAGTTCAAGTCCCAGCTGTGGTTTCTGCCAACCCGGTCCTCATATTTTACCCACTACTATAACATGCTAATACAGACAGAACCTTTCTTGCTGATGACATAAACATGCCCAAAACACCTACATTTTACCCTACAGAGCACAGACACCATAAACATGCACATTACCTAGAGCGGAGCCTCCCAAATGCAGTCCTGGAGGGCCAAACACCATTCCGGTTCCATGCTGCCTCTGATAAAGATGCCTGTGCTGCATTTCTATTCGCCACCCCCATGGTATGCAGATGTATCTCATGCATATTCATGAGGGACAGCATGAAAACCCGAACAGTGTTTGGCACCGCAGGACTGGAGTTGGGAACCTCTGCCGTAAAGCAGCAGCCAACAGGGGCAGACAAACCCGCACCCACAGGCCCCATTATCCAAAGCCTCCTGGAGAGGCAGGACTTTGGGCTCTGCGTGCATCTCCCAATACTAGCACTTGCATACCTTAGTAATGCCACCCTAAACGGGGGAATATGGTATACATCTATCAAAAGGTTGCTATGTTAACTGGCAGATAGCAATTCCTAGGTTAAGTACAATTTTCTGAGTGAGCTGCATCATAGCAACCTTTCTGATGTCTGTGGAGTGTGCTACAGGTCTTGTGTCTGACAGTGTTTACCAACCTGGGGAGTGACTCCTACAGTATTGCGTACCATAGCCATGCCTGCACTGTGCCCAGGATTGGTGTGGTGGCCTGGGCTGCCCAACACCTCTATAGTTGCACAATGTTGGCATAGGTGTGGGGAGTGTGTGTCTGTCTATCCAGTGTGTGGTGGCTGCCAACACCCTCCACAGCCCACACTGCTAGCACAGTTGCCAGTATTGGCCTGCCAATGTGCATAATGAGGAGCAAACTATCATGGGAATAGCCTGGATAGGGTGGCCTGGCCTGGCCGCATCTGCACAGGGCATAGGGCAATGGCTCGGACATTGTAGTGCCCGGTACCACCTGCACGGACAGGGTGGCCATAGCATGTCCTGCTGGGAGGTCACTCTCACCCTGACTGAGCAGTGACCATGGCATGGCTAGGTTCCCTCATAGTGCTCTATAGCATTTCTTTTTTGTGATATTTATGGGTTTTCTTTTGGGGCCCAATTACTGACTTATCTGCTTGGTGTGTATGCTAATATCCCCGTTCTGGGTACATGCATCTTCTCCAGGACCATGCACTATGGACTAGTTGGCGGACTGTCTGCAGCTAGTATGTGTCTTGCTGGAACACCTTGCAGGGTGCAGTGGCTGGAGACTTGCTGCTGGAGAATTTCAGATAATGGTGGGGGGCAGCTGGGCATTTCCAGACCTGCCGTCTGTCTGCTATTGTGTTATGGATGTGTACTGCTCTGCATTGCCTGCCCTATAGGGTGTTTGATCCCTAGCAGGATTGGGGTGATGGTCCCCTCTACTGCCACCATTGCAGGGGGGTAGGAAGTGGATCTATTGGCAGGAGATCCTGTCCCCCACCCTGAGCCCCAGAGGGTGCGTTGGGTGGTGGTATGTAATCTCCTGTGGGTCCCAACACACCCATTCACTTACATCATGTGACCATGGCACCCACTCAGGGTATGCACTTTTCTGGGTGCATCATAGTCCACAAGGGCTAGATGTGACATACAGATGAACACAGGCATATCCTAAGAGTGTTTGCAAGGACTACCTATCACACATTGGCACTGATGGGGACCTGCAGTATAGCCTATCTCAGCAAAGCCAGGTGCTGTGAGAATGGTGCTGGGCACCATACCTCTCCCTCAGGGTGAGCACAGGACCCGCACACTGTGACGGTCTATAGCTACTCTGTGCCACTAACACACACCGTCGGCACCCCCTACCAGGCTGAGGTGCTGTGGGGTGCATACCCAATCTTGTGATCATCTGTAGCCTGCTGATTTACATGTGCTGTGCATCCTGGGTACGGATGGGTTGACCCTATCCTGGTAACCATAGCAGAATGTGGGTGTGGTGCTGTGCAGTCCTCCTGTAGCCAGCCAGGTGTTTGTTAGCAGCTCTAGGCCACTGGTTACTTCACTGCCCGTGGAGCCAGAGGTCATGGGTTCAAAACCCACAGTGGGGTTCTTCGATAGGGCTGTCTTAGATACTGTCTATTTTTATTGTATATTAGTGCTGCCAGCAGAACCACCCTCAGGGTACTGTCACCTTAGGGTGGCTCATAAGGCGCCCTATAGGGTGCCCTATAAAGCGCCTTATAAGGTGCCTTATATGGTGTCCTATAGGGGACATTATAGGGTGCCTTGGCAGACAGCGCACTTTATAATGTGCCCTATGGAGTGCCTTCTAGGGTGCCTTATGTGGCACCTTTGGTTACGCCACTGTGAGGGTGTGTTTGCTGGCAGCACTATTAAAGTACAACTAAACTTCCTCACAGCCCAATACTTAACCCTTTCCAGGCCAAGCCCAAAACTTTTGGGATCCAAACTTCTGCCTAAATATTCCTATCAAATGGTATATAATACATGACCATGGCAGAGGGAACGTCACTATTGGAACATATTGAATAGGACGGGTACAATTTTCCTGATATATGCAAACATTAACCCGGCTGCAGAATGTGGAATAAAAAATTATAGTAGGCTTTCAAATGACACCTCAGCCAGACTTAATCAATAGGCACACTGGGGAATCAAACCCATGACCCTTGTACTATCAGTCTGTGTCGTAACCATTGTGCTACAGCTCTGTTTCTGTATGTGGGTGTCTGCGCGCCTTCTTAAGCTTAACGCGCAGTAACGCGCCCTGTAACTATTGTTGCTGCGCGGCACCTTATAACGTGCATTATCGGTAATGATGTACCATCCATGTCCTTTTTTGGCATTTCTTCCACTAACGCGGCTCCTAACGCGAATCACACTAACGCAGTTTAGTAAACATACCCCTAAGAGTGGCAAAATCACTGGTAGATGGCCGGTAGGTAAGCCTTATCCTAGCTCACTCCCTTATCCAGACATCACTTGCATGAATGCAACCCTGTTCACTGGGAGATGTAGCACCTGTCAGAAAGAAGTCAGGTCTGCACTGGCCACCAAGCACATGAAACAGCCTGATGCAAAAACCTCACATGTGTCCATTTCTTCCCTTTCTATGGAGGTGAGAGAGGCTACCCACTGAAGAGTTGTCTCCTGACTCTCATTGTGGCACTACAGACAAAGGCAGAGGAACACTGCAACAGGATGCACAGGCACACATATGCAATCACTGAGAGAACGTTTGGCCAACTCAAGAGCCATTTATGGTGTTTCGATAGATCTGAGGGTGAACAGTTGTAAATACCTGATAAGGTATGTGAGATCCTCATGGCTTTCTGCACATTCCACAATCTGTCAGTGAGGTGCCGACTACCCCTCCCTGAAAAACAGGATACAGCAAACCCAGCCCAGGACGTTGAATCAAATGGGCTAAGGCAGGATGAAACAGGCCAGTCATATCAACAAGTAATGGCTACAAGAGATGACCTCATATCCAGGCACTCCATTTGAAGGTAGGTGGTCAATGGTGAATTCACATAGTATATAGCATTGAAAGCATCCTTTAACATTCCCCTCAAAATCCACACCTCTTAACCTCTCCATACAAGTCCCTTGCAACACTCTCTTCCCCAACTCTAGTCTCAGCATCACCAATAATCCCTCCTTGTCCCAAGAATCCACCACCCTACCTCCCCTAAACTCCCAGGAGGCAGCACTCAATTGTTATACAACTCCACCCTAGCAACAGCCCACCATCACCTCTCAAGAGCACTAGTAGGAAGCATAGAGTAAGGCTTCTTGAATCCCCCCACCTCTGCTCCTCAGCACTTTACCACGCAGTCTCTTCTCCTGACCAAAAACATGCTGTTGTGAGTTATATATGGATGATATCTCACTGATCTCAGAAAGGCTGTTGGAGGGGCCTTGTGTTAGGGGGTGAAAGCAACGGTTTTCCCCCAGTCAATTAGGCATGGCTCTCAATAAATGGAAAGAGAGGGACTAGTGGATGGCCAGATGGTGGAGCCAATGTGTCTCTGCTTCTGATGGAGGTGGCTATGCATATTGGAGGTGCCTTCATCATTGTTGCTCATACAGTTGTGGACACCAGGGGGGCACATGCTATGGCATTAGAATCCAGAGGTGAAGTGGAGGCCATGGTACATTATGCAGTGCATAGCTTCATGTCCCTGTGCAACACCATCATGGTCTCATTTAGGGGTATGTTTACTAAACTGCAGTAACATTCCCTGCGTTAGGTTCCCTGGATGCCCATATAAGGGAATGGGCGGTGCATCATTATGGCATGTTGTGTCAGGTAACGCACGTTACAAGGCGCCTTAGGCTAACGTGTGCTACAAGGCGCCTCATAAGGCACCTTATTAGGCACAATACAAGGCACATCACAAGGAACCTTACAAGGCACTTTGCAAGGCACCCTATGAGGCACAGTACAAGGCACAGTACAAAGCACGTGCCTTGTAATGTGCCTAGAAAGGTGCCTTATAACACTGTATAAGGAGTGATGGCAACTGTGGTGAGGGTATTATGGGCTGGCAGGCACAGGCATGCAGAATATCTGACATGGATAGGAGGGAACAATGAGGAATTGAACCCATGACCACTGTCTAGAACGTCAGTGTACTAACCAGTAGGCTATACCTCCATGGCTTGTTGCACCGCAATGGCTGGGTACAGAAGGACTGCAGGTCACTGCATAAACCGTCTGCTCAGTGTGCCAGGATAGGGTAACCCCACCAGCACCCTATGATGCATTGCACATGCAGAACAGCGGCCTACAGCTGACCATCAAATGAGGTCTGCACCTCTCCGGTACTGCAGCGTGGTAAGACAGACTGACAGTGCATGATACTGGCACAGAGTAGCTACAGACCATGCCATTGTGCAGGTTCCGTGTTCACCCTGAGGGATAGGCTGGGTGCCCAGCACTAGGTCCACAGTACATGTGGTGCTATAGATAGGTCCTGCTGTATATCCCCATTGCTACCAGTGTGCGACAGTTGTTCCTTGTAGTCCATCTGTATTCTGCAGTCACATGTGCCTCTCTGGGACTGGATTCCATCCAGATTAGTGTATACCCTGTTTTAGAGTCTGGTTGACATGGGCACCTGTTATCAGGGCAGAGGGGTTTCTAGACTTGCATGAGGTTTGTGTAGCAGTGCCTTTACAGGTCAAAGTGGTATACTCTATCTACCCCATGGGGCCTGCAATCACCCTTTTTATAGGTAAAGAACAGGTGCCTGAGCCCTGGTGAAGCAACCTCCATCCTGCTTGTATAAGACAGCCCTCCAGAGTTGGTGGGCCAGAGCCATACCTGTGTCAGACCAGCAGTAATACTGGGGTTAGGGCTGGGAAACCCCAACTGCCTTACAACCCCATCTATCAGTCACCAGAAGACAGCACAGTCAGATTGTATCTGCAGCATTTTATAAGCGTTGCAACTGTGCACAGTCTAACTGCAGACAATCCACTAGCTAGTCCATAATGCATGCTCACAGAGGAACTATGTTTACCAAGCAAGTATCTCAGTGATTAGGGCCCCAGCACTGGGAACACAAAAGTACTACTGGAGGCAGAAAGTGTAGTGTGCTATGTGGGAACCTAGACATGCCATGGTCACTGCTCGGTCAGAGTGAGTGGCCTCCCAGCATGCCATACTGTGGCCAACCTGTCCATGTAGGCAATGGTTGGGCACTACAGTGTCCCAGCCATTGCCCCACACCCTGTGAAGATGCATCCTGGCCAAGAAGGGGAAAAGACCTCAGTTCTCTTTGTTTACTCTAACTACTAGCCATGGTTCACTTTATTTATAATGCTCTTTTGGATGATACAGCATAATTTCACTTTATTATTACACGTCAGGCATTACGTATTTATCATATCATAGGTCAACTTCTAATCAGTGTAGGTCAGTATGAGGAGACATACATGTATTCCAAGACATAATTGTTTACTGCTGACTGCTTGATATCTACTAACCCTGAGACAGAGAGGCTAGAGTACAAGCTGCCCTTTTCTTTATTTACAGGACATGTAAACCTTCACCTACTTAGTAAGCAAATATATGAAGTTTATTTCTAAGCAAAGTTATGAAGAGAATTAACTCTTTCTCAGGTTTAGACAGTCTGATAGTGTACACCACCCTGTACAAACAAACATATTTTCAGTCCCTCCTCTGATTCTGTAAAGAATCATTTCTAAAGTAAGGAAACTCAGACATTGCCACTATTAAAACTAGATTCTGGGTCAATCTGTAACATCAATGTAGGGGTCAATGATTCTACTGCTTTCTTAGAGCAAGCTGTGAAAGGTGGAGAGGTGGAAAAGAAACCAGTGCTGACATAGAGAAACAGCCCCAAGGTAAAACTGATAGTACATAGAGAATTAATACTCCTAAAATGAGAATTCCCAAAATACCAAGCAAAGAAGCTAATAAGCCATGCAAAGGCCTGGATAATGAATTCCAAAATGAAGAAACAGAACCAAATAGAGCTGAAAAAAGAACTTACATAACTCTCACTTGAAACAAGAGTACGGTTCTTAACTCTATCCAATATGCCTTTTACTACTTCTCCATTATTATCATACTACAACAAAAATCAACTACAACAAAAATCAACTATTACTCCGCACACACCAGTTGCCTTTGCTAGGATAAAATCTAAAGCCATTCGGTTCTGGGCTGCATAAGCTGACACTTTGTTTACTGGACCTTGCAATACACACTAATTGCCTCAGTAAGAAGCAGAGCAGCCACTATGACTTCATCCTGAGGGGATACATCCCTTTTTCTTCCTAAAGATTTGTTCAGGATTGATAACAAATTAATATAGCAACGTTCATTGCACTATGGGGTATCCACCAGGGCTATATAGCAGGTACCTGACCAACCTCTGGGAGGCTCTGTATACACAAAAGTACCACACACACAAAATAATCTCCTTCTAAAACCACTAAGCTCTCTGCTCAGATTGTCAAATTCGGAGGACAAGATATATTCTGTATACAATTACTCAAAACCCTCTGAGTCATGACCATTTTATTAAATAATTTCACGTTAACTCCAGTTAAGTATGCCTAGGTCTGAACTAGAGGCATTCAAAGGGTAGCCAGAACTATAATCATACACTTGGTTCCCTTTAACTGGCATTAATTGTAAATTACTGAAATATAGGAACCTGTACATGGGATCTTCATACCTATATCTTTAATTATTCTAGGTTCTGTGTTTGTATAAGACCATATGTCACAACTCTTCAAAGGTCTTAGGCCTAACTCTTGGTAGAAATCCATGCTGAGTAGCTGTCACAGTTGGAAGGCAAACAGCAAACTTTGATAAATTGAAATGTTTTTGTCATCAAGTGTAAATGTGCCTCAAAAATATTTGGATATTCCCTCTAACATCCCCAAAATTCTGAATGCAATACTGTTTCATTAATAATATGCCACAGCACATTTAGGACCAGATTAGGAAATATGCATAGCAAATATGGATAGCAACAAAAATATTCTAAAACAAACTAAAGATATACCTACTCTTCTTAATACTTTTCTTAAGATGATGAAGAGATATACTATAGCTATACCGGCCCTCTAATTCTCAATTACTTTATTACGTTATTAGGTACTTAACCTCTACCTATTAAGTAGAGGTTAAGTACCTAAAGGTCATTACATATATATCAGGAAAATACTAATCTAAACTAACCTCATCCCTCTAAGCCTTACTATAAATGCTAAATAAATGCATTTTACATGAATAGTCCATTTAGAATTTACTTAATACAATCATCTCTCTGTAATGTCACTGTTGTTCTGTCAAAAATACTTTAAATCATAAAAGTCCTTTTCTTCAATATCACTGTTGTCCAATAAGTCTCTGCGTTGCAAACTCTTGATTCACCGATACAGGAAACCACCTTCTGATCTTGTGAGGGGGCCACTGTATAAGATGCATCGAACGAGAATGTCTTTTCACTTTACAAGCTGAATATCCCACCAGGAACACACGACAAAGACCAGGAACTTGGGAGCCGGGAGTGTCTTCGGATGCAGTCTTAATCAGGACCCAATCTGGTGGCTTCACTTCTGATAAAATAATTCTGCGGATCCCGGATATAAAGAACTTGTCATCTCGTTAAGGAGTCACTTGCAATAAAAGGGAAACAAAATAGGACTGAGTGCAACCATGCACAATAAGTTAAGATATCGCTGCGCAACACCTGGGGGTCTGGGATAACTGCCAAGGCATATGGAGAAGGAGCTAGACATCCATTAACTATGTCAAATGGTGTCAGTCTAGAGGAAATACACACTGCCATAAGGGCAAAGGGAAAAGCTTTTATTCAATCGGAGGCTGTATCAGAGTGCATAAGTGACCTTTTTGGAATACCACCTCCCTCCTCTGATACAGGGCAGATCTACAAAACAGGTTGCAAAATCAAAATAAAATGAGTTCAGCAGGCAGGCATATGTATAACTGTCCCTAAACTAACCCTACAGTGCCAGTCCTGAAACAGTGCAAACAGATTGTACCAAAAAACAATAACAAAAAGACAAAATGCATAACCACGGCGATAAAGCTTATGCTGCAGGAACAGGGCAAGTAGAAACAAAAGACGGTCAGGGCAAATAAACAGATGATTCTCTTTCCAGCTGCCCGGAACATCACGAAGTCCAAAACTGGGTTTCAAAAGAAGTATCTTGCTATTGCTGCAGATGAAAGGGAAAACAAAGTCATCTTTAACAGTGCTAAATACAGCCATGTCAGTGACACTGATACCAGAAGAGCGTCTTTTCAGTTCACAAAATGGTGTCCTTTGGATTTCAAAACTGCGACGTGTGCTGGCAAGAAGCACTGTAGAACCAGAAACTCAATAAGATTCAATTGCAAAAATCACTACTACACAGACACATCATTAATTCACTCTGAATAAGAGCCCACTGGCTTACAACCAGTCGGGAAAGCTCACAAAAGCACACAGATAGCAGATAAAGCAGAAATAGCCACAAACAATTTGAATGGTTTACTATAACCATGGCACTCTTCCCAGTACATTTCTACATTTAAAACAAACCTCCCACTGCGATAATGTGGAAGCTACGCAATAACAACATGTTGGGAAACAAATTGCAGTTGAAACAGATTAACCCTCAAATCTAACTTAGCAATATAAGCTAATAAAGACAAGAAATCTGACCAATAACATACATAATTTAGTCTACATTAAAAGCAAATCATTCACATAATGAACTAAAGAGGAATGGTTGAGTCTTACATCAATAATGCAGTTCTTAGGGCCTGTGCAAATATGCAGGACTAGCCTTCAAAAAGAACAAATAAAAACAAAACTGCTTTTTCTTTGCTAAGTCATACTGAAAATAAGCAGGTCGCAAATCTACAACAAAAGTCCAGGTGGCCCTTGAAAGTACCAAGGGAGAAATTGGCAAAATCACATTATGTACTGCTCACAGGTCTTGCACAAATCTATAAGTCTTACTGTCAGCCTTTAGCACAAGAAGAATTGAAGTCTTACATAATGAAGTGACACTTTGTGTCTGGAGATCTTCAAGCATAGAAAACTTCCTTCACCGACGGCTGCTGGCAGTGGACACAGCTTGAGTCCAGGAAACTGAATTCCAGGTTTCACGATGATCCTCACATCCGATATCTGATCCCAGCATTGTCCATAAAGAAGAAGAAAGCTCTCCAGGATGAATGATTTCTGGAGATCCGCAGAAAATGGCACTTCAGAAAGAATACAGCTGGTCTTCGCACTCAGCCAGGATAGAATGAAAGCAGCTGCTACCAGAGGGAGAGGAGGGAAATCAGCTCCGACCATCAAGACGCTGATTCCAAAAACAGTCTCGTTGCAAATGCTCAATAACAAGTTTATCTGAACTGTCTCGCTGAGGATTCCTATGACCTTCTCTTGCTCTGATCCTATCCCTCCCCCTGCTCCTGGGAGGTTACATAGAAGCAATCTGCAAGTTGAGCAATTTAGTCATTTCACAATGTCAGCTTACTGTACTGGAACTTACAGCAGCTATTCTAGCTGGCCAATCTGTTATCGAAGCTTTAAAAAAATACCTTTTACTCACGGGATTAAACCATTTACAAAAACAATTGGTGAATCCTGCCTTAAAGATGTTAATCTCAACCAATCCTTTCACAAGTTTGCATACTGCTGTAAGTAATTCTAACAGAAAATCATTTTCTTTTCTTTTTATTAACCACTAAAACAAAATTATCTCTTTTGAGTCTTCTGTTGGAAATCTATCACAGGGTATGTCACAAACTAGATGAGTGACCCTTATGAACATCAGCTGGGTTATACAACACAGTCCTAAGCAAATTATCTAAATCAGCCCAAGTAGAACAAGGATTATTATGTTGACATAAAACAGTTTGAAGAAAACTTATAGCACCATGTAATTGAATACATTTCTCTCTATAGGTCATAAAAGGCTTATTCAGATCCTTTGCAATATCATCAATAAGTTTAATAGAAATTCCTAATTCCTTTGTAGCAGAAATATCCTTTCTTACTATTCCCTTTAAGGAATCTATTATATGTACAATACATTCTATTTCACGACTAAGAAGGTCATTCATTTCTCTGAGCTGAGAAACATTGCAAGTACCAAAATTCTCAATTTGTGCATTCCCCAATATTCTTTGTTTATTCCTTATCTCTTCTCTTAACTTCGCTGCACGAGTGACCTTCTCCCTCTCAGAAACTACATAACTCTCAGAAGAAACAGGGGGAGACGTCGGGAATACACCTGGAACTCTTCCAGCTCCAATTGCAGCCACATCTGCATCATACTCTGGAGAAAAAATGACTGGGAACTTCCCTGCCCGGTCATTATCAATCTCTTTCTCCTGTGGTTCACCCGTTTTACCAGCATTCTCTAATACAAACAAATCATTTTTCATAACATGTGCCATTCGCTGCCACCAACTAAACACCAGCCCTTCACGGGCATCACATACTCTGTGTTTAGCCTGCAAAGCACATTTCAGATAACGAAGCTTATCTATAGAAAAGGTTCCCTCCAAAGGAAACTGTAAAAGCACATTATCATTAGTCACTGCATACCAGTGCACAATATAATTAGTAGCCATATCCCCATACTTCTCACGCATACAAAAAGAAGGGCTACCTTTCTGAACAGCTAAAACCTTAGCTTTCTCATGCCATTCACACAACAAAGATAACTCATGTTCACCTAACAGATTGCTCATTGCTGGCACCATATGATACTCACAAACACCTTCCACCCTTGCCAGGAATGTTGAAATCTGTAGAACGGCACGGCACCAACTGTGGGCTTTGTCTAGCCCCTCCTCACCAGCACCCTGCAGGGCTCTTGGAGCTACAGAAAACTACATTCAAAGCAATGAGAAGGTAATCTAAAAGACAGCAATAAAATACAACACACTTCTATATAAAAACACCAAAGCTTTGGGAGAGAAACAGAACCAAAGTTCTCTTTGTTTACTCTAACTACTAGCCATGGTTCACTTTATTTATAAGGCTCTTTTGGATGATACAGCATAATTTCACTTTATTATTACACATCAGGCATTACGTATTTATCATATCATAGGTCAACTTCTAATCAGTGTAGGTCAGTATGAGGAGACATACATGTATTCCAAGACATAATTGTTTACTGCTGACTGCTTGATATTTACTAACCCTGAGACAGAGAGGCTAGAGTACAAGCTGCCCTTTTCTTTATTTACAGGACATGTAAACCTTCACCTACTTAGTAAGCAAATATATGAAGTTTATTTCTAAGCAAAGTTCTGAAGCGAATTAACTCTTTCTCAGGTTTAGACAGTCTGATAGTGTACACCACCCTGTACAACAAGCATACTTTCAGATAGACATACACACACTCCCACACCTATTTCAGCATTGTGCAAATATAGAGGTGGTTGGCAGCCCTGGCCGCCAAAGTCCTGGGCACAGTGCAGGCATTGCTATGATACTCAATACTGTTAGGGTCACTCCCCGGGGTGGTAAACACTGTCAGAAACAAACACTGAAACACAATCCACAGATATCAGAAAGGGTGCTATGATGAATCTCTGTCAACAAATTGTGTTTAACTTAGGATTTGTTAGCTGACATTAATCATAGCAACCTTTTGATATATGTGGAACGTGTTTCCAAGTTTAAGACGGCATTGCTAAGGTATGCAGGTGCTAGTATTGGTAGATGCTGCTCCGCGCAGGGCCCAACAGCCTGACTCACCATGAGCCGTTGGATAGTGGAGCCTGTGGGTGTGGGTGTTTGTGCCCCTGTTGGCCGCTGCTCTAGGATAGAGGTTACAAACTCCGGTCCTTGTGGGCCAAACTCGGTTCAGGTTTTCATACTGTTCCTAATAAATATGCATGGATACATTTGCATACAATGGGGGTGGTGCATACAAATGCATCACAGACATATTTATTAGGGACAACATGAAACCTGAATGGTGTTTGGCACTCCAGGACTGTAGTTGGGAAACTCTGCTCTAGGGATTGCACATGTTTATGGTGTATGTGCTCTGTAGGGTAAAATATAGGCGTTTATGGTGTGTTTATTTTATCTGCAATAAAGGTTCCGTCTTTATTACCCCGGTTTAGTGCTGGGTAAAATATAGGGACATGGTCTGCAGGAGCCACAGCTGGGACTTGAACCTGTGACTTTCTGCCTCTGAATATACTGGCTGTGTGTACTGCACAAAACTGTTATCACAGAGGCAGTTCATTCCCTGGGGATACCATGACTGTTCGTCAGACAGACCTTCTGTTGCACTGCACAGCACCCACCTAAACAGGGCTTGGCCTTGGTCTGCTGTGGGCAGATACCACTGCCCCCTCCACCATTAGCACCCCTCCGCCACCATGCTGACATGCCCTTGTGCCGGTGGTGCTGGCGGTACGCAGTCCCAGGACATCCAGTGTGTCGGTAGGCAGCTGCCGATGGTGCGTGATATGGGGTAGGGGTGCCTGCATAGACATCCATGCTTCCCCCCGGCCTGCCAATGTTATATGCCCTTTGGGGTACTTGCTGGGTACTGTCCCCTGGTAGGCTGTGGGACACACACTCATGGACATGTTTGCCCTTGGTCAGTTGCTGTCTTGCTGGTTTCCATTTCTACATTCATATGTGTCACTTAGGCATCTGCCTAGTCCACCCTGTGCCCCAGCTGCCCCACTGCATGTCCCGCCTGCAGCCCCCTGTACCCCATTTGCAGCCTCACCGTAGTGCCCTTTTGTAATTGGGTACTCTGCTGTTGCTGCACATGTATCACTACTATCACTTTCTTGGTCTCCCTGCCTTTGCTGTACATTGCTGACTGAAATGGTTTCTCTCTCCTGCAAATGTGCCTCTAACGCGAGGGTTTCACTGGCGTCAATTTTCAGACCCTGATTTCACAGTTTAGGTGTGCCTGGAGCCTTTCCCCGCCCACTCTCCACCCATTGACCCCTTCTCTCCACCCTCTGGAACGACTTACTCTACCCTCTGTGCGCCTTAATGCCGCTGGAGACATTACCGTGTGATACGTGAAGTTATCGTGTGGTAATGTTACATTATCGCACGATAATGTCACTTATTGTGCAATAATATCGCTGCTGTGATGTTAGCGCTCTTTAGTAAACATACCCCTAAATCCCAGCCAGGTGACACTACAATTGAAATATGGTAGGAAAGAAAAGGAAAAAAATATATACTGTCAGCATGTCACCCAGGATAAAAAGGTGCCCACCCGTAGTTTCAAACTAGGGCTAACAATGATGGTAGCAATGGTGCAGACACTGAAGATGCAGATAACATCCCTGCCACAGATAAAGCAATTGATGAGCATGTTAGTGTAAAAGGTGCCTCTCTCTGCCTACTCCCCGCCCATTGACCCCTTCTTTCTGCCCTCTCTCCACCCTCTGCTGTGTTTACCGCAGCCGGGAACGCTAATGCTCGTTAGGGAAAGTTAACGCACGTTAACGTTGCATAGCACACGTTAATGTTACATAGCGCGCGTTAATATAGCCGCTGCTATGTTACTGCAGTTTAGTAAATATACCCTTAAGATGGTTTAGTAAACATACCCCTTAGTATAGATTTTGTACAAAGAGGTCACCACATGAAAGTACCCAGAAAGACATGGGGAGGAAACTATATTCAGAGCAATTCACCAACCAGAGCTAGTGAATTTTATGCTGCGGTGCAGGTGATGCTTAATGTGCTTCTGCATTCAGGTATTTTAAAGGCATTGATACATATCTATTGGATGCTTTCTAGTAATGGTGTGCAGGCAATAACAGTTCATTTGGTTTCATTTGCTGTGGTTTCTGTGGATGTTTATCATTTGATTTCAGGTAGGTGTTCTAATTTTTCTTTCAGATCTATTCCTTCACTTATGGGGTGGCTTTGACTGCTGCCTAGACCAGTTCCATACAGAGCAAGCACATTTACACACCCCACATTCCAATGTGTTTTTTTTTTGCCTTTGTTGATACATGTCATTGCTGCCTCTAAAACCTGTGACTGTTGGGTTAGACGGTTGTTGTCTTCCAAGATGTGCCAGTCAGTCTTCTAGTCCACTGGCTCTAAGCCTGCTCTTGACAGCGTCTCATATTTCTGGTGATTTTGTTCCTGGATTTTGGGTGTCCCTGAGCTTGGTTCAACTTATGCTCAATGGAAAACCCTTCCTAGTTCTTTAAGCTTCTGTATTCCTTGACTCCTGCTCCTCAGTCTTACTCCACAGACTTTTCATTTGGCCTGTTCATGTGACTGCAATTCTTTGCTGCCATGTGTACATATACTATTGGAGAGATTTCTAGATCATATATTGGATTGCAGGACCAGGATTAGGCTTGTTATATGGTTCTGTTAGTATCCTGACACATAGATTCACATGTATCTACCAATGGACACAAGCACATGCCAATGATGACTCTTTGCTTGGGCTACCAGGTGGCTCCAGATTAACAAGTTGAGTCAGCCCTTGCTTTGCTTCTATTGAATGCAAGGAAAGGTATGTTTGACTTCAAGGAAATTCAAATCAGGATTGGCTCATTCTGTCCATGGTGACCTGGAGCCATCTGGTAATCCTGTTCTTTGGAGTAACTCTCTGGATCAAGTGAAGCAAGATTCACAGGGCAACTGATCCAGGAAGGGTTTTCCACAAGGCTCTAACACTAACAGGCTTTGGCCTACTCAACATACAGAAACAAAGGTCAACTGCCATATAAGACACAGTTACAAGCAGAATGCTTAGACAGGAGAACAGATCAGACATCATAACTTATCCTACAGAATTCCTCCCTGACAACCCAGGCCTCATTGGCCAGAGACTAGGAAGGAATGACAGTGGGGAAATCATGCATTAATTCAGGTTTTTCATGTCATGTTCTGCCTCATATTGATATGACATGACAAAACAAATGTCATATTTGTTTCCTATGTTGTTCCTAATACATGCACAACCCTACTTGCTAGCATTCTGCACTATCTGCTATCTGTATCTCCTCAGACCTGTTCAGGTATGGACCATTGGAGATGTGGAATGTTACAGGGGTACCAATCATCAGCTACTCAGCATAAGGGGGAGGGTGCCGGGGCACCTCCTCATGTAGCTCTGATGTCCTTCCGTATGCCACAGTTCTACCACATTTCCAGTGTGCTTTCTCATCATGCCTGATCCATGTACAATACATCCTGCAACCATGGTATTCCCCTGCTGGGTCTGTGTTCTTTCATTGAATATTGCAATTTCTTTTTCTATACCACCCCTTCTGATGATATTGCACACCCTCTGGACCCATGTTACTGGGTGTCCGTTGGGAAGGCACTGCACCTATGGCCTTCACAACCTCAGGATCCTGTGTTTCACAGTCCATTACTTGCTGTGCTCATGGCTGACTGTCATGGACTGTCATCCCTATCCTGCATACAGTTGTTGCCTGTGCCTAAGACTTGGTACTGACAGTGGCACTTGCACAATTCTCCGGTATACCAGCAATTGACACCTACTACTTATTCACACCCTGATCTGCCAGGGTCCTGTACAGTGCCATTTATGAAAAGGGGCCCATCTTGTGGCTCCCTAGCTTCTTTCCCCCTGATGCAACTTCAAATGTTAGTAGATACTATGGGGTATGTTTACTAAACTGCGGCAATGCCATTTGTGTTAGGATCCACGGTAGAGGCAGAAATACCCAAATAAGGACATGGGCGGTACATCGTTACTGATAATGCACGTTACAAGGCACCATAAATTAACGAACGTTACATGATAGAGGGAGACGTGGCAAGTTACCGCGTGTTAATCTTAAGAAGGTGCGCAGATATGTAAACACAGAAATGGAGCTGTAACACAATGGTTACTACACTGACTGATAATACAGGGGTCATGGGTTTGATTCCCCAGTGTGCTTAATGAATAAGGCTGGCTAAGGCATTATGTTTAAGTATTGGGTTGTGAGGAATTTTAGTATTACTTTAATTAGTGCTGCCAGCAAACACACCCTCACAGTGGCGTAACCTAAGGTGCCGCATAAGGCACCCTAGAAGGCACTCCATAGGGCACATTATAAAGTGCGCTGTCTGCCAAGGCACCCTATAATGTCCCCTATAGGACACCTTATAAGGCGCTTTATAGGGCACATTAAAAGGCACAGTATAAGGCACCCTAAGGTGACAGGACCCTGAGGGTGTTTTTGCTGGCAGCACTAATGTACATTAAAAATAGACAATGCCTCAGACAGCCCTATCAATAGGCCCCCACTGTGGATTTTGAATCCATGACTGCTGGCTCCATGGGCAGTGAAGTAACCAGTGGGCTACAGCTTCTAACAAACTCCTGGCTAGCTACAGGAGGACTGCACGGCACCACACAAACATTCTGCTGTGGTTACCAGGATAGGGTCAACCCACCCGTACCAAGGATGCACAGCACATGCAAATCAGCAGTCTAAAGATGATCACAAGATGGGGTATGCACCCCACAGCACCTCAGCCTGGTATGGGGTGCCGACGGTGTGTGTTAGTGGCACAGAGTAGCTACAGACCGTCGCAGTGTGCGGGTCCTGTGCTCACCCTGAGGGTGAGATGGGGTGCCCAGCACCATTTTCGCAGCACCTGGCTTTGCTGAGATAGGCTATGCTGCAGGTCCCCATCAGTGCCAATGTGTGATAGGTAGTCCTTGCAAATACCCCTATGATATGCCTGTGTCCCTCTGTATTTCACATCTAGCCCTTGTGGACTATGATGCACCCAGAAACGTGCATACCCTGTGAGGGTGCCATGGTCACATGATTTAAGTATAGGGGGGTGTTTGGACCCACAGGCGGATTACATGCCACCACCCAACCCACCCTCTGTGGCTCAGGGTGGGGGACAGGATCTCCCACCAACAGATCCACATTCTACCCCCCCTGCAATGGTGATAGTAGAGGGGACCATCAACCCCAGTCCTTCTAGGGAATAGACACCCTACAGGGCAGACAATGCAGATCTGCAAGCATTCATAAATAAGGCAATGGCAGACAGATGGCCTGGAAATGCACAGCTGCCCCCCACCACCATCTGACATTCTCCAGCCGCTGCACCCTGCAAGGTGCTCCAGTCACACACATTCAAACTGCAGTCAGTCTGCTAGCTAGACCATAGTTCATGTTCCTGGAGAAGATGTGTGCACCCAAATCTGGGACGTGAGCACACCCACCAAGCAGATATGTCAGTGATTGGGCCCCAGAAAACAGAACTCATTTATATCACTTAAAAGAAAAACTGTATAGCATTATGGGGGAACCCAGCCATGCCATGGTCACTGCACAGTCAGGGTGAGAGTGACCTCCCAGCAGGACATGCTGTGGCCACCCTGTCCGTGCAGGTTGTGGCCGGGCACTACAATGTCCCAGCCATTGCCCTATGCCCTGTGCAGATGCATCCAGGCCAGGCCACCCTGTCCAGGCTATACCCACAGTACTGTGCTCCTCATTATGCACATTGGCAGGCTAACACTGGCACCAGTGCAAGCAGTGTGGGCTGAGGAAGGTGTTAGCAGCAACCACACACTGGATAGACAGACACACACTCCCACACCTATGCCAGCAGTGTGCAACTATAGAGGCTTTTGGCAGCCTTGGCCACCGCACCAGTCCTGGGCACAGTGCAGGCATGGCTATCGTATGCAGTACTGTTGGGGTCACTCCCCAGGGTGGTGGACACTGTCAGATACCAGACCTGACACACACCCCACAGACACCAGAGAGGTTGGTATGATACAGCTCACTGAGCCGATTGTGCTAAACCTAGGAATTGCTATGTGCCAGTAATCATAGCAACCTTTTGATATCTTTGTAACGTATTCCCGGGTTTAGGGCGGCATTGCTAAGGTATGCAAGTGCTAGTATTGGGAGATGCATGCAGGGCCCAACATCCTACCTGTCCAGGAGTCTGTGGATAATGGGGCCTGTGGGTGCGGGTGTTTCTGCCCCTGTTGGCCGCTGCTCTAGGGCAGGGGTTCCCAACTCCGGTCCTGGTGGGCCAAACACTGTTTGGGTTTTCATGCTGTCCCTAATGAATATGCATGAGATACATCTGCATACCATGGGGGCGGTGCATAGAAATGCAACACAGCCACATTTATTAGAGGCAGCATGGAACCTGAATGGTGTTTGGACCTCCAAGACTTCATTTGGGAGAATCTGCTCTAGGTAATGTGTAAGTTTATGGTGTCTGTGCTCTGTAGGGTAAAATGTAGGTGTTTTGGGCATGTCTACGTCATCTGCACTAAAGGTTCTGTCTGTATTAGCATCAGGGGCGGCCCAAGGGGGGTGCGGGGCCATGTGCGGAGACTCGGTGCGGGGCCTCATTTGCATAAGGGGCCTCATTTGCATAAATATTTGCATAATGTTACCATACACTAACTTTTAGTAAACATGCCTCTTAATGAGTGTATGAATAAAGAAAGACTAAAAGACTTCTACATTACTATAATCCAGTGCCAACCGCCAGACACATTAGGAACTACTACAAACACTGCCCATTTAGAACCCATAGCAAACCCGCCGTATCCTAACAGCACTACCAGGACTCACAAAGAACCATACTCTACCTATCAAAAGGCAACACTGCAAATATTAAACCAATACATTTCAGAGAATAACAATACATGACCTACTGGGGAAAGAGAACAAGTGGCAATGTCAAATAGGAATTACATAAACAGAATACCTCAGCTCAGTTACACATGCAGAACATAGACCATCACCAAACAAGGAATCACAATTTAGAAACAGGAAGACAATAATTAAACTGGGAATCCCAAAAGCCAAACTTGGAATGTACAACACTGTAGAAATAAAACTATACATTAATTTGCTCTTGTACTAAACAAAGCACAGACGTTAATGATGTACATTTCCCAGAGCTGACATATTCCAATTAATAAATTCAAAATAAAGAGATATTTTTTTACCTTTTGTGCATTTTTTTTCAGCTGCAATTGCTCCAGTTACTTTCTTCTGGTTTCTTTGTGTCTTCCGCTAACTCTCCATCATCTGCTGTCCATTTGTCTTTTCTTCTCTCTTCTAGTTTTTTTCCATTCTCGCTCTACATCTGCTTTAACATACTAATCTTTCTCCTTTTGCTCTTTCCTCATTCCTATTTCATCTACTCAAATTTTACCCCTCCATTCTCAATCCCCACTTACTCTCCCAATATCCGGCCAATTGTAGATTTGTCTTCCCTCCCACACAAAATATTTTTTCCCTCTCCATTTCACTCTCCCAGCTCCATCCCATTCTAATCCTCCCCCAACATCAGCTCCATTCTAGTTCCAGTCCCACCCAGCATCCGCTCCCATCTAGTCCCCGCATCAGCCCATTTCCAGTCCTAGCCCCCCATAAGCCCATTTCCAGTCCTATCCTAGACCCACCATCAGCCTATTTCCAGTCCTAGCTCCCCCATCTATTTCCAGTCCCATCCGAGTCCCTCCATCAGCTCATTTCCAATCCCAGCCCCCCATGAGCCCATCAGCCCATGTCAAATCCTAGCTCCCCTCCACTCAGCTCATTTCCAATCCAAGCCCCCCATGAGCCTACTTCCAGTTCTAGCCCCTTCATGAGTCCATTTCAATCCAAACCCCCACCACAGCCCATTTCCAATCTTAGCACCCCCCCCCCAAAGCCAATTTCCAGTCCTATTCTAGCCCCTCCATCAGCCCATTTCAAGTCCTAGCCCCCCGCCAATTCACCCATTTCCAGTCCTAGCTTCCTCCCCCTCACAACCCATTTCCATTCCAAGCCCCCGTCCCCATCAGCTATTTGCAGTTCAAGCCCTCCTTCCACTCAGCCCATTTCCAGTCCTAGCAACCCCCCAAGCCCATTAACAGTCTTAGCCCCCCCCCCAGCCCATTACCAGTCCTAACCCCCCATCAGCCCATTTCCAGTCCTAGCCCCCCCCATAGCCCATTACTAGTCCTAACCCCCCCATCAGCCCATTACATCCTAACCCCCCCATCACCCTATTTCCAGGCCTAGCCCCCCCATCAGCCTATTTCCAGTCTTAGCCCCCCATAGCCCATTTCCAGTCCTAATCCCCCATCAGCCCATTACCAGTCCTAACCCCTCCCATAGCCCATTACCAGTCCTAAACCTCCCCATCAGCCCACTTCCAGTCTTTGCATCCCCCCATGGCCCATTACTAGTCCTAACCCTCCCCCATCAGCCCACTTTCAGTCTTAGCCCCCCCCCATAACCCATTACCAGTCCTAACCCCCCCATCAGCCCATTTCCAGTCAGCCCCCCCATAACCCATTACCAGTCCTAACCCCCCCATCAGCCCATTTCCAGTCATCCCCCCCATAACCCATTACCAGTCCTAACCCCCCCATCAGCCCATTTCCAGTCAGCCCCCCCATAGCCAATTACCAGTCCTAACACCCCCATCAGCCCATTTCCAGTCAGCCCCCACCCCCATAGCACATTACCAGTCCTACCCCCCCCCATCAGCCCACTTCCAGTCTTAGCATCCCCCCCTGGCCCATTACTAGTCCTAACCCTCCCCTATCAGCCCACTTCCAGTCTTAGCCTCCCCCCCCCCATAGCCACTGGTACCAGTCCTAAACCCCCTTCCCCCCTATCATCCCAAGTTTAAAAAAACAAAAAAAAAACCCAGCTGCTTCTGCCACGGCAGCATCAAGAGTGCCACCGCGGGGCCCCCCTCCTGCCCGGCAGAGCCGCTCAGTCCCTGCATCGTAGGCTAGCGTCATCCCCGAACGCGGGCTTCTTTTCACAGCCGCGAGAGTTTCTCGCGGCTCTGTTAATCCCGCCGGGGCTGATGGGAAAGAGCCGCGAGAAAGGAAACTCTCGCAGCTCTGAAAAGAAGCCCGTGTTTGGGGATTACGCTAACCTATGATGCAGGGACTGGGCGGCTCTGCCGGGCAGGAGGGGGGCCCCGCGGCGGCACTCTTGATGCTGCCGCGGCAGAAGCAGCTGGTTTTTTTTTTGTTGTTTTTTTAAATTTGGGATGAAGAATGTTTTTTGCGCGGGGCCCCCTGAAACACGGGGCCCTGTGCAAAAAACATTCTTGCTCAATGGACGGGCCGGCCCTGATTAGCATGTTTTAGTAGTGGGTAAAACATGGGGGCTGGGTTGGCAGGAACCACAGCTGGGACGTGAACCTGTGACCTTTTGCTCCTGAGCACACTGGCTGTGCGTACTGCACCACACTATTACCACAGGGACAGCTCATTCCCTGGAGATACCATGACTGTTTGTCAGACAGAGCCTGTCTATTGCAGTGCATGGCACCCACCTAAACGGGGCTAGGCCATGGTCTGCTGCGGCCAGATGCCCCTGCCCCCTCTGCCACCAGCACCCCTCCGCCACCATGCTGCCATGCCCTTCTGCTGGTGGTGCTGGTGGTGCGCAGTTTCAGGCCATCCAGTGTGTGGGTAGGTGGCTGCCTATGGTGCGGGTTCTGGGGTAGGGGTGCCTGCATCTACGTCCGCGCTTCATCCCAGCACCGCCTGCCACTGTTCTGTTCCCTTGGGTGTAGCTGCTGGGTACTATCCCCTGTGACACTGTGGGAAACACAGTTGTGCCCATGTTGGGCCTTCATCATTTGCTGTCTGGCTGCTCTGCTGTTTCAGCATTCGTATGGGCCACCTAGGCATCACCCTAGTCCACACTGTGGCCTAGCTGCACCACAGCATGTGCTGCCTGCGGCCCTCTGTATCCCCTTTTCCGGCACCTGTCCAGTTGCCCGTTCTGATATGCCCACCCTGCTGTTGTGGGGCATGTGTATGCCATAGGACACTTGTCCAATAACAAGGGAAAGCCCTGATCAGCGCTATTTCACTGTGGGATCATTCACCTTGTCGGGGGACAGTGCATAGACCCTTCCACGCTTAATATCTTTTTTTATGAGCTTTTTCAGTAGTGTTTTTTGCTGTTTCCCAATCTTATCACTATTGGCCAGCTTGGTTAGGTTTTTTTCCAGTTTGTTGAGGTCATTTTCAATGTTTATGAGCCCTTTTGTTCTGTGCACATGTATCACACTTATCACTTTTTGTAGGTTTCCCTGCCTATGCTGTACATTGCTGACACTTAAATGGTTTCTCTCCCCTGCAAATGTGCATCTAATGGCAGATTTTCAATCGCGTTAGGATTCAGCTCTTCAGATCAGCGTGTTAGTGTGAATGGAGCCTCTCCCTGCCCACACTCCGCCCATTGATCCCTTCTCTCCGCCCTCTCTCCACCTTCTGCGGTCTTTTACCGCACCGCGGAACGTCTACAATCGTTAAGTAACGATAACGCGTGTTATGAGACGTTAAAACGTCTCATAACACGCGTTAACGTTACTTAACGATCGTTAACATTACATAATGTGTGTTATGTAACGTTACCGCAGTTTAGTAAACATACCACTATGTCTTGTTGGCTGCTTCTTGAATCTTCTCTCTAACATATGCCATCAACTTTGCAGGGCTTTATGCTACATACTGCCATTCCAGCCTACACCATGACTGCTGTGGTATTGTGATTGCTACTTCTGTGTGGCAATTCATGTTGTGAGCTGCATGGTATGAGAATGCATCTCCTGACCTTGTGCATTGCAGATGACAAACCAGGGTCTCCAATGCATATATGTGTCAGCTATGCCCCATGTGGAAAGACTTACCATATTGCTACTCTAGATCCTTCTAAAGGTGTTGCAGCTATCGGGAACTTTTCTTCTGCATGGCCCTGAAGCACACCTTTATGGCCTTGAGTTTCCTGAGGAGGTTGAAGCACCTGTTGGAGATATTAAGCAATATCATGCTTCACCAGACCCTCATTTTTGCTGAAATCCCTTTGTGATCCACCTGACTCTCTCTCACTGTTGCCTTTTGGTTGCGAGTCAGCCCTGTGCAGGTATTTAGAAGCTGTGACCTCTGAACATGGAATGACCCCTGGTCCCAGATACTTACTGCATCTTCTATCCTTCACTTCAGACAACCTGGTTTCCAGCAGAAACCATGGCCATTGAAACCCTGGTGTTAGAGCAGATTTAAAGGGAAAAGAAACCATTTCCGTCAGCAATGTACAGCAAAACCAGGGAAACCTAAAACGTGATAAGTGTGATACATGTGCACGGAACAAAAGGGCATATAAACATTGAAAATGACCAGAAGAAAATGTAAAAAAAACCATAACCAATAGCAATATTAATGGGCAATAGCAATATTAATGGGAAATATCAAAAAACACTAACAAAAAAGCTCCCAAAAAAGATATTAATTTTGGAAGCGTCTATGCTCTGTCCCCATACAAGGTGAATGATCCCACAGTGAAATAGAGCTGATCAGGGTTTTCCCTTTCCATTGGGCAGGTTTCCTATGGCGTGCACATGTTCCGCAACAGCAGGGTGGGCATGTCATAGCAGGCAACTGGACAGATGCTGGAAAAGGGGACACAGAGGGCTGCAGGCGGCACATGCTGTGGTGCAGTTGGGCCACAGTGCGGACTAGGGTGATGCCTAGGTGGCTCATAGGAATGCTGAAACAGTAGAGCAGTCAGACAGCAACTGATGAGGGCCCAACATGGGCACAAGTGTGTTTCCCACAGTGTCACAGGGGATGATACCCAGCAGGTACCCCCAAGGTCACAGAACATTGGCAGGCGGTGCTGGGGGGAAGCTTGGACAGCTATGCAGACACCCCTACCCCAGAACCCACACCATAGGCAGCCACCTACCAGCACACTGTATGGCCTGAGACTGCGCACCACCAGCACCACCAGCAGAAGGGCATGTCAGCATGGTGGCAGAGGGGTACTGGTAGTTGAGGGGACAGTGGCAGCTGCCCACAGCAGACCATGACCTAGCCCTGTGTAGGTGGGTGCCATGCACTGCAACAGACAGGCCCTGTCTAATGAACAGTCATGCTATACCCAGGGAATGCACTGTCTCTGTGTCAACATGGCGGTGCAGTACACACAGCCAGTGTGTTCAGGAGCAGAAGGTCACAGATTCAAGTCCCAGCCGTGGTTCCTGCCAACCCAGTCCCCATATTCTACCCACTACTTAAAGGTGCTAATACAGACAGAACCTTTATTGCAGATAATGTAAACATGCCCTAAACACGTACATTTTTCGCTACAGAGCACAGACACCATAAACATGTGCATTACCTAGAGCAGAGTCTCCCAAATGCAGTCCTGGAGGGCCAAACACCATTAAGGTTCCATACTGCCTCTAATAAATATGGCTGTGCTGCATTTCTATGCAACGCCCCAATGGTATGCAGATATATCTCATGCATATTCATTAGGGACAGCATGAAAACCCAAACAGTGTTTGGCACACCAGGACTGGAGTTGGGCACCTCTGCCCTAGAGCAGCGGCCAACAGGGGCAGACACACCCGCACCCATAGGCTCCATTATCCAAAGCCTCCTGGAGAGGGAGGATGTTGGGCCCTGCGTGCGTCTCCCAATACTAGCACTTGCATACCTTAGCAATGCCACCCTAAACCTTGGAATACGATACACATATATTAAACAGTTGCTATGATTACTGGCAGATAGCAATTCCTAAGTTAAGCACAATCTGCTCATTGAGCTGTATCATAGCAACCTCTCTGATGTCTATGGAGTGTGTTTCAGGTCTGGTGTCTGACAGTGTTTACCACCCTGGGGAGTGACCCCAACAGTATTGAGTACCATAGCCATGCCTGCACTGTGCCCAGGACTGGTGCTGTGGCCAGGGCTGCCAAAAGCCTCTATAGTTGCACAATGCTGGCATAGGTGTGGGAGTGGGTGTCTGTCTACCCAGTGTGTGATGGCTGCCAACACCTTACTCAGCCCACACTGCTTGCACTGTTTCCAGTGTTAGCCTGCCAATGTGCATAATGAGAAGCAAGGTACTGTGGGTATAGCCCGGATGGGGCAGACTGGGCAGGATGCATCTGCACAGGGCATAGGGCAATGGCTGGGACATTGTAGTGCCCGGCCACAGCATGTCCTGTTGGGAGTGCACTCTCACCCTGACTGAGCAGTGACCATGTCATGGCTAGGTTCCCCCATAGTGCTTTGTAGCATTTTTCACCAGTGATATTTATGGGTTCTGTTTTCTGGGGCCTAATCACTGACTTATCTGCATGGTGGGTGTGCTCACATTCCAGTTTTGGGTGCACACATCTTCTCCAGGAACATGCACTGTGAACTAGCTAGCAGACTGTCTGCAGTTATATGTGTATGGCTGGAACACTTTGCAGGGTGCAGTGGCTGGTGACTCTGTGCTTGCTGCTGGAGAATGTCAGATGGTGGTGGGGGGCAGCTGAGCATTTCCAGGCCTACTGTCTTTCTGCCATTGCCTTATGGCTGTGTACAGCTCTGCATTGGCTACTCTGTAGGGTATCTGTTCCCCGAGCAGGACTGGGATTGATGGCACCCTTCTACTGCCACCATTGCAGGGAGGTATAATGTGGAACTATTGGTGGGGGATCCTGTCTCGCACCCTGAGCCACAGAGGGTGGGTTGGGTGGTAGTACATAATCTGTCTATGGGTCCACATATTCCCCCCCCCTTCACTTACATCATGTTACCATGGCACCAACACAGACATATACACTATTCTGGGTGCATCATAGCCCACAAGGGCTAGACTGGATGGACACTAATGCATCCTAGGTGTGATCTGCAGGAACTATCTATCTCACACACACTGACACTGATGGGTACCTGCAACATGGCCTATTTCAGCCGTGGAAGGTGCTGCGGACCTGGTGCTGGGCGCCCCACCTCACCCTCAGGGCGAGCACAGTACCCACACAATGTGACAGTCTGTAGCTACTCTGTGCCGCTAACACACACCATCGGCACCCCCTAACAGGCTGAGGTGCTGTAGGGGTGCATTCAGTCAGTTCCCCCTACCAGGCTGAGGTGCTGTGGGGATGCACTCGGTCAGTTCCCCCTACCAGGCCGAGGTACTGTGGGGGTGCATACCCCATCTTGTGATCATCTGTAGACTGCTGATTTGCATGTGCAGTGCATCATGGGTATGGGTGGGTTGACCCTATCCTGGTAACCACAGCAGACAGTTTGTGTGGTGCCCTGCAGTCCTTTTGTAGCCAGCCAGGGGCTTGTTAGCAGCTGTAGCCCACTGGTTACTTCACTGCCTGTGTGAGCCAGAGGTCATGAGTTTGATC
The DNA here is from genome assembly GCA_033557465.1 of Ichthyophis bannanicus. Classification (NCBI taxonomy): domain Eukaryota; kingdom Metazoa; phylum Chordata; class Amphibia; order Gymnophiona; family Ichthyophiidae; genus Ichthyophis; species Ichthyophis bannanicus. Next base: position 649,880,345 of record CM066034.1, on the reverse strand, counting down.
CCACAGTGGAGTTGTTTGATAGGCCTGTCCAAGGCATTATCTGTTTTTAATGTAAATTAGTGCTGCCAGCAAAAACACCCTCACAGTGCTGTAACCTTAAGGCGCCCCATAAAGTGCCTTATAAGGTGCCCTATAAAGCACCTTATAAGGTGCCCTATAAAGTGCCTTATAAGGCATCCTATAGGGGACATTATAGGGTGCCTTGGCAGACAGTGCACTTTATAATGTGCCCTCTGGAGTGCCTTATAGGGTGCCTTATGCGGCACCTTAGGTTACGGCACTGTGAGGGTGTGTATGCTGGCAGCACTAATTAAAATAAAAATAAAATGTCTCAAAAAGCAGTACTTGAACATAAAGGGTAACACTTCAGCCAACCTTATTCATTAGGCATACTGGGGGATCAATTAGTATATTAACCATTGCGCTACACCTCTGTTGCTATGTTTGTAAGTCAGCGCGCCTACTTAAGATTAGCACGCGTTAACGTGCTTAGTGGCTTCTGGCCCGATAATGTGCTCAGCGCACGTTATCGCACAAAAATCCCATTTTGCTACGTTAAGACTGACACACCAATTCCTTTTATGGCAGCCTGCACACTATCACCGGGCGCACGCTAAGACTGCTTAGTAAACATACCCCTATGTTCCTTGATCTTGAGAAGCAAATGTTTCAGATGATCTTCACTTTCAGCCAGCAATGTGGTGTCATCAGCATAGCGAAAGTTGTTGATGAGTCTCTCACCAATCTTCACAGTTGTCATACAGTCCTGCTTTTCTGATGATTTGTTCTGCATATAAATTAAACAGGTATGGGGAAATTATGCAGCCTTGTCGTACACCTTTGCTGATTTTAAACCATTCTGTTTCTCCTTGTTCTGTCTGAACTGTTGCTTCTTGATCAATGTAAAGGTTGTGCAAGAAAACTATCATGCTTCATAATGTGACCCAGAGGTTCTCATGATTTACACAGTCAAAAGCCTTACTGTAGTCAATAAAACACATATAGATATCCTTATGGTATTCTTTAGTCTTTTCAAGGATCCATCACCCATCTGCGATGATGTCTCTCATTCCTCGCCCTTTCCTGATCCCTGCTTGCACTTCAGGCAGTTCTTGTTCCAGTTATGGATGTAGTCCCTGCTGAATTATCTTCAGTAGAATCTTGCTGGCATGTGCAATAATTTCCACAGTCAGTTGTATCACCTTTTTTTAGTATTGGTATAAACACAGATGTTTTCCAGTTAGTTGGCCATGGTGTTGTCTTCCAAATTTCTTAGCTGCTGGTCTACTTGATTTTTATCATATAATAACTGTATGTTCTTTCCACCCTTTCTTGATCTTCTCTGCATCATTCAACATGGATCCTTTAGCATCTTGTAACATTTCAATTTGAGGCTGGAATATTTTCTTTAACTCTCATAGCTTTAGGAAAGCCGATCTATATGTTTATAAAATTTGCTCTATATCTATGCAAATGGTGCTACATATGCAAATATGTTTCAATTCTGGAAGCTGAGATTACTTGGGCTGGTTTGTATATAAAATCAAAGGCACTTTTATATGTTTATTACATACACCTGCATCTTTAGTTAGCAATATTCGTATTTGAGAAAAGGCGCAGCAATTAAAAAATATGTTCCTAATTTTCGGCGACCCAATTTAGGTGCCTTTTTTGGAGTTTAGCCTACTTTTATAAAATTAGCCTCATGTACTTTACAAATAAAACAGGTCACACTTCTATTCACCTAGTAGTTCAAGCAGCAGGCTGAAAATCAACAAGGTTTAAATTCTTCTTCCCCCACTAATGCTTCTTTGATCTTTAGCAATTCACTTAATCCTCATTTGCCTTAGGTACCAACAAGATTGTAAGCCCCTGGGGAAGGGACCTACTTATTATACATTAGCTTGAGCTTTGGTGTAAAAAGGTAATTCATTAAATCCAAAATCAGCTATACTGACACTGTGGAAAGTGGTCGTTGACACACATGTGAACTTGAGTGCATCCTGAACAGCCCTGGAAGCTGAATTCCTTAGTGAGCTCTAGTGCCTCTTGGATAAACAAACACCATCAACAGCAATGCAATATTATGTTACATACCTGCTTGGTGTATGTGCTCACATCCCATTATTGGGTGCACAGAGTTCCTCCAGGAACATGCACTATGTGCTAGCTAGCATACTGTCTGCAGCTAGCATCTGTATGGTTGCACTACCTTACAGGGTGCAGCAGGTGCACACTGACTGCTCTCTGCTGGTGAATGTCAGATTGTAGTGGGGGGCAGCTGAGCTGACTAGGCCCACTACCTATCTGCCAGTGACTATGTCCCAATTGCAGATCTTCAGCAGCTGTCTGTTTTCCACCGGGACTGGGGTTGCTGGTCCCCCAGCCTGTCCTCATGTACCTCCACTGCCCTCCCTTGCAAAGGGTGAGAGTGCGGGTCTATTGGGGGCAGATTATGTCCCCCACCCTGACCCAGAGAGGGCGGTTTGCTAAGTACATTGTCTCCATGTGAGCCCTGACACACCCCTGCTCCTTAAACAGGTGACCATAGCAAGCACAGTGGATATTCACTATGTTGTGTGTATCATGGTCCACAAGGGCCAGACATGACTGGCAATTACAAATGGACACAGAGATCTGCTAAAGGTGTCTGCAACAAATACCTGTCACACACTGGCACTGACGGAAACCTACAGCACAGCCCACCTCAACCAACTCAGGTACTGCGGATCTGGTGCTGGCCACTCCACCTCACCCTCAGTGTGAGCACAGAACACGCACATTGGCATGGCCTGTGGGTACTCTGTGCCAGTAACACACATGGTCATTCCCCACTACCAAGCTGACGTGCTGTAGAGGTGCATACCCCATCTTGTGAGCAGATTTAGACTGCTGTTCTGCATGTGAATTGCATTATGTTTGAGCCATACATTTCATGCTTGTGACTTTGGGGCACCTTTGTGCCCCTGGGCACCATCTCCTGTGTCACCTTGGCATCCCTGGGGCATCTTTCAGAGCACCTTGGCCAGCTTATGAGGCTCCTTATATGCTGCCTTGGAGAGTGCCAACCTTTTCTGCCGCCCTCTGGGGCACATTATGACCTGCCTTGGATGATGTGGTGCTTTATGATGTGCCTTATGGTGCACCCTAAAAGGTGCATTAGGTTGCGGCACTGGGGTGAGGCTTTTTTGGCTGGCAGTGCAAATTGTTGGGATGTGTCTGACTGTTACAAGCAGGAAAAGGGAGTGCTGCAGACAGTCTTTTAACTGAGCCCACTGAGGGATCAAACTCATGACCACTGTATCAGCAGTCAATGTATTAACCAGTGTGTTACACCTCTGTTGCTGTGATTACTAGTCAGCGCGCCTAATTAAGGCTTATGTGCGTTAACGTGCCATGGCTCCCTCTATCGCGCGATAACGGACTTTATCGTGCGATAACCCGAAATGCTACCTTATGACCGGAACGCCCAGTACCTTATATGGCATTCGTCACAGTAAGACTGCAACTAACGCCGGTAATATTAAGACGGTTTAGTAAACATACCCCATAGAGGCAATATGCTGAATTGATGATAATGCAGATGCAGTTAACACCATCTGTTGATGTGCAATTAACTGTTCTGCATAACCTGCAGCATTAACTGATAAAATGCAGTAACTATCTCCATATTAACTGTTAAGGCACAGTCCTAGCTCATTCCCTGCTCTTTCCCCATTCAATTCCATTCTACATTTGATAGCTAACATCAGCGCTAGCTCTCAAACTGTCGCACTGTTAGCATGGACTTGTGCTAATTCCCATGTTCTCTGCTTAGCACACTTTAGTAAAGGAGGGCCATAACTGACAGAGGGGAAAACAAAACTCCATCATGTACAAACATGAAGGCAGAACATTACAGAGAAAAGTATTAAGGGGAAAAGAAGATTTCTCATTTGAATATATACAAGATCACTATTTTGAAATCCTGGAGCATATTTGCAGATGTGTCCTTTGTACCTTCATCAATGCAGCTGCAAAGTGCCTGGATGTTTGCTAACCATAACATGAGCATAGGCCTGAATTTTAACAAGCAAATGCCATGAACATTATTGATCTCTAAACTTAACACACAGCCAGTGCATGGACTTGACATCCTCATCCGAGAAAACATATGCACGTGCTTTTATGCTGTCCAACAATTGAGTTGTCAGAACAAAATTGCACATATAGGGGTATGTTTACTAAACTGCGCTACTGTGCAGGGCGCACTTGAGTGTGCGCTAAGGTACCTTAGCACACGCTAATGATGCGTTTTTGTACCCCGCACACGTGCGCACCGCACTAACGGGCCCGCTCATGTGCGAGTCGCGCAAATGAGCGATAGAGGCGTGGAAAGGCTCCCGGAGGGCGGAGGAAGGCTCCCCAGGGGCGGAGAGACGGGGTCAATGGGTGGAGAGTGGGAGGGGATAGGCTCCCCACACAGGAGCGGGGCTGAAATTCGATGAAAAAATACCGCGAGTGAAAACCTCGCGTTAGAGCCGATTTAAAGGGAAGAGAAACCATTTATGTCAGCAATGTACAGCAAAACCAGTGAGCAGTGTGATACATGTGCACAGAACAAAATAGCAAATAAACATTGAAAATGACCACAACAAAATTCTAAAAAAATATAATACAGCTGGGAAACAGTGATAGTCATGGAAAATATCAAAAATCACTCCCAAGAAAGCCCCAAAAAAGAAATATGAATTTTAGAAGGGTCTACGCTCTGTCCCCATACAAGGTGAATGATCCCACAGTGAAATTGTGCAGAGCAGGGTTTATGTCTCCTTTGGCCAGGTTTCCTATCTCCAGGGACTGCATTGTCTCTGTGGCGACAGTGTGGTGCAGTGAACACAAACAGTGTGTTCAGGAGCCAAAGATCACCAGTTCAAGTCTCAGATGGGGCTCCTGCAAACCCATTCCCCATATTTTACCCACCACTAAACCATGATAGTAAAGACCAACCTTTTTTGCAGATAACATAAGAAAGGTCCAAACACCTCTATTTTACCCTACAGAGCACAGACACCGTAAACAGGGGCATTACCTAGGGCAGAGTCTCCCAAATGCAGTCCTGGAGGGCCAAACACCATTCAGGTTCCATGCTGCCTCTAATAAAGATGCCTGTGCTGCATATCTATGCACCACCCCCATGGTATGCAGATGTATCTCATGCATATTCATGAGGGACAGAATGAAAACCCAAACAGTGTTTGGCACACCAGGACTGGAGTTGGGAACCTCTGCCGTAAAGCAGCAGCCAACAGGGGCAGACACACCCACACCCACAGGCCCCATTGGCTAATGCCTCCTGGAGAGGCAGGACATTGCGCCCTGCGTGCATCTCCCAATACTAGCGCTTGCATACCTTAGCAATGCCACCCTACACCTGGGTATATGGTACACACCTATCAAACATTTCCTATGATTACTGGCAGATAGCAAGTCCTATGTTAAGCACAGTTTGCTCATTGAGCTCCATCATAACAATCTTTCTGATGTCTGCAGTGTGTGCTTCAGGTCTGGTCTCTGACAGTGTTTACCACCCTGGGGAGTGACCCCCAACAGTATTACGTAGCATATCCATGCCTGTACTGTGCCCAGGATTGTTTGTGGTGGGCAGGGCTGCTGAACTTCTCTATAGTATTTATTTATTTATTTATTTATTTATTACAGTTTCTTATATACCGCGCTATTTAGAATCAGCGCGGTTTACATCATAACAACAACGACCATAACGACAAACTGTCAGGTTTTACATTGAACAGGAGTACAAACTTGGATAACTGGGTTAACTATATACATATATACATATATACAACAATGCTGGCATAGGTGTCGGAGTGTGTGTCTATCTATACAGTGTGTGGTGGCTGCAAACACCTTCCACAGCCCACACTGCCAGCACTGTTGCCAGTATTGGCCTGCCAATGTGCACAATGAGGAGCAAGGTACCATGGGTATAGCCCAGACAGGGTGGCCTGGCCAGGGTGCATCTGCACAGGGCATAGGGCACTGACTGGGACATTTTAGTGCCTGGCCACCACCTATACAGACAGGGTGACCTCAGTATGTCCTGCTGGGAGATCACTCTCACCCTGACTGTGCAGTGATGACAGCATGGCTAGGCACCCCCATAGTGCTGTATAGTATTTCTGTCATGTGATATTTATGGGTTTTCTTTTGGGGGCCAGTCACTGACTTATTTGCTTGTTGTGTGTGCTGCCATCCCAGTTCTGGGGGCATGCATTTCCACCAGGAATATGCACTATGGACTAACTAGCAGACTGTTTGCAGCTGGTATGTGTCTTGATGGAGTGCCTTGCAGGGTGCAGCGGCTGAAGGCTTGCTGCAGGAGAATGTCAGATAGTGGTGGGGTGCAGCTTAGCATATCCAGGCCTAATGTCTGTCTGCTATTGTGTTATGGATATGTACAGAGCTGCATTGACTGCTCTGAAGGGTGTCTTTTCCACAGCAGGACTGGGGTTGATGGTCCCCTCTACTGTCACCATTGCAGGGAGGTAGAATGTGGATCTGTTGATGGGAGACCCCGTTTACCACTCTTAGCCCTGGAGGTGGAGGAGGAGAAGGGTGGTGGTATATAATCCTCCTAGGAGCCCATAGGGGCTACACCTGACTGGGACAGACAGATATAGCCAAGGTGTTGCTGCAGAAACTACCTCTCTCACACATTAACACTGCTTTGGACCTGCATCATAGTCTATTTCTGCCATGGAAGGTGCTGTGGACCTGGTGCTGGGCACCTCACCGCACCATCAGGGTGAGCACAGTACCCGCACAATGTGACGGTGTGTAGCTACTCTGTTCCAGTAAAACACACGGTCTGTACCCCCTACAAGGCCGAGGTGCTGTGGGGGTGCACATGGTCAGTTCCCCCTACCAGGCCGAGGTGTTGTGGGGGTGCATACCCCATCTTGTGTTCATCTGTGGACAGCTGATTTGCATGTGCATTGCATCATGGGTACGGGTGTGCTAACCCTATCCTGGTGACCACAAAAGACTGTCTGTGTGGTGACGTGCAGGCTCTCTACAGCCAGCCAGGGGCTTGCTAGTAGTTATAGAGCTGTAGCCCAATGGTTACTTCACTGTTTGTGAAGCCAGAGATCATGGGTTCAAACCCACAGTGTGGTTTTTTGATAGGGCTGCCCAAAGCATTATCTCTTTTTAATGTACATTTTTGCTGCCAGCAAAAACACCCTCAGCGTACTGTACCCATAAGGTGCCTCTGAGGGCGCTTTAAAGGTGCACTATACATTATCCTGTGACGCAACGTATAGGGTGCCCTATAGGGACATTTTAGGGTGCCATGGCGGACACTGCACTTTATAATGTGCCCTATGGAGTGCCTTATAGGGTGCCTTATACGGCACCTTCAATTACGGCACGTAAGGGCATGTTTGCTGGCAGCAATTAATAAAATAAAAATAAAGTGCTGTAGGAAACAAAACATTCATTGCAAAGCTGATGCCTCAGCCAGCCTTACACATTAGGCACACTGGGGAGCAAACTCATGACCCCTGTATCAGCAGTCAGTGCCTTAACCATTGTGCTCCACTGCTGTTCCTCTTTGCATGTCAGCGCACCTACATATGCTTTTCATTCCTTAAACTGCACAGTGCTGCCATCAATAACAGTACTCTGACCTTGCGGTACCTCATACGGCTCCCTATAAAGCGCCCTATAAGCAACATTCTAGAGTGCCTTGGCGGAAAGTGCACTTTAAAATGTGCCTTATGGGGCGCCTTATGTTAACACGCTTTGAGAGTGCATTTGCTAGTAGTGATAATTAAAATAAAAATAAAATGCCTCCTAAAGCAATCTTCCCCATAACAGGTAATGTTTCAGCCAGGCTTCTTCTTTGGGCACTGTGGGGGATTGAACCCCTGATCCTTGTACCATTGGTCAGTGTCTTAACCATTGCACTGTGGTTCAGTTCCTGTGCTTGTGCACCAGCGCGCCGCCTTATGCTGCCCAATATTAAAATGCCTCCTAAAGTAATGCTTCAGCCAACTGTCTTCATTGGGCACAGTGGGGGATTGAACTCCTGATCCCTGCACCATAGGTAAGTGTCTTAACCATTGTGCTGTGCCTCTGCTCTTCTGCTTGCACATCAGCGCGCCACTTATGCCTCCCGCGCAACTTTCTCATGTGCTAATGTGCGGGGCGCACATGGGCGCCGCGCACTTTAGTGCATATTTAAATCCCAGTTTTGCTTTTTCAGAAAGAAACGCCCACTCCTTATATGGCACCCACACACTAGCGCGGCCCGCACATTACCGGGGTTTTAGTAAACATACCCCATAGTTTAAATATCAGATTGGTTTGCTGTGGCTGAAAAATATGCAGGCACTTCTGTTGCTAGTTACAGTATTGAAAACTCTTAAAAATCTTATAGGTTTCAATAAACCCATCCCCGGGCCTGCTATATTAGGAAGTGCTTAATTATTTGGTTGATTTTCCCCATTTGAAGAGGCAGGGTGATTGACTCCAGGCATTTTTGGGTCCTTTGCTTACACTGGTTAGCATACAGTACTTTAGCTTTTTCCTTTTTTTTTTCTGAGAACATAGAGTTCTGAGACAATTGTAATAAAAGAATTCACATTTTTTATTCTTTTGCCTCTTAGCTCATTGTTAATAAGAGAGCTGCGGTTTTGGCAAGTTCTATCTCTTTTAGATACTATATAATGATCAACTAATAAGCAGTGCTGGATATAGCTCTGATTTGTTATTTTATTTATATGGTAACTTCAGGTCACTTGACATATGAGAGACATGGCAGAAAACTGCTAGAAAGAGAATATGATAATTTCCCATTCAGAGCCACAGAAAAGTTATAAGTCTTGTTTAGGAGCATACAGCAAAATAATTCCCCATTTTTGCATTGCCATTATTCCATGACATTTCACGCTGTCATTATTCCTTCCTGTCCTTGACCTCTCCCTTTTTCTCTTACACCTTAGGGGGTTTTTTTTCCCCTTTCTTTTTATTTTACCTTCTTTATTCATTACTGTTTTATCTACCAAAATACTGTGTGTTGAGGCTGCTTATTACAACATGATAGGAATCATGGTCATAGCATATTGAAAACTGAAAAATGGGAATCCAAGAAGATAAAAGATATTGCATTTCAAAGCCTTGAATTACCTTATCTGCATCTGGGTTTGTCTAGCTGTATGTGTGATTTCATCTATTTGTCTGTTTGCATATCTGTCAGGAAATGTCTACTAGTTTGGCTTACTGACTGTTTCCTAGGCTAGTCTGTACTTGGCTCTGTATTGATCTTTCTACCTCTATTCTCACTTGTCTTCCTGCCTGTTTTTCCATCTGTATAACATTAGCATCCTCTGTGACAACTTGCCTGTATAATTTAGCAGCCCCTCCACTATTGTAAAAATGTTTTTTCTAGACTTATTTTGTGATCTATTTTTATCCTGTTTGGGCTAGACTTCTCTAACACGATGCTGCTGGTGTTAATTCCATTGGAGAAAAAGACCAGCAATGAAGCCAATTCACTGTAGGCGGCAGTAACAGACACAAGAAAACCATCTCATTTGCTGTCAGTAGTATAAAGTGATGTAGTGCCACAATTTAATTGCAGCAGCAAAGGGGAGATAGTACAAATTACCAGAAAGCCCAATGCTCACCTATCAATATATAACAACAATCCTTAATAGCCAAGAAAATATTCAAGGAAAAGATAGTTCTGATGTCCGATTCAAAGAACGGTTCTCCCCTTCATCATACTGCTTATCTGTCAAACTAGGGATGTGTATTCATTTGCACACGTTCGGTTCACTGGTGTGCCTTAAAGAAATTTGTATGCACACAATCAATTTAATGTATGTTAACTTACAAATTAACATACATACAATTTGCATGCATTAAGATGTTTGAATGCATGTAATTTTTGTTTTATTAAAAAGGGAGGGGCATATTCAAAGCATATTCAAAGCTGCTAACCAGCTAAAACAGTCAACCTGATATTCAGCGGTGCAGACTGGTTAGTGCTCTGAATTTCCTCACAGATTGTGGAAAGCCCAGGGCAGTCTGTAGGTGGTTCGAGGGCAGTGACGGCTGCTATCTAGCTACTGGCAATATTCAGCTTAAGTGGTAGGCAAATCGATGTCCACTATCTGGTTAGCAGCTGAATATTGACCAGTTCCAGTGCTGAATCTTTATTACAGCAGCCGTGGTGGCTGGGTGCTTCAACTTGCCTATCTGCTGTCACTGAATATGCCCATCCTCCACCCCCCCCCCCCCCCCCGCCTCAAATGTTATGAAAAGACTAAAAATGGGGGGAAAGTCAGAAAGGTCTTAGAATAAAACAAAAATGTTTTGCCTGTACATATGTCTGCAATCAGTCTTCTGGATGATACCTATGATGTGAGGCAATACCATTTATAATATAAATATACGAGCTTGCTCCCAGGTTTTAAGGAAATGGCATGATTGCAAATATCTAGCAAACTTTAAGTATATTGATCTCCTTTATCTGTACAGCAGAACAATCACACCAAAACATAGGGTTTCTGCTTGGGGGAAAAATTTGATAAAAATTTCAGTAGCACCGTGGCTTTGTCTCCCTTACGCTGTTCTCATAAGGGGTCTTTCTGACTCTTGTGTAGCAGGGTTGGATGTCCAGGATGGATGTCCAACCCCTGAGCAGACCCTGGACACAATTCTGGATCCAGTCCTTCCCGCACATATAGGGTTTGTGCGGGGAGTGCTGGACAGGGGCGGGAGGGTGAGTGCCACAGGAAGAAGGTAGACGCAGTGGAGGCGGGGCAAAGCAGCCAGATGTGCAGAGGGTATTTTGTTTGATCCTCTGTATGTCTGACAGCCCCTGCTTAGAAACCCACCTTATTCCCCTCAAAGGTGGAATAAGTACAAGACATGGGGGCGTTTGGGGTCCGCAGCCCCGCAGATGACTGCATGCCACCGTGCTGGTTGTCCTGCTGCCCGATCCTGGCCTTAGCTGCACTGCCAAGGGTCGGACAGTGGGAACAGGTATGTTTGTGCGGACATCAATGGGAGTTACAGTCTGGATGTGCCAGTGCCATGGTATTTGGATGACATGGCACCAGCACACCAGCTGCGGTGCAAGGAGGGCTGGGCATACAAATCACGGGATGCTGCAGAATCAGGGCCTGTCCAGCCCATCCAAGTGCCCTGATTCAGCAACTGTGGGAACATATAACTTCCGCGGTTGAAGAATCGGGTGACTTTGGGGTATGTCCCAGTTTTAGAACTTAAGAACATAAGATATGCCATACTGAGTCAGACCAAGGTCCATCAAGCCCAGTATCCTGTTTCCAACAGTGGCCAATCTAGGTCATATGTACCTAGCAATTTCCCCAAAAGACACAGATTCCACAATGCTTGTACTGGGTCAAGCATTGATATCCTGGGTCCCTTCTTAATAATGGTTTATGGATCTTTCCTCCAGGAACTTGTCCAAACCTTTTTTAAACCCAGCTACACTAACAGCCTTTACTACATCCTCCGGTAACAAATTCCAGAGTTTGATTACACGTTGAGTGAAAAAATATTTTCTTTTATTAGTCTTACATAGTTTACCCTGTAGCTTCAGCCATCTCTTTTCCAGGTTAAATAGCCCTAACCGTTTTAGCCTCTCTTCATAGGAGTAGCCTTCCATCCCCTTTACCATTTTGGTGGCTGTTCTCTGAACCTTTTCTAATAACGCTATATCCTTTTTAAGATAGGGCGACCAGAATTGCACACAATATTGAAGGTGCGGTCTCACCATGGAACGATATAGACACATTATAATATCTTTTGTTTTATTTTCCATTCCTTTGCTTATGATACCTAGCATTCTGTTTGATCTCTTGGCTGCCGCTGCACACTGGGCCGAGGGTTTTAACATGTTATCCACAATGATGCCTAAGAGGCATGTTTACTAAACCATCTTAATGTGCGCTCTGACACGTTATCGCACGAAAAGGCGCCTTATCACGTGATAATGGTGCTTAACCGTGCGATAAGGCGCCTTGTCGCATGCTAACGTGCGCAGCGGTGCTCAGCGGTGCAAATGAGTGCTAAAGGTGGAGTAAAGGCTCCCGGAGGGCGGAGGAAAGCTCCCCAGGGGTGGAGAGAAGGGGTCAATGGGTGGAGAGTGGGAGGGGAGAGGCTCCCCGCACACTAACTCTGTGAAATTCGAGGCTCAAAACTAACGCCAATGAAACCCTGGCGTTAGAGCTGATTTAAAGGGAAGAGAAACCATTTCTGTCAGCAATGTACAGCAAAACAAGGGAAACCTACAAAAAAGTGATAAGTGTGATACATGTGCACAGAACAAAAGGACAAATAAACAGTGAAAATGACCCCAACAAAATAGGAAACAAACAACCAAACTGGGCAATAGTGACAGTAATGAGAAACATCAAGTAAGCCTCCCGAGAAAGCTCCCCAAAAAAGATCTGAGGTCCGGAAGGGTCTATGCTCCATCCCCATACAGGGTGAAGGATCCCACAGAAATAGCACTGATCAGGGTTTCCCTCTGCATTGGACAGGTGCCCTATGGCATGAGCATGTCCCACAACAGCAGGGCGGGCATGTCGGAATGGGCAACTGGACAGATGCTGGAAAAGGGGACACAGAGGGCTGCAGGCGGCACATGCTGTGTTGCAGCTGGGCCACAGTGCGGACTAGGGTGATGCCTAGGTGGTCCATAGGAATGCTGAAATTGTACAGCAGCCAGACAGCAACTGATGAGGACTCAACATGGGCATGAGTGTGTTTCCCACAGTGTCACTGGGGATAGTACCCAGCAGGTACCCCCAAGGGCACAAAACATTGGCAGACGGTGCTGGGGGGATGCGTGGACAGCTATGCAGGCAGCCCCACCCCTGAACCCGCACCATAGACAGCTGCCTACTTGCACACTGGATGGCCCGAGATGGCGCAGCACCAATTCCACCAGCAGAAGGGCATGTCAGCATGGTGGCGGAGCGGTACTGGTGGTGGAGGGGGCAGTGGCTGCTGGCCACAGCAGACAGTGGCCTAGCTCTGTCCAGGTGGGTGCCATGCACTGCAACAGACAGGCCCTGTCGGATGTACAGTCATGGACTCCCCAGGTAATGGCCCATATCTGTGGCAACATGGTGGCGCAGTGCACACAGACAGTGTGTCCAAAAGCAGAAAGTCACAGGTTCAAATCCCAGCTGTGGCTCCTGCCAACACAGTGCCCATAATTTTCCCACTAAGAAAACATGGTAGTAAAGACTCAACCTTTATTGCTGAGAACATAAGCATGGGTCAAACTCTTATATTTTAGCCTACACAGCACACACACCAGAAACATGCGCATTACCTACAGCAGAGTCCCCCAAATGCAGTCCTGGAGGGCCACAAATCCTTCAGGTTTTATGCTGACTCCAATATAAGACTCACCAGTCGTATAATTGTGGTCTCTTCCTGAACGTATGTCTAGCAACTTACTATAAATAACACGTTCAATCAAACCCAAATGTAGTGCGATGAATCCTTTATAACTCTCATTCAAGATCCTGGTTCAAGTTCAACTTGAACCAGGATCTTGAATGAGAGTTATAAAGGATTCATCACACTACATTTGGGTTTGATTGAATGTGTTATTTATAGTAAGTGACTCCAATATAAGGACATGTCAGCATGGTGGCGGAGCGGTACTGGTGGTGGAGGGGGCAGTGGCTGCTGGCCACAGCAGACAGTGGCTTAGCCCTGTCCAGGTGGGTGCCATGCACTGCAACAGACAGGCCCTGTCGGATGTACAGTCATGGACTCCCCAGGGCATGCACCATATCTGTGATGGCACAGTGCACACAGACAGTGTGTCCAAGAACAGAAAGTCACAGGTTCAAATCCCAGCTGTGGCTCCTGCCAACCCAGTGCCCATATTTTTCCCACTAAGAAAATGTGGTATGAAAGACTCAACCTTTATTGCTGAGAACATAAGCATGGGTCAAATGCTTTTATTTTAGCCTACACAGCACACACACCAGAAATATGTGTATTACTTACAGCAGAGTCCCCCAAATGCAGTTCTGGAGGGCCACAAATCCTTCAGGTCATATGCTTTTTCGAAAAAATATGTGTGTGCTGCATTTTCATGAGCTGCCAACATGGTATGCAGATGTATCTCATGCATATTCATTAGGGACAGCATGAAAACATGAACAGTGTTTGGCCCACCAGGACTGGAATTGGGAACCTCTGCCCTAGAGCAGTGGCCAACAGGAGCAGAAACAACCGCACCCACAGGCTCCATTATCCAAAGCCTCATGGAGAGGCAAGATATCCGGCCCTGTGTGCATCCCCCAATACTAGTACATGCATACCTTAGCAATGCCACCCTAAACCTGGGACCACGGTACACATATATCAAAAGGTTGCTATGATTACTGGCAGATAGCAATCCGTATGTTAAGCACAATATGCTCATAGAGCTGTATCATACCAATGTCTCTGATGTCTTTGGAGTGTGTTTCAGGTCTGGTGTCTTACAGTGTACACTACCCTGGGGAGTGACCTCAACAGTACTGCATACCATAGCCATGCCTATGCTGTGTCCAGGACTGGTGAGGTGGCCAGGGCTGCCAAAAGCCTCTATATTTGCACAATGCTGGCATAGGTGTGAGAGTGTGTGTCCGTCCATCCAGTGTGTGGTGGTTGTCAACACCTTACTCATCCCACACTGCTTCCATTGTGTCCACTGTGAGCTTGCCAATGTGCATAATGAGGAGCAAGGTACTGTGGGTATAGCTTGGACAGGGTGGCCTGGGCAGGATGCATGAGCACAGGCCATAGGGCAATGACTGGGACATTGTGGTGGCTGGCCACCACCTGCACAGACAGGGTGGCCACAGCATGTCATGCTGGGAGGTCACTCTCACCCTGACTGTGCAGTGACCATGGCATGGCTAGGTCCCCCATAGTGCTATGTAGTCCTTCTCTCAAGTGATGTATATGGGTTCTCTTTTCTGAGGCCCAGTCACTGACCTATCTGCTTGGTGGGTGTACTCATATCCCAGTTATGGGTGCACACATTTTCTCCAGTAATGTGCACTATGGATTAGCTAGCAGACTGCAGTTAGTATGTGTATGGCTGGAACACCTCACAGGGTGCAGCGGCTGCAGATCCACTGTGCTCGCTGCTGTAGAATGTCAGATAGTGATGAGGGGTAGCTAAGCATTTCCAGGCTGCCTGACTGTTCATATTACCTTATGGATGTGTACTGGACTGCCCTCCATGTTGTCTGTCCCCTAGCTGGACTGAGGTTGATGGTGTCTGCCGCCGCCACCATTACAGTGATGTAGAATATGGTTCTATTGGTGGGAGATCCTGAGCTCCAGAGGGCCGTTTGGGTGGTACTACAATAACCTGCCTATGGGTCCAAACAGGCCCCCCTCCCTAGGTCATGTGGCCATGGCACCCTCACAGGATATGCACTATTGTGGGTTCATCATGGTCCTCAAGGTCGAAACTTGATTGGGAAATAGAGATGGACACAGGTGTATTCCGAAGTGTATCTGCAAGATCTACCTATCACACACTGGCACTGATGGGGGCCTGCAGCATAGCCTATCTCAGCTACGCCAGGTGCTGTGGACATGGTGCTGTGCAGCCCACCTCACCCTCAGGGTGAGCACAGGACCCGCACAGTGTGATGGTCAGTAGCTACTCTGTGCCAGTAACACACACATGGTCAGTACCCCCTTCCAGGCTGTGGGGGTGCATACCCCATCCTGTGGCTATCTGTAGACTGCTGATTTGCATGTGCAGTGCATCATGAGTATTTGTGGTGAACCCTATCCTGGTAACCAAAGCAGACAGTTTGTGTGTTGGGCTGCAGTCCCACTGTAGCCAGCCAGGAGCTAGCCAGCGGCTATGGAGATGTAGCACACTGGTGACTTCACTGTCTGTGGAGCCAGAGCTTATGGTTTTGATACCACAGTGGGGATATTTGACAGGCATGGCTGAGGCATTTTTTTCATAATATAAATGAGTGCTGCCAGCAAAAACACCCTCAGTGCTGTAGCCTGAAGGTGCCTTGAAAGCACTCTCAAATATGCCCCACAAGGTGCCCTATAGGGAACATAATAAGGTGCTGTGGCGGACAGTGCACCTCATAATGTGTCCTATGGAGTGCCCCATAGGGTGCATGATGTGGCACCTTAGGTTATGGCACTGTGAGAGTGTGTTTGCTCGCAGAACAAATCCAAAAAAAAAAAAAGCCTCACAAACCACTGCTGATATCAAAGAGTAATGTCCCAGGCAGTCATATGCAATAGCCACGCTTGGTGAATGAACCCATGATTCCTGTACCATAAGGCCATCTGTCAACCAATGTGCTACACCTCTGCCACTATGTCTGTATGTCAGCACACCTACTTACGATTAACGTGCATTAAAGTGGCATGCCTACCTCCATCGCCTCATCATGTGCACTACGCAACCTATTGTGCATGTCCTATGTCTAGATCAGTAGCTCCCCCCCCCACCTTATGGAATCCTGCACATCATTGCTGGGCTCACATTGAGATGAACTACTGAACATACTCCATTGGCACACACAACCCCATATCACCAGGGTGACTGACAGCCCACGCTGATGGGCTGTCAGGGCCCCTTGTTGTAACTGTCTTGGCAGTCACTGCTATGTGAAAAGCATAGCACACTGCATCATACAATGCCCTAGGAACCAGTGGGGAAGTGTTGATAGGTTCGAGACCCAAGTGTGTAAACAAGAGAAATTTCTAATAATCTTAGTTATTTTATTTTTTTAAAATGTGAGACACATCAGTGCAATGTGCGTCTGCAGCAGAGATCCGTAGAAATATTTGGCGTCACCATATCCTGTGCGGCAGAAAGATGCACACATGTGCAAGTTGCAGCGCGCATGTGTGAGTTGCTGCGCGCATGTGGGTGATTTGCAGCGCGGACGTGCGCGAAGGGCAAGTTGCTTCGCGCACGTGCGGGGCGCATGCACGCGAATTGCGGGGCACATGCATGTGAATTGCAGAGCGTGCGTACGTGTGTTCATCTGGGCAGTCAGCAAAATGGCGAGCAGGTCAAGGAAGCCAGCCTTCAACAGCCGTGAGCTGCGCTACCTGGCTGAATTGATTGGAGGGAAGCATCACAAGCTGTTCCCTGGGGCCTCCAGGTGCCAGGACCTGGGGAAGGTCCGGAGGGCCTGGGAAAGGGTCACACGCTGCTTCAATCATGTGGCAGACTACCCACGGGAGGCAAGTGTATGGGGACAGATCAGTATATCCATATACACAGCCAGTGTTGATTGCAGCTGTCCATGCTGCTATGTTTAGGTAGTCTATCTCAGTAATGTGTAGCAGGTGAATCCACATGCCATATTGTCTTGTATCACATCTGAGTGGTTTGCCCTGTACCCAGGTGGCGAGGGACGTGGTCACAGAGGTCCTGATTCCATCCTGGTGTCATGGCAGCTGCTGCTGTTGATGTGCTACAACACACTGTAACACAGCTAGCCTATAGATCTGCCTAAGGGGCTCTCCGAAACATCATGCGGTTATGGTGGGATCTGCATTTGCAGGGTAACACATCTTGCCCACCACCAGGGTTTGTGAAACATGGCCCAAATGGTATGTCAGTCACCCTGGTGATATGGGGTTGTGTGCCAATGCAGTTCAATACATCCCCCCTATCCCCAGGAGTCCAGAGAGCCCATCAGAGTGGGCTCTCAGTCACCCTGGTGATATGGTGCTGTGTGTGCCTATGCTGTTCAATACATCCCCCCTATCCCCAGGAGTCCTGAGAGCCCATCAGAGTGGGCTGTCAGTCACCCTGGTGATATGGGGTTGTGTGCCAATGCAGTTCAATACATTCCCCCTATCCCCAGGAGTCCTGAGAGCCCATCAGAGTGGGCTGTCAGTCACCCTGGTGATATGGGGTTGTGTGAGTCCTGAGAGCCCATCAGAGTGGGCTGTCAGTCTCCCTGGTGATATGGTGCTGTGTGTGCCTATGCTGTTCAATACATCCCCCCTATCCCCAGGAGTCCTGAGAGCCCATCAGAGTGGGCTCTCAGTCACCCTGGTGATATGGTGCTGTGTGTGCCTATGCTGTTCAATACATCCCCCCTATCTCCAGGAGTCCTGAGAGCCCATCAGAGTGGGCTCTCAGTCACCCTGGTGATATGGGGTTGTGTGCCAATGCAGTTCAATAAATCCCCCCTATCCCCAGGAGTCCTGAGAGCCCATCAGAGTGGGCTGTCAGTCACCCTGGTGATATGGGGTTGTGTGCCAATGCAGTTCAATACATCCTCCCTATCCCCAGGAGTCCTGAGAGCCCATCAGAGTGGGCTGTCAGTCACCCTGGTGATATGGGGTTGTGTGTGCCTATGCTGTTCAATACATTCAACCTATACCCAGGGGTTCTGAGACCTGCATATGGTGTCCTGGCAGTCACTCTGGTGCTATGCTGTATGCTGCTGATGCTGTGTACTAGGACACCCAAACCTCAGGGGGCCTGAGACCTGATTGCAACGGTGGGTATGTCAGTCAGATATTGTGTTAGGGTATGGTGGGTAGGTTGCACATCTCCCCTAGTCCATGAGGTCCACACCTCATCACACACACCATTGATGTATCCAGATGATATGGTAGGCGCAGATGTGGATGTGCGTAAATACACCTCACCCCCATGAGCTATGAGATCAGATTATGAAGGCCTGTAACTGAGACATGTCCCCAGAAATGTATGCTGAGTAAGGTCACACATCTGCCCACCCGCCAGGAATCCCACACCTGTTTGCAGATGAACATTACAGATGCTGTTGGAAGGATACATGCACCTGTTGGGTTTGCACACCACAGCCTGAAACCCAGAAATGAGCACAGGTGGCAATAGCCTATACCCGTGCAATGGCCCCTGCCCCTGGTGTTGGCATACACACCTGCCCTAACCATACAAGGCCCAGGTCATAGGAACATAATAACATCAGATAATCCAGAATGGGACAGACGCAAGTCCATCAAGACCAGTATGCCCTTTGCAACAGTGGCCAATCTAGGTCAGACGTACCTACCAGTATCCCCAAGACAGACAGGTTACACAATGCTTTCAGTGGGTCAAGCATTGCAAACCAGGGCCTTGTAAAAAGCCAAATGTCATGGAAGAGGCCCCTGGTAAGGTGCATAGGGCCAGTCACCCAACGTCCCATGTATGGACACATCACCCATGTGTGTTGGGATATCATGTTGCCAGTGGGGTTGGGTTGGATGACATGTGTAGATCATGACAACACAAATGTGTGCAACAGACCACATACAGGGTTAGGGGGGTACCCTGGACACCATCATTGCCAACCCAAACGTGGTATGGACGTGCCATGTCATGCAAGGGGGCCACAGGGGAATGGAATGGTGTGTTCAGAGTGCCATGCACACTGCACATAGGTGTCACTGCACACATGCCCAGACCCACAGCTATGCATGCAGGTGGCACTGGGAACAGTTAATTCCCAGGAACAAGCAGGAATTAGTTGTCACATGTGGGTATTGTCTGCACTGTCGCAGCCTGCATGGGACCGCTACCCAGCGTCCAATAGGAAAACATATGGGAGCATCCCACAGCGCCTGCGTGCTGCCCTGATGCCTTTCCCAAATGATGCTCTCCAGTTCATCATGTTCCACAGAGCCAGCAGGTCATCGTTCCTGTCTGCGCAGAACACCTCTATGCTATTGCCACTCCTGTGGCAGCGTCTGCCTACGTTTTCCTTACCGGTAACATAGGTGTTTTTTAATTCCTTTCTCTAAAAGTTGTGTTTACCTCACACAAACAAACTACCAGAGGAAGAGTGAAAACCTCCTTTGTAGGTCTCCCCTCGGTTTGTGCATAGGCCCTAATCCCACCTCCATCATGAAAAAGCACTCCTTGGGTTTGAAGACATGCTCAAAATGTGCCGGTACCTCCTCTGTCACTGAAAACCATGCTTGGTGTCTCGAATGCTTAGGGTCCACTCACTCCATGTCTGAATGTCTGGCCTGTGGGATGTTATCCAAGAGAGGTCGGCAGAACAGAGCAGCCAAGCTCAGTACCTTCCTCCCCTCTGACGTGGCCGTGGTGGCATCCATGTCCTCAGGGGAGTTCCCTTCCTCCCGTGGATCTCATGTAACCAAACAGAAATCTGGCCGTTCCTCAAAGGGTACATCCCCCTCCAAACATCGGGATGCCCCGGCATTGCCCCAGAGGAACGCACTCTGTCCAAACAGCCCTGGTGGGATTCCCCGGCCTCCAAAGCCACTTTGGGGCTACTGCAATTTCTGGAGGCCGCAACCTCATCTGAACTACTTGGGCCATGTGTCGGGGTACTGGCTTTGGCCGGTACTGATACACAGGCATAGGCAGTGTCACTGGACCAGAGGATCCTGGCCAACAAACGCAGTCTGGCGGATATCCTTGTGGCATCAAAGCCCTCATTACAACCCCAGACCCCGCACATTGCATCACCGGTATCCACACAGATTGGGGTCCGGGCATGGGCAACTGCACCATCAGTGCTGATGGGTGCCATTTTGGACACACCGGTACCAGGTCACTCCTGTACCCACACCAATTGGTACCAAAACCGCACTAACCTGAGCACCCTGTGAGAAGATACGTCCAATCCTTTGAGGAGTCTGGTGACTGTGACAGCTCAGAGGGTACTAATGTACCTCTCCAAGAGGGGCCTGCATCTCCCAAGAGGAGATTGTCCTCGCCTGAGGATATGTCCCTCCAGGATTTCCTCAGACATGTAGTCAAGGTCTGCTCCATTTCAGTGGCAACTGCATCTGAGCACAGGCCACAGGAGCTAGAGAATCAACAATATCCCCAAGCTCCAAAGGAGGCAGCCTCCCTGCCAATACATCAGATCGTACTGGATCCTCTCCTGAAAAGATGGGAGACACCTCTCACCACCTCCCCATATTCCCACTAGCTGTATACTATGTACCCTGTGCCCTCCGTCCCCTGGTCCTCAAACAACATAGCTCCCTCAGCACACCATTGTGGTGGAGTCTACTATGATGAGAATTTAATGTCACAGACGACATGCCTCCAACCCTCCTGGTAGGTGTGTAAGACCTTAGATGCTTTGGGTTGCCGTGTCTGCCATGCATCCATGCTGTCAGCCAGAATAGGTTCCGATATCCTGTACATGGGAATGTTCTTGACGGAGGTCGCAGGAGATCTAGAACTGCTAAGTCTGCCTCTTCCAGATGACAGAGGACAGGAGTACTTATCACCTGTCAAGCATGCAGAGAACAAGTCTAAAGTTGTCAGCAGGGTAGCATTGGACTGTTTTGAGGGCATAGGCAGAGTCTCCGCCATTGCCATTGTGTCAAGAACACTTGCCTGGCTGAAAGCCTCTAACCTGGAACACTGGTTACAGGATAAACTGGGCAACATCCCCTGTACTGGTTGAAATCTGTCAGGGACAAAGTGGCAGCAAACATCCAAAGAATTGGATGCTGACAAGTCCACCTTGACCAGGCCGTCAGAGATCCTAGATCCTGCAAAGAGGAAAGTTGTCAAAGAGCCGTCCCTGTCCAAAAAGAACGGATACTATCAGTCCTATGCTCAGCATGGACCACCTTCACGCTAAGCTGATAGAAAGGGTCAACAATCTACTAAGCCAAGAAAGCTGAGAGCTACCCAGCCGCAGCAGACCCAGCAGCGGCAGCCCCCACAGGGCCTTTGAGTCCCTGATAGAGTACATGCCCTCCCTGGCCATCCACGGAAAACAAACGTCAACAATCCCCGGAAGTTTATGTCACCTCGTCCACGGATGGAGGGACAGAACATAAGAACACTGGACTCTGTCCATCATAGAAGGTGGTACAGGCTTCATTCCCAAAGCCTGCCTCCTCCTACAATATTAAGGAAGGTCAGTTCTCACAACCGCACCCCAACTGAATCCAGAGGTAAAACGTATCCTAGTTCAGGAGGAATACAAGAGGCAACTCATCTTCAACATGGTTCCGGGTTCTACTCCCCCTATTTCCTCATAACAAAGACAACAGGAGGTCACAGACCCATTTGAGATCCCAGAGAACTGGACAGGTTTATTTATTTATTTATTTATTTATTAACAATTCTTATATACCGCACTATTAGACATCAGCGCGGTTTACATTAAACAGAAAACATCCAACAGTTTACATCTGTCTGGTCATTACATTTAACAGGAGGTATAACTTGGCGAAATAGGGGAAACTAAATACAATGCAGGGTTATGTTTCAGAGAGAAATCCAAAATGATTTAACTAGGAACCTTACTACCTTACCTCCACAGCCAGGACTGGCTTTGTTCCCCAGGTCACAAGGATGCCTACACCCATGTTCACAGCCACCAATCACCCCATAAGTTCCTTTGGTTCCGCTATCAAGGAAGGCACTATCACTGCAAAGGTCTTCCCTTCAGCCTTGCCTCAGCATCCAGAGTATGCACAAGGTGCATGGCTGTGGGAGCTGCTTTCCTCCGTACCAGGGGAATATGTGTCCACCCCTACCTGAACGAGTGGCCCATCCGGACAGAGTCACAGACAGAAGCCCAGGCCTCTCTCCCTCTTACACACTGCGTGTACGCCAATATCTAGGCCATCTCAGAGATCTCTGGGAATCCTTTCTGACTCCCACGCAATCGCTGGAGTTCAGAGGAGCAAGGCCAGATAGCAGACTGACAACGACCTATCTGCTGCAGCCTCGCTGTCCTTGCATAGTGCAACTGGTATCTTCAGCACTACAAACAACTCACCTCTCAGCCCGAGAGATGCTCCAGCTGCAGGGGCACATGGCATCCATGGTGCATGTGGTCCCCTACACACGTCTCTACAGGAGAGCAGCCCAATGGTCCCGCCTCCCCCAGTGGACTCATGCAACAGGCTGTCTCTCAGATCTGAGAGTGATCTCAGACCGCCTTATCCAGTCCCTGGACTGGTGGTGTTCAGCACCAAACGGGTTGGAGGGGCCACCTGTCCTGCAACCCCCACCTCTGATCACCTTAACAACAGATGCTGCCAAAGTGGGGTGGGGTGCTCATCTACTGGACACCTCCCCCGCAGCCACCTGGAGGTCCAGGGGTTCATTTCAGCATAAATTCTTTGGAGCTCTGAGCAATGCGCCTGTCCCCTCAGATATTCCATCACCCTTGACAGGGCAACAGAATACTAGTTCATACAATCAGGTAGCCATGTCCTAGGTGGACAAAGAAGGAGGAACAGGCTCTCTGTCCTTTTGCAATGAAGCTCTTCAACTGTGGGCGTTTGCCAGAGAGCATCAGACCCATCTCCTGGCGGTCTATCTCCCTGGCAATCGGAGATATTGGCCAGACAGACTCAGTAGTGTTCTGCTTCTGCACAAATGGTCCCTACACATGGACCACCTCTCCAGACTATTTCAACTCTAGGGAACTTCAGATATAGACCGCTTTGCAAGTCTGTCAACTGCCACATGTACACGGTTCTGTCCACCGATTCCGGCTCATGGCTGCCAAGCGAGGGATGCTTTCTCCCCACCTGGGGGCATGAATTCCTATATGCCTCTACTGCCATTCCCTTGATTTCCAAGACCCTATGCAAGCTCCAGGGGGACAGAGGCAACCTGATCCTCATAGCCCCACACTGGCAACACCAGGTGTGGTACCCTCTGCATCCACATCTGTCCCAGGTTCCATACCTGGACATTTGGTCTGCCACAGACCTACTGTCGCAGGAGGAGGGGACACTATGGCATCCACACCCCCAGTCTGTACACCCCAGAGCCTGGTTACGGAAGGCTGAAAAGGTTTTGCCCTGCCCCCAGGAAGTGTGAGATGTCCTTTATGCTTTCAGGAAACCTTCCACAAGGCGTTCTCATGTGTTCAAGTGGAAGAGAGTCTCCAGTTGGTGTCCACAAAAGGGCGTCAACCCTTGTGCCATCCCTAGAGAAGCATTGGTGGGTTACCTCCATTACCTATCAAACATTGGTCTCCAACTTAAGTCCGTCAGAGCCCATTGAGGTGCCATTGCTGCATCATCTCCACTCATCAATGGACAAACCATTTCCTCCCATCTGCTCAAACCCTGAAGTGTGGAAGGCCTGCCTCTAACGACACCTCCCCTGAAACCACCTCCAGTGGCATGGGGTCGCAATCTGGTTGTAGGCCAGCTTATGCTGCCGCCTTTTGAGCCCTTAGCCACTACGTCCATAATGTTTCTGTCCTGGATGTTACTATTCATTATTGCAATCACATCAGCAAGACATATCAGTGAATTGCAGGCTCTAGTGGCTGATCCTCCATACACAAGGTTTCACCATGATAAGGTCGTCCTACGGACACATCCACACGTCATATCTAAGGTGGTTTCTTACCTTCATTTGAACAAACAGGTACATCTACCTGTATTCGTCCCATAGCCTCATGCCCCAGATGCAGAGACGAATCATTATACTGTGGAATGTAGAAGAGCTCTGGCTTGCTATCTGCAGGGGACCCAGCAACACAGAAGGTCCTCTCAGCTATCCCTACACTGTGATCCTTCCCATGTGGGTACAGCAGTTTCCCAAAGAGCTCTATCCTACTGGATTGCTAACTGTCTTACTTTCATGGCAAACAACTTTCACTGTAAGCCCATGTCACCGCTCACAATGTGAGAGCCATGGCAGCCTCTAGGGCTCACCTCCATTTCACCTGTGTGAACGACATCTGATGAGCAGCTACCTGGTCCTCAGTTCACACTTTCACGGCCCACTACTGCTCAGATAGAGGCTCCCGCAGGGATGCTATGTTTGTTCAGGCTGCTCTCCAACACTTCTACCATATGTAGCAACTCCAACCCGCCTCCCATAAGGGATGCCATAGATCCATGGGAGGTAGTGGCACCCCTCCACAGGGCCCCACCACTCTGGGGACCCTTCCCTGACATCTACAACTGGGGGTTACTCACATGTGAGGACTAATTCCTGCTTTTTTCTGGGGATCGCATAGTTACCCACCTGTACCAGTTTATGTCCCGGAACAGCAGTGATAGGTCTTCACACCCAAGCCATCTCCCCTAGGAGATGTCTCTCTCTATCTCCCCTTCCCTGTCTCTCTCTCTCTCTCTCTCTCTGTTTGCCTCAGCTTTACACTCAAGTGGAGAGAGGCATTTGTGAAATGGGGGAGGGCAGCACGCAGGCGCTGTGCGATGCTTCTAAATGCTTTCCTATTGGACTGTGCGGGGCGTTCACGCACAGGATCCGTTAGTACTGCCGCTACACACATGTGCAGACCTATTCCCGCAGTTCCCAGAGATGACCTGTTACAGGTGGGTAACTATGCTGTACATGCCACACACAGCAGTGGATTTCTTTAGTGGAAAATAAATTTGATAGCAAAATCTAAGTGGTGTAAATACTGAGGTAACTATTAA
Source organism: Ichthyophis bannanicus (assembly GCA_033557465.1). NCBI lineage: Eukaryota > Metazoa > Chordata > Amphibia > Gymnophiona > Ichthyophiidae > Ichthyophis > Ichthyophis bannanicus. Next base: position 649,854,893 of record CM066034.1, on the reverse strand, counting down.
CATCGGTGTTTAAAACTTTTGTTAGTAGTTAGTATTATTAATGACCCAGGGGGTTTCCACTAAAGAAATCTGTTGGATTGGAGTGATTTTTATTAGTTGAAAATTGTAATTCACCCCGTAAGGACCAAAACTTTTTTGTATTGATATACACACAGCAGTGGAGCAGGAGCAGCAAGATGCTGCCCCCACAGATGTATGTTTATGTTGGCCACCCACCAGAGATAATCGGTCACTGATGACCCCACCCATTGTTTGTATATCCCCAGGTAGAGGATCTGAGGAAGAAGGGGCGGGAGCTGCGTCAGCACCACCCTGAGTACCTTGCCCGCTTCCAGAGGGGTGCGGAGTCCCACCGTGATGGTGAGTTTTGCTGAGCCTGCTGCCCAGGTACAAAGGTCACATTGGCCCACCAGCCTGTGTGATGGCTGCATATGTACATGTGTTATGTGACACACATGATAGTGTGCTAATGACTGTCATCTTCCACAGATGGCGATCACAATGGTGAGGACCCAGCCATGTCTGCCTATGCCCTGAGGCGCCCTCCTACCCACCATGCGAGGGAGGTGGAGGTGGTGGTGGTGGTGGAGGACCCCGAAGAGGAGCTGGAGGGCGAGGGCGAGGAGGAGGCAGCAGAGTTCTCCCCCGAGGAGGGGGATGATGGGGCCATGGTGGCTGTGGGGGGCAGGGTGGCAGGGTGGCAGGGGAGGGGGAAGGTGTGGCTGATGTGGGGGTGGGGGGAGGGGTGGAGGATGGTGTGGAGGGTGGGTGGGAGGTGGCAGGGGGCAGAGGGGAGTGCATGGGGGGGGAGGGTGGTGGGGAACACAGGGCAGCACAGGGCACTGTGGGTTCCCGCCAGCCACTGCAGGTGTCTGCACAAGATGGGGGGCTGCATGTGGATATGCCATCCAGGACCACACACATGTCACATGCACATATTACCACACAGACCCCTGGCACTATGTGTGTGTGTGGTGACATGTGTGTGCATGACGTGTCTGTGGCACTGGATGGCGTGGAGTGCACCCTCCATCTTCTGTTGCACACCTGCCAGTGGCTGACGGGAGCTGTTCAGCAGGTGTCCGACGAGGTAGAGCGGCTTCCCTGTCGATGGCCATCCCCTGAAGGGCATCACAGGAGTGAGTGATGGCACCTGTGACATCCACACATGTGCCCTGTGCTGTCCTGTGTTCCATCAATGGACATGCGGCAGGGGATGGGTTGCCATGTTACAAGTTGTTCTGTTTGTTGACAGTAAACTGTTGTTTTTGTTTCAAGACACAATAGTCACGTGTTTCCCTTACCGACTCACTATGGATGCAAGCATGGGATATGTGTGTGGACAGGTATGTGCAGTAAAGGAAGACATAGGTATCATACGTGGACTGGCTCCACATGCAGTCGTGGGGGCTGACCATGTGTGTAGGGGTGTGAGTCCAGGGTGGCGCATGAGATGTTGCAATGTAGAGGGCGTCCCGGGAAAATCCATGTCATAAAGATGGGCGTATTGTAACCAAATGCATTTATGGGAAGCAGCAGCCGACCTACACAAGCCACCCATGTCTGCCTGTGACACATGCATGCCTATTGGGGGTGGGCAGGCATGTAAGCAGTGCTGCAGGCAGGGGGAATGGTCACACATATGCGTCCAATATGAGGGGAGGGAAATGGTGATGGATCACAACACTGAACATGTGACCTCAGGACATTCCCCCTGTTGCAACCCGGGTGGATGTATAAACTGCCACGCTGCAGCCTAGGGGCAGTGACCACACACTGTGCTTGGCACACACGGCATGTGATGGCATCTGTGCAGTAACACCTGGCAGTGCAGACACCCCACAAGCGAGGGACCTAGGTGCAGGTCATATGGTCAGGGACACAACATGCATTTGCACACTACATAGGGGACCACAGAAACACACATTGGAAACACACATTGCATGTAGTGGGTCACAGCTGTTTATTGAGCACACAGTCACCTCCTGCGTGGCCGGCCATGCCTCCCACGGGCCAACTTCCCCCGCAGTGCTGCACCCTCTTCTGATACCTCTGGTGCTTGTGCTGGTGCTGCCTGACGCATCAGGGCCAGGATGCCCTCCAGGGCATCAGCAATGCGGGTGAACATCCCAGAACGAATCTCCTCCTGGAGCAGCCTCAGCTAACTTGTATTCTCCCCCATCGCCCTGTAGATGTTCTGGAGTGCCTGCCGAGTGCCTGTGGGTGGGACACAGGGTGTTATGTGAGATACCTCTCTAGTAATCAACCGTCACACAGACACATGTCACGCATATCCCACCAGATCGTTATTGTGATAGGGCAGACTCTAGTAGACACATGGATAGAGGTGAAAGGCATCAGTCAAACATTAGGAAAGGTCACAGCCCTGCACAGCACACGGTCCAGCAGTTCTCAGGGGAAAGAAAACACAGAGATCCACAAGCTGCGATGACACACCCACGTCTTTCAGATGTAGCAACAGGCTTGGGGACCGATAACAAACACATGTCTAGACAGTCCAGGAGGTTGAGCAGGAACCAGGGACAGCAACCACGGCTAGAGAACAGCAGTGGCGATCAGAGGAGGGTTGAGGTGAACCAGCCCAAGAGGGGGCATAGTTGGAGGGAACACAGTAACTGGAGTTAGGAAGCCTCGTGGGGGAAAGGGACTGAAGCAAGTGAGGCAGAGTGGGAGGGGACACAAAGGTGGTCTGGGGTGCACAGGGAGGATGAGCATGGCAACCATAAAACCCGAGCACTGACGGAACCAGCTTCAGGGAGTCCAGAGGTGGGTGCCCACGACCCAGTGCAGAGGTCTGCAGGACACAGCCTTGATTGGAGATCCGTGGCAGAGCTCCAGGGAGTAATGTAGACTATACAGCAGGGGACTGTGTCCTCAGAGCTGGCATGAGATAGCCGCACAACTGCAGAGAGGGGTGTTTTCCAGGCCAGGTACTGCCTATCCCTATTCACTAGTACTGGGTGTAGACGACCCACAGGGGGTTTGAGGTGGAAAACACCCTGAGGCATTTGCCAGTCGTGTGCAGCAGGGCATTTCAGCACAGATAACTGCAGTAATGCAGGTGTACTGTAAGGGGAGTGCATCCTCTGAGACTGACCAACCTATGGATTATACGTTGTGCTTTGCAGATAGTATGGGAAGCCTCTGCGAAGCTGAGTGAGATAAGCTGAGTGATACCCAAATAACCAAATATCTTTGCTTTACTAAAGGACGCTGCCATGTTTGGTTGTTCTTCTGTATACGTGGCAAACAGCTGCATTTGGATTGAATGAATGTAACCTCTGCCAGCACACTTGTGTACAGAACCGTCTTAGGCACTGCAGGATAGTTATACCAGTGCACTGATTTTGTACGTTCGCGTTGGGTGGTGGAATAAACCTTGTCACATACTTGCCTGTAATTCTGGCTTCATGACTATTTGTTATCAGAGGGAAGACTACATTTCCCAGCATGCATTGCAAGGGGAGGGTTTTTGATGGACCAATCAATAGAGAGTACTACTGGCTACCCCAGCCCTCCAAGCCTAGGGCAGGGAGCGGAGTATGACAGTATGCAGGACACTCCTGCTTGCCACACATGCAAATGCATGGCCAGGGTTAGACATGTGTGTCCCATGAGCCAATCGCATGCCTGGACAGTGTCCTGACGAGGGCCCATGTGACCCACATAGTCCACAATATGTCACTTTGGCAGGTAGATCTGTGATGCATTACAATACCCATGGCGGGCTGCCGATAGGCTAGGGTGTCCGGGGGGCCCGTGACAGCGGTTCCCATGGGTGCCATTGTCTGATCACCTGGGGTATATGGCCATGCACAGTATGTTTGTGTTGGAGCCACACACACATGCTGTACACTGGCAAAACACACCATGGGAGGGTGGTACACAGATGGCACATGGTGTGATGTAGAGGCCCATACAGAGCCTATGGAGATAGAGGGAAGAGATGATTGTACATTTTGAGAGACTGACAGTCAGCCAGCACCCACGTCCCAGTGTGTGCATGAGAGAGGCAAGCAGAGGGAGACAGGAATTGAGCTGACACACCCAAGCACTAACATGGTAGCAAGCTTGGATCCTGATTACTCACACCTGCTCAGGGAGGCATAGCCAGGCCTCAGGGAACAGACATATCAAATACAGATAGGGGCTCCAGAGGGGACGACAGGAGCAGCTTCCGTGAGATGGACATGAGCTCCAGAGGGGAGGAGACATGGTTGGAGAGTCTCAGAGACTTCAGCGAGTTGGGGACCACGTAAGGGACCTAGCTGCATTTGTGGAATTGCAGCCAGCAGAGCAGACGGAGGGAGGTTACAAACTGTTGATAGACACCTGCTTAGAGGGAGAGAACAGGGAAACCCTCAGACCCCATTGCCGGATACACGGGCCTCAGAGTCTGCGCAGGTGGGGAAACCAGCACTAGGGCACGGTGTTATATATGCTCAACCTGGAACAGAGTTCCAGGGCAGTGCTCCAGACAGGGACTGCAACCAGAGAATCAGAAAGCATGTCGGGACAGCTGGAGAGGGTTAGCTGAAAGCTAGAGAGGGGTCTCCACAGACACAGGGTTTTCTAAACCTTACCGTGTAGACCTGTGTCCAGGGGAAACACCCGACCTCTTAGAGGGAGGTTCCCTTACACCCTGTTATAACAGCTTGCCGCCACACTCAGGTGGCCATGAGTTTGCAGACATGAAATTGGACGTTAATGAGAGTGCCCCAGGAGAGGTCCTATGGATTGCACGCTCTGCTTGGCAGATCGTATAGAGTCCCTTTGCTAAACCTGTAGAAAATAGATGGGTGAGAGCAGAAAATAGAGCAGGTGTTTTTTGTTTGGGGAGACAAAGCTGCTTTGTTTTTCTCTGTTTCCTACCCATGATACATGCTGCACATTTGTGGTGCAGAGAGTGTGACAATGCAGTAACGTTCATTTCTGTACAGACCCTCCAGCAAACACCTGCATAGTGTCCTGTCTTCCTCTACACTGACTTTTTTGGTTTTGCATGATACACATCTGATCATTTTGCCTTACCACTCAACTCACAACTATTCTGTGTCACTGGGCAGGGGAACTACCATTCCCAGCTGGCCTACCGGGAGGCAACAGGGTTTATCTCACCTTCTGCTTACAGAACATTATGGCAGCCCCAAACCTCTGTGCCCTGGCCAGGTGTGGGGTTGTGACAGTGGCACCTGACCCTCCACATCATCCACAATCACATATGTTGCCATACAACATGTGGATGTTGCCCCGACACCCATGGGGATCAGTGTGTATTGTGGCAAAGTCTGCCAATCTGATCATGGGGTAGGTGAACAGCATAAGGGAGTCACCCTGATCACGGAGCCTCTGTGAGGTGTGCAGGGTCAGAAGGGCTATACCACCTTTCAAAGGTGGGATAAACGCAGCTGGAACGGGTTACAGGAGATGCGCTATAGAGTCAGAGGGAGGGAGTGGCAGCACAAGGATATCAACCCTTACTTGCCCAAGTACACTGCTGCATCACGTTTCTGATGGCAGAGGGGTTTACAAACACCTTGGGAAGAAAGATATGGGGTTGTATACCAGTGGATATACACCTTGGTAAATGTATGGAGGGTTTGTATGGAGCAGGGGGAGCAACAGAGGATGCAGCAGAGGTGGACAGACTCCAGAAAAGCACGGACAATGTAATGCTGAGGAATCCACAGCAGGTGCTAACCCCTGGGGAAGGGCTGCGATACCCAGAGCTGGGGAGGTGATTTCCCTGATTCAGGCAACAGGGGTGGCAGCTGGGAGGTGGCCAGTCTTTCAGAACACCACAGAGGTTGTTAGCTGACCTGTGTGATCGAGTGGGTGAGTCCCAAACCAATGCAATTGGGGGACTCAGTATCAGAGTTACAGGAAGGGGACATGTTGATGGCTCTGTCTGTATGCCCAGCTGTCGATCTGAGGTGTTGATGTACAGGCAGCCTTGAAGGACCTGTTCCTCTCCCAAAACCATCTTTAGAGCATAAGCAGTGAGGAGGTACATTCCTGTGTGGTTTGAGAGGGGATGTTACTGCAACATATGGTTGTGCGCAATGCTATGATTCTTGCTGTTTTGGCAGCTGTGTTTACCCTCTGCACAGGCATACATCTAATTGGCTGCCATAGACATATGTGCTTTGATCTTGTCTATCTCTGCAAATCCTGGTATATGAGTGTTTTGACACATTTTGACAGCTAATTTAATATCCTAGGTTTGTTTTTCACCTGGAGCTGCAGACCAGAGGGAATGGAGGCTGAGTGACGTTAATTGACATAAGATGCTTAGGTTTCTGTTTTTTATGCTCTGATTGTCCAATGACTATAGGACAGGTGGCATCCTGTTCTCTGTGAGAAGGCTGGGCGTCTGCCATGTGGCTGACTGTTTCAAGGGCAATGATTGCATTCTGTTTGTTTGGCTGACATCATGCTGGACTTTACGCAACATTCCTCATATGTCTGCATCTGTAGATGGTACCTGACCCTGGGCTGTTCTGGTGTGTGTAACATAAACATTATCTGTCATAAGCCATACCCTTGTGTTCGCTCAAATACATCCCTTCTACTTGAACCATACATATAACAGCTGAGGAAGGAATGTTGCCACAACCACCACACCCACACCAACTAGAGACGAGTGGTTTGGGCGTTGTGGTTGTGACAGTATGTTGTTACCCACCTTCAGCATCGCGCCATGCTGATGCAGTGTAGGCCCTCAGCTATGCCTGCATGGTATCCATGCCTGTGGGATGTGCACCTGACAATCCAGGTGCCTGCATGGGGTGTTGGTTGGCCTCCACTCCAGGACTCACACCAGCCTGTGAGCAATGTTCCCTCTAATTTTCTGTAGGCTGTGTGCGTATAAAATATCAGCTGTGCAGCTTTTGAAGGAAGGTTAAATTTTTGTGCACCACATAACGACACTCAGAGTTATATACTTTAAAATTTGACTACACATCAAAATACAGTATGTACACCACATTGATTGCACTAGAAAACATTGTAGAACTTGTGAAAACCGTAAATACATAAGAACTTTTAAATTTTAAGACGTCTGTGTTGTTTTCTATCAGAATCAGAACCGTAATTTTTGTGCGCTCTGTTGTAAAGTATGTGCGCTCGCTCGGTGAGGTGTGTGCGCGCGCACACGCGCACAGCTTAGAGGGAACAGTGCCTGTGAGATGCTGGCTGCATCCCCCACTGTCGCCCTGCTGTTGATGTGTGGCTCCTGTGGCCCAGGCACCTCATAGTCTCCATTCATGTCCTCACACCCACTTGTGCTGCCCCCAGAGACTGCAGCCTCAGGCTCCTCCACACCCTCAGGCTCCTCCACACCCTGAGGCCCGGCCACTTCCTCCTCCTCGTCCCCTTCCTCCTCCTCATGAGCCCCCATGATACTGTAGTCACCTGCATTGTGAAAAGCCAGAGACAGCACACATATGTTTAGACACTCCACCTATCTATACGTGTGTACTACAGCTACCACACAAATGATGGGGGGGGGGGGCCTGCATGTGTGCTGCATAAAATACCCACTACGCAGCGGACTACGACTATTCAGCACCTGTTGGCTACTGCCAAGCACATGCAGCACTGTGCAGATAGTATGTCAAACAAACATGCCCTGATCAAAGGCCCTCACAATCCTACAGGAGATGGCAATAACAGGTGTGAGGGTAGGGTAGTAGCAGGTGTGTGGGGACATGTTTGGGGCAGATGGGGAGAGGGATGGGATGAGGGCCACATGTGGAATGGGGCCAGGAACATGGCAACCAAACAGGGTGTGCATGGGTACAGCACACCCATGTGCCCCTGGGATAGGTACATGGTGGGGCTCGAGAGACAAGTATGGGAGGGTGGTTGCAGATGGCTGATGTCTACACAATGGGGATTGCAGGAATGGCCTGAGAGCTGAAAGGTGTACATAGCATACATACCTGCCTGAGGATGTGCGGTGTCCAGGGCCTCTGGCAGACCAAACAGGTAAATTGGCCCTAAACGTTCTGCCAGCTCCTGTTCCAGGGCCTTGAGGGCTGGGGTGAAGGGGCCACCCCCACCAGTGCCCATTGCATCTTGCTGCTCTGCAGCCATGTGTTGTCTCACACCTCTTTTTATATCATTAAACCTCTTTCTGAGGCTGTCGATGTCCCTGTGTGGGTCCTCTGCCTCAGCAACTGCCACCCGCACCTCCTCCCACAGCTCTGTTTGTTTGGCCACAGTTGTGCGGCTACTGAGCCGCCCATACAGGACTTCATAGTTTTCAAGTACACAGGACAGCAGGATGTGGTTCTCCTGTGCATTGAACCTTATAGCCCTCCTCCTTTGTGGGGCAGGCACCAGTATCTGCTTTCTCTTACCAGTGTGGATACACTGTGTGGGCTGTGGCCCACCCAATGTGCCTTCCTCTGCCACCATATGCCCAGCTGTCCCTGCCCTATGTGTGTCCTCACTAACAGGTGGGGCCCCATCCTCCCCCTCCTCCCCCTCCCTCACCCTCTCCATCTCCCTCTCCGTCTCCCTCTCCACTCCTGGCATGGCCTGTTGCTCCATGTCCGTGCCCTCTGTGCCCTGTCCCACCCTGTCACTCCTTCCTTCTCGTGGCCCTCTCACCACCACCACCTCACACCTCCCTCCTCACCCTGCTGTTTGCCCCTCACCTCACCTCACCCCCTTTCTCCCTCACTTGTTCTTTGCCTGCCCTCCTGTCTGTCTACCCTGCTTTGTCCCACACCTCACCTACACAAACCAGCCTCTGACACAACCAAATGCAACACACTACCTCTACTACTCTTACCACACACCTTCTCTCCTTCGCTTACGAAACACCCCTCAACGTGGACCAGGTGTGCAGGCTGATTTATAGTTTTTTTATGTTGCGCCCGTTGCACATGCGCAGTTGTGCGAGCGTGGTGCGTGTGCGCACCATGCATGTGCAACTTGCTGCGCATGGGCATTTGGATGTGCGCACCGTGCATGTGCAACTCGTTGCGCATGGGCGTTTGTCTATGCACGGTGTGCATGTGCAACTCGTTGTGCATGGGCATTTGGATGCGCATCCAAACCCCCATGCGCACCGAGTTGCACATGTGTGCCGTGCACAGACAAACGCCCATGCGCAATGAGTTGCACATGCACAGCACGCACAGACAAATGCCCATAAGCAGCAAGCTGCACATGCATGGAGCGCACACGCACTGTGCTTGCACAACTGCGCAAGCGCAACAGATGCAATGTAAAAAAAACTATAAATCAGCCTGCACACCTGGTCCATGCTGAGGGGTGTTTCGTATGCGAGGGAGAGAAGGTGTGTGTTGGCAGTGAGGAACGGAGAGAGTCAAAGCAGGTGTATTGTGGAGTGTGGCTGGGATCGTGATTGGTGTTGCGTGTATTGTGTGTGTGTGTGGTTGTGTGTGGTTTGTAAGGTGTGTGCCCTGGTTAGGGAAGTTCATGTGTGTGTTTGACTGTGTTAGGGGAGCCGGACAGGTGGAGTTTATGGCGGTTTCTTTTTTTCCACAGCTGCACTGGGAGGTGGGCAGCTGCTGCGGTTGCCGGACAGGGGAGATGGTGTCTATGGGGCTGAGGCACAGGGCATGGGTGTAATCCCGCTGCAAATCAGACCTGCAGCTGTGGGGGCAGGCCAGGCAGGTGCTGTGCGTGCATGGCGCAGGAGGCGTGCTGAGGTGCAGGCTCGGCAGCCTCGCCTCTACAGGCCCATGGCCCAACTCCAGGTCATGCGTGAGGAACAGGTCATCTCACTCTACCGACTGAGCATAGGAGCTATTAGGGAGCTCTATGAGGATCTAAGACCTGACCTCGAGCCCCTGACTGATCGGTCCCATGCCATACCAGGTTTAGTCAAGCTCCTTGCTGCCTTACATTTCTTTGCCTCTGGCTGTTTCCAGTCATCTGTGGCCGCAGTGGGTGGCATGAGCCGCCCCACCTTCTCATGCTGTCTCCACCAAGTACTGCGTGCCATGGTCAGCCGGGTGAGGAACTATATTGCCATTCCCCACACTGGGCAACAGTGATGGGCCCTGAACCAGGCCTTTGAGGCATTAGCCGGGATACCACACATGATGGGAGCTATTGATTGCACACATGTTGCCCTGGTCCCACCTAGAGACAGGGAGGTAGTGTTCCGCAACCGCAAACACTATCATTCCCTAATGTTCAGGTTGTATGTGATGCAAATCTGCATATTCTGAATGTGGTCCCTAGGTTTGCAGGGTACACCCATGACTCCTATATCCTGCATTACTCGGCACTATTCAGACAATTTGAGGCAGGCCGGTATGAGGACTGTATATTGCTGGGTGGGTATTTCCAGATTATAACATGCACATGGTGTTCATGTGACTACGCACATGTGCAAATGTCTGTTCTGGTGTTGGATCCCTCCTTGTGTGTGTTTGTGCCATCTGCCCACATGTGATGTGTGTGTGGAGGGGATTTGGTGCCCTTCACATCCACCTGTGATGCTGGTTAATTGTCTGCTAGCATTTGTATGTTATTTACCATTTATGTTATTGACAATCCATACAACTAACCCTTGTCTTGTGTGTCTTAGGTTCACACACTCAATCTGTACCGGAGTAGACACCCAGGAAGCACTAGATAACATGAGGAGGGGTCTTGCTAAGCTTGATGAATGTTCTCGACCTTTACAGCTGGGAGTTCATGTTTGCTTATGTAAGGTCACGCATTTGGGCTGCGGCAAACCAGGGGAACAAGATAGTATAGGGGGTGCAGTACCTTTGGCCACTGTAGACAAGCGGGACCTAGGCATGGTTGTGTCTGCGGACCCTAATGTAGATGACCAGTTTGGAAAGGTGACGGCAAAAGCTAGGGGGCTGCTTGGGTGCATACAGAGAGGTATTGGTAGCAGATACACAGGAAGGGACACTGCCTCTGTATATGTCATTGGTGTAAACTCATGTGGGGTACAGTGTGCAATTCTGTAGACCGCAGCTTCAAAAGGCTGTGAACAGGATGGAGACAGTGCAGAGGACGGCTACTGAAATGATTTGTGGTCAGCAGTATGCAGCATATGGAGACAGACTGCTCAATCTTAATATGTAGACCTTAGAGGACAGGCGGAATAGAGGTGATATGCTTGAGACTTTGCCAGACCTCCATGACATACATGTTCTGGGAGGGAGCCTCCTTCAATTGACAGTATGTTCTTTCGTGGTTGCTATGCTGACATATCCTTTGAACATGGGATCAGTGGATCGGTGGAATAGTCTCACAGTGGAGGTGGTAGAGATGACAGTAACTGCATTACAATACGCATGGGCCACACACAGAGGATCTCTAAAGGTATAAATGGGAGTGTTGTAGTTGTTGCCATGGACGGACAGACTAGATAGGCCATGTGGTCCTTTTCTGTCATCATATGTCTATTTTTCTCAGCTGCATAGTTGTGATGTCATATGTTTCTGTCAGGATGTGTTCTGCATTTGTTTTTCATGTCTATACCTGTGTCCATTTGGGTGAACATGAGCTCCTGCATTAACATGCCACAATTGTTAATGCAGGTGATGCAGGATATGGGTGTCGCCCCTGGCTGCTGACCCCTGTGCGTCAACCACGGACACGTGCAGAGCGGAGGTACAATGAGGCCCATGCCTCCAGCCGCTCTGTCATAGAGTGCACCTTTGGCGTGTTGAAGAGTCACTTCAGGTGTCTGGATAGGACATGCAGAGCCTTACAATATCAGCCACGGACTGTGGCAGAGATAATCATAGCCTGTTGCATCCTGCACAACATTGCTCTCAGGCACAATATCCCTGCAGAGATTAATGAGGATCTGGAGGATGATCCGAGGTGCCCCCCTGTACGTGCCAGTGGTGACACATGGGAGAGCACAGCGGTCAGGCGGCAGTTGATTGCAGAGATCTTCTCATGTACGTAATGCATATATTCCCACCTACATTTGTTGTTATATGTGTGTGCTGGTAATAGAGGTTAACGTTTCTATAACAATATCATTAGGATGCCACACTGCACTGACATTTAACAGACAATCCCAATGTCACATATAGGCATGGGCGTGAAACAAACAATGTTGGCAGGGCACAACAGCAGGTGGTGGTGGATTATGTGAGTGGGTGGTTCTAGGCCTGTGGGAGGTTTTGCGGTCACATTCCTGGTTGGTGGCTGGTTGTGATAGCAGCTGCTGTGCAACCACAGTTAGTTGGTTTTATGCTATGGGTGCAGCACGGTGGGAGGCATGTGGTGCGGGATTCACAGTGGGAGAGCAGACCATGTTTGGGGACAGTTGTCCAGCTGTGTGTGGTTTTATTGTACAATTTTGAGCTGCTTGTGTGGGTGTTATGCTCCTGTCAGCTGGATCTGTGTGTCTGTTTCTTTTGTATGGCATTACATGTCATACATAGCACAATATACATGCTCAGTACTAGTTTTTCATGATGGTATTAACTATTCTTGAGGGGTGTTCATGCAACCCCACAGTGTGCCTGAATGTATAGGTCATCGCGTAGCCCTGACATGGATATGGTGAAGGATGGGGACCTGTGCAGTGTCCAGCCAGGGGGAATATCATTGCTACATTTTGTTGTTGTAGAATAGCCATGCAGTGCAGTGTTGCATATGTACACACAGACAAAGGTGATCCGGCCCAGATCAGCAAGGTGTGGGTTACAGTAGGCGAGCTGAGAGCTGAATGTGTGGGTGGATTGTGTTTTAGGGGTGTTTTCATGGAGGACCCAGTATATCTAGCTGATGCTATCTCAACATAAGCCACATACCTCAGCTACAGGCTGTGTATGTGTGTAGGAGAGGAGAGTACAGTCCACGACAACATCTACATTGCGGACCCTAGCGAAGGAGGTTATGTCCACATACACACAGAGACTCAGATGGGAGGGTTTTTTTTAGGTGCACATATAGGCTATCCATGATTTGACATTCTCACTGTCACACAGTGGGATGACATGCAGCCATCATGGTCAGAGTGAACTCCAAATACTTCGAAACTGGGTCAAATTAAATTCAGAAGTACCCTAAAAAACCCAGCAAATAGCAAACCACATAGAAAAAATTTTTTTTTTTGTCGGATTGACCAACACAGTACACAGGATCATTGCCTGTTACCGCAGCGGTCCTTCCTTTTTAATCGTTTGTATGACAACTTAAAACAGCTCCTCTTAGAAACAGCTGGTACTTAGCTTTGTGCAATTAGGCTGTGAAGACAGATAGGCAGTGGGAGTTCAGTGCCTAATTCAGCAGGTCTTGTCACTACTACGACGTGTCACGTTTCGGGGGTACAATCATCCACCCCCTGCTTCAGGTCAGACCTCCGAATGAGAATGAGAAACTTCAGCCATAAACACCCCGCTATAAAAGTGGTTTATATATCCAGCCGCCATTACGGATCACGGGAAGGGACACGCCCCCCCTATTGTGATAGGCCCAGGAGTAACCTATCCAGTCAAAGAAGTGAAGCCACCAAACAGGTTCCACCTCTAAACATGGAGGGTTAGTAGATGATTGATTAATCATGGTGTAAAGAAGAGAAAGCATATCAGCATGTAAGTATAAAATTTAACGAATAGTGTGCCAGTCAATCTGTTGGTTGAGACCGTCGGGAACAACTGAATGTAAACGGAATATCCATTGTTGCTCTAAGCAACAATGGATATTCCGTTTACATTCAGTTGTTCCCGACGGTCTCAACCAACAGATTGACTGGCACACTATTCGTTAAATTTTATACTTACATGCTGATATGCTTTCTCTTCTTTACACCATGATTAATCAATCATCTACTAACCCTCCATGTTTAGAGGTGGAACCTGTTTGGTGGCTTCACTTCTTTGACTGGATAGGTTACTCCTGGGCCTATCACAATAGGGGGGGCGTGTCCCTTCCCGTGATCCGTAATGGCGGCTGGATATATAAACCACTTTTATAGCGGGGTGTTTATGGCTGAAGTTTCTCATTCTCATTCGGAGGTCTGACCTGAAGCAGGGGGTGGATGATTGTACCCCCGAAACGTGACACGTCGTAGTAGTGACAAGACCTGCTGAATTAGGCACTGAACTCCCACTGCCTATCTGTCTTCACAGCCTAATTGCACAAAGCTAAGTACCAGCTGTTTCTAAGAGGAGCTGTTTTAAGTTGTCATACAAACGATTAAAAAGGAAGGACCGCTGCGGTAACAGGCATTGATCCTGTGTACTGTGTTGGTCAATCCGACAAAAAAAAAAAAAAAAATTTTCTATGTGGTTTGCTATTTGCTGGGTTTTTTAGGGTACTTCTGCCATCATGGTCAGGTCACAAACAGACATGGGGGTGTGGTTTAGCAGACATGACGCAGACATTGAGATCTATTTGTGCACATCATCAGCACACAGCTGTCAATATTATTCAAGGTATGAGATGTACACACCAGGAAATTTATTTGGACAGTGGGTATAGGAGGTGTCCCTGCATATTTCCATGTGTTACAGCAATTGACAGTGGCGTAACAGATGACATTGGGACACCAGTACACACGGTGAGGGGGCATTGGTGGCAATATGGGGGACCAGGGCTAAGACTGCAGCCTTGGTGTGAGGCAGGAACATGGTGGGGAGCAGACACTTCTATTGACCAGTGTGTACAATAACAGAGAGGTGAGGGAGGGGACAGACAGAGTACGGACCCCTGTAGTTTGCCTCCGACACCTCAGTGATGCCTCTCACATGTGAGAGATCTGGACAGTGTGATAGTGAACAGTCAGTCTGTATGTGATGTTGTGGGGTCTGAAAGCTGGGGACAGGAAGGTGCAGTGTGTGTTGCCCAGCTAGAACATGGCATATGTTTGTTTCCCTTGTGTTTCCCAATGCACAGGACATACTTGGTGACGATGCTGGTGCTGTGGTGCATTGGCACGTGACTGTACATCAGCCAACATGCTGTGGTCTGGGGTAGGTGGAACTACAGCTGCATTGTCTGTGCCAGCAGTCAGGGGGAACACATGTCCTCAGTGATGTGTCATATTGTGGTTCACCTCTTTTCCTTGCACCTCCCTAACCTATATATTGCTGTTGTCACACATATCCCCATGTGTTTGTGTCCAGTATGTCCTCTGCAACACTGTCTCTGGGACATGTCCAACAGAGCCGCATGTGTGTGGAGGTCGTTGGTTTTTGGGTGGTGGCGTACACTTGCACCCTACCCCAACATTGTACCATCAGCCAACACCAGGGTATCATTGCATTTCACTGGGCCTTTATGTCTACAAATCTCCATTTCTGCACATACAGGCCATATGCTACAGCTGGCACGCTGACCTTAGCATACTGTATGGGTGGCTGTTTTTGGGTTGGCTGTGTGATGATACAGTGTTCAGGCATTGTACATTATCGTGTGGTTTGAGGGGCGGTGTGTACCTGGGGGGCGGTGGTGACTGTGCTACTTGTACCTTAGTGCTGTTTACCTTGTGAACATTGTGGACATGTGTTGTGTGCTGTGAGCAGAACTGTGTCTTGTGTTGTGACGGACCACTGTTGACCAGCATTTTTGTATCACAGATATCGGCATAATGTGGACATGCATCAACAGTGGCGTGACATGGTGATTCTACACATTTTGCTGACATTGTATCCCTTCACTGTGACCTGGTATGGCCGTTGAGTCGCTCAGGGGATCGATGACATACACCTGCTGCACACACAAGGTAGTCTGCACCTTTGTTATTTGGGGGGTGACATCTGCCTTTACCTGTTGATGATTTACTGTTTGTCTCATGTACATATCGTGTTGCCTCTCTGTTCACGGAAACAGATGCACATAGTGTGTGTAGCTGTGAGACACCTGTGTGACATGGGCATGGACATGACCATATCCATGTGACACCCGTGTATGCGGTTCTGATTCAAGATGTCACCAATATGTGGTGTGTTTTGTGTTGTGATCATGTCATGTTTGCCTGTGCATCCCTTTCTTATGTATTTCCTAAGGTTTGACTCTCTGCAATTTGTGCTGATGTTGCAAGGTGTATACTAATACAATATTTATCCTCTCCTGACACAGGGCAGAGGACATACCAGACGCATCTATTACAGTGCATCTGGCATCGCCATCACCTACCTGTTGGGGGACACAACACCATGGAACTTTCCCTGGAAAATGGTGCCATAGGATGTTTGACCTCTGCGAGTGGGACACATGCCTAGGATGGACAGTATTACTCTTGGACTGCTACTTTGGCCATGACAGACCTGTCCAACACACTGTTGCTGCCGTGCTCTGGCTGGGAGTCATGCTCATTGCAGGAGACACACATGAACCTTCAAGGACTGTGGCATATTGGGATGTGACACTTGACTATGCATGGCCAGGGTTGCAAGGACAGTATTAACCTGACCTGTTGGATTGCAGATACGCTTTGCACTTTGGATGCTGTGTACTGATCCCCACGTGTGCAGCAGGGACTGACATTGTCACTGTATGTTGTACATTCCTCCCCAGTTGTGGTGTTGTTGTGTTTTGGCCATGTGTGTGACATAGCACACAGGATACGCTCATCACATGAGTGTTTATTTATTTTATTTATTTATTTAACTGCATTTATATCCCGCTTTTCACTGGGTCAAAGCGGTGTAACATGTAACATAGGGAGGGGTAATGTCTTTTAGGATGGGGCCATCACCAGGGTCAACAATTAAATGATTATGGGAGGACATGGACATGATTTACTTCTAAAATCTAAGTGTGAGGTCATGGTGGCGTTTCCGTTGAAAGATGTTCACGGAATAGGATTGTCTTTAGCTGTTTCTTAAATGATGTGATGTCGTTATTGTTCTTGATGTGGTTTGGTAGAGAGTTCCAGAGAGATGGAGCATAAAGTTCGAATGCTCTGTTGCAGGTCCGTTGTGTAGATTTGGTTCTTTTGTGGGGGACAACGATAGAGTTATTGGAGGAATGTCTGGTTGGTCTGTTGTGGGATGGTCGAGGTAGTAATGAGTGTAGTGAGGTGTTCCGTGTTTGGTGGATAGATTTGTGGATGAGTAAGATGGCTTTGTACTTGATTCTTGCTTGCAGTGGAAGGAGGTGAAGGTCTCTTAGGATTGGGGTGATGTGCTCCCGTTTTTTTGTATTTTGAATAATCCTTGCTGTGGTGTTTAAGGCAGTACGGAGTGGGTTGGTGTGCGAGGCAGGAAGTCCATGATAGATTATGTTGCAGAAATCTAGATGAGGGAGTGTCACAGCTTGCATCACTGTCCTAAAGTCGTGTGGTTCTAGGAGGGGCCTGAGTCGTTGGATAGTTTTAGCTTTGTGGAATATTATCCCAGCGGTTTTGTTGATTTGTTGTTTGAGGGTGAGAGCTTGATCAATGATGACGCCTAGATATCTTATTTGCGGCTGGATTTGTATTTGTGTGGTTCCCATGTTGAGGTGGGTAGGTGGTTTGAAGTCAGGTTCTTTTGTTACTATTAGGGCTTCGGTTTTCTTTATGTTGATGGATAGATTGTTCTCCTGTAGCCAGTTGGTTACGTCGTTGAAGCAGGCTGATAGCTGTTCGTTTTTTGGGTTGTTGGTTGTAATTGGTGCGTAGAGCATTATGTCGTCCGCGTAGATGTGGAAGTTGATGTTATGGGTTCGTATGATCGAGCATAGTGGACGTAGGTATATGTTAAACAACATGGCTGATAGGGTGGATCCTTGTGGTACTCCTTGAAGTTGTTTGTAGGGGGGCGAGGTTGTGGAGAGGGTGCGAATCCGTTGCTGTCTGTTAGTTAAGTAGGATCTGAACCATTGGAGTACAGTGTCCTTGATTCCGATTGTTTGTAGTCTGTGTATGAGGATTTCGTGTGAGATTGTGTCGAAGGCCGCTGATATGTCTAGGAAGATCAGGATGTACCCTGAATTTTTTTCTTGTGTTCCGATGATGAGTGTGTTCATTAGGATGGTCATGAGGGTCTCAACTCCATGTAGTGGTCGGAAACCGTGTTGCTGTGGGTCAAGTATGTCGTTGGTGTCTAGATGATCTTGGAGCTGGTGTTGGACTATCTTTTCTATTATCTTGGTGGCAAGGGGGAGGCTTGCTACTGGTCTGTAGGATGTGGGGTCCTTGGGGTCCAGGTTGTTCTTCTTTATGGTTGGTCGGATGATTGATGTTTTGAGGGCATCTGGCATGTATCCTTGTTTAAAGGATTCATTTACGATGTGGGTTAGTGGGGTACTTAGGTCTTGCTTGGTTTTCTTTATCCATTCAGTAGGGCAGGGGTCCAGTGGGGAGGTAGTGGTGTTCAGGCAGGAGATGGTGGAGGATATTTCTTCCTTTGAGGTGTCATTGAATGTAGTCCAGTTGGCGTTTATGGTGATTCCTGGGTATGTTCTTGTGGCTGTAGCGCAGCGGTAAGGTTGTTGAGGTTGGTGAAATTGTTTGTATTGTCGGGCCAAGAGATCCGAGGGGATATCTGGAGGTTGATCGGAAGTGGATGGTGTCTTTGTCAGTTTTTTAGCGATTTGGAAGAGTTCTCGAGGTTTGTTTGCAGCGGTCATGATGGTTTTGGTGTGGTAGTTTCTCTTTGCATTGTCGGTTTCTGTGTGGTAGGCATCAAGTTCATATAGGTATTGCTTTTTGTCTTTGTCAGTTTTGTTTTTTCTCCATTTTCTTTCTGTTCTTCTAAGATTTGTTTTCAGTTTCCGGAGGTCAGGGGTGAACCAGCGGGCCTTTGAGGAGATGGGCTTGTTGCTGGTCTTGTTTACGGTTACTCTGGATGCTGAGGAGATTGTGGTGTTCCAGTTGTCCATGAGGTCATCAAGGTTATTTGAGTTCGTAAGTAGATTAGGTAGGGTCAGCGTTAGGAAGTCTTCTTTGTTGAATGCTTTGAATCTTCGTGTGTGTTGGGTGTATCCTCTGTTTGTATTTGGTTGATATGCGTGGGAGAGGTGGATGATGTAATGGTCTGACCATGGGACTGGTGAGATTATCGGACTGCTGTATGAGGTGGATGCCTGGGAGTTTAGGAATATGAGGTCCAGTGTGTTTCCTTTTTCGTGTGTTGGTTCATTTATGATCTGCGATAGGTTCATTGCTGTCATGGCGTTAAGGAATGTTTCTGTTTGTGCTTCTTGGAGGGATGGGAGATTGAAGTCTCCTAGTATAATTGGTTCCTTTGACGGGTCGATGCTTTCCGAGATCAGGTGCAGTATCCTTGGTAAGTCAGGGTTTGCAGCGGGTGTCCTGTAGACCAGGCATATTGTGAGATTTTTGTTGGTGAGGGTGAGGATGTCTGCTTCGTCGGAGGTTTCAGAGGTGAGGGTGCGCAGGTGGAGGTTGTTTTTTGCGATGATGGCTACTCCTCCGCCTTTTGCGTGCGTTCGGGAGCAGTGATGAAAGGTGTATCCTGTTGGTGTCAGTTGGTTCATTATTACTGTGTCCGTTTCTGTTAGCCAGGTTTCTGTTATGCATAGGATGTCGGTCTTCTCAGATATGATCAGGTCTTGGAGCATGTGATATTTGTTCCTGGTGGAGCGTGCGTTTATGAGTGTGATGGAGAGGTGTAGGTGATTGATGTGATTGGTGTTTTTGGGTGGCGTGTGGTGTGTGTGAGTCGGGTTGTTCGTGGTGTTGTAGATGCTTGTGGGTTGCAGTCCTGTGGTTCCTGTGTATGGAAGGTCAGTAGGTGTGGTGGGGCGGGAGTACAGTTTACGTGCGGAAGGGGTTGTGCCTGTCAGTGTGTTTGCGTAGAGAGGATTGCTGAGTGTGTTTGGGTGGGGGTACAGTGTTAGGAGAGGAGTGAGAAGGTAGATGGGTGTTAGGAAGGGCGGCATGTTGTGAAAGAGTACCTGGGGTTTTGAAGCAGTGTAGTCTCTTTCTCGCCGGTTTGCTGGAGCGTTTGGATATCCGGTATTTGCCCTGTTGTGCTGTTTGCTGCGATGAGTCCCTTCTTTATCAGAGATGGTTGTCGGGTGTTGAGGCTGTTGCAGTTTGGTGGTGTTGCTATTTTTTCTTGGCGAGCTCAGACCCGGTCAGGGGAGCTCGAGCCTTGCCCGTTGTGGAGATTTTTCGGGCCACGGTAATGGCCACCGCCTAAGGGCCACGCCAAAGGGCCCTCTGGCGAGGCCCTCAGGCACGGGCCCGCCAGGCGCGGGCGCGCCCGTAGTGGCATAGGGGGAACGATGGAGTGTGGCATAGGGGGAACGATGGAGCGGTCCTATTGTCTATGTCCACCTGCTCTCCACCTGGACATGATACGGGTTTTGCCACGTGTCACACCCCCTTACTCTGTGTATAGGCGGTTGCCTGGAAGAGTGGGAAATGTGCCAGATTATCCTTGTAAGTGCTGATGTTTGGGGTTTCCGTGTAGTTGTGGGCCAAATGAAGACAGCCAAGGTTTTTATGTGATAACAAAAACTTTATTTGTTGCACAGGATTCTGTCATCTACCATCCCCTAACCAGAAACAAAAAGTGGATACTTTCTTATGCCAAAATAAAGTCCAGAATGAGACAAAGTCCAACCTGATCCTTCTCAGGGTTTGTCAGTTTATATACAAGGTTAGTTCAACTTCTCTTCAGTTATGAACAGCTTTAGTTGCAGCTAATCATTTCCATAGCATTCACAATTCCCAGCTGCTTAAAGACGTTGAGTTTCACTCCAGCAGAACGCTGCTTCTCTCCGTGCAAACTCAATAGCATGAAATAACTTCTCAGCACTTATCATATACATTAATATCAACAGCTTCACTCTTGGTAACAAACCGCACAGTCTGCCTCCATCTCAGAATAGGAGCTATCTGATTTAGTTGATCCCAACTGCATTGATTCAACATCAGAGTCAGACATCTCATGATTCAATTCAGGGTACTGCAGATCAACAGGCTTCCATTGTTCCAAATGGTGTCTAAGCCGTTTCCACTTATTATTCCTTTCCCTTTGTGGTATCTGAGGGTAACTAGAATCAGCAGCCTCCTTTAAAGTAGTGTTAAAGGAATCCAACTGGCTTAATCTTCTTCTAGTGTGTCTGGTTTGTAAAAGTTGGTAAAAAGGCACTGTCTTTGCACTGCTTCCGTATCTTTGGCTCAGCATGGGCTAGCTTTTGCTTTCGTCTGCATAGCCTATAATCAGCTGGTGAGTTAAGAACAGCTGGGCTACTCTCTAAGCTTCTGCTAGAAACAGGCTGCCTGCACTTGGAACGTCTATGCAGCTTATCATACAGAACTTTACACTTGCTTAAACTCTCACCTTTGTTCACAGCTTCTAGGGAAGACTCTAGGGTAGAAGTGCTATCTCTTCTGGGTAAGGGTTCCAGCCTCTCCTCATGAGAATGAACGTAGCTTCTAACCTGCTTCTCCTGGCTGTCTGGTTCGTGGTGACCTCTCTCTCTCAGAGGAAGCTCTCTCCACTGCTTTCCCAGAGACCTCCGTGTCTCTAAGCAGTCTGGATGGCAACTCTCCCAGCACCATGTGCTATCCTGGCAATGGTTGCTCCTTCCTTTGCTTCTCTCTGAAACTCCACCCGAACTCGAACTCCGCCTAGAACTTCCTCTCAGACTCCCTCCTAAACTAACTCTCTCTGTTACTTCCTGGTTAAGAGCATAGGGCTGCCCTATCCGGTTTGACTCCGCCCCCTTGCCTCTTACGTCAGCTCCCCTGGTTGTCATGGAGCTGGGGTGTGGCTCTCTTACTGCCTTTCTGTGCAGAGAGTTTCTCTGGGCTTGTGTTTTAACCCCTTCCTTGCCTGCATTAGTGTGTGCATTTCAGGAAAACTGCTGTTTTAAACCCCTTTTCTTGCTGTTTAAGCCCTCTGCATCATCACACACGACAACACTTTAATGCACACCAGCATCCTGGACTGATGTTTGCAATCGCCAAGGGTGTTTACGTGCATGTGTGGCATCACTGTATCATGTTGGTATGTGGATGGTGCATGTGCATATGACTGACTATGTTGGTGAACCACAGCAAGTGGAACTATGGCTTCTGTGTGGTTCACTGTGACATGTTTGCCCTTAATTTCCATCTTCACATGCTGGTTCTTGTGTTTATTTACTGTACAGATGTGATGCTCTGCATTTATGTACAAACCTTGCATTGCATGTCTGCACAGTCCTACTTATCCCCTGCGGTAACGACACTCACATTGCCCCATTATATTTGGAGTGTGGCAGTGTGGGTGTCCGTTGTCCTCCTTCAATTGTGCATTCCATGTACCATGCTATATGTGTCCAGACACTGTCTACCCAACAACCAGTGCAGGGGGACCTCCTGCATGGTGTTATCTCTGCAGGTTTCTGCAGGTAGTTTTGTTTGTATTCTCTCTGTGTTGATGTGCCTCTGCTACCTGTTAGCATATCCTCATTGTGCTTTTGATGATTGTTTGGGGTTGCATTGTTGCAGCTTTGATTCCTAGATCAGGCATTAGGTGGGAGGTGATATATTACTTTCAAAATGTGTTTTTAACGTTACAACATTGTGACAACATATGCTGTTTTCATTTGTGTGCCTCCTGTGTTGCCAGATAGATATGTTTTGGGGGACAGATGATGTGTGATGTGTGTTGGGTCCTCATCATGCACCGCCTACTGTCTACATGCACTCATATGTGCGTACCATATTTGAGGCATGCAGCAGCATGTGGGGGGTGGGGGCCTGATGCCTAGTGCATAGCATGAACCTGATGTACATTATATCTCCTGCCCTTCATTTGTGGTCATGCCAGTGACCTTTCTGGAGGATGTGGGTTGCTGCCCTGCTAAATGTGTTTCCGTCTTTCACCTGTGATGCACTCACCTTGATATTATGATGGCAGTGTCTACACTATCTGTGATGCGTGACCCAAATAAAGAAATGTATTTGACATACATTTGTCTCTTTTGCTGCTTGATCATGGTGACAAACATGCAATGCAATGTGTGCCTTTGAGTCAGTCCTGACTCCTTGTGACCCAGAGACTCCAGAGTTTCTTGGCAGTGTCACTGGAGGTGGATTGCCAGGCCTTTCTTCCAAGGTAATGGAGGGTTGCGTGTCTTATCGAACGACACATTGGGTGCTAGTGGGAATGTAACTCTGGTTGCTTGCTTCCACACCAAGTGTCTGACCACTAGGCTACTCCTCCACTCTTTGATCACACCAGCACTTGTATCTACTGAGTTCCTGTTCATGTACATGGCCCACCTGTGCTCACATCCTTGTATGGTGGCAGCTGTGTATCTGCCAGCCATTTTCAACGTCACTGTGTATAACAGGTTACCCTACACACCCTCCCTTTGGGTTACTATTTTGGCATTGTGCTCAAGGTGCTCATTGTGGTTGTTTGGGGTAGTGGTTACAGGCATGTGTTCTAATACCATAGGTTGCAGGTTTGATCCCCACATGGGGTTTTGTTTTTCTTCTCTGTTGTGCTAACATGACCAGCACCAGCAGGTTCGGCACCTCTGCACACACCCTTCCATCTCTTCGCTGTACGCCAGGGTGTCTCCTCTGTGCTGCCTAGCCATCACATAATAGCTGTTCCATATGTCTCTTTCTTTATGGTGTTTACATGGCAGTCCGCTTGGGGGTTTGGTATTGCTATGTTTCAGCTGGTGTGTGGTACACCTGATTGCATGATCAATTGTCTCCTGTCCTGTTCCAGGGTTTGCTGCAGCTCCACAGAGCATCCTCTGCTGCCCTTGGGGTTTAGGTTCTTTCCTGTTTTGCATGCTGTATCCACTACATAACCTTTCATTGTGTGTGTGCATGTAGTTCTATGTGGCTCAGGTCCCAATTCCAGACTGTGATCTGATCTGTACACACCAGATCTGCATGTGCATTTCATCCTGGTTACTGTTGGGGGTTTGCCTATCCTGACAGCCAGCAGGCATCTTGTGTGCTGCCCTGCACTATTTTTGTGTGCAGCCTTTGGTGATGGGTTTGTGCATTGCCCTTGTGGGGCCCTGTATCCCACAACAAATGTTTTTCAGATATCACCAATTATCAATTAGCAACAAATTACTCAGACTACAAATTGCTCTAATACAATGCTTTTTATTCGAGTACCAAAACAAACAAACAACAACTGCTTTGAGCAAAAGTCTCTGTCTGAGAAAGGTGGTGGACAGTCCACTTCCCTTACCGGAATTGGGGAGCAGACTGCCCACTGAGTTATAGAGCCGTCCCCTTATATAGATATTCTCTGTCACAAAACTTCTAGAAGTTCTGATGTCATCCTCAGAAAGTCAGAGTTACTGGCAAAGAAAGAAAACTCTGCTAGAACTCCTTCTCTGAGGCCCCCTCCCATGAATAATGCCAATTATGCCTTAGGGGCTGCTCTCCCTACAGCTGGTGCTCCCAAGGTCTTCTGGTCTTTGCTTAATTATGCTTCTTATCTGAGCTGTGGAGCAAATCCTTCCTGCATTCCTTTGGCCCGTTTATGGTCTTTCATCTCCTGGTGCTAAATTACATTTTCTTTTCTTCAAGGCTGAAAGTATGTTTTCTGCTAATTATTTCTCTGAGCTGACCTGTATTCTTCCTCTGAGCCTGACTCTGTGTACTTCTACTCAAAGCAAGGCCTCCAGACTGCAGCAGGCCGCAAAACTCTCTTGTAGCATATACTTTCTTAGATAGCCCACAGGACATTTTCTTTTCTTCATCGTGCAAACTGCAGGCAGGCCATGATTACAGTCACAGATAGCAGCTGAAGGAGCAAAACTATTCCTAAGCCAAAAATATCCCAACATTCTCCAATTTTTCTTTTTTTTTTTCTTGCAGAGGGAAGTGAAAGTAATCCCGCTAAGGGGCATGGACCATTTGGGACAGAGAGGGATCATCTAAGAGGCAGCAGCTCACACTGGTCCTTAGATACAATATTCAGGGTTTTTAGCAGAAGACTAAATCAATGTACATCCAAATGCAATCAGGAGAGGAAGTGCACAACACATAATAAGAATACAAGCAATAAACATCAGCATGAAAATTAAAATTCCCCGTCACTCTCCCAAAAAGGAGAAAAAGTCATAATGACTGCGGTACAGGGGGGTTTGACCCACACTGTGACCAGAGCAGGGAAGCGACAATACATTGTGAGCAGGGAGCG
The DNA here is from genome assembly GCA_033557465.1 of Ichthyophis bannanicus. Lineage (NCBI taxonomy): Eukaryota > Metazoa > Chordata > Amphibia > Gymnophiona > Ichthyophiidae > Ichthyophis > Ichthyophis bannanicus. The sequence goes on along the minus strand of CM066034.1, from coordinate 649,829,832 downwards.
GTCCCAATCATATAAAATGAGCAGAGCAGGGCAAAAGAATAAAGAAAACATTATACTTATCTGACTAGAAAGGACAAAATCCAAACAGCACAAAAGAATAATAGCAATGGAGAACACAAAAGAATCAAAAAGTTCAGTAGAATGTCCTGATAAGAGTTCAGTTTAAGGCAGGGGTTTGATTGAGAACTTCTTTGGAGATGTGGGTTGTATTGTGAACATGCAGAAGTAAAGCTAATTGTCCATCAGGATGAAGGAACTCAATAAGTAGTACAAACATGATGGAGACAGCAAGGAGGAAACAAATGGAGCCCCAAGGAGCAGGTTTGGCAGCAAACATCTTGGTCAACAACAGTTCATACACGAAGGAAGTAGATAAAACAGAGGTGACAGTTGGAGAAACCTTCAAATGACTGACATGAGTCCAAGTGTCGGTAACATTCAAGCAGGCATCAAAACGGGGAAGCAGGAGTCCTGAGAAAGTAGAGCAGTCCCAGGATGCACAAACACAGTTTCTTGCTATAAACAGTAGTCCCTATGAAAACAAGTTGACAATAATGAGCTAGGTACAAACTATGTAGTCACCACATGATCAGCAACCTCCTGGAACAGGATCCGAAGCCCTGCAAAGTAAATCAGAGAGGCTCTGGTCTAACCTCTCTAGTGTAATTAGCCATATCAAATAGACAATGTGGGAATCACTTATTCAAAAACAGCCTTAAAGAGGTAAGCCTTAAGCATGGCTTAGAACAAAAACAGAAATAGAGACTGCTGCACTAGCTTCCAGACATAAAAACAAAATGTATGGAGTTGGAAGGAAGAAAAACGAGAGATAAAAATGCCTAACATCAAAGATAAGGATTAAGTACAACAGCAGTGAAACCCTGATATTTGACAATACATGATTACATTAAAATATAATACAGCAGACTCTTGCCACTCTCCAGAGAGAGAGCAGAAGGAGAGAACACACATTACTGTTTATACTATTCTACATAAATTGCAAACAAAATTTAAAAGACTTTCAAAAACAAAGTACCCTTTTTTCTGGAGACACAGAAAAACAGATGAATCTATCTTAAAAACCAATATTGTAAAAGTGGGTGTAGCTAACTGGCCTGTTCATTAGTCATCAGTACAGAGTTTAACAATTCAAAGTAATTACCTTAAATCTTACAGTTCGGGGAAACATGCATTCAAATGACTTATACATTTTTTCATGAAATGGTTGGTGAATATCTGGAATGCAAACACTCCGCAAGATGAACCTTTTCTCACTTAAATTAAAACCTTACCAGTGACTGGTGTTAAGCTGATTTGAAACCAAAGAAGTTATTATTATTATTATTTTAAGACAAATTACTCAGCGCCTTAAAGCCAGCCTTGGAGTTATCTTAGCCAAATAATCCTGACTTTCAAAGCAGCCGTAAATTACCATGCAGCTGAAGGAAAACAGAGCAGTCGTAAACACTAAGGGGCATGTTTACTAAACTCCGAAAATGTGCGAGTCCCTGTTAGTGTGCGTGTGCCATATAAGGAGTGGGCGGTTCAGGCAGAACAAGGAAAAAAAACGACCGTACGTGTGCGCGTCGCGTTAATGTGCGGGGCCCACATTAGCGCGTGGGAAGGCTAAGTGGGGCGCTGCTGGGCATTATAGGAACAGAGCCATAGCACAACGGTGAAGACACTAACCAATGGTGCAGGGGCCATGGGTTCAATCCCCCAGTGTGCGCAACCAAAAACATCTGGCTGAGGCATGAATAGTAATGGGTAACAAGTGTTTTAGGAGGCACACTATTTTTTTGCGGCCTTCGGCGTCGCGCTGTAACGTTTGGGCGGCAGTAACTACTTTTGTGCGTCATTATGCGTTTCGCTGCCAGATATGGGGGGCATTAGGCGATGTGCTGTAAATGTTAGGCGGCATTAGGCAGCGCGCTGTTCATCTTGTGCATTTTGGGTGGCATTAGGCGGTGCGCTGTTAGTTGTGGACGACATAAGGCGGTGCGCAAATGTCCATACACAGGAACAGAGCCGTAGCATAATGGTGAAGACACTAACCAATGGTGCAGGGGCCACAGGTTCAATCCCCCATTGTGCACAATGGAAAAGGCCAGCTGAGGCACCAGCTTGAATGTGTAAAAGTGGCTCAGGAGGCAACATAATTTTGGACTGCATAAGGCTGCGCACTGTACATTTTGTACGGCATAAGACAGCGCACTGCTCTTGTTGGGCGGCACAAGGCGGCGCACTGTTATTTTTGGGCGTCACAAGGCGGCACACTGTTAATTGTGGGCGGCACAAGGCGGCACACTGTTAATTGTGGGCAGCAGGAGGCGGCGCGCTGATGTGCATAAGGCTGCGTGCTGATGTGTGAGGAGGCAGTTTAATAGTGTGCGGCAGAAGTGGCGCGCTGATGTGCAAGAACAGGAACAGAGCCATAGCACAATGGGTAAGACACCGGCCACCCATGCAGAGATCATGGGTTTTGATCCCCCGCTGTGCCCAATGAACACAGCTTGATGAAACATGACCTGTTATGGGCATTATTGCTGTAGGACGCAGTGCACGTTAAGGCACTGTTAATTTTGGGCGGCACAAGATGGCGCGCTGATGAGCACAAGGCGGCGCGCTGATGCTAAAGCAAAGAAACACAGCCACAGCACAATGGTTAAGACACTGACCAATGGTGCAGGGGCCACAGGCTCAATCCCTCACAGTGCCCTGTGAAAAAGGGTAGCTAAGGCAGTATGTTTTATGTTGTGGAGTGCTGTAGGAGGCTTATTAAGTTTATTTTGTGATAACTACTAGCAAACCCACTCTCACAGCATGTTAACATAAAGCGGCCTGTAAGGCACATGTTACAGTGCACCGTCCGCCAAGGCACCCTAGAATGTCCCCTATAGGGCAGCATGTATGTTGCGACACAGGATAATGTATAGTGCACCCTATATGGATGGCAACCATAAAGTGCCCTATAGGGCGCCCCATAAAGCACCCGCAGAGGCACCTTATGGGTACAGTACGCTGAGGGTGTAATTGCTGGCATCAACATATGTACAGTAAATTAAAAGAAAAGAATTGGACACCCCTATCACAGAACCCCACTATGGGTTTGAACCCATGACCTCTGGCTGCAAAGGCAGTGACATAACCATTGTGCTACAGCTCTATAGCTGTAAACAAACCCCTGGCTGGCTGCAGATAGCCTGCACGTCACCTCACAGACAGTCTGCTGTTGTAAACAGGATAGGGTTAGGCCACCTGTACCCATGATGCACTGCAAATGCAAATCAGATGTCCACAGATGCACACAGGATGGGAAATGCACCCCTAAAGCTCCCCGGCCTGGTAGGGGGACGTGTCCGTGTGCACCCACACAGCACCTCGGCCTGGTAGGGTGTTCTGAGTGGGTGGACAAACGGCAAAGAGTAGCTAAACAACATCACATTGTGCGGTAACTGTGCTCACCTTGAGTGTGTGATGTTGCGCCCAGGACCAGGTACACAACTCCTCACATGGCTGAATGCGGCCATGCCAGACCTCCAAAGCAGCAAGAACCTGTGAACTAGATAGGTGCTGCATAAACATCTTAGAGATCTCTGTCTGCCTCAGTTAGTGGAGAACCCCCCCCTGCCCTGATGGCAGCAAAGTGGACCATCAACCCTGGTCCTGCTGGGGAACAGACACCCCACAGGGCAGTCCAAGCAGCTCCACACACACATCCATAACACAATGTCAGACAGACATTAGGCCTGGATATTCACAGATGCACCCCACCACTATCTGATATTCTCCTGCAGCAAGCCATCAGCCACTGCACCCTGCAAGGCACTCCATCAAGACACATACCATCTGTGCACAGTCTGCTGGTTGGTCCTGATGGAAATGCATGCACCCACAACTGGGGCAGCAGCACACACAAGCAGATAAGTCAGTGAATAGGCCCCAACAGGAAACCCATATATATTACATCAGAGAAACACAATACAGCACTATGGGGGTGCCCAGCCATGCTGCCGTCACTGCACACTCAGGGTGAGAGTGATCCCCCAGCAGCACATACAGAGGTCACCCTGTCTGTGTAGGTGGTGGCCAGGCACTACCATGTCCCTGTCAGTGCCCTATGCCCTGTGAAGCTGCATCCTGGTCAGCCCACCCTGTCTGAGATGTACCCATGGTCCCTTGCTACTCATTATGCACATTGGCAGGCCACTACTGGCAACAGTGCTGGCAGAGTGGGCTGTGGAAGGGGCTTGCAGCCAACACCCACTGTATAGACAGACACACACTTCCACACCTATGCCATCATGGTGCTACTATTGAGGAGGTAATTAGCCTTGCCCAACAAACCGGTCCTGGGCACGCCAAGGCATGGATATGGTACGCAGTACTGCTGGGGGTCACTCCCCAGGGTGGTAAACACCGTCAGAGGCCAGGCCTGGAGCATGCACCGCAAACACCTCACAGATTGTTCTGATGGGGTCAACTAGCAGTATTGCGTAACGTATGGATATCTATCTGCCAGTACTCCTAGCAAACGTCTCAAAGCTGTGTACCGTATACCTCAGGTGCAGGGTGACATTGCTAAGGTATGCAGGTGCTAGTATTGGGAGATGCACGCAGGGTCCAATGTTCTGCCTCTCCAGGAGACATTGGCCAATGGGGCCTGTGGGTGTGGGTGTGGGTGTGTCTGGCCCTGTTGGCTGCTGCTTTACGGAAGAGATTCCCAACTCCAGTCCAGGTTTGCATCACACTGTTCGGGTTTTCCTGCTGTCCCTCATGAATATGCATGAGCTACATCTACATGCCATGGGGGTGGTGCATAGATATACAGCACAGGCATTTGTATGAGTGGCAGCATGGAACCTGACTGGTGTGTGGCCCACCAGGACTGCATTTGGGAGATTCTGCTCTAGGTACTGCCCCTGTTCATGGTGTCTGTGCTCAGTGGGGTAAAAGATAGATGTATTACCATTGCATATGTCCTCGCCATGAAAGGTGTGTCCTTACTATCACTGTTTAGTTGTGGGAAAAATATGTGGGCAGGATAGGTGGTAGCCCCAGCTGTGCTTTGAACCTATGACCTTCTGTTCTTGCATGCATTGTCTGTGTGCACTGCACCACCGTGTAGCCACAGATTGGCTGGAGTCCCTGGAACATCCATGACTGTGGATCCGGCAGGGCCTGTCTATTGCAGTGGACTGTGCCAGCCTGCACATGGCTAGACCTCTGTCTTCTGTGGCTAGCAGCCACTGCCTCCTGCACCACATGTACTCGTCCGCCAACATGCTGGCATGAGCTTCTCTCAGAAAAAGCAGATGACCTGATTGCAATGTGGCAGTACGGGACTGCATTTGGGGGACTTGGCTGTAGGTAATGCCCATTGTTGTGGTGTGTGTGCGGTGTTGGGTAAAATATGGGTGTTTTCCCCATGCTTATGTTCCCTGCAATACAAGGGTTTCTGCGCTATCTTTGTTTAGTGGTGGGTAAAATGTAGGGACTGGGTTGGCAAGTGCCCCAGCTGGGATTTGAACCTCTGACCCTCTGGTCCTAGAGGTACTGGCTCTGTCCGCTGCACCACACTATGCCCACAGAGACAGTGCAGCCCCTGGAGGTAGTAAACCTGGCAGGATGGAGTCACAAACCCTGCTCTACGCATTTTTACTGTGGGCACATGCACCCTGTCTGGTGACAAACGTGCACATAAACCACGTAAATGACCACGGAAAATGGGGGACACAATATCACCACGCTGGGCAACAGTGATATTAATGGGCAACCATAGAAAACACTCCCAGGAAAGCTCCAACAAAAAGGAAATGTTTTTGGAAGAGTCTCCGCTCCTTACACCTTTCCAAAACTCATTTCTTTTTGCTGGAGCTTTCCTGGGTGTGTTTTTTAGTTTTTACCATTACTATAACTGTTCCCCAGCTGAATTCCTATTTTTACAATTTTTGTTGTGGTCCTTTTCTATTTTTAATTCCACGTTTGGGCTGTGCACATGTATCACACTGCTCACGTTTTTCAGGTTTCCCCGGTTTTGCTGTACATTGCTGACGTAAATGGTTTCTCTTCCCTTTAAATGCATTCTACCGCGAGTGATTCACTCGCGCTATTTTTCCTTTGAAATTCAGCCCCGATAATGTGCGGGGCGCCTCTCCCCACCCCTTCCCCGCCCATTAATCCCTTCTCTCCGCCCCTCCGGGGCCTTCCTCCGCCCTCCGTTAGCCTTTCCACGCCTCTATCGGACATTTGCGGGCCCGTACTTGTGCGGCACCCGTTAGTGTGACGCGCACGGGTGCGGGGGTTCCTCGCACGTTTGCGGGGCGCTTAAGAGCACTTAAGTGCTGCTTTTAGTGCGCTAATGTGCGGCGCGCAAATTAGCGGTTTTTAGTAAACATGCCCCTAAGGGTTAAAATAAAACAAAACGTTGTTTGAGAATATTAAATCCTAAATAAGCATAGTTACAGCTCTGTTTTGTTGTTTCTGTAATTTATGAACAATAATTATGTCCTCCATGAGGTGCACAATATATCCCCTCTTTAGTTTTAATAAATTTGTTTTTTTATTTCAATAGCACATGCAGTGAGAACCAAATATATATCAAAGATAAAATCCAAACACGATTAACGTCTTATTCACTCAGGATTTAAATCATTCTCAGGTTGCAATCTGGTAACAACCAACTCAGAATGCCACATTGTCCTTCAAGGTTCTTAACCTCTACTTTGAAGGTTAAAGGAAAAACAAAAGCAGTTTCCTTAATTTTCCATCTTCCTGGTCTGATTTTCTTAGATTTAGTAAAGAACTTCTAGGCAGGTCAATTCCAGGGACCAGAAAAGTCAATTAAGAAAACATAAATTGTGCGAGTGTTATGCAGAGCTAAACCAGGCACTTTCAGAAGGGGAAACGGCAGTACTGGTAGATACTGCTTTTAAAAAGCAAAGGAACTTTTGAATCACTGCAGTTATCACAGCTGTTAATGGTCTTCTATTTCTAATAATTTTATGGAATATATATATATGATATTACCACGAGACAATAATCAGATCTGGTAATATTGTTTTAATTACATAATTCACTTGTTTGAATGTAGTTGTATCATTTACTTTCTTCCAAAACTTACTGGACTTAACATGGCAAGCAATTCAATTTGGTTTTGTTTCGTTTTTTTCTCCAGTTAGGTTACTAACTTCCATCCTTCCTATAAACACTCAATGTTTCTTAACCTTTGTCACGGCACACAAATGACACTGTTTAGCTAAAGACATCAAAGCATGGAAGATCTTCCCATTCATTCATACTGCATTGCATTGCAATCAGTTAAAAAGATACTTAGAAAGCTAATTACAGAGGAATTATACTTCACCGAAAAGAGTTCTGAACTTCATCTCCTGTAGAGGCAGTTATTCATCCAACACAGCTAGGCACTGGCCAGGTGACCCGCAATGTTCAAGGAACAAACCTCGAAGTTCAGAACTCCATAATTACAATTGATGTGTACAGTGTTATGTAACTAGACTAGTTCTTTTCAATTGATCTAATTGTTGCCGTCTCTGGTCTGAGAGCATCCCCGATAAGGAGTTTTCCTTTTTTTTTTTTTTATAACAATCTGTTATACTCCTTCACTGTCCCTCTTCCTATATTTTGTAGACCTGGTGTTTTTCACTGTTTGGGGACACTTTAATTACAGGCAAGATCCTGTTAATAACTTTACTTTTACCGATATATATATAAAAATCGAACCTCTTTATTTGCAAAGGAATAAAAGGTACAAAATCCAGGACTCAAACACACAGTTCTTACGCTTCGTCCAAACTCAGCCGTTCCCCTCGCGGAGATACGGAAATGTGGATAAGGACACACAGGCGCTTCGCTCCAATGGGCGTACAGTCTCACAGATACACCAAGCAATCCTGGGACTTTGAAAATCTAAGGTCTGGGCAAAAAAAACCTTACTTTCCCTAATATTTACAGAACACCCTAATCAGTTACATAGCAGCACAATAGCAGAACAGTGATCACATAAAAGCATAAAGTCACTACTCACCCACCGGCAAGTCTTCTGTCATTGATGGGGTAGACAGGAAACAATACTCACAAGCGGAGTCTTCCTAGGGGATCCAAATGTCACTGTGTCACACAGGGACCGCATGCACTTCTCCTGAACTGGCAGGAGAGAATCACGTCTTCTAGGCCAGCAGAAGGAAACTCTTCCCCTGTTCTATTTTTTTTTTTTAATGTTAAAAACAGGAGGTAGCCTCTTCTCCTAATGAGAAGGAATTCACATCCCCTGTTGTTGTCTTTTAAAATAGGAGGGAGCCTTTCTGACAAGAACGCAGCCAAAAGCGTAGTCAGAAGAATCCTTGGGCAATTTAGAAAAAGGTTAGGAGTGGCTACACTCAATTTAGAAGTGAGATGTGGCACCCAGTAGGGTTCGGCACCAATTGTGGGTCCCTGTATCCCACAACAAATGTTTTTCAGATATCACCAATTATCAATTAGCAACAAATTACTCAGACTACAAATTGCTCTAATGCAATGCTTTTTATTCGGGTACCAAAACAAACAAACAGCAACTGCTTTGAGCAAAAGTCTCTGTCTGAGAAAGGTGGTGGACAGTCCACTTCCCTTACCGGAATTGGGGATCAGACTGCCCACTGAGTTATGGAGCCGTCCCCTTATATAGATATTCTCCGTCACAAAACTTCTAGAAGTTCTGATGTCATCCTCAGAAAGTCAGAGTTACTTGCAAAGAAATAAAACTCTGCTAGAACTCCTTCTCTGATGCCCCCTCCCATGAATAATTCCAATTATTTATTTATTATTTATTTATTTAATATTTCTTATATACCGCCTTTCATGATATCAAGGCGGTTTACCTTGAACAAACTGAAATTACATTGAACAGGGCATTATAACTTGGAGATAACTATTTTACAATTATGCCTTAGGGGCTGCTCTCCCTATAGCTGGTGCTCCCAAGGTCTTCTGGTCTTTGCTTAATTGTGCTTCTTATCTGAGCTGTGGAGCAAATCCTTCGTGCATTCCTTTGGCCCGTTTATGGTCTTTCATCTCCTGGTGCTAAATTACATTTTCTTTTCTTCAAGGCTGAAAGTATGTTTTCTGCTAATTATTTCTCTGAGCTGACCTGTATTCTTCCTCTGAGCCTGACTCTGTGTACTTCTACTCAAAGCAAGGCCTCCAGACTGCAGCAGGCCACAAAACTCTCTTGTAGCATATACTTTCTTAGATAGCCCACAGGACATTTTCTTTTCTTCATCGTGCAAACTGCAGGCAGGCCATGATTACAGTCACAGATAGCAGCTGAAGGAGCAAAACTATCCCTAAGCCAAAAATATGCAAACACCCTGTGTGCTTATGGTCATAGGTTTGATTCCTTGCTTTTCTTTTTCATTTGTCTGCCTGTCCTGCAGAACTACTTTTCATTCCTGTGACAGTCATATCTGTGCAGTTCTGTACTGTAAGCACTTTGTACCCTTATCACAGTTCTGACCATCCTTCTGTCCATCCACGTGTGTCTGCCAGCTGTGTGCCGTCCTACCCTGATGTGCATGCTGCTATCCCACGTCCTGAACTCCTACACATTGCTGCATTGCAGCTCTCCCTGGTTGCCTCTCCTGTGTGTGCTCTGCATGGCACTGGTACTCCACTGTCATCCTGACATTCCAACTTTCCTGCCACTTCTCCCTCCTCTGCTTCACACATCTTCCCATCTTCTGCCACACACTGTCATTATTGCATAGTACATTACCATCGCTATATGCGGAGCTACAGCTGCCCCTGATATGTTTGTCCATTTTTCCAGCTGCCACATGGGCTGGGGCTGATTTGTCTGGTCTATCAGCTCGGATCTGTGTCCTTCCATTACGTATGCATTGTCTTTCCTTGCTGCTCTGTGCAGTGTTTGGGATACATGTGTGTTTGCCACATACCTCTGTTGCCCTTCAACTTGGGGGACCTTACTGCTCTTGGCCAACATTTTTGGGTTCACCTATACATCCTTGGGGCATCTTACACCACACCTTCGATTCAGGCAGCTTCTTGGGGGCCTACTATGGTGCCTTGGGAGTTAGCAAACTTTCAACATGGCCTCTGGAGCACATTATTACACGCCTTCACTGATGTGGTTAGTTAGGATGTGCCTTCTGGTACACCGTAAAAGATGCAGTACTTTATGGCACTAGGGTGCAGTTATGTTTTAGATGGCAGCACATATTGCTGTACATTTGCAAGCAGAAAAAACAAATCACCTCTCCAAACTTTTGTCATTGGGCACACTGGGGACTTGAACTCATGGCCCCGTACCATCAGTCTATGTCTTGACCATTATGCTACGCTGCTGTTGCTGTTTGTATGTCAGCACACCTACTTCAGCTTACCACACGCTAACATGTGCAGTGCTGCCATCAGAAACAGTGCTATAACCTTGCCGTGCCTCATAGGGCACCCTATATGGTGCCCTATAGGCCACCCTTTAGGCAACATTGTAGGGTGCCTTGACAGACAGTGCACTTTAAAATGGGCCCTCTGGGGTACCTTATGGGGCGACTTATGCAGCACCTTATGTTACAGCACTTTGAGAGTGTGTTTGCTAGCAGCAGTAATTAAAATACCTCATAATGCAATATTACACATAACAGGTAGTGCCTCAGCCAGTCTTATTCATTGGGCACAGTAGGGGGATTGAACCCATGACCCCTGCACCATCAGTCAGCATCTTAACCATTGTACTACAGCTCTGTTCCTCTGTTTGCACATCAGCGCGCCTGCTTATTCTTTCCATGCACTGACGCGCGCGGCTATATTTCTCGGGCGCTAATGTGCGTGGCTCCATTTCTCGGGCGCTAATGTGTGCGATGCACATTAGCGCACAGTGATGCAACTTGCTACATTATGGCCAGACCGCCCACTCATTTTATGGCATCCTGCACACTAATGCCGGGCGCACAATAGGATGGTTTAGTAAACATACCCCTAAATCTTTTTCCTGGGTGGTGGTTCCTAATGTGTAGGGACCAACCAAATTTACTGAAAAAAATGCCATATTTCACGGAAGGTCTCTGAAAATTCATCATATTTCATGGAGAATTCACAGGCACAGAAGTACATGACATTATGCAGGTCCTCATTCGGGCAGCAGCAGAAAGAGAAATCCTGTGCAGCAAGTGTGGGGAGTTATCTGCCCAGAAGAGTCCACAAAGAAATTTCCTTTAAGACGCCAACCGGAAGTGCTCTGCAGACATTGGAAACATTCTCTTCCCCTCATGAGAGAGAGTTCTGCATTCCAGGGCCACGTGGTAATGGCTGCAGCAGCACGGGGCACCGAAATTGCAGTAAGGCAGCCTGACAGCAAAGCAAGGGCACCACCAGCACACCCACACTTTTCCTACCATCAAGCTCACCACCCGAACAGATGATCGTCGCAGCACAGCACACCCGGGCCGCACAGGTAGTTGAAATAGACTCCGGCTCTCTCCTTCACCTTAGACTAGCTTATAAGGCAGGTTGTAAGCTATTAAATGGCTCGGAGTAGCAGCAACATCACAAGAGCCAGGTTGCACATGAGGGCACGGAGTATCTAAGACCTACAGGGGCTCAGTGTTGGCAGGAGGCTCACCAGGGTAATCAGCACTAGTGCATTTTCTTCTATTGCAATTCATGAAGCATGGGACTGCCGATCTGCAGTGAAGTTTTAGATAATCGACAATTTCCTTGAATTTCAACGAATTTCACGAAAGTGAGCATTTTTCACGGAAGACGGCCAATTTCACGAAAAATGTCACAGCCGTGAAAATGTGAATTTGGTTGGTCCCTACTAATGTAGAACCTTGCACCGTGTAACCATAGTTTGGGTTGTTCTTCCCTAGGTGCATAACTTTGCGCTTGTCCACATTAAATTTCATCTGCCATTTTGATGCCCAGTCTTCCAGTTTATCAAGATTCTCTTGCAATTTTCCACAATCCTCTTGGGTTTGAACAACTTTAGTTTTGTGTCATCTGCAAATTTAATAACCTCACTCGTTATTCCCTTTTCCAGGTCATTTATGAATAAGCCAAAAAGCAGCGGACCCAGCACAGATCCCTGGTGTACACCACTATTCACCTTTCTCCACTGGGAAAATTGGCCATTTAGCCCTACCCTCTGCTTTCTATCTTTTAACCAGTTCCTGATCCACAATAGTACACTGCCTCCTATCCCATGACTCTTTAGGTTTGCCAAAAGTCTTTCATGAGGGACCTTGTCAAAGGCTTTCTGAAAGTCCAGATACACTATATCAACTGACTCACCTTTGTCTACCTGTTTATTCACATCTTCAAAAAACATAAAAGATTAGTAAGACAAGATCTTCCTTGTCTAAAGCCATGTTGGCTGTCTCCCCTTAGGCCATGACTATCTACATGCTGAATAATTTTGTTCTTTATGATAGTTTCCATCATTTTTCCCAGTACTGACGTCAGGCTCACCGGTCTGTAGTTTCCCAGATCACCCCTGGAACCCTTTTTAAAAATTGGTGTTACATTGGCGATCATCCAATCTTCAGGTATTACAGATGATTTTAATGAAAATTGACAGATTACTAATAGCAGGTCTGAAATCTCATATTTCAGTTCTTTCAACACCCTTGGATGTATACCATCCGGCCCAGGTGATTTGCTACTCTTCAGTTTATCTAAAAGTTGAAATACATCTTCCTGATTTATCTATATTTCCTTCAATTCTTCTGCACCTTTAAATACCACTTCAGTCATGGGTAACATCCCCACATCTTCCTCAGTAAAGACCGAAGCAAATAATTCATTCAGTCTCTCCGCTATCTCTTTGTCACCTCTTAGTGCCCCTTTAACCCTTCTATCATCTAATGGACTAACTGACTCTCTCACAGGTTTTTTGGTATGAATGTACTTGAAAAAGTCTTTATTTTGCATTTTTGCTTCTGCAGCAAGCTTCTTCTCAAATTCTCCCTTTGCCTGCCTTATCAACGCCTTGCATTTGACTTGCCAGTGCTTGTGCTGTTTCCAGGTTTCGTCGTTTGACTTTTTTTTCCATTTTCTGAAAGATGCTTTTTTGGCAACAACAGCCTCTCTGACCTCACCTTTAAACCATGCTGGCAGTTTTTTGGACTTCCTTCCAATTTTCTCAAAGCATGGAATACAGCTGGTCTGGGCTTCCAAGATAGTAGTTTTCAACACACCCAAGCTTGATGTAAGTCTTTAACCTTTGTAACTGCTCCTTTTAGTTTTTCTTAGCTATTTTCCTCTTTTTATCATAGTCTCCCTTTCAAAAGTTAAAAGGTAGTATTGTGGATTTCCTTACTATCCCTCCTCCACTAATTAAATCAAAGGCGATCATGCTATGATCACAATTGCCTAGAAGCCCCAACACCCTTATCTCTTGCACAATATCTGGTGTTCCACTAAGAACTAGGTCTAATATGACTTCCCCTCTGGTCGGTTCATAAACCAGCTGCTCCAAGAAGCAATCATTTATTTCATCTAGGAACTTTATCTCCCTAGCATGTCCTGCCATGACACTAACTCAGTCGATACTGGGGTAATTGAAATCACCCATTATTATTACTGCGCTGTAAAGTTTGTTAGCTTCCTTGATTTCTTTGAGCATTTCATCATCCATTGGTTCATTCTGACCAGGCGGTCGATAGTACATCCCCACTGCCATAGCTTTCCCCTTTTTACATGAAATTTCAGTCCATAGAGATTCTACAGAAAATTTTGTTTCCTGCAAAACTTTAATCCTTTCTGACTCAATGCCCTTTGTAACATAGAGCGCAACCCCTCCACCAATTTGATCAGCTCTATCATTACAATATAGTTTGTACCCAGGTATCACAGTGTCCCACTGGTTGTCCTCCTTCCACCATGTCTCTGATATTCCAATCAAATCTAATCTCTCATTTAGTGCTATAAATTCTAACTCTCCCATCTTATGTTTTAGACTTCTAGCATTTGCATACAAGCATTTTAGAGACTGTATTTTATTCATATTAATCTGGGTATTGGTAGACATGGGTAATTTGGTATCTTTAAGTTGTGTCTGCTCCATACTTGAGGGCATTTGGGCTACTTTACTCTTTTTTGGAACCTCTCTGCTTTTGGTAGTATCCATCAAGGATAAATTCTTCCGAACCATGCGCTCTTGTGTGACTGTCGGCTTTCCCCTATTATCTAGTTTAAAAGCAGCTCTATCTCCTTTTTAAAGGTTAATGCCAGCAACCTGGTTCCACCCCGGTTAAGGTGAAGCCCATTCCTTCGGAATAGCCCCTGCTTTCCCCAGAATATTCCCCAGTTCCTAACAAATCCAAACCCCTCATCTCTGCACTATTATCTCATCCATGCATTGAGACTCTGGAGCTCTGCCTGCCTTTTGGGTCTTGCGCGTAGAATGGGAAGCATTTCGGAGAACGCTACCCTGGAAGTTCTGGATTTCAACTTCCTACCTAAAAGCCTAAATTTAGCCTCCAGAACTTCCCTACCACATTTTCCTATGTCATTGGTACCGACATATACCAAGACAGCAGACGCCTCCCCAGCACTATCTAAGAACTTATCTAGGTGGCACGTGAGGTCTGCTACCTTTGCACCGGGCAAGAATTTTACCAGGCGATCCTCACGTCCACCAGCCACCCAGCTATCTACATGCCTAATGATCGAATCACCAACTATAACGGCTGTCCTAACCCTTCCCTCATGGGCACATGGCCCTGGAGAAACTTCCTCAGTGCGAGAGGGTTTTACATAAACCTGGAGGGCAGGTCCTAATTACAGGATCACTTCCTGCCACACCAGGGTGATGCTTTCCTGTCACGTGACCTCTCTCCTCCATAGCAACAGGGATTCTGCCAGACTGGAGGTGGGACTTCAGGACTATATCCCTGTAGGTCTCGTCTATGTACCTCTCTGTCTTTCTTATGTTTTCCAAGTCTGTTACTCTAGCCTCTAGAGAACAGACTCGTTCCCTAAGAGCAAAGAGCTCCCCGCACCTAGTGTACACGTAAGACCTCTCACCAACTTGGAGAAAATCATACATGTGACACTCAATGCAAAAAACTGGAAAACCCCCATCTCACTGCTGGACTGCTGTCTGCATCCTAGTTTTAAGCTTGTATTTATATCCAAGTTCTTTACTTACTAAGGGTTGCTATTGATATGTATATTAATAAAGCTGTAACTAATATGTTTAATATACCTTGTTCACCTGAAGCTTAATTAATCTCAGGCCCTTAGTGTATGACTGATTTGGATAATGAGCTTCACCTGAGAGCACCTCCTTTCCTTTAAGATGTGTAAGTACCTATAAAGCTACGATTATCGCAGGGTTGGCTGGGTGTTTGGGAGGGAGGGAGGGAAATAACACTTATTAAAAGAGGTCTGCTATACAATAACCTGTCCTGTGCTGCTGAGGTAAGCTGTCACCAACTTCCTCGGTGATTAACAGTCCATGCTTGGATAAAAGGAGTCTTTCAAAATGGACTTTTGACTTGCCACCTGGTGTTAACACCTATTGGAAAAGTTTCACAGGTCTCTTGCCCCTTAGGTAGAAGGCCTCTTTGTAATGGTCTCTAGAAAAGTATTTGTTGCTCAAAGAGTACTGACCCTGTTTTGTCTTTTATGCTAAGTTATATTCTGATTCGATTTAAATTACAGCTCTTTGCTGCTGCTAGGCTCTGACTTATTATGACATTTTAACTATAAGCTTTCTGCTGGTTTCTAAATTTAACCAGAAAGCTATCTTTTGTCTTTTAAAGTGACTATTAAATTTAAATTACAAGCTCTCTGCTGGGTTCCAAATTCAACCAGCAATCTCTCATCTATGTTTTAAATTTAAACATAAACTGCTGCTACTAGACCCTGACTGATTTAATAAAAAACACTGGGTTCACAGATTAATTAGCTTTAATACAAAGAAGGCCTTTCAGAAAATTCCCAGAAGTATATACTCACAAATGCAGATCTCTCTCTAGAAGTAGCAGTCCCTATTTCTAGTCCTTCAAGACTGAGGATCACAGAGCTCTGGTTGAGCTATTTATGCCTGTGCTGCTGAGGTAAGCTGTGACCAACTTACTGGGTGATTAACAGTCCTTGCTTGGATAGAAGGAGTCTTTCAAAATGGCCTTTTCATCTGCCACCTGGTGTTATCACCTATTGAAAAAGTTTCACAGGTCTCTTTCCCCCTAGATAGAAGGCCTCTTTGTAAAGGTCCCTAGAAGACTATTTGTTGCTCAAAGAGTACTGACCCTGTTTTGCCTTTTATGCTAAGTTATATTCTGATTTGATTTAAATTACAGCTCTTTGCTGCTGCTAGGCTCTGACTTATTATGAAATTTAAGCTACAGTTTCTCTGCTGGGTTCTAAATTTAACCAGAAAGCTCTCTTCTGTATTTTAAATTTAAACTAAAAGTACTTTAATGATACTAGGCCCTGAGTGACTATTACATTTAAACTACAATCTCTCTGCTGGGTTCCAAATTTAACCAGAAAGCTCTCTTCTGTGTTTTAAATTTAAACTAAAATAACTTTGCTGATACAAGGCCCTGAGAGACTATTAAATTTAAACAACAAGCTCTCTGCTGGGATCCAAATTTAACTAGAAAGCTCTCTTCTGTGTTTTACAATTAAACTAAAAGTACTTTGCTGATACAAGGCCCTTAGAGACTATTAAATTTAAACTACAAGCTCTCTGCTGGGATCCAAATTTAACCAGAAAGCTCTCTTCTGTGTTTTAAATTTAAACTGAAACTCCTGCTACTAGGCCCTGACTGATTTAACAAAAACAATGGGTTCACAGATTGATTAGCTTTAATACAAAGAAGCCCTTTCAGAAAATTCCCAGAAGTATATACTCACAATTGCATATCTCTCTCTATTAGAAGCAGACCCTTTTTCTAGTCCTTCAAGACCGAGGATCACAGAGCTCTGGTTGAGCTATTTATGCCTGTGCTGTTGAGGTAAGCTGTGACCAACTTCCTGGGTGATTAACAGTCCTTGCTTGGATAGAAGGAGTCTTTCAGAATGGCCTTTTGATCTGCTACCTGGTGTTAACATCTATTGAAAAGGTTTCACAGGTCTCTTGCCCCCTAGGTAGAAGGCCTCTTTGTAAAGGTCCCTAGAAGACTATTTGTTGCTCAAAGAGTACTGACCCTGTTTTGCCTTTTATGCTAAGTTATATTCTGATTTGATTTAAATTACAGCTCTTTGCTGCTGCTAGGCTCTGACTTATTATGAAATTTAAACTACAGTTTCTCTGCTGGGTTCTAAATTTAACCAGAAAGCTCTCTTCTGTATTTTAAATTTAAACTAAAAGTACTTTAATGATACTAGGCCCTGAGTGACTATTACATTTAAACTACAATCTCTCTGCTGGGTTCCAAATTTAACCAGAAAGCTCTCTTCTGTGTTTTAAATTTAAACTGAAACTCCTGCTACTAAGCCCTGACTGATTTAACAAAAAACAATGGGTTCACAGATTAATTAGCTTTAATACAAAGAAGCCCTTTCAGAAAATTCCCAGAAGTATATACTCACAATTGCATATCTCTCTCTATTAGAAGCAGACCCTTTTTCTAGTCCTTCAAGACCGAGGATCACAGAGCTCTGGTTGAGCTATTTATGCCTGTGCTGTTGAGGTAAGCTGTGACCAACTTCCTGGGTGATTAAACATTTAAACTACAATCTCTCTGCTGGGTTCCAAATTTAACCAGAAAGCTCTCTTCTGTGTTTTAAATTTAAACTGAAACTCCTGCTACTAGGCCCTGACTGATTTAACAAAAAACAATGGGTTCACAGATTAATTAGCTTTAATACAAAGAAGCCCTTTCAGAAAATTCCCAGAAGTATATACTCACAATTGCATATCTCTCTCTATTAGAAGCAGACCCTTTTTCTAGTCCTTCAAGACCGAGGATCACAGAGCTCTGGTTGAGCTATTTATGCCTGTGCTGTTGAGGTAAGCTGTGACCAACTTCCTGGGTGATTAACAGTCCTTGCTTGGATAGAAGGAGTCTTTCAGAATGGCCTTTTGATCTGCTACCTGGTGTTAACATCTATTGAAAAGGTTTCACAGGTCTCTTGCCCCCTAGGTAGAAGGCCTCTTTGTAAAGGCCTTTAGAAGACTATTTGTTGCTCAAAGAGTACAGACCCTTTTTTGCCTTTTATGCTAAGTTATATTCTGATTTGATTTAAATTACAGTTCTTTGCTGCTGCTAGGCTCTGACTTATTATGAAATTTAAACTACAAGCTCTCTGCTGGTTTCTAAATTTAACCAGAGAGCTCTCTTCTATATTTTAAAGTGACTATTAAATTTAAACTACAAGCTCTCTGCTGGGTTCCAAATTTAACCAGAAAGCTCTCTCCTGTGTTTTAAATTTAAGCTAAAAGTACTTTGAACAGCCTGGACATCCTCCTATCTGAATTGGCCTCATAGTACATATATCAGTGCACTTCTTAATAGCTAGGTAAACCATTTTAACATCCAAGAAGAGAAGACTCAATTTCTTAATTGTAAGGAATTGAGGGGTATGTTTACTAAACCAGGCTAATGGCTAATATTGTTCAATGGGACCTCGTTACAAATTGCAAATATTAATCATTAGCCTGGCTTTGTAAACATGCATCTTACTGTAAAAGTCAGAACAAATATTACAGCACTGATACTTATTCAATACATACAGGTTGAGTCAGTCTGAAGCATCGCTTATTGTACAATAGAGAAGTGATACTCAACCCAGTCCTCAGAGCATATCTATGTGTCGGGTTTTCAGGAATCCCACAATGAATATGCATGAGATAGATTCACATGTACTGCCTTCATTGTAATCAAATCTTTCTCATGCATATTAATTGTGGGAAGCCTGAAAAAACAACTGGCCTTGGTGTGCCTGGAGGACTAGGTTGAGAACCAATGCAGTAGACAGATTAAGAAAGTGATGGAAACAGTGACTCAACTCATAGTTGGCTGTGAAGTTCTGATGGTGGAAATTTTCTATACAAAAAGGCACAATTAAGTAGCATGTCTCATCCACTGGAAACTCTGTAAACACTACAACATCACTGTGCCTAAAAATCACTGGGATGATGACCCTAAGAGAATTACGTAGAATGAAGAGGTTCTGATCATCAGGGATAACCCCCATTCCAACCAAGAAACCTATCAATAATAGTGTCCCTCAGGCTCTATTCCAACCCCAACTCTGTTTAATATTTTACTTGCCCTCTTAGTAACCCTTCTCACTCAGATGCGGACAAGTGCACATTTCTTTGCTGATGACATGATCCAGCTGTTCATTACTAAAGATGTGAGGACATTGTGTTTCTAGCCTCCTGCATATCCTTCTTGAAGATTGAAAACTGGATTAATATGAATAAACTTGTGCTGAACCTGCACAAATGTAAGCTATATGGTTATCGAGACAAAAGTCCTTTCTGACATTTAAACCCCAAAAGCTGTCTATGGTAAAAAAAAAAAAAACTATAACAGGTAAGCAATATTGTTTTTCCCATCAAAATGGAGGATTGAGCCAGGTACATAAGTGGATGATTCTCTACCTTAGGGAGTTTTAAGAATTGCTATAGTCATTAAAATTGACTTGAGATCTACTGCATCTCAACCACCATAGGAAATGCAAATGATGTACAATGATTTTGTTTTAAATCTAAAATTGAAGGAGCTGAAGCAAATATTTAGAACTTTTCCACAGAAGCATATAGTGATACCTATATCTGTTATCAAAGCGTCTACAGGGTTTCTTACAAGAAAGGTGAAATGCATTGAAAAAGTGATGACATTGGCCTTTATGCTTGGCAGTTAAGATTTAATGTGAAGAAGTGCAGTGTCATGCCCTTGAGATGCAGAAATCCAAGGGAATTGTACGCAATAAAGGGCGAGAGGTTGATGTGCACAGACCAGGAGAAGGTGCTTGGAGTGATTGTTTCTGAGGATCTCAAGGTGGCAAAACAGTGTGACAAGGCAGTGGCCAAAGTCAGAAGGATGCTGGGTTGCATGCAGAAATGAATTGCCAGCAGAAAGGAGGAGGTACTAATGTCCCTGTACAAATCACTGGTGAGGCCTCACATGAAATATTGAGGTCAGTTTTGGAAACCATATCTCGCAAAGGATATAAAAAGACTGGAAACGGTTCAAAGGAAGATGACGAAAATGATTTGCATCCTGCGATAGAAGACATAGAAGAGACCTGAAGACTTACATACGTATGTATAACCTAGAGGAGAGGAGGGACAGGGGAGATATGGTACAGACCTTTAAATACTTAAAGGGTATTAATGAACAAACATACCTTTGGCAAAGAAGGGGATGTTGTAAAACTGGAGGGCATAACATGAAACTGCTAGGGGATAAACTCAAAGACAACATCAGGAAATACTTTTTCATTGAAAGGGTGGTGGATGCTTGGAATGTCCTGCCGATGGAAGTGGTGGGGGAAAATACAGTGACAGAATTCAAAATGGCATGGGACAAACACCAGTACAAGCATTGTGGAACCTGTGTCTTTTGGGGAAACTGCTAGGTACGTATGACCTAGATTGGCCACTGTTGGAAACAAGATACTGGGCTTGATGGACCTTGGTTTGACCCAGAATGGCATATCTTATGTTCTTATGTTCTTAGGATCCCTTTATAGCAGCAGGATAAAATCAAAATAAACTTAACTATCTCTTATATCTCAACAAGTAGGGGTGACCTGCATGGAGTAGTGTGTACACCCCTAAACAAAGGTATGGGGAGGGATGACCTGCACAGAGTGGTAGGTGCACTTACTCTTGCCACCTTGCTGGGTAGACTAGATGGATCATGCTGGTCTTTATCTGCCATCATATACTATGTTACTATGGAGCAGCAGGTATGACTGTACAGAGCTGCAGTTATAGCCGCTCTAGCCATCTTACTGGGCAGACTAGATGGACCAAACTGGTCTTTATCTGCCATCATATACTATGTTACTTTGTTTTTTAATAGCTCTGGTGGTGCATCCTATATAAAGGGTGAGCCAGTCAAATCTGCATTTTTGAAAAGGGCGGGAGAGCCGTGAAAGTGGGCGGAGCGAGTTAGCAAGGTTACCATTGTGTCCCCCACAACTAAGCATTTCAATCGCCATGGAGCAGTGGTCTAAACAACAACGTTCATTCGCTGTGAAAGCGTTTTACCAAAGTGGTAGTTATGCAGCCGCTCAGCGTCGTTTCCGGACGAATTTTCAAATTAATCGAAATAAGCCAGTGCCGTCTGTTAATTCAATCAAATTGTGGGTGACAAACTTTGAAGCAATTGGTGAAACGAGAAGCAGAAGGGGTGGCAGTGCAAGATCAGTGCGAACTCCCGCGAATATTGACCGCGTGAGAGTTGCTGTGGAAAGAAGCCCTCGGAGATCGGCGCGTCGACAGAGTGCTGCGCTTGGCATGGCAAACACGAGCGTCCGAAGAATCTTGAGGTTAGATTTACACCATCACCCGTACAAAATTCAGGTTGTTCAGGCTATGAATGAAAACGATTTTGCAGCTCGATGGCGTTTTTGTCAAACGTTGTTGGACATGTTTGATGAAAACGAGGACCTTGTTCACAACCTGTGGATGAGCGATGAGGCACATTTCCATCTCTCTGGTTTTGTGAATAAACAAAATTTCCGATATTGGAGTGATGAAAACCCTCAACAACTCCATCAAAAAACCTTATTCCAGCAAGATGGTGCCACAAGTCATACAGCCCGTGTGAGCATGAATGTTCTCAACAATGTTTTTCCAAATCGGGTGATATCCCGAAATGGAGCAATTTCTTGGCCTCCCCGATCGCCCGACCTCACAGTGTGCGATTTTTTCTTGTGGGGGTACCTGAAGAGTAAAGTCTTTGAACAACGACCTCCAACGCTTGGGGAACTCAAGAGGAGAATCCGGTTGGAAATCGAGAGAATTCCTCAGCGTATGCTCCGTGATGTGATGGGCAGTTTCAGAAATCGCCTACAAGAATGTCTCAATCGGGAAGGACACCATCTTACTGGCGTTATTTTTAAACAGTGAATGTTGTTTCTTAAATGCTTTTTAATGTACATTAAGATAGTAACAATAAAATTTTGAAATATCCATCCGTTTATTTTTTACAGTCATTTCAAAAATGCAGGTTTGACTGGCTCACCCTGTACTTCAAATCACAAGGACACCACATAATCAGAAGTGCAATTCATGTAGGTTTTTGCTTTATACATCTGTGAGGAAGAAGTATCAAACCAGCTGTTACCCCAGATTGCTTACAGACAAAATATCCTGCACTAGTACAGGGTTAAGGTTTTTGGTCCAGTTGTATGGTACTATACCTTGAATACTGCTTTGTTGGAGCTTTTTTATAATTGCTTGCATATTCTGAAAGTCTGTTTATTTGTAGACCCATGATGAAGGCTTTGCCACTGAAACCTGGCCAAGTTGGGCTTCGCTAAAAAAGGAATTTGTGTCATAAGGGCTGGTTGTCCTCTGCTGTTTGTGTGTTCCAATTGAGTATTTGTGGAAGATGTTTTTTCCCCTGCTTGTTTCCTGTATGCTATTTTATAAGCCTTGTAGATAATGGGCCTGATTTGGAGCTGGGCAGTGCTGCGCGCTGCGTCAGTGCAAAGCCCACCCACCTCCTGCCTAACCCAGATTTTCCATGTCGGGGTCAAATTCTATAGGAGCTACCTGTGTAACACCAATTTTTGATCCTTCATGGTTAGCCCCAGCACCCTAAAGATAGGGAAGGTTTCCCATGCCTATCTTTAAGGCGCAGAGCACTAACAGTGTAGAGTCCAATTTTCGAAGGCATTTGCATGGGTATTTTCCCTAGTTATCCGTTGTGATGCAGCGGATGCTGATGAGAGCCCTGATAGAAGAAAAAAACCTGTTTGTCAGCAGGGAAAAGATGTGCACAGAGTGCAATATTCACTGGGGCCAGCTAGAAGGAGCAGGAGTGCAGTCAGGAAGACTGAAGGGCCACGCCTAGCTGGTCAGAAGCACATGACAAACATTTCACAAGCCTCAAAGAGAGGAGTCCTTTATAAGGAAGCACTGCTTCAAGTTAAACAGAAAGAGAAAGGGAAAGAGGCACAGACACAGAAAGAGAAAGAGACATGGACACAGAAGGAAGAACAGAAAGAGAAAGCAGTTTCCTGGCAGAGGAGGAAGACTGATACAGATTGCAAGCAAGAAGCAAGTAGGAATCAGCCGAGAAGGAGAAGCCAGGCTAAGCAGGGAAGCCAGGATTTGGGCGGTTGCAAGAGTAGGCATTTTCCAGCAGAGCTGTTCCCACGGGTGAGAGAGAACCAAACTCTCAGAGAAAAGCTTGGCACGAAGCTTCTGAAGGGAGGAAGCAAGTCCAACGAGAGAACCTTTCCTCATCGTACTGCTGCAATAAGAGGTATAAGAATTATATTCCTACAAAGAAACCTTTGCCCTGTAAAAGCTCTTGTGAAGGAAGTGTGGAATCTCTAAGAAGAGAAAACCCAGTTAATACTAAGGGGCCACGTGGCCAGCGCTCCAGGTTAGGCCCGAGGCACTGGAAAGTATTAAGGGAAATATACAAAGCTCCAGAATACAATATTCCAGAGACTGTTAACACAGAATTAGACATACCAATTCCTGAGCCGATGCAAGTGGAACTGGTGGAACAGTTGCCAGACCCAGAGGAGATTGATTGCTCTCTCTGCATTTCCCATAGCACAGAGTCTTTGGAGGACGTATGAATGGCTTGTGGTATCTGCAGAATGTCTATTATGTGCTGAGCAGAAGAATTGTACATGCCTACATGGCCATGAGTGCTTCTCTCCCCCCCTGCACCGCCTGCCAATGTTATGTGTCCTTGGGGGTACTTGCTGGGTAATCTTCCCTGTGACACTGTGGGACACACACTCATGCCCATGTTGGACCCTCGGCAGTTTCTGTCTTGCTGCTTAACAGTTTCGGCATTCCTATGTGTCACCTAGGCATCTGCCTAGTCCGCACTGTGCCCCAGCTGGACCATAGCATGTACCGCCTGCAACCCCCTGTATCCCATTTACAGCATCAGTACAGTTGCCCTTTCCTACTTGCCCACTCTGCTGTTGCTGCACATGTGCACGCCATAACAAACCTGCCCAATCTAAACGACAGAAACCCTGATCAGCGCTATTTCAATGTGGGATCATTCACTTTTTTAGGGGGACAGAGCATAGGCCCTTCCAAACATGATATTTTAATTTATACGCTTTGTCAGTAGTATTGCTTTATGTTTATCATTAATATCACTATTGACCAACTTGGTTATTGGGATTTTAGATGTGGTTCTGGTCCTTTTATATGTTTATTTGCCTTTTTGGTCCTTGCACATGTATCACAACTATCACTTTTCTGGGATTCCCTGCCTTTGCTGTACATTGCTGACTGAAATGGTTTCTCTGTCCTGCAAATGTGCCTCTAGTGCAAGGTTTTCATTGGCGCTAATTTTCAGACCCTGATTTCCCGGCGTTAGTGTGCATGGAGCCTCTTCCCGCCCACTCTCCGCCCATTGACCTCTTCTCTCCGCCCTCTGGGAAGCCTCACTCCACCCTTCAGGCCCGGATTTCACAGCGTTATTGTGCCTTAACGCTGCTGCTGCGTTATCGCGCGATAAGTGACGTTATCGCGCAATAACGTCACTTATTGCACGATAATACCACTGCTGCGACGTTAAGATGTTTTTTAGTAAACATACCCCTTAGTGTGCACAAAATTCATGTAATGTATATCAATCTACTAATTAACATGTGTTAAGCAAACATTAGACTGTTTTTATTAGAATGAATGTGCGAAACAAAAAAAAAAATCCAAAATTTTTGAAAAAGCTGAAACAAACTGAAAAGGAATAAAAAGTTCTTATCCTGTGCATGTTACCGCTTGCATGTGTCCTCTGGCCTCATTGCTTTTTCTACTTTTAGTTTAGCTAATTCCTCATGAATAGAATCTTCTGAAATTTACTCGAAATTGAATTTAATTGAATTTACTGAAATAGAATTTAATTCTAGCCCTGGGTATTTCTGTTCTCTGCAGTCTTACTTCTTGTACATCCTCAATGGACAGCAAATGACAAAATCTGTTACGATATTCTGTTTTTTCCTTATCGATCTCTACATATTCTTCCCAGGGTTGGCCCATCCATTAGGCAGCATAGATGGTCACCTAGGCCGTCACAATTCAGGGGGTGGCATTGGAGTAGCAGTCATGCCACTAAACAAAAGTCAGTGCAGCCAGTGTGGGGCCTTGAGCATCTGTGCATGCTCAAGACCTATCACTTCCTACTACTTATGAAACAGCAGTTCACTGAGGGTGAAACGTGGTGGATTTTGAGCATGTATACTGTTTTTTGTTTAGTCTAGGTGGCAGTGGCATGGGAGCAGCTATAGCCAGGTCCACTGCAAGGACTGGAGGTGTGGACCCTTCCATCCTGTTACCCCTTCCATCCTGCCACCTCCCTGCTGCCACCTGTTCCCATTGCCACTGTTTCTGCCCCTCTCTGGCAGCGGAAAGGCTCAGAAAACATAGGGCAGTGCTTACCTCATCTCACTGGCTCACTGGCCCACAGTTCCTATCTTCAATTGGTTTTGAAGTCTGCATTGGAAGGGGGAGGAAGAGACATAGTAGAGGGTGGAAAACACTGGGCAACACCAGAGAGTTGTGGTAAGTACTGCCCTATAATTTCTGAGTCATTATTGCTGCTGCAGGCCCTGGAGAGGCAGAGGACCTTCTTTCCTGCTTTCTAAGTCTGCTTTCCAAAATGACCGTTGAAGTCTTTCTGTGGAAGATTCTAATAGGCAGCTAGAATGCCCTTATATAGGAGTACACACAAACAATGATAAATTATGCAGTATCGCAAGAGCTTACATTGATCCTCTCAGTAATCTCTTGGGGCCCAGAGCCACCGAGGCTGACTGGGTAGTGGTGTTATTGCAATGCTACCCAGTTAGCATCCGTGGCTAAAACTAGGCGAATCAAAAGCTGGCCTAGTCTTAGCCGCAGATCGCTAACTAGGTAGCGGTGCAATATCCACTTCCACACTGCCCTGTAACTCCACCAACATAGAAACATAGAAACATAGAAACATGATGACAGAAAAAGACCACATGGCCTATCTAGTCTGTCCTTCCATAACAACAACTACAACAGTCCACTTTTTACCTTTAGAGATCCTCTGTGTTGGTCCCATGCTTTTTTGAATTCAGTTACTGTCCTCATCTCTACCACCTCCACTGGGAGACTATTCCACGGATCCACTACTCTTTCTGTAAAGAAATATTTCCGCATATCACTCCTGAATCTATCTCCCTTCACCCTCATCCCATGTCCCCTCGTAGCAGAACTTGCTTTCAATTGAAAGAGGCTCTCTCCCTGAACATTTATGCCATGGGGGTATTTAAACATCTCAATCATATCACCTCTATCCCGCCTTTCCTCTAAGGTGTACATATTAAGATCCTTAAGTCTGTCCTCATATGCTTTATAATGAAGCCCATTAATCATTTTAGTAGCAACCCTCTGCACCGACTCCATCCTGTTCACATCCTTTTGAAGGTGTGGTCTCCAGAATTGCACACCATACTCCAAATGAGGTCGCACCAAAGACTTATACAGAGGCATTATCACCTCCTTTTTTCTGCTAGCCATTCCTCTCCGTATGCACCCAAGCATCCTTCTAGCTTTTGCCGTCGCCTTTTCTACCTGTTTAGCTACTTTAAGATCATCAGACAAAACCACGCCTAGGTCCCGCTCTTCTTTGGTGGACAAAAGTACTTCACCTCCTATACTGTATTGCTCCCTTGGATTGCTGCAGCCCAAATGCATGACCTTACATTTTTTAACATTAAATCCCAGCTGCCAAATTCTAGACCATTCTTCAAGCTTAGCTAGATCCCTCCTCATGTTATCTACATCTTCCTGGGTGTCTACTCTATTGCAGATTTTGGTATCATCCACAAAGAGGCAAACCTTACCCGACAGCCCTTCCGCTATATCACTAACAAAGATGTTAAAAAGAATCGGACCAAGGACAGATCCCTGGGGCACACCACTGGTAACATCCTTCTCCTCCTGGTAACATCCTTCTCCTATGCTAACTGCAATGCATCGGGGCATGTAGTGGGCTGGGCTTTGAAGGGGATATTCAATAGCACTTAATGGCACTAACCATGTAAGTGCCATTGAATATCCCAATTTAGGGCATTTACATGGTTTTCTGGGCTGTAAACCATGTAATGCTGTAGGGCTGGTACCTGTTCAGAAGCTAATGTCTAAACCAATAGCATGGCTTCCTGTTACAAGAAGGGGCCTACTCCAAACCAAAGCCTGAACCATGGGGCCTGTTCTGAACCAAAGACTGAATTAAACAAGATGGATTCCTGCCATTTTGTTATAACTCAGCATTAAAACTTGCAAATCAAGCAATTCAGCCAATTTATGATACTTCATAGTAGAAGTATTTTTCCAGCTGACTATGTGCAGAAGAACATGGCTGAGAACTTCACTGTGCTAGCATTTGCAGCAATGCATCAATTTGCATACTAGCAACTTTCACACTATGGACCTTTGTTATGGACCTTTGTTTGCAGATTTGCTGAAGATGACATACAGGGTTCGAGTCCAGCCAATGACCAGGTCATCAGGACAAAGAATTATATGGCTGAACACCAGAACTCAAAAAGAGAAAGAGAAAAAGAACATTGAAAGTACTCAGAAAGAACAAGAAGAGAAGAACAGGCAGAAGAGAACAGAGCACAGACAGACACAGTCCAGCAAACACACAGAGGCTGTCAGAACACCTGGGAGCTCTAACTTCTGAAAAAGACTGTTTGCTTGCCTGCTCTCTCTCTGGTTCGATAGTCAGATACTGTCCAAAAGTTAAATCTCGGGATGGAGGGAATCTCTCACTGTTTCTGAGATAATTCCTCGGACCCCAGCCATGAGTATTTTGGTAAGAGCTAAGGTACTGGTCTTTAATTTCTCCCTGAGGTTGGGGCTAGCTTAGACAGACAAACAATTTACTGTACATCTGAGTGCAAGCAAATCAGTGACATTTATTTTTATTTATTTTATTTTATTTACATTCTCTTATATACCGCGCTATTCTGCATCAGTGCGGTTTACATTGAACAAACTGAAATTACATTGAACAGGGCATTATAACTTGGAGATAACTATTTTACAGGGAACATTGGTTTCTAAGACAGAGATTAGGTCTCTCAGTAATTGTAAAATAGGGCTGAATAACCTACTTTTTTATTTTTATTTGGTTACATTTTTATACCACTCCTTTCAGTGACATGACAGTTACATATAACAGGTTTATAACTATATACAAAACATGAGGTGGTAGAAGGAAACCTTCAATCTATTTACAATGCAATATGGATCTTATTTATTTATTTATTACAGTTTCTTATATACCGCGCTATTTAGCATCAGTGCGGTTTACATTATAACTTAACGACCATAACAACAAGCTGTCAGGTTTACATCGAACAGGAGTAAAAACATGGAAAACAGGGTCAACTATATACATCGAACAGGAGTAAAAACATGGAAAACAGGGT
This sequence comes from Ichthyophis bannanicus, assembly GCA_033557465.1. NCBI lineage: Eukaryota > Metazoa > Chordata > Amphibia > Gymnophiona > Ichthyophiidae > Ichthyophis > Ichthyophis bannanicus. Next base: position 649,801,227 of record CM066034.1, on the reverse strand, counting down.
CAACTATATACATAATCTATTTACATTGGAAGGATAGATAAAAGTCAGATGATGCATGTAGGTCTTTTCTAACTAAATTGGGTCAATTCCTGGAGGGTATATCTAGGATCAATTGCTGTCAGGTAAGTGTTGGAGGAACAAGTGGGTTTTGAGGGCCTTCCTGAACTGATATAGGCTGGCTATGGCCCTAATGTCAGGGGGTAGAGAATTCCAGCATTTGGGTACGTAACAGCTGAAAGACCTGTTTGTGGTTGATAAGTTGTACTTTGTCGAAGCCTTTGGTATTGCAAGCAAGTTTACAGCTGTTGATCTTCTGGATCTGTTGGGAGGGACAAAGTGGATAAGATGAGTGAGTGAGGAGGCTGAAATACCTTTGATTGCTTTGAAAGCTAATAGAAGGGTTTTGAAGGTGATTCTCCCATTGATTGGTAGCCAGTGCAGCTGTTTGAGAATGGGGGTCACGTGGTCATATCTGGATGCTCCGTAAAGGATCCTAGCTGCGGTGTTCATGGCCAACTGTAAGGGGGTTAATGTGGATTGGGGGAGACCTTGTAAGATGGAATTTGCAAAATCAAAGTGCGGCAGTATCAGCGCTTGATATATGGTTCGGAAGTCATCTGGGTCCAATAGGGAGCGTAGGTGCTTGAGAGAGCGTATTTTGAAGTAGACGGCTTTGACTATGTTGCTTATGTGGCTTTTCAAGTTAAGATGTTGATCCAAAGTAACTCCCAAATATTTTATTGCATCTTTGGTTTGCAAATCAGCTTCATTAACACTGACATGGGATGGGGGGGTAAAGTAGGTGTCTCTGGTGATGAATAGCACCTCCGTTTTTTTATGTTGGATGCAAAGGTTCTGTGTTTGGAGCCAAGTTGAAACTGCGTTGAAGCAGTCTGTGAGGGGGGTCAGGTCCATGTGAGTTGTGGAGAAGGGCATGTATAATAGGATATCGTCTGCATATATCAAACAATTCACGTTGAATGATCTTATGATATTGCAGATGGGCTGCATGTAGATATTGAAAAGTAATGAGGATAACGATGAGCCCTGGGGTACTCCTTGCTTTTGATGGAAATGTGTTGACTCCTCTGATCCTGATTTCACATATTGCCATCTGTCGTCAAGGTAAGATTTGCACCATTCTAGTGCACTGTTGCAGACTCCCTTCTCCTTCAGTCTTCCGAGGAGAATTTCGTGACTCACGGAGTCGAACGCCGCGGCAATGTCTAGAAATATGAGCACAAAACCTTGACGGATGTTGTCAATTCCAGTGATGATTTCATTGAAAAGGCCAGTGAGTAGTGTCTCTACCCCATGATATTCTCTGAATCCGTGTTGGCAGCTATCTAAGGGGGAGGCAGCATCGATGTGATCTTGAATTTGCCGTTGTGCTTCTTTCTCAATTATTTTGGCCAAGAGGGGGATGCTGGCTATTGGTCGGTAAGAGTCAGTTCTTTGTGGATCAAGCTTGGGGTTCTTCAATAGTGGTCTAATGGAAGTCTGCTTAAGTGAAGTGGGGAAATATGATGTAGTGAAGGATAGTTTCATTATTTTTGCAATGACAGGGCTGAACACATCACGTAGCTCCTTTATCCAAAAAGCTGGACATGGGTCAGTTTGTGCGGTGGAGGTGTTGAGAGATGCTATGGTGTCCTCGATACATTTAGTGGATGGTGTAGAAAATATGTTAAGTGGTGATAGGCCCATTGGATCATATTCATTTCACTATAATATAGAGTATTTCCATTGAGGTTCATGGTGTATGGAACTTATCTATTTGATTAGTAATTCGGTATTGGACTAAGGTGAGTGTGGGAATGTGAGGAGGGTGGCATTGGGCTAGGTCATATTGTAGCATTCTTGGAATAAGAATGTTTTTAGGTTTTTTTCAGAAGGATTGGAGGTCCTTTTTAGCCCTTAGTGTGTCTGGAAGTTTATTCCATTGTATGGGGGCTATAAATGTGAATGTTCTTTTTTTTAAAATATTGTTTATTGATTTTCATCAAACAACACACACCAAAAATAACAGTATGGACAATATTATTCAACCCCAGTCACACACCCCCTACCAACCCCCCCCCCCTCACCCCCCATCCTACACCCCCTCCCCCCACCCCCCCCCCCCCGCCTCCTTGTGAATCCCTGCGACCCAAACAAACAAGGATAACAAAAAGCAGGAATAAAATTACTAGGAGAAACCCCATCACACTCCATAAAACCCTCAACCCAATTACCACATCCGAGCCCTGGAAACATAGGCATCAAGATACCACCATTTACTTCTAGCTGAGTCTGAAGACAAAGTACCCGCCCCTTGTCCAGTCCGCGCTTGCCACTTAGAGCGCTGGGGTCTATCAGACTCGTACATCTTTTCATATTTGGCAAATACACATACAAGATTCCACCAGAGCTGGCTGTCCAGATGTGAAAGATCTTTCCAGTGAGTGAATATCACTTTTATGGCCGCAGCCATTAAAAAATTAAACAGAAAACACTTCTCCTTGGTTACACCTAGTAAATCAGCTTGGGACCGGAGAATCACTGCCGCCCAAGACAAATTATCCTGCATTTCCAAGATGGATTGGATCTTGCTCCAGACCTGTGCCCAGTAATGCTGAACGTGAGGACAGTCAAAAAACATATGTTTCAACGACCCTGGTGACTGACCACAGGACCAACATTTGTTCCCCACTGACGGGTCCCACTTAGTGAGCCGCACAGGTGTGACACATGCCCTATGGGTCAAAAAAAACAGGGATTGAGTCAGCGCTGCCGCCCGGGAGACCCTGTTTACCTTGGACCAAACTGTATCCCAGGCAGCTGGAGAAATCTCAACCCCTAAGTCCTCTTCCCATTTGGCCTGCAACCCTACCAGATTAGAGGGAACCCGATCCCGCAACCCCCGGTAAAAATTGGATGCTACTCCCTTCCGGCTGACACAACTATCCACTGCACCCTGAAGACCCCACTCCGAGACCAAAGACTGCACCGAGACCCCTGCCCGTGCTAGACAATGCCTCAGTTGGATCCATTGAAATTGGCAGCAACCCGGTAGCTTAAACTCGCGCTGCAAGTCACCAAAAGATTTCCAGGAATGAGCCGAGATTAACTGCCCAACTGTCCAAATACCCAGGATCTGCCAACGTCTCCACGAAATTACTCTCTTGTTAATACGTAAACGGGGGTTATGCCACAAAGGCATAGACAACGATGGAGGATTGTCCTCTCCTAGGACGTGTGCCAATACTTGAAAAGCGTCCTGAGTGGCCTTAATCACCCTGCCTGCCGGGAAAGAATCAGGGAACCTCATGCCCGCCACTAATCGTATGGGGGCCGGAGCCGCCCTCCGTTTTTCCACCTCCAACCACACAGGGGGGAGATCGCTATCATCCCCTGACAACCAGTGGGCCCCTTGCTTAAGCTGAAACGCCAAGTGATACAATTTGAAATCAGGAAACTGAACCCCCCCCCTCTCCTTGGCAGCTTTTAACTTAGCAGTGGCAATTCTGGGGGGTTTACCACGCCAAAGAAAGTTGAGCAATAATCTTTCAATGGAACTATATACCGTGGATGGAAGCACGACCGGCAGCATCTCTAAGACATAATTCACCTTGGGAACCAGCACCATCTTTATGGATTCTAACCGTCCCCACCAGGAAAGAAATAAGGGGGACCAGCGCAACGTAAAAGCCTGCACCATCTCCCGTAGCAGACTAGAGTTGACCTGCACAGTTTCCTCTATACTGGGGCAATACCGAACCCCGAGGTACTTGACTCCTGACGAAAGCCATCGGAACGGATACGACTCCAACAAATGCTGAGCAGTCATCTTGTTCATGGGAAACGCCACCGACTTAGACCAATTGATCTTATACCCCGATAAATGGGAGTAACTATCAATCAACTCCAGCACTCGACCAACCGAGTCCGGTATGACAAATAACAGAAGATCGTCCGCATATGCGGAAAGTTTGCACTGCAAGTCTGCCACTTCTATCCCTCGCACTCCCTCTGATTGCCGAATCAGCAACGCCAAAGGTTCCAACGCCAAGTTGAAGAGCAAGGGGGAAAGTGGGCACCCCTGCCTGGTGCCCCGAAATAACTGCAAAGGCTGAGATAAGACCTGGTTGGCCCAAATTCGTGCCGACGGGTTAACGTACAGAACCTGCACCATCCTAATAAAGTGACCTCCGAACCCAAACCATTTCAGAACCCTAAACAAAAAAGTCCACTCTAACCGATCGAAGGCTTTTTCTGCGTCCAATGAGAGGCCAACCACTGGATGATCACAGCCCTCTGCCACTTCTTGCAGATTTAACAGGAGACGAGCATTATCGGCAGTGGAACGGCCGGTCATAAAACCGCATTGATCGGGGTGGACTAAAGAAGCCATCACTTTAGCTAGCCTACGGGCTAAGATGGACGAATAGATCTTATAGTCCGCATTTAATAACGAAATGGGGCGATAACTCCCCACCGCAACGGGATCTCTCCCTGGCTTTTCTAACACAATAATGTTGGCCTCACTGAACGAACCCACTGTCGCCCCAGGTGCCGCTAAGAGTTGGAAATACTCTAATAAATAGGGAGCTAACTCCCCTCGAAACATCTGATAAAATTCAGCGGGGATACCATCAGGACCTACCGCTTTGCCCCTTACCGCCTGCTCAAGAGCATCAACTACCTCAGAGCATAGAATCTCTTTATCCAACTCCACAAGTTGAGAGGGAGAAAGAGAAGGATGGGAAATATCGCCCAACAAAGCCTGAAAACCCTCTTCACTGAATGAAATGCCAGACGAGTAGAGGTTGGCGTAGAAAGCGCGAAACTCCGCAGCGATCTCCGTATCGCCCAACAAAGTCTCTTTTTTATCATTCTGCAACGCTGCAATTCTGGTTTTCGCAGCCCTAGGCTTAAGCGTGTTCGCTAGCAGTTTTCCAGCTTTATTTCCTCCCAAATAATAGGCCGACTGCTGCCCCCCAAGAGCCGTGCCGCTTCCTCATGTACCAATTGATTATACTGAAACCGTAATTTTTGTAAGCGCAATAACACACACGGATCGGCCCGCGCCGCCAACAGCCGTTCGCCCGCCTTGATCTGAACTCCCAGAGCTTCCAACATCGCTCCCTGTGACCGCTTCAGCTTAATGGAATAACTTGTGATACTTGCTCTCATAGCTGCCTTAAATGCCCCCCACCAGGCCCAAACAGGGGTGTCGCCCACTTTATTGAAATCAAAAAAAGCTGCTATTTCCTGCTTTACATAAGCACAAAAAGCACGGTCGCCCAGAAGTGTCCTATCAAAAAAGAAATGAGGATTTGCCTCTTTCACCACCGACCCCGCTAAAGACACCGATACCGCAGCATGATCAGAGATATGCATGGGGCTAATATCAGCTGCCACTACCACTGGAAGTAAAGACTTGGAAAGAAGCAGGTAATCAATGCGAGAATGCGATTTATGAGGGAGAGAGAAAAATGTGTATCCCTTTTCCTGGGGATGTAGCAACCTCCATATATCCACTAACCCTTCTGACTCCATAACCGATGCTACCACAGATGCAGCACGCTGAGGCCTCCTCCTCCTGTAAGGGTGGCAGTCAATCAATGGATCCAATATGAGATTAAAATCCCCACCCCAAATTATATCCTCGTTAGCGTACCTATGGACCACTTCAGCAAGTTTATGAAAAAACCCGGCATCATCGGTGTTAGGGGCATAAATGTTAAAAATGGCTAACTTCCTCCCATCTACTTGCACTGAGGCAAACGCCCACCTCCCATCCAAGCTCGCCTGGGATGAAACAATAATCGGGGACAACGCCTTCCGAATCAGCGTGATAACCCCATTCTTTTTTTGCCAGGCAGCTGCATGGGTAGCCACCATATAGCCTTCAGAACCCAATTTGAGAGCCTCCACTGAGGACAAATGGGATTCTTGAAGCAGAACCACATCTGCCCTTTCCTTCTTACAATACACCAAGATTTTTTTACGTTTAATTGGGTTGTTAATCCCCTTCACGTTCAGCGTTAATACTTTAAGTGGGTTCATGAGAAAAGCTTGCAATAGGGCACAGGTCAGAATGAGCACGGCAAAGTATAATCCGGATTCTTATTACATCCACAATACCCAGTATATATGCACCCCACAGGTACCCACAAGGAGGCAACCACATAACCCAACATGGGACTCTTATTGGGTGAGCCAATGCTGAAAGAAGCCCCTCAACTCCCACCCCGCCCTCCCTGATCATCATACTCCCAACCCTTCCCATAGGCCCCGGTAACCCACCATAATTCCTTACATACAAACCAAGCTTACCGGGGCAATATGCCATCCAATTTCCCAACCAACCCCCCTACCCATGAAACCTATGTAACACACACTCCACAACATACTTACAATTAAACTAAACAATCTCTCCTCACCTACCACCCTCTAAAAAATACAATCACACACCACAAGCATACTCCCATCCCCCCTTTCAACAGGTACCCCCAGCACCCCTCCATATAACACCAGCCAAGAGACACACAGTCCCGCCTTCCACAGGCTATCTCAACTCATAACAGCGGCCTCCTGTTCCTCAATGAAGGCCCGCAGTGCTGCCGGATCCTCAAACGACCTGGTCTGGTTATGCAGGGTAATCCTGAGGCGCGCAGGAAACAACAAGCCGTATCTCGCCTGCAGCAGTCTGAGCCGCGGCCTGAACGCCAACAGCTGTTTTCGCCGGTCCACCGTAGCTTTATGGAAATCCGGATAAAATCCAAGCTGCTACCCATCCAGCTTCACCGGAGCTGCAGCCCTTGCCGCCGCCAAAATCTGCGCCGCTTGAGTGTGCCTCAGCACACAGAAGATGATGGGGCGCGGTACTCTCACGTTGGGGCCAGAATGAGAAGGAATCCGGTGGGCCCGCTCGATCTCAAACGGTTGACTGAAGGTGAGCTTGAGCACTTTGGGAACCATTTGCTCCAGGAACAATCTCATATTGGCGCCCTCCGCCCCCTCAGGAACGCCTACGATCCGGACATTATTTCGGCGGGTTCTATTGTTTAGCTCCTCCAAATTCCTCTCCAAGGCCAGAATGCGCTTGCGGTTGGCAGCAACCTCCTGTAGTCGCTCCTCATGCACCTCCACCTTCACCTCTAGGCCAGAGAGCTTCTCAGCGAGCCCAGCAATCTGCCCCTTTAGTTCTTTAAGCTCCCCAAGATCAGCCTGTACGCTGCATAGCGATTCTCCATTAGCAGCCACCATGTCTCTCACAGCCCGCAGTTCCGCCAGTAATTCCTGCATAGACGGAGGGGTTTCCCGAGAAGCCGCCATTTTTTGCGGCGAGGGGGGATCCGGTTTTTGTCTCTTAACTCCGGAGTTCGCGCCCGAGGAGTATTCCAAGCGCATGGGTTTACCACTGGACATCGTCCGCTACAAAGACCCCCTTGCAGGGTTGGCTGGGGCTTCAATAACCAGGGTACCGAACAGGATTAAGGCCCCGGGTAGGACGAGGAAAGGAACTAAGCGGCCATCTTCCTTGCTGTTGGCTCCGCCCCCCATAAATGTGAATGTTCTATTGCTCATGGTTGTTTTGACATTGAATATGGTGTGGGGAATGTGTAGCGTGTTTAGGTTGGTCGTTCTTCTGTTCCTGTTAGGGGGTTGTATTTTAATGAGTTTGGAGAGGTACAATGGGGCTATATTGTGGATTGATTTGAATGTTGTTATTATTATTTTATATCTTATGCGAGCTTGAATGGGAAGCCAGTGAAGTTCCATTAGAATAGGTGTGATATGGTCCATGATCTGCACTTTCATTATTTTTTATTTATTTTATTTAACAGTATTTTTAAACCGCCTTATCTTATTAATCAAGGTGGTATCACAGCAAACAATCGGGTAAAGTGAGTGTGTTAATCATGCAGTGAGGGTGCAATTTAGTTGAGTGTGTGTTGTATCGTGTGCTAGATTGGGGTGAGCTATGTACAAGGTGTGGTGTGTTGCGTGCTAGAATGGTTTGAGCTATGTACAGTGTGGGCTATATACAGTGGTGCTGTAAAACATTATCTGTACAGACAGCAATATGTGCTGTTATACATTCTCTTAGGTTATGTGATGTGTCCATAGTGTTCTATGAACAGCATGGTTTTTAGCTGTTTTCTAAAGTCTTTGAGGTCTGTAGTTGTCCTCAAGTCATCTGGTAGTTTGTTCCATATAGTTGGAGCAGCCATGGAGAGAGCTCTGTCTGTTGTGTCCTTGCGTGTGTGTTTGAATTCACCTGGGGTGCTGACTCGGTTGCGTGTTTGTTTTCTTCTAGGACGAGTGCTGTTGTCTGGTTGAATGAGGGTGTGTAGGCTGTTGGCTGATGTGTGCTGATTTATCTTAAATAGGTTTATGATAGTTTTGTATCTGATGCGTGCACCGATTGGGAGCCAGTGTAAGTCTTTTAAGGTGGGTGTGATGTGGTCCTGTCTTGCAGTACCGGATATTATTCGTGCTGCAGTGTTTTGTGCTAGCTGGAGTGGTTTGAGGGCTTGTTTCGGTAGTCCCAAGTATATCGGATTGCAGAAGTCCAGTATTGGGGTTATCAGTGCTTGGAGGACGGTACGAAAGTGTTCTGGGGCAAGGAGTGGTTTCAGTCTCCTGATGATTCGCATCTTGTAGTAGACTTTTTGTATTGTTTTGTCTATGTGTGGCTTGAGGCTTAGCTTATTGTCCAGAGTAACTCCAAGGTATCTCACTTCTGATTTTATTGGAATAGTAGTGTTTTGTATCTTGATGTTTGGCGGGTGTATGAAGCTTTGGTTCCGAGTGATTATTAGAGCTTCAGTCTTGTTGTAGTTTATTGCGAGGTTGTTGTTTTGACACCAGCTCGTCATTTGGGTAAGGCAGTCTGTTATCTTGGAGTAATCCGGGTTGTCGATTTCTATCGGGGTGTATATCATGATGTCGTCTGCATATATTGTGTATTGAATGTTGTTCTCTTTCATGATGTCGCATATCGGTTGGATGTAGATGTTAAATAGGAGAGCTGAAAGTGCGGATCCTTGAGGTACTCCTTGACGGACATCTATGGGTCGGGAGGTGTTGTGTCCCACCTTGACCTGTAGCTGTCTTTCGGTTAGGTATGAGTGGAACCATTTGAAAGTGATACCGTGTATACCAGTGTTCTTTAGTCTTTCCAGGAGCGTGTTGTGGTCCACTGTGTCGAAGGCTGAGGAGATGTCGATGAAGATCATTATGATTCCCTTCCTGTTGTTGTCAATTATTCTTAGGATGCTGTCGAAGAGGTAGATCAGTAGCGTTTCGACTCCGTGGTTGGGACGAAAGCAGTGTTGGTTGTCGTCGAGTGTTTCATGTTTGTCGATGTGTTCCTGGAGTTGTAGTTGTACCTTTTTTTCTATGATATTTTCCAGGAAGTGTATGCTGTAGATCGGTCGGTATTCTGATGGATACTTTATGTCTAGTGTTGTTTTCTTTGTTATTGGTCTTACTGAGGCAAGCTTTAGTTGCTTTGGCATGAGTCCTTGAGTGAGTGAGTTGTGTACTATTTTGTGTATGGTGTGAATGAAGTTTGATTTGGTGGCTTTGACCCATGATACTGGGCATGGGTCTGTAGGAGCAGTGCTTGTGCTGATTGTAGAGATGATGTGGGATATCTGCTCTGTTGAGGGTGAGTAGAATGTGCCCCAGGTTTTGGTGTGTATGTCTGTCCTGGTGGTCCCACTGGGTGTTGTACACTCTGTGGAGTGGAATTTGTCTTTGATGTGGTCGGCGAATTCCTGTGGGTCCACTTGTACTTCCCCTTCTGTTGTTTGCTCTTTTGTGAGGATCTTGACTATTTCAAAGAGCTCTCTGGGCTTGTTGATGGAAGTATTTATCAAGTTTGTGTGGAATTCCCTCTTTGATTGGTTGATGCATTCATTGTATTGTTTTTGTTTTGTTAGGTAGAGATGTTGGTCGGCTGCTGTTTTGTTTTTTCTCCATCTCCGTTCAATCTTCCTGAGCTCCCTCTTTTCCTGTCGTATTTTTGCTGAGTACCAAGGTTTGTTTTGTCTCCTGTTGTGTTGGTGTTTCTCGTGCCCTCCACTGGATGGTCTGGCGGCGTTAGCTAAGATGCTGTTCCATCTGGAAACTTGTTCCTCCAGGTCTGTAGGAATGTTCAGGTGTTGTGTTGTGTTCTGTATGAATTCGTCCCTGTCGAAATTCTTGAATCGTCTTTGTGTGTGTGAGTTGTTTGTTCTTTTGTTTGTCTGGTCCTCTTGAGATCGTATCTTTGTCTCAATTAAGTAATGGTCAGACCATGGCACTGGGGTAATGGTGGGTGGAGAGATTAGGTCTCTTGAAGTTATGTAATTGGATGCGAAGATGAGGTCTGGAGAAGATCCATGTCTGTGCGTTGGAGCGTTGATTATCTGTGTGAATTGAAGTGAGGTCATTGCTTGCAGGAAGGCCTCTGCGTCTTTGGCATTGGTGGACTTGAGGTTGAAGTCTCCAATCAGTAGTGCTGGTTTGTTGTTTGTTGTTATGGCACAGGCTTCTTCGAGTATGAAGGCTAATTCGTCGGGTGGAGCTCTGGGTGCTCTGTAGGTTAGGCAGATTGCAATGTCTTTGTTTTTGATGCTGATTGTGTTACATTGCTGAGTATTGGAGAAGCTATGTGTCTTGAATTTTAGTTTTGTCTTTGCTATTATTAGGACTCCTCCTCCACGCTTGTGGGTTCGTGGGCAGTTGTACGCTGAGTAGTTGTCCGGTACCAGTTGGTTGAGTAGTACATTGTCGGTAGGGTTGAGCCATGTCTCTGTGAAGCATATTATGTCGGGCTGTCGCTCCTCTATGTGGTCTACAAGAGTGTGTATCTTGTTGCATACTGATCTGGCGTTTATGAGCTCAATCATTGTTACCTTTGTTGAGTAGGTTGCTGTTACATGTGCTTCCTTTGTGCAGGATTGGGAGTTTGATTTGTGTCTGTTTGGTGCCACCATATTTGTGCTGTGACGTTCTGTGCCATTTGGAGTATGTTGAGCGCTTTTTTAGGTAGTCCTTGGAGTATGCCATTGCAGTAGTCCAGGTGGGGAGTTATGAGTACCTGGACTACTGTTCTGAAATCAGATTGCTCTATGATATTACATAGTGGCTGTAAGATTCTTAGTTTGTAGAGTTTATTTATTTACATTCTCTTATATACCACACTATTCTGCATCAGTGCAGTTTAACAGGGAACATGGGCTATGGAGGGTTAAGTGGCTTGCCCAAGACCACAAAGAACACCTGTGGGACTAGAAACCCCTGTCCTTCCAGCCCAAGGTTGCTGTCCTCTAGTGGGATTTGAACCCCCGACCTTCCAGCCTGAAGGACCTTGCCCCAACCACTAGGCCACTCCTCCACTCCACATCTAAGATACTAAACAGAATATTGTTCTGTTTAGTATCTTAGATGTGTTTCCATGTTAAGAGTCTTGTCAAGGGTAACTCCTATGTATTTTATTTCTTGTCTGATGTTTAGAAGAATTGTGGAGGAAGGCTTGAATTCTTTGTTTTTAGAGATGAACATTGCTTCCATTTTCTTATGGTTGATGTTCATATTATTTCTTTGAAGCCAAGTTTGAGTTTCTTTAAGGCAGGCATCTATGGAATCATATATTGGGTTGTCTATGTCCAGTTGATTATACAGCATCATATCGTCTGTGTATAAATGGTAATTGAGTTTGTGCTTTTGGAATATTTTGCAAATGGGCCTTAAGTATAGGTTGAATAGTAGGGAGGATAAAGCTGATCCTTAGGGTATTCCTTGTGTTTGTGGGAATGCATTAGATGTGTCCTTGTTAAAGTGTACTTGTTGCACCCTGTTGGATATATATAAGAGGAAAAACATTTTAAGGGTGTTCCTTTTATTCCCATGGATTCAAGTCTTGTGATAAGAGTCCTCTGTTCTACTGTGTCAAAGGCCGCAGTGATACTATCTCAGAAAGCGAATTTATGCTAATAGTTCTACTATTTTTGCTATCAGAAATAAATTCTATTTTTATACAAACAGGGCTGGTTCTTATCTTATCACATGGTTTGTTTGCCAGGTAATCCTATGGAATCCTCGGAAAAGAAGTGTAGCAGTATCCCCTAGACAGATTGAATGTTTATACATGTGTATTTATCTGTTACTGATAATATCTCCTTACAATGCCCTTCAAATATCGGTCCCTTAATGTTTTTCCTTTTGCCAAACCACCCTCAGTAACACAAACCAATTGCCACCATTCTCATCAGTCTAGTCCATGTGCGCTTCTATAATATGTATATTCCACCAATCTGTAAATTCTTGGCGGATTACAATAGCACATTTAGAAAAGAAATAAACACATCATACAGATGCATAAGCATAATAATCAACAATACCGAGCACAAGCAACAAACAATTAAGAAAATGCTTGCATAAAAGTAGAACCTTTCAATTTTTTTCTAAGATCCAGCAAAATTGTCTTCATATGTAATGAGAAAGGTAATTAGTTCCACAGCAATGGAACTGTTAAAGAAAAAACATGATTAGCTTAATACCTCAAAGCTGATTCAATGCCATAAGCATCAACATCACCTGATCCTGAGAATGCACATTACACATAGCCTGCCGGAACTCTAAGGGAAAGTCCACCGGGAAAAACATTCCCACTCATAGCACCTTAAAAACCATTAGTAGAGTCTTAAAATGTACTTGCCACAGTATTGATACTTGATAAAGGCTTATCAAAAAGGGGATAATGACATCATATAATAGAACTTACAACAATAAACACGCCACTGGATTTTGAATTAACTGTATAAGTTGCACCACCATATCCAGCAAACCATGAAATAATTAATTACAGTATACCATAGGACTCATCACCAGGCTCTGTAACACTGTCTGCAAGTCGCTCGGACTAAGGAATGGCTTCAACTTCCACAATAAATGCAATTTAAAAAGAGCCATCCTAGAGATACACTATCATGAATATGTGGGCGAGAGATCAGTACCAAATCTAACACCACCCCCAAATAACGAACCTCACATACCACTGAAATCATGTACAACTTGAGAGGAAAAGGTTTATGCAACATGAAGGGAAAAATCATAAATCTGGTCCTCCCCCCTCCCCCCTTTGTTTCATCATGGGCCAGGCTGGCCTTAAATTGGTAAACTTTGGATTGGAAGCTAAGCATCTAGTAGAAGAGCCATCACATTTCTATGGGGGTTGGCTCTAGCCAGCCTTCAGTATTGCTGGTGATCTTACTGTTTCTTGATTGACCCAAATTGTGTCTGGTCTGGAGCTCTTTGCAAAATGCTATCCAGATTTTTTTTTTGCCCTGTGAACCTATTGACTCCTGCTGTAGGGGTTTACTCCAAAGATTTTCTTTTTGCCATGTTCCTATGATAGAAATTGGGCTCTAGATCTAGAAAAGGAAGAGAGTGAAAGGATTTAGGCAGTGACATTGAAAGGGGGAGGGGTAATGAAAGGCCAGTAGAGACCTCTAGAATAATTTTGCACATCATATCATGAAATAAATTATTCATGACCTCAGCACTGATTGAAGGGAACAGTGACCGTTTGAGGAAGGAGTTAATAATAGTAAATAAGCAGTGGGAGTTAGAGACCAGGCCTTTGGTCAGATGGATTTAACAGCCTTGTTTGATGAGTATGATACAGTAACTAATTGGAAAGAGGTAGTCATGAATTTTTAATATATACAATCAGTATGAGACTGGGATTTAAGCCTGAGAGATTTTGCAGAGGAGTTGCATTAATGAAGGAAGCACATTTTGCGGGCCAGGTAAGGTTGGGTTTTGGCACATATCAAAGTGTAAGGGAGGTAGGTCTGAGAGTGTCCAGAGCAGAGGAGAATAAACTGTTGAAAAAATAAATTGCCTTATCGCAGATAATGATGAGATTTTGGAGCAGAAGAGAGGATGTGGAAGTCAACAGATTGAATATTCCTAGAGACATTAGCAATGACTTCTTAAGACTATGGAGGAGGGTTAATCAGATCTTGCATGATGACAAACCTGTGTCCTTATGAAATCATTATTTTGTCTAATACAATACACTAGCACTTCTGTTTTCATTGTGGCTGTTATTCAGCAGGCTGGTGTCTGGATAAAGTGATCCAGATGTGTTTATCCAGATAACTTGACTGAATATTTAACAGGACTAGATTTACTAAAGTGCAGTTAATGTGCATTATTAGTAAACAGGTCCTATTGTATGAAATGAGACTTAACACTAGAAGCCCCAAAAGTCATTTTACCTAGAAACCCCAAAGTGCATCAATTGACGCATTATCACGACAACTGCGTTTAGCATGAAATGCAGATGTGAATATGGCGTTACTTATTTGTTAAATATGTGCAGTATGTGACATCATTACATGACTTCATCGTGTGTTTATTGTTTGTAATGTCGGAGTAAAACTGTAAACAGTGATTGAGATGCGCCTCCTAGCTTGAACATGAATTTATACCTAGAAGCCCCAAAGTACGGCAATTGACGCATCCAAGACAATTGAGTGTGTCAATTGACGCACTTTGGGGCTTCTAGGTATAAATTCATTTTACCGCTGGGTGGTGCATCTGTCATTAATTTTCGATGCACATATTTGAACATCTTGACCTTGCTAACAAAGATATGGAATATGACCGACATGGTTCTAGCAGTGGCGCTGGTATACAACTTCGAAGATGCATTTGCATCAATTGACGCACTTTGGGGCTTCTAGTGTTAAGGTAAATTACTCACCTTAATGCATATTACCATGTGATAATGTGGTGGCATCTTTTCCTAGATCTAGCCCTTAATCAGAAAATGTTGCCTCTGAATTTAGCCAAATAGTTTTGCAGCCTGACCTACAGTACCTGGTAAATTTTAACCAGACAGTACTGAGCATTATCTTGTTAACCAGTTATAATAAAAATATGCAGATGAAATGGCAGATGAAATTTAATGTGGACAAGTGCAAAGTTATGCACCCAGGAAAGAACAACCCAAACTATGGTTACAAGATGCAAGGTTCCATATTAGGAACCACCACCCAGGAAAAAGATTTAGGCGTCATTGTGGATAACATGTTAAAACCCTCGGCCCAGTGTGCAGCGGCGGCCAAGAGAGCAAATAGAATGCTAGGTATCATAAGTAAAGTAATGGAAAATAAAACAAAAGATATTATAATGCCTCTATATCGTTCCATGGTGAGACCGCACCTTGAATATTGTGTGCAATTCTGGTCGCCGTATCTTAAAAAGGATATAGCATTATTAGAAAAGGTTCAGAGAAGAGCCACCAAAATGGTAAAGGGGATGGAAGGATACTCCTGTGAAGAAAGGCTAAAAAGGTTAGGGCTCTTTAACTTGGAAAACAGACGGCTGAGGGGAGATATGATAGAAGTCTATAAATTAATGAACAGAGTGGAACGGGTAAACGTAGATCGATTGTTTACATTATCAGAATATAGAAAGACTAGAGGACATGCAATGAAGCTACAGGGTAAACTATTTTAGACTAATAAGAGAAAATGTTTTTTCACTCAATGTGTAATCAAACTCTGGAATTTGTTACCGGAGGATGTAGTAAAAGGCTGCTAGTGTAGCTGGGTTTAAAAAAGGTTTGGAGAAGTTCCTGGAGGAAAGGTCCACAAACCATTATTAAGAAGGGACCCAGGATATCAATGCTTGACCCAATACAAGCATTGTGGAACCTGTTTCTTTTGGGGAAACTGCTAGGTACGTATGACCTAGATTGGTCACTGTTGGAAACAGGATACTGGGCTTGATGGACCTTGGTCTGACCCAGTATGGCATATCTTATGTTCTTATGCATGCAGCATACCTGAAGCACTGCCTATACTTACACAGATAAATTTTGCCCAGCCAATGATCTGATTAGACAAAATGGGCCTGATTCTGTCCCTCATGGCTATCCCCTTTGTACGTCCGGTCTGAGCCGGACGTACAAAGGGAATCGCGATCAGGCCTGTATGTGCAGACCGGGACTGTGATTCAGTCCCGGCCTGCACTTACAGGCAGTGCCCGAATGGCTCATTTAGACATTTAAATGGAGCCGCGGTGCCATGGTGTCCTGTTGCCATGACACTTCGTCTCCATTTAAATGTCGCGATGTCAGTCGCCAGCAATTAAGTTTTTTTCCCTGCAGCCCAACCCCTGAACCGTCCTCATAAGGTCAGGGCCAGGCTGCGGGTAAGAAACCCTTGCCCTCCAGCCTCTTCTTTTAATAAAAACAATGTCCAGGGAAGTTATTCCACCTCGGTGATGGAATAACTTCCTCGGCCATTTTGCTGGCCCTGGATGTACAGGACCGACATTAGAATTGGCTCTGTATATCCAGGGCCAGCGACCACACACTCTCCACTCCTGAGCCACCTCTTCCCTGCCCCCGACTAACTTCCCCGCACAGCTGGTGGGGAAGTTTGTCGGGGGCTGCCGCTGGCACAAATAGCAGGGATGGACGTCCCGTTGGGATGTCCATCCCCATTATTCATGTCTCAGGATAACCCCCGATGTGTCCTGTCATTGGGGGGCAAGGAGAGGCAAATTCAAAAACAAAAATTTGTTTGGATAACTATGAAGTTACTCAGACAAATCTTCGGGCTATTCGTCTAATTTTTTTCTAATGTTAGAGAAATGTTTGGAGAATTTTGACTCTCTGCCAAAAGGAACTGCAGTTTGTGGAAAGCTCATATCTAGCTGAACCTACCACTTAGATAAAAGGTTAAACACATTTAATACTAGCGAGCAGTGTGCCAAGTATCATTCAAGATGTCTGATTAAGAGCAGCAAAGAAAAGGCAACAGTGAAACTGTAGTAGGTTTATCATATTCACTCAAAACCAATTGGTTACTTTTCCCAGTAGGTAAGCAGGGGATGAGAGAACACATTAAGAAGATATAAGAAGCCACAAATCAAAGAAAACACTCTGGCAGTGCCCTTCCATGCTGACAGACTTATGTGCTGTGGTGCATCCATATCAGTTGAGTCTGTCTGCGAGAGAAGTAGCAAGGTAGAGATTGTGGGAAAGGTGAACAGGGCTCAACAATATTTAATTAAAAGAGTCAGAAATGAGGGAAGAGAGTGATTAACTAAGGAAAAAATGACTGTCCTTGAATGATAATTCAGTTCTGGTTGATTAGGTTTCATAATTGCAACTGAATCGTTCTTTCGCCTTTATTGGTGAATTATTTTAGCTATCATTGTAATATCATTCCATTCCATCAGTTAATCATTAAAACTTACCAGAAGCAGACTCCAGTGCTTTATAATGTGTAACACTATTCCTTTAAGTTGCAATAACCAATTGTAAATCTTATTAATTAGCAGACAAGTTATTAATGTCAAAACACAAATTGGCAAGTATTACTAGCCACTAACTTTGTAAAGATTGATTTACGATTAATGTTCCATAACTAGATACAGACATAGATGGCTACATTGCATTGCAAAACAGAGCATCATATGGGATAATGAGTTATAGTTGTGACAAGAAGCAGTGACCTCCACTATCAAATGCTGTAACTTTGCAGTCCGTGAAAAGGAATCTCTATAAACTGTGGTGGCGTTATAGGAAATAACCTTGTTTCAACCTTTCTCATTAGAATGGGTTCACTGTGACTCTCCCCTCTGAACAGGCGTTTGACCTTAGGAACACAAGCATGAACCATTCTAAAATATTTATTACATTGATAAATTTACATAATTTAGAATTTTTACACATACCTCTATGCAGAATATTTTAATAATAGGGTACCAAAATGACTGGATCTTCAATAGAACAAAAGTCATCATGATGATCTACATATTAGACTGCAGCTAATAGATGATTACTCTTGAGTGTATTAATGCAAATAAGGTTATTTGTCTCAATCCTTATCTACTGTTCAACTGTGGGTACCTTTCACCCTGTGGGTTATATTTTGAAATGTGTACAAATGACAATCTTAATGGTCATGGTGAGGCATGGTGAGGAAAATAAGGCCATTTTCAAACTGCTCATATTGGGACTAATTCCAAGGGTACTCTAAGCCAAGGGCTCCTCACCAATCTTCAAAAAGAAAAAAAAGTGTGCACTTTCCCTGAGAAACTCGTCATGGGTCCAAAGCAGCCAACAGCACTTACATTTGCTTTTTGTGTTGATACTTTTTAAGAGAAATAACATGCATGGATTTGAAAATATGCATCAGTTTCCTCTCTCAACCTAAACATGAAAATGGCTCTTATAAAATAGTGCTGTTAAAAGATGGGAAAGCGCAAGGATTGGATGGGCTCATGGGGTTTTAGTGGCACTGTTGACAAGAATATTCAATAGGTGGCGATGAGTTAACAGGGTCTATAGCAGAAGTAGGGATTACCTTGATACCTAAACTGGGTAAGGGTGTTGCATTGTGGATCTTACAAGCCAATATCCCTTATCAACTTAGACACTAAGGGACGATATTCAAAGGGCATTTACACGGTTAACAGTCAGTTAACCATGTAAATGCCTGTTAACCGGATATTCAATGGCACTTACTAGGGTAGTGCCATTGAATATCCCCAAGTAAGTCCCCTATGAGCCCCGATGTTAGCCAGCTAGCATCAGGGCATGCCGGGGGCATTGCAGGGTGGAGTGGAGTGGAGGCAGGGCCATCTCTAACCGTGAAGCACCAATATTGGAAGATGCACGGTTAGTGCTTGGTACCTATGATAGGCAAGGGAAAGCCTCGCCTATCTTATAGGTGCCAAGCCCTAACAGTGCAGCATCTAATATCGATGCTGCACGGTTAGCCTCAGCAGCTACCGGGCAGTGCACCCAGACCCAGAAATTCACTTCTGTCTCCCCGGAAGTGAATATCTGGGGTTAAAGGGTCGGCGGGCAGGGCTAAGTGGCTACGGCACTTAGCCCTGCCCAGATGAATATCAGGTTCTAAGATGCTAGTTAAGGTTTTGGCTGAAAGGTTGAAGAATGTGATTTGGCAGTTGATTCAGGAGGATCAAGCAGAGTTTATTCCAGGGAGACCAAGGGGGTGACAACATTTGGAGGATATTAAATGTGATATGGGCTACTCAGATAGAGTGTGACCTGGCTATGCTTCTGGCAGTAGATGCTGAAAAGGCATTTGATTGTGTGGAGTGTGTGGGGGGGTATGTTTGTGGTGTTATGTAAACTGCAGCTGGGAGACAATTTTTGGATGTGGATAACAGCTTTGTATGATAGACCAAAAGCTCGGTTGAGGGTTCATGGAAAATAAGGGCAGGCAATACGTGCATAGCAGAACCAGACAAGATTTTCCATTATTGCGTTTATTGTTTGCTTTAGTTATCGAGCCTTTGGCAGCTATAGTAAGGACATGTAGTGATTATCGGGGACTGAAGGTAAGGGAGGAGCATCGCATTGCTTTTTGCTGATGATAGGATTTTTTCTATTAGGCAACCTATAGTGACATTCCTGGTGTTGTTGAAGATAATTTGGGAGTATAGTCAAATTTTGGCGTATAAAATGAATCTAGAGAAATCAAAAGTTTTAAATCTGAATATTGTGGGGCAGGTAGAATGGGCAGTGAGACTGTCTTTTTCATTTAAGTAGGCAGGTGAGGTGATATGGTATTTAGGGGTGCAAAAAAGGTTGACAAGTTCCTGGAAGAAACATCCATAGACTATTATTAAAGAGGACCAGGGAAATCCATGGCTTATCCCAAGATAAACAATGTGAAATCTGTGTACCTTTTTGGGAAACTGACAAATTTATTTATTTATTTGCATTCTCTTATATACTGCTCTATTCTGCATCAGTGTGGTTTACATTGAACAAACTGAAATTACATTGAACAGGGCATTATAACTTGGAGATAACTATTTTACAGGGAACATGGGCTATGGAGGGTTAAGTGGCTTGCCCAAGACCACAAGGAGCACCTGTGGGACTAGAAACCCCAGTCCTTCTGGCCCAAGGTTGCTGTCCTCTAGTGGGATTTGAACCCCTGACCTTCTGGCCTGAATTACCTTGCCCCAGCCACTAGGCTACTCCTCCACTCCAAATACTTGTGACCTGGATTGGCTGCTGTTGGAAAGAGGATACTGGGCTTGATGGATCCTTGGTCAGACCCAGTAACGCATCTCTTATGTTCTTAACTTTCAGCCGATACTCTATCAGTTGAATTATGAGCCATTGTTTAAGGAATTCTACCAATGTTACAATGTAAAGTTCTTGTTACGTTCATTGTTCATTGTGAACCGCCACTGATCTTCTGGAAGTGGTGGTATATAACATACATTAAATAAATAAATAAATAAATAAGGAATTACAGATGGATATGAGCAGGTGGTGTGGGTTAGCAACTACATGGATGGGAAGGATCACTGTCATAAAAATGAATGTGCTTCCTAGGGTTTTATTTTTGTTTATTTACTTAGCTGTATTTATATTCTGCTTTTCACCAGGTCAAAGTGGTCAATTGGGGGATACATTTAACATGAGGGGATACGACACACATATGTTGATACTTACAGAGAACATGGGCAATGGAGGGTTAAGTGACTTGCCCAAGGCCACAAGGAGTGCCTATAGGACTAGAAATCCCAGTCCCTCCAGCCCTAGATTGCTGTCCCCAGGTGGGACTTGAACCCCTGGCCCTTTGGCCTGAAGTACCTTGTCCTAACCACTAGACCACTAGACCAGGCACTCTGGCCTGAAGTACCTTGTCCTAACCACTAGACCACTAGACCACTCCTCCCTTCCGATTGAAATACCAGGGAAGGTGCTTTTAGCTACAGAATATGATTTTTTGTTTCATTTGGAGGAAGAGGCCTCCGAGGGTTGGGCAGAATGTATTGTGTCTCCCAAGGGAATGGGGAGGGCTGAGGGTTCCTAATATTATCAGATATTATAATGTGGTACAGTTAAGGGCATTGTTTGAATGGAGGCAGCAGAACAGATGTAAGGCCTGGATAAGACTGGAAAGTGAAAGGATTAGGTGTGGAAAGTTGATGGGGTGGGGTGGGTTGGGTTGGAGGGAGGTTGGGTAGGATGGGTGAATTTTTCAATTCTTTTTTGAGGGTTGGTTTGACAGTTTGTTAGTGGAACAAGGGTAAGGTAGTAGGGGATAAGATAGAGATTGGGTGGGCTCCCATTCAATTTAATGAGTCCTTCATGCTGGGGTATATGTACAAGGTACACAAAGAATGGGAGGTGAAAGGTTAATGTGCATTAGATCAGTTTGTGGGTAAGGAAGATGATATTTGGTCCTTTGAGAAATTAAGGGAGGAATATCAGTTGGAGAGGAAGGATTTTTTTTTACTATTTGCAGATGGTGAGATTTTTGGGAAATATGTGCATCTTAGAGAAGTTAAGAAGGGAGATGACTCTTTATGAAGGGCTTTACTCCAAGCATCTGGGAGGAGGGGGGACCTTTAGCAGTGATTTATAAGGCTTTACTTATGGATAAGGAAAAAGGTGTTTTTAATGTCCAGGTATGGGAGAGAGAGTTGATAGAAGTGGGGGGGGGGGGGCGGGAAGGAATGGAAGAGAGTCTGTGGGGAATGGCAAAGATATCTTTGTCAGACACATTAATTGAGAACAGGTCCAAGTTAGCTTATAGGTATTATCAGACCCTAGTTAGATTGGCTAGGATGATTGACAGAACTGTGGGCAGGATGGGGACTTTTTACATATGCGGTGGGAGTGTCCATAGATGAGGGTATTTTGGAAGGCGATGTTGGGGCTAGTGAGCAAAATAGTGAGACAAGAGGTTGTGCTGGATCCTACTTTGGCACTGCTGAATGTACCGCCAGTGGAGGTGGAAAAATATTTGGGGAGATTTGTGGATCCACCAGTGTTGAGACAAGTTCTGGATAAGCTGGACTTTATTGAATGAGTCCAATTAAGGCACTCAAACAGCAGAAAGTGCCAAAGTTGCAGCGAGTATGGTCTATGTATATGCAATGGAGGGAGAAAGAAAGGGAATAGGTGGTGGCTCATGGGATGGCATAGTGTTCTGCTGGTGGTTAGTGGGAAGGTATGGAGTATCAGTCTATTGTGTGTAAGGAGTGAGGTGTAAGGGGAGGTGGGCTCATGTCTGGTGGATGGTAAGGGTGAGAGTAGTGGATGAGGGGGCAAGAGGAACTTTATTGTATAATGCAGAAGAAATCTTATAAATGAAAGGTTGGGAGGGAGATGTTCTCATGCTAAATATTGGTTAATGTGAGTTGGGGTGGGTAGGGAGGATGGTTGTTGAGTAAAACTTCAATTGACCTAATCTTGGGATGTTAGTGTTGTATAGGTTTGTTTTACAAAAATTGTAAATAAAAATATGGTGACCACCATGTCAATAGTAAAACATTAAAGAAAAGTAATTTGAAACAGCAGAAGTAGATAATTTTTGCACGCCTGTGATTTCTCCATAATGTGGGATATTTAATATAATGAAAAAAAATCCCTGGAAACAGTCTTTAGACAAAATATCGCTATCAAGCATACAGAACATAGGAACATCAAGCACCGAAATAAGAATTTAGACAATATTTAGATAACATTTTCTGCTTATGTAGTTTTTCCAAAGGAGTGTAGAAGTTATCTGTCTTTAAATGATTTTATTTGTAGAAGAAAAATAAGATATACAAATAATACATATGAAATAGTTTGTTCCATTACTTGAATCCTTTCATCATTAGAAATAAGAAATATATATATGATGATAAATGGCATTAAAAATTAGTGAGCCAGGAAAAAACTTTGTCCAAATCTGTTCTGCTCTTGATTTTTATCTATATCTTTAGCATTTTGAAAAGTGGTGGTGAACTAGATTTATTATTTATTGGCTTTATGACATAGACATAAATAGAAGGGGTTTTTTTGGACATTCAAGCTTGGACTTACCTCCTGTATGTCTAAAAGTACACATGTTGTGGAATACCATATGTACTACTGGCTTTGTTGAGAACAAAAAATATGCCATACTGGGTCAGACCAAGCCCAGTATCCTAGGGTTAGTGGGAGGGTATCTATCAATGCAATGTAAGCCTTCAAGTCCAATACTAACTTCTGGTGACCCAGCAGCCCCTGGGTTTTCTTGGTAGTGTGATCTGAAGTAGATTGCCAGGCCTTTCTTCTGAGAGAATGGAGAGTAAAATGACTTTCCCAATGCATACTAGTGAGAATTGAACACTGATCTCTTGGCCACCAAGACCATTAACTACCAAGCCAGTGCTCTGACCATTAGGCTAGTCCTTTACACCAAAGGTAGCTGTCAGGTTTCCAAAAAGGTAAGCAAGTCTCATGCTGCTTATTCCAAGGATAAACAGTGAAATTTTCCCTGATCCTCTTTAATAATGCTTTATGGACTTTTTCTCCAGGAACTTGTCCAAATCTCTTTTAAACCCAGTTATACTAACAGCTTTTACTACATCCTCTGGTAACAAATTCCAGAGTTTGATTATGGTTGAGTGAAAAAACATTTTCTCTGATTAGTCTTAAATGTACTACGTTTTACCTTTTTGCATGTCCCCTGGCCTTTCTACATTTTGAATGAGTAAACAGCCAATCTACATTTACACTTTCTACTCCATTCATTATGTCATAGATCTCTATTAATTTTCCCCTCAGCCATCTCTTTTCCAAGCTGAAGAGTCCTAACCTTTCAAACCTCTCCTTAAAGGGGAATCCTTCCATCTATTTTATCATTCTGGTAGTTCTTCTCTGTACTTTTTCTAATTCTGCTATATCAAGGTTGCTATATCATGGTTGCACCATGGAGCAATATAGAAGCATTATAATATTGTTTGTTTTATTCTCCATTCCTTTCTTTATGATTCCTAGAATTCGATTTTCAGATGATCGATTTACTGCAGTAAATTTTATAAAAGATACACACCAAGCATGTGTTTGTGGCAAAGGCATTATTGTATACAGTTTTATTGCTGTACAATATTAATTTGAACATTAAGGAGGTAACTTTATAAACCTTTTTCACTCATAAAATGCTAATTTATTCGCATAAAAAGGCTTCTTATAAAATTCAGTCATGCCTAAAAGTATGCACAATGCACTTAGGCATGTGCTTGTAGAATAGGTATTCTTAGGGGATACGTTTGCACAGAGCATGGGTAGAGTCATAATTTCGATATGCATTTTATAAAATACACATGCAGGTGTATACTTTATGCAGTAAAATTTATGCCTGCTCCCAAGGAAATGTAAATTTCAGCACCCAAAATTTAGGTGTACTAATATTTTTATAAAGACATCGGCATCGATGTGTCCTTAAGAAACAGGCTTAAAGTAGGAGCCTTCTCTACTTTCAAAACTAGGTACCCTATGATAAAATCACCCTCCACACAGGTTTTATTTCTCTACATCGCTTTAAGTGTTTTTTTTTCTAGAGGCAATAAAGAAATGTAAGTATATATATATATAAATAAAATATAGAAGAGTATGCATGCAATACTATTTTATAACAGGAAAAAATTGGCAGACATATTGACAGTCTCATAGAGAAGTATATGCCAACAAAAAGAGCATGCTCTGGGAAGAGAATGAATGTGTACTGGGTGGGGTGCAGTAATTACTAATAAAAGTCTCTATGTACCTACATCATAAAAAGCAGATGTTAACTTTTGCACCTGATATAAGAAAGCACAAACATCCAAGAAGTTGTCTTTTGGGGCCTGGAGTGTTTGATAGTCGATGCTGAAAATTTCCTTCAGAGTTTGTGGTCAGTCTGCATTCCTCTTCATAATTTATTCTTTTGTGGCCTCTATTACCATCCTTTTTACTCCATACTACCTCTTCACCCTCTCCTCTCCTCTCCTCTCCTCTCTGGTCCTTTTCCTACTTCATTTTCTCCTTCTCCTTTCCTTTGGACTGTACCTCACACTATCTACTTGCTATTTATATAGCACTAACTTCATACCCTCCTTCTCTCTTATTTAGGTCTTCTGCATGCCTTTGTATATGACTGTGTCTCTCTCTGTATCTAGGTGCAGGTCTGCATGTGGGTGTAGGCAGGGGTAGGCCAGCTAAAATGAGTGGTATGCACCTGTGGTTCATGGCCACTCATTCTTGAAGGAGGTAGAGGCAACAGAAATGAGGTGCTTTTGCCACCTTACTGAGTAGACTAGATGGACCATGCTGGTCTTTATTTGCCATCATATACTATGGAGGTCATTCCATACTGTGAATAGCACCAGTGTACATGCAGGCCAGACGTGTAGTTTGCGATCAGCTCCCCAAGCGTATTCCGCAGGCTATGTACCCTGTGTGTACACAGCAGTTGTGTGGGGGCAGAGGGGCAAGAGGGGGCAGAGAGGAGGCAGAATGAGGAAGTGGCCAGGTGCCGCAAAGTGCACTGGGTATGCAGGAACAGCCTGGGTAACCACACACTGGGTATCCACCACACCTGGGTACCCACAGCCTGGGTACCTACCTGATGGTGAAATAAGTGCCGGGTGGAACGACGTGCACAAGGAACCCCCTCTCCCCCATACCGATGGCCGGCTGTGGCTCTGGCCACCAGCTGCAAGTGGGTACCAGTTTTCAGGGTCCACATGGTGAAAGAGTTGCTGCCATGGTGATGGTATGTCATAGCGAACTTGCTCCACTTCTTGCATGGTCGTGTGAGAACGAGTATGTTCGGGTGCATACAGCTGAATGGAATACGGTGTGCACTAGTCTATATCCCTGATTTCACCATCATAGGTGCATTTAGCCCCTGCAGTAGTGGAATCGCGTCTACCTCAGCCCTCTCCAAGCATTATGCATGCCCAGAGCCTAGGCATCTAGCATATGGAATTGGCCTCCACATTACTATATTACCCTCTGCAGAGAAAATAACAGATCTAGGGTACAGTTCCTGAACCTGTCTGAGGACCACCATGTACACAAGTTTAGGTTTGATAAGGATACCATTCTCCACCTGTGCAACCAGCTAGAGCCTCTGCTATCACCTGCTGCTTGGAGGTGACATACCATTCCAGTATACCCAAAGGTTACCACAGCCCTTGCCTTTATTGCCACTAGAAGATTCAAGATACCTCTAGGGGCCACAACCAACATACACCAGTCAACCACCTCATGCTGCATAATTCTCAGAGCACTTTTCTCGGGAGAGTCAAGGAACATATTGCCTTTCCTGAGTACGAGCAGCAGGTGCATGAATCCATAACAGAATTTTGCTAATTGGCATACTTTCCATCTGTGTTGAGGGCAATCTATTATAATTGAGATTTTATTTCATCTTTAATAGTTTTAAAATTTTAATTCAAACATATCAGAGATATCTTTATAATTTTTTCATTCAAAAATTGATTAAAATGAGAGAAGAAAGGTAAGTTTATCAACCACAGTGCCTATATATGCATCAATGCACTTTTATCTTGTCATCATCGTTCACCTAACCTTGAAAGTAAGGAGCAATTATAGAAAAAAGACCATTGCAGTTCCAAAAATATAGTTCTTCAAATCTCTCAAAAATACTCAAATATCATCCTTCACAATTCATTAAATTTCCTCACCAAAGTATTCATCCATTAATCTCACAATATATTATACATTTTGTGTACCACTGTGCTCAAACATGCTCAGACATGCAATAAAAACTTATCTGAATACTTTTCATGGTCTGATAGAAAAGTCTAACTGTTCTCAACAAGTTTGCTAGTACTTTTTTATTAAGGATTCCTCATGAAGATTAATGGCTTGATGCAGCAAAGAGTTCTGTCATTAGCGCAAGCAATAGCTCAGTATTTTCACACAAATTTCTGTGCTAGTGTGGGCACATATTGCAGGAAAGGATCTAACGTGGGCATAATCAAAGTGCAAATGGCTACACTATCAGCAGTACAGAGCACATTTAAATTCATTTAAATTGTTGACAATGAAGCAATTAGCTGTGCAGTGCAGATACAGAGAACTGCGTAGAGGACCAGAAGGCCGACCTCAGTGCTGGGATTTTAACACAAGGTCTGAGAAGGTGTTAAGGGTTTGTTCATAGGTCTGAGATCACTACTAGTGAGGAATTTATGCCTGTTTTTGAGTCACAGTTCCCACAACGTTTTCTGGCTTTGCTGAAGAGAGCGTATAAAATAAATGTATGCTAGAAGAATGTTGTAAGCATGTGGTGGAAAGCTATCTGTCACATAAACGACAATATTATTCTGCACTAAACAAGGAGGGCAAGCCAGGCACATGCACATAGGGGTCTGTGTTAGCAGCGTCTACATTCTGCATGCAACCCCCCCCCCCTTAAAAAAAAAAACAGCTTGAGAAGTTCTTGTAAGCTTTTCAGCACATGCTTACAAGAACTTGTCAAGCTGGTTTTTTTTTTGTTTTTTTTTGTTTTTTTTTGGGGGGGGGGGGGGGGTTTCATGCAGAATGTAGATGCTGCTAACACAGACCCCT
This sequence comes from Ichthyophis bannanicus, assembly GCA_033557465.1. NCBI lineage: Eukaryota > Metazoa > Chordata > Amphibia > Gymnophiona > Ichthyophiidae > Ichthyophis > Ichthyophis bannanicus. The sequence continues at coordinate 649,773,833 of CM066034.1, read as the reverse complement.
ATGTGCATGTGCCTGGCTTGCCCTCCTTGTTTAGTGCAGACGTTTTGCACACAGATGATTTGAATGCTGTTTGCTTAACACTGCTGAGCAAAATGTCTGTGCTAAAGTTAAATTAGCTAACCCTACACTGGAGCTTTAGCACTGGGCTCTAACAAGATTTCTGCCTTAAGCCCTAAGTGGGAGGGGAAGGAGAAAAACTGATGAGATAACAGGGGCCGGGGACAGGATCTTTATCCCTGGGTTGATTTTCGGCCACAATCTGCCCCTGTTATTTGTACATGTAAAACACTGTTATACATATATAAATGCCTTATACAATCCCCCCCCCATTGAAAATAGACACAAAAAGAGGCTGAATAAGCACATTTGAAACGTGTGAGCAGCAATGCCTGCCACTATGGTTTCAGTCCTTGTTTACTGTCTATTTCTGTATCAATGCATATACATTTAAAATTCAATCATCATTAAAAATGTACAAGGGTTATTTTTAAAGTAAGGTCCGATTGGCTGTAGCTTTGTAAATTCCCCCCCCCCCCCCCCGTAGAAACAAACATGTGTGCCAGCTCCCGGCATGCCTTGTACAAAAGCAGATGCCATTTGCAGTCGTAGCATCACTTTGTACGGTTTATACTGAGACGTTAAAACGTTTAAGACAATTGAGCAGTCCTCCGACTGTGAAATATGGTCTGTGATTCGGTTTTTGAAAGCAAGGACCATGTCATCAGCTGACATTCATCGCCAGATATGTGAGGTGTATGGCCCCAATGCGATGAGTGACAGCAAAGTGCGTAAATGGGTGAGATTGTTCAAGGACAGTGTTAGCTAAATGTAAAAGTAACTGCAAATTCAAAAGTAACTGCAAAGTCCATGTCAGTTAACGAACGAACATGTAGGTCAACGTTTGAATCTGATTTTGTACCAGCACATCTAGGCACTGCTGTCTTCTTACGAGGTCTCAGCATTCTGTAAATAGAATCGTAGAAAAAAAATGAATAAAATGTCAGGGAGTAAGCGATATGCTAAAAGTTCTGGAGTGTCGGCCAGTTCTAGGGCATGTTCGAAAGTCATGACATTGTACATACCTGTGTAACAGAGTAATTTTCGGTTTTAAATCAATCACTGTTTACAGTTTTACTCCGACATTACAAAACAATAAACACACGATGACGTCATGTAATGACATCACATACTGCATGTATTTAGCAAATAAGTAATTTCAAATCAGGGGCGGCCCAAGGGGGGTGCGGGGCCATGTGCGGAGACTCGGCGCGGGGCCTCATTTGCATAAGGGGCCTCATTTGCATAAATATTTGCATAATGTTACCATACACAAACTTTTAGTAAACATGCCTCTTAATGAGTGTATGAATAAAGAAAGACTAAAAGACTTCTACATTACTATAATCCAGTGCCAACCGCAAGACACATTAGGAACTACTACAAACACTGCCCATTTAGAACCCATAGCAAACCCGCCGTATCCTAACAGCACTACCAGGACTCATAAAGCACCATACCCTAACTATCAAAAGGAAACGCTGCAAATATTAAACCAATACATTTCAGAGAACAACAATACATGACCTACTGGGGAAAGAGAACAAGTGGCAATGTCAAATAGGAATTACATAAACAGAATACCTCAGCTCAGTTACACATGCAGAACATAGACCATCACCAAACAAGGAATCACAATTTAGAAACAGGAAGACAATAATTAAACTGGGAATCCCAAAAGCCAAACTTGGAATGTACAACACTGTAGAAATAAAACTATACATTAATTTGCTCTTGTACTAAACAAAGCGCAGACGTTAATGATGCACATTTCCCAGAGCTGACATATTCCAATTAATAAATTCAAAATAAAGAGATATTTTTCTACCTTTTGTGCATTTTTTTTCAGCTGCAATTGCTCCAGCCACTTTCTTCTGGTTTCTTCGTGTCTTCCGCTAACTCTTCATCGTCTGCTGTCCATTTGTCTTTTCTTCTCTCTTCTAGTTTTTTTCCATTCTCTCTACATCTGCTTTAACATACTAATCTTTCTCCTTTTGCTCTTTCCTCATTCCTATTTCATCCACTCAAATTTTACCCCTCCATCCTCAATCCCCACTTACTCTGCCAATATCCGGACAATTGTAGATTTGTCTTCCCTCCCACACAAAATATTTTTTCCCTCTCCATTTCACTCTCCCAGCTCCATCCCATTCTAATCCTCCCCCAACATCAGCTCCATTCTAGTTCCAGTCCCACCCAGCATCCGCTCCCTTCTAGTCCCCGCATCAGCCCATTTCCAGTCCTAGCCCCCCATAAGCCCATTTTCAGTCCTAGCTCCCCCATCTATTTGCAGTCCCATCCGAGTCCCTCCATCAGCTCATTTCCAATCCCAGCCCCCCATGAGCCCATTTCTAGTCCTTTCCTAGCCCCACCATCAGCCCATGTCAAATCCTAGCTCCCCTCCACTCAGCCCATTTCCAATCCAAGCCCCCCATGAGCCTACTTCCAGTTCTAGCCCCTTCATGAGTCCATTTCAATCCAAACCCTCACCACAGCCCATTTCCAATCTTAGCACACCCCCAACAGCCAATTTCCAGTCCTATTCTAGCCCCTCCATCAGCCCATTTCCTTTCCTAGCCCCCCCACTCACCCATTTCCAGTCCTAGTTCCCTCCCCCTCACAACCCATTTCCATTCCAAGCCCCCGTCCCCATCAGCTATTTGCAGTTCAAGCCCTCCTTCCACTCAGCCCATTTCCAGTCCTAGCCTCCTCATAGTCCATTACTAGTCCTAACCCCCCATCAGCCCATTATGTCCTAACCCCCCATCACCCTATTTCCAGTCCTAGCCCCCCCATCAGCCTATTTCCAGTCTTAGCCCCCCCATAGCCAATTACCAGTCCTACCCCCCATCAGCCCATTTCCAGTCTTAGCCCCCCCATAGCCCATTACCAGTCCTAACCCCCCTATCATCCTATTTCCAGTCCTAGCCCCCCCATCAGCCTATTTCCAGTCTTAGCCCCCCCCATAGCCAATTACCAGTCCTACCCCCCCATCAGCCCATTTCCAGTCTTAGCCCCCCCATAGCCCATTACCAGTCCTAACCCCCCATCACCCTATTTCCAGTCCTAGCCTCCCCATCAGCCTATTTCCAGTCTTAGCCCCCCACATAGCCAATTACAAGTCCTACCCCCCCCCCATCAGCCCATTTCCAGTCTTAGCCCCCCATAGCCCATTACCAGTCCTAACCCCCCCCATCAGCCCATTTCCAGTCCTAACCCCCCCCACCACCACCACCAGCCCACTTCCAGCCTTAGCCCCCTCCCCATAGCCCATTACCAGTCCTAACCCCCCCCCCATAGCCCATTACCAGTCCTAACCCCCCATCAGCCCACTTCCAGTCTTAGCCTCCCCCCCCCATGGCCCATTACCAGTCCTAACCCCTCCCCCCCATGGCCCATTACCAGTCCTAGCCCCCCCATCAGCCCATTTCCAGTCCTAACCCCCCCCACATGGCCCATTACCAGTCCTAATCACCCCCCCCCCATGGCCCATTACCAGTCCTAACCACCCCCCCCATCAGCCCACTTCCAGTTTAGCCTCCCCCCTCCCATAGCCCATTACCAGTCCTAAACCCCCTTCCCCCCTATCATCCCAAATTAAAACAAAAAAAACCCCCAAACCGGCTGCTTCTGCCGTGGCAGCATCAAGAGCTCTGCCGCGGCAGCATCAAGAGCTCTGCCGCGGGGCCCCCCCCTGCCCGGCAGAGCCTCCCTGCATCATCAGCTTTCTTCAAGTCCAAAAATGCGGGCTTCTTTCAGAGCCGCGAGAGTTTCCTTTCTCGCGGCTCTGTTAATCCCGCCGAGGGTGATGGGAAATCCCATCAGCCCCGGCGGGATTAACAGAGCCGCGAGAAAAGAAACTCTCGCGGCTCTGAAAGAAGCCCGCGTTTTGGGACTTGAAGAAAGCTGATGATGCAGGGAGGCTCTGCCGGGCAGGGGGGGGGGGGCCCGCGGCAGAGCTCTTGATGCTGCCGCGGCAGAAGCAGCCGGTTTGTTGTTGTTTTTTAAAACTTGGGATGCTGAAGAATGTTTTTTGCGCGGGGCCCCCTGAAACGCGGGGCCCTGTGCAAAAAACATTCTTGCTCAATGGACGGGCCGGCCCTGCTTCAAATTAATTCACATCTGCATTTCATGCTAAATGTAGTCGTCATGATAATGCTTCAATTGACGCACTTTGGGGTTTCTAGGTAAAATGCTTTTTGGGGCTTCTAGTGTTAAAGGTCTGAATCATTTCTCCTCTATCCCTCCTCTCCTCCATAGTGTACATATTTAGGTCTTCAAGTCTCTTCTCATAAGGCTTCTGACGCAGGCTCCAAATCATTTTGGTTGCCTTCCTCTGAACAGTTTCCAGTCTTTTTACATCCTTTGCAAGATATGGTCTCCAAAACTGAACACAGTATTCCAAGTGAGGCCTCACCAGTGACTTATACAGTGGCATTAGTACCTCTTTCTTTCTGCTGGTAATTCCTCATCAAATGCAGCCCAACATCCTCTTGGCTTTTGCCACCGCCTTGTGGCACTGTTTTGTCACCTTGAGATCCTCAGAAATAATCACACCAAGATCCTTCTCCTGATCCGTGCACACCAACCTCTCGCCCCTTATCGCGTACATTTCCCTTGGATTTCTGCTTCCCAAGTGCATGACACTGCACTTCTTCGCATTAAATTTTAATTGCCATGCATTAGACCATTCTTCCAGCTTTTGTAAATCTTTCCTCATGTTAACCATTCCCTCAGGGGAGTCCACTCTGTTGCAAATTTTCGTGTCATCTGCAAAAAGACAGACTTTTCCATTCAGTCCTTCATCAATATCACTCACAAATACATTGAACAGTGCCGGGCCAATGCATGTGCCAATGATGCGTGTGCCAATGATGCGTTATCTAACCATAATTAGTTGTATTGTGAAATTTGGTGGATGTGATTGTCCAGGAAGAGAAACGAGATAAGGGCTATTAGTCAAGCATATTAAACATATATAATAGCGGGGATGCTGTCCTGAAGATTGAGGCTGAAATCACAAAAATATATAACAAGAATCATGCATTGCTCCTAATCCTGACACAATCCTCATCCTTTTACTATATCAGTTTTGAAACTATAATTTGTTTTAGGATTATGAAGTCCAATGTTGCACAGGTCATCTAGGTAGAGAAAGGGATATTCAAGTCGGGTGTGCAAGGTATTTTACAAATAGCTCACTGAATGCAGAGTCTTTTATAAAAGACCTATAAAAATGCAAAAAGTATGTGTGTATTTGATGGCACATAAAGAGGATGTTCAAGGGGTGCCAATTAAGAAAAGTCACTTTACCCTCCAAATCTGCTTCTGGTCATACTTTGCCCATAAAACCCAGGGGCTGCTGGATCACCAGGAGTCAGCATTGACTTGATGGCACTTAGAAAATAAATGTGGTTTTATTTATTTTTTTAACATTTCTTCTCTATCACTTTTCAGGATATCAAAGTGGTTTACAATGAACCACAACTTAATGGATTACAATGAACATTAACTTACTGATTACAGTGAACATCAGGGTGGGGAGGAATGGGTTTTGATAGCCATAGATGTGTACAATCACTCCTCCAATGCCTAGGTCCAAATAAGCAGTTAGCTGACACACATGTATTAGAGCGGGTATAAATGCCAATAGGCAAATATTTTGAAATATAGATATATTTCTATTCTAAAATAGAAAACACATGTATATTTTTTCACTCTACACAAACCATGCTCCCACCAAGATTGTGCAGATTGCAGGCATACACATGTAAGTGGTGGCCTTTCTAAAACTAATTCTTATATACAGATGGCCATTTGCACATGTAAACCTATCACTTATAGATGCAAATGTCATGCAAGCCTTCAAAAATGTCCTCCACTGACCGCCCAAGTGACAGTCACACAGAGGATACAAAAGTGACTGTCACACAGAGGATTCAAAGAGAATAATCTTGGCACATATATAAAAGAGAATAATCTTGGCACATATATAAAATCTACTTATATTATAAGATATAGCTGTTTCAGGGTTAACAGGGGCAGCCCAAGGGACCTCTTTTGCATAAGGGGTCTCATTTGCATAACTATTTGCATAATGTTACAATGCACTAACTTTTAGTAAACATGCCTCTTAATGAATGTATGGATAAAGAAAGACTAAAAGATTTCTACATTACTATAATCCAGTGCCAACCGCCAGGCACATTAGGAACTACTACAAACTGCCCCTTTAGAACCAATGGCAAACCCGCCGTATCGTAACAGCACTACCAGGACTGACAAAGCACCATACTTTACCTATCAAAAGGCAACACTGCAAATATTAAACCAATACATTTCAGAGAATAAGAATACATGACCTACTGGAGAAAGAGAACAAGTGTCAATGTCAAATAGGAATTACATAAAGAGAATACCTCAGCTCAGTTACACATGCAGAACATAGACCATCACCAAACAAGGAATCACAATTTAGAAACAGGAAGACAATAATTAAACTTGGAACCCCAAAAGCCAAACTTGGAATGTACAACAACACTGCAGAAATAAAACTATAAATTAATTTCCTCTTGTACTAAACAAAGCATAGACGTTAATGATGCACATTTCCCAGAGCTGACATATTCCAGTTAATAAATTCAAAATAAAGAGATATTTTTCTACCTTTTGTGCATTTTTTTTTCAGTTGCAATTGCTCCAGCCACTTTCTTCTGGTTTCTTCGTGTCTTCTGCTAACTCTCCATCGTCTGCTGTCCATTTGTCCTTTCTTCTCTCTTCTAGTATTTTGCCATTCTCTCTCTACATCTGTTTAACATACTAATCTTTCTCCATTTGCTCTTTCCTCATTCCTATTTCATCCACTCAAATTTTACCCCTCCATCCTCAATCCCCACTTACTCTCTCAATACCCGGCCAATTGTAGATTTTTCTTCCCTCCCACACAAAATATTTTTCCCCTCTCCATTTCTCTCTCCCAGCCCCATCACATTCTAATCCTCCCCCAACATCAGCTCCCTTCTAGTCCTTGCATCAGCCCATTTCCAGTCCTTTCCTAGCCCCACCATCAGCCCATTTCCAGTCCCAGCTCCCCCAACCATTTCCAGTCCAATCCAAGTCCCTCCATCACCTCATTTCAGATCCCAGCCCCCCATCAGCCCATTTCTAGTCATTTCCTAGCCCCACCATCAGCCAATGTCAAATCCTAGCTTCCCTCCACTCAGCCCATTTCCAGGCCAAAGCTCCCCATGAGCCTACTTCCAGTTCTAGCCCTTCCATGAGTCCATTTCAATCCAAGCCCTCACCATAGCCCATTTCCAATCTTAGCACCCCCCAACAACCCATTTCCAGTCCTACCCTAGCCCTTCCATTTCCTGTCCTAGCTCCCTCCCCTCACAGCCCATTTCCATTTCAAGCCCCCCTCCCCATCAGCTATTTGCAGTTCAAGCCCCCCCTTCCACACAGCCCATTTCCAGTCCTAGCAAACCCCCAGCCCATTACCAGTCCTAGCCCCCCATAGCCTATTACCAGTCCTATGCTCCCCATCAGCCCACTTCCAGTCCTACCCCCCGTCACTACATTTTCAGTCTTAGCCCCCCATAGCCCATTACCAGTCCTAACCCCCATCAGCCCTCTTCCAGTCCTAACCCCCCCATCAGCCCATTTCCAGTCTTAGCCACCTCCATAGCCCATTACCAGTCCTAACCCCCCATCAGCCCATTTCTAGTCATTTCCTAGCCCCACCATCAGCCTATGTCAAATCCTAGCTCCCCTCCACTCAGCCCATTTCCAATCCAAGCCCCCCCATGAGCCTACTTCCAGTTCTAGTTCCCCCGTGAGTCCATTTCAATCCAAGCCCCCACCACAGCCCATTTCCAATCTTAGCACCCCCCAACAGCCCATTTCCAGTCCTATCCTAGCCCTCCTAGCCCATTTCCTGTGCTAGCTCCCCCCCACTCAGCCCATTTCCAGTCCTAGCTCCCTCCCCTCACAGCCCATTTCCATTCGAAGCCCCTCCCCATCAGCTATTTGCAGTTCAAGCCCCCCTTTCACTCAGCCCATTTCCAGTCATAGCAACCCCCCAGCCCATTACCAGTCCTAGCCCCCCATAGCTTATTACCAGTCCTAAGCCCCCCATCAGCCCACTTCCAGGCCTAACCCCATCACCCCATTTTCAGTCTTAACCCCCCATAGCCCATTACCAGTCCTAACCCCCATCAGCCCACTTCTAGTCCTACCCCCCATCAGCCCATTTCCAGTCTTAGCCACCCCCATAGCCCATTACCAGTCCTAACCCCCCATCAGCCCGCCTCCAGTCCTAACCCTCCCCATCAGCCCATTTCCAGTCCTAGTCCCCCCATAGCCCATTACCAGTCCTAACCCCCCATCAGCCCACCTCCAGTCCTAAACCCCCCCCCCATTGGCCCATTGGGGGGGAAAGGTTTCCCATCAGCCCCGGCATGCTTAACAGAGCCGCGAGAGAGAAACTCTCCCTTCGCGGCTCTGAAAGCCACAGCTGCAGCAGCAGCAGCAGCAGCCAGTTTTTGTTTTTGTTTTATTTACCTGGGCTTTTAATTAAGAATGTTGTTTGCATGGGGCCCCCTGAAATACGGGGCCCCGTGCAAACAACATTCTTGCTCAATGGATGGGCTGGCCCTGAGGGTTAAAAAGAAACACTAGCCACAACTGGAGCACAAGAACCATAATGTATTTAATCAGAAATCCAGAGGTGACAAGAAGGAAGTAGGAAAACAGTGAGATATAACAATGAGCCATTAGATGGCATCAGTAGAGGTTAACATCTGTGACATCTTCCTTTCTTTCTTTGAGCTTATCAAATTGCTAAAGTGGCTTTGAGTACAGACCACTGCAAGTATACACAGGTCTTTTCTGTGCATGCAGCTTTGACCCCTGTGGGCTGTTATCTAATACAGCAGACGTACTTGGTACCAAAGTCCTGACAGGTGTGCTCAATGACTTGAGGATCTCATCACTGCTGTCCCCTGCAGCACATGTGCTCTCAATGTATTGGAGTGTGGTAGGCGACGGCCTATGATCCATGCTAATTGAACTAAGCAGACAGGCCTGAGCAGCTTGACCTGTAACTGAAGCCTGTAGTTAGGCCCAGAGGAATGAAAACCCCCCTGAATGATGACACCATAGAATTGAAACTTAACTCAGTTTAACTGAACATAGCTAAGCAGAAACGAAACTTAGAAAATATAGAAAAACAAGTCTAATTGGTACTGATAAGGTGTGCTATGCTTCTATGGAATTAATTAACTCTGCAGAGAGCAAGGTCACAGTGCCTCTGCTTCCCATATGTTTTAACAAGCTCAGCGACCTTGGAGGAGAGAAGTAACAAGTTGGAGACACTGACCATTGTAATTGGGACTAGAAGGGGGGCAACCAGGTGCTGGGCCCAGACCAGAGTCCCGATTGGGTAGCCATATCAGTACCGGGACCAATAGATGGGTGAGAGGGGTACTGGGACCAATGAAAAATTTGCCTATGCTTAGAATGGACAAGAAAGCTATAAAAGTTGTTGTTTTACTAGAAGCCATTGCTCAGCCATTTTGAAATTGCTTATTGCTTGAGCCATGTGCACATTAAACTGGCTTGGATCCTTGAAAAGACTCCTGGATTTATTTATTGCATGCTTATCTGCTGCTACATTCTTGGTGCGTTGGCCGGGAAGTGCGAGTGGTGGATAGTGTTCAAGTGAATAAATCCACGTAATTCGCCTTGAGGTTTGGTCCAGTTGGAACCATGCCAATCCGACGCAGGGGAATTTCCCTGGGCCCACCGATCCTCTTGTATCGGAGGGAGTTCTGCCTGGCCTCGGCAGGCACTGAGTCTAGCTGGCCAACACTTCCGACCCGGGGGAGTCCAGGATCCAACTCAGAAGCTTGGGAACCAGATCTGGTAAGTATAGTTTTGAAAACCTGTCTAGACAGATGAGTTAGAACTGCAGTTTGAAAATTTTGGTAAGACTTAAGTCTTTGTTTGAAAATCCTTGCATGAGTATTCGCTAGGTACAGCTGTTATAGAGGATCATGATTCAGCCTGGTCAGAGCAGACAGGACTGGGTTTTTGGTATGTCTAGACAGAAATAGAAAGAGCAGTACTGCCAGTGGAACTTGGAATTTGTAATCTCGAGATATTGGGAATTGGTAAGAGAGCTCTCAAGGAAGGGCCGAGTAACCCCGCATGGGAATTCGCCGGGTGAAACCCTCATCCTTTTTGTAATTGGGAAAAAGACTAGTCAGAATAGATAGAAAGGAATGCATTCTAAGATACGTTGCTAGCATGATGTGTGAATGAAGTGTGAATGAGAGGTCTGGCAGCACGGACCAAGCAGAGTGGACTCTGGACTAGCGCAGTTCCTAGTCGGGTGACTGCGTCTAGGTCGCGAAACGGATGAAGCGTTTGGTGTATTGTCCGTCCTGTGTATTTGATTTTTGCTATCTGTTGAAACTGCGAGTTTCCCTTTTGTTATATATGTGAGATTATTCTGTTGAGTAATTTGTGACAGTTCACTGATTAAGAAATTGTATTAATAGAGCGGAATGAAGACCCAAAACACCTACAGTCATTTTTAGAAATCAAAAAGCTGGTCTGACCCAGTTAGTTTTTCTACTGCAGTGTGAAAAACTGACAGGGGGCGTGTCTGAAGGAAAGAATGTCTAGTGTCGTCTTTCTAATCTTGTGCAGGCTTAAACCTCAATGCTGGTAGTTTGTGCTTATTTCAGGCAAATTGTACCTGTTTTATTTAATATGTTTTTGTTCCTTCTGCTGTGGTTATGTAATATATATCATTTATTTATCATTTAATAAGAATGTTTAGTCAGGATTGTGGGTCCCGATAGTTTTGGGTTTAGCCTGAAAAGGATTAAGTTTGTATTAATCCCTTATGGGTTGCGGACCAAGTGAGAGGAATTTCTGTCGGCTGTATGTTCAAATTTTCAGTAAGCACTGAAACAGTTTAAATAGGAAATGATAAAGAACTGTTTTTGTTTTTCCTTTGATCTACAAAGTAATTAGATCACGACTTAACATTGATTTAAATTGTTTTTTTCTGGCATCTCTGTCCATGTGAATGAGAAGTCTCTTCATTTAATCGAAGCGTGATGAATTTATAATTAGTTTTTTCTCTGGTTTCACTAGCTCTGTTTAACCAAAAGTTTTAAAAACAAAGTTTATCTTTTTATGAATGAGTATAAGTCATTTGAATGCATGCTTCCCCTCTGTGCTGGTTACTAATGAACAAATCAGTTAGCTACACTGACCTTTACAATATTGGCTTTTAAGATAAATTAATCTGTGTTTCTGTATTTAAAAAAAAAAAAGGAAAGGTGTACTGTATTTTATGAAAAATATCCGGAATGTCTTTTAAATATTTGCTTCCTGAACTAAAAAATAATTTCTTTTGCAGAGACATGCTGACAGATAGCTATAGTTCTCTCTATAAGAAGCATAATGGATGTATGTGCTCAATCTAAGTGTTTCCTGCCTGCCCTATGTTTACAGAAATAATAAGTGTCTTTTCAAGTATGATCAAGAATTTCAGTAAGGGATTTACTGAAGATTATGAAATGTCTCTGTCCCAATCAGGATTTTGCCCCAGAATTTCTAGATATCCTGTCTCGTCTCTCTCTCTCTCTCTGTAAGTAGTTCAGTTCAGAGTGCTTAAGGGGGGGATGGAGCCCAGTCCACCGATGATGTCAACCCCCCCCCCCCCCCGGTGGGCGTGAACTAATGTGCCCACAGCAGAGAAGTGGATCCTTAAAAAAAAAAAAAATCAACCTCCTGGATAGAGCATTGCTAGGAGAAACAGAATCCAGGAGAGGGGGGGGGGGACTACAGATTCCCAAGTAGTTTGCTAGCCACCTCTGCAACAGGGGAATGTCCACCCCCTCCGGACTAGAAGTGAAAGTCAGCTGACCAGACTTGTTTAGAACTAAAAAAAAAAAAAACTGCATTATACACTGAGAAGTTTTAGGACTTGATTGAACTAATGAACGGAAATTGCAAAGAACTGGATGAATTTGCGGGCATAATGGTTAAATGAAAGTTAATCAGAGGGTGTGTGAATTGTGAAAATAAATGTAACAGAGAAAGTGAATGATATTTTAGTTGAATGATGTGAGGTTATCCTAATCGAAGGAACAGAGGAAGTGAAAAACTGGGTGTGAGTACGCCCATTATAGAAAAAGAAGGACATTAGAGAAGTGAATGCCCGTATCTTGACTCCACCCCAGGAGGGAGTACTTGATTGTAGAATCATAGACAGAATAAAACCAAGCACAGTGTTTCAGCACGAGAGTGGAGCAGCTATAGCGTGAGTGGCAGCCTGAGAGGGCTACAGCATGGATGAAGACTAGGCCAGACCGGACTCTCCAGTTTCCCTGGGTCCCCAGGAGTCAGTCTGCAAAATAGGGGACCAATATATGGACTTTTATGGGGGATACAGGAGCAGAATACTAAAGCCAGTAGCCCCTGTGTTTTTCTCGCAAAGCCTTTTCTGCAGAACCACATGTGTGAACTAGAAAAAAAAAAAATAATAATAATAATGTACCAGTTCCTGTATATGCCTGAATGCCCTATTCCACTTTTGGGCCGAGACCTGCTTGCAAAGCTTCAAGCACAGATATCCTTTGTTGAAGGGGAAAAAAATGAAACTCAAAATCTGCTGGCCTGATGGTGTTAACTGTCCCCAAGAAGAAGAATGGTGGTTCTATTCACCTGCATCCAAAGCAACAAGCTGTACACTTACCAACCTCATAGCCCCACCTAAAGTATGGGCAGAAGATAACCCACCTGGCCTAGCGAAGAACATAGCCCCTGCCATTGTCACCCTCAAGCCAGTCAAGAAGCCTGGGACAGGTGATTACCGCCCAGTGCAGGATCTAAGAAGAATGAATGATGCAGCTGAAACTATACAACCAGTGGTACCAAAATCCTTATATTCTCTTGGAACTGATCTCTGCTGAAGCTATACATTTCATCATTCTGGACTTAAAAAGATGTTTTTTTCTGCATACGCTTAGCCCAAGACCCCACTACAAGGAGGCGGGGCCAACTCATCTGGACAAGATTACCTCAAGAATTCAAGAACTCGCCTCACTCAGCAAAAGATTTGACAAGTTATCCAGAAAACTCCAGAAAAAAAAAAAAAAGAAAAAATTCTACTTCAATATGTGGACAACTTGCTCATAACCACCAACTCAGAAAGTGAATGTCCACCAGCCACCAGTGAACTCTTGCACCTTTTTAATGAGGCTGGATACAAAGTCTCAAGAGCCAAAGCATAATTATGTCAAACAAGTTAAATACCTAGGATTCCAGTTGTCCAGCGGAATTCGACGCCTGGAACCCTTACCAGAACGCAAAGCAGCTGTATGCAGTATTCCTACTCCAACCACCAGGAGGCAAGTGAGAGCCTTCTTGGGTGCCACAGGGTACTGTTGTATATGGATCCCCAATTTTGCGCTGCTAGCAAAACCATTGTATCACATTGTATCAAGCTACCAAAGGAATGAAAAAGTCTCCATTGGAATGGGGACTTGAATAGGAATGCAGTCTTTTGATCTTTGAAAACCGCTCTGATGTTATCACCAGTTCTGGGTCTACCCGATGTCCAGAAAACCTTGCAGTCTCTATGTTCATGAGTCGCAAGGAAATGTTCCGGGAGTGTTGACTCAATCTCTTGGACCTTATTTGAGAAGCTGTTACAGCTACAGCCTTCCTAGTAAGCAAAAACTAAAAGAAAAATCCCTTTGAGACAGGATCTTCAAGTTACTGTACCACACTCTGTTCTAACCAATATGAAATACAAAGGAAATTACTAGCTAACAAATCTATGAATGTTGAAATATTAGAGTATGTTGTGTGAAAACCCCAGATACAACTGAAGGGTCAGTCAAGCTTTCCATCCTGCTATGTTATCAGTTAGTCTTGATCCCCTGATCATGACTGTTTAGAAATTATGGACACTGTATTCTCAAGCCACCTGGATTTGACTGATGTCCCTCTGGAGAACCCTGAACAGACTTTCTTTGTGGCTGAAGGCAGTTTCATCATCAATGGACATTGTTGTGCTAGATATGCAGTGGTGACCCCTGATTTGGTAGTTGAGTCCTCAGCCCTGGCCCCAGAAACTTCACCACAGAAAGCTGAACTGATAGTCCTCACTAGAGCACTAACAATAGGAAAAGAGCCCTGTCTAAATGTGTACCCAGATTTCAAGTATACCCTTACAACCTTGCATGCATATGGGGCCCTGTACAAAGAATGAGGGTGGATAACCTTAGGAAGCAAGTCCATTAAGTATAGCCCCAAGATATTGATATTAATAGATACATACTGCCTATAGATCTCAGAATTTAGGAAAAGTAGAATGTATGAATAGAACCCTGAAATCTCAGTTGTCTAAACTTTGCCAAGAGGTTTACCTGAAGTGGCCCCAGGTTCTTCCCATAGCCCTTCTTAGGATATACTTAGCCCCTGCTAAGTCTATAGGAGTCTCCCTTTTTGAGATTCTGTATGGGCAACCCCTGCCTATTGTATAGGAAATAAAAGGAGATATGAGACAGATAGGATCTGAAATTATTAGACATGAACTATTGGTTTTAAGTTCTGTTTTGCAGGAGTCTTCATACCTGAGTACAAAATCGATTACTCATCAATTTGCCTGCACCCCTGCATCCTTTCAAGCCTGGAGTCTCGGTGTGGATCAAAGAGTGGAGAAAGATACTGTTAGCCCTGCATTGGAGAGGACCCTATGTCGTCATCCTGTCAACTCCAACTGCAGTAAAAGTCGCAGAATTTGATCCTTGGACCCATCATAATCAAGTGAAGCCAGCAGCTGCTCTTGAACCTGATCACTGGACTACTGTACAGCATCCTGAGACTCCATTGCACCTCACCCTACAACAACAACCACGGACCTAAGACTTATTGGTCCCTCAGAAACTGCACTATTTCAAGACTGTTTGTTTATCTGAAGGTAAGCCTCGCATCTGAAAAAAAAAAAAAAAACCTGCAATCATCAGAAAGAGACTGTGTTGTGTTAAGAAATTGAATCTTCTAAGAGACTGTGTTTAAATACTCTGAAAAGACTGTTTTGATCTCCTAAAGAGTGAACTGCTCTAAGGAAGCAATAATAGCCTAAGAGACTATGCTATGATATTTTAAGAAATTGAGACATCCCAGAGGACAGTGATACTTTGGAATCTACAGCCCTACTCCTGCCAAAAAGCTGGTAGGTCTACGTACGGCAGAAGCTTGAGGATCTACAATCAACCCTACATCTGTTATCTGTTGTGGAAGTCGACAGTTCCACCAATTTTCCAGAGACTATGCCCATTATGAATTATTATTATTGCTTTATTTTGGCAGCAGCCTTGGAGTGCTTTGAAATGACTTTTGCCTTATCTCCCTGGGCAGCCTGTATAAGTACAACATGAACTGGACCGAAGGTCACTCAGACCTTGTTTTATCATTCTTCCTATACTTGCATTGGTATACTCTCCAATCCAAAAGTTGTTCTAGATCTTGACTTTCTACAAGGCTATGCAAGCCACCGTTGCAATTCCTCATACCACCACCAGAACTTGTTTCTTGAACTTGCTGGAGCAATAGAATCTAGTTTCCACACTTCTGACTGTTTCTATTGTGGAGGAACTAAGATGGGAGATCAGTGGCCCTGGGAGACGCAAGAACTGAACTATTCTATCCTATACAATCAGACTGATTTACATAATACTACTAGTGAGTGGGTATTGGCCCACCCCATTGTTGACAGTTTGTGTTTTGTTTGGACTGGACCACAATCTACTACGAAGGATGGACAGCTGGTCTGTCTAAATCAGAAGCTTTACGACAGCACAACAAAGATGCAACCGAACCTTCTAATCCTTTAGTTCTTTTTCCCACTCTTGCCAAACTATGGACTTTGACTATCTGCTTGTTGCTCCCTTGTTTCTTGCTACTTTGCTTGCGAATGATAACTTCAGTTATTAATAACACTGTAGAGCATAAGGCAGCTACAAAGATATTAGCTATGTGAACTTACTACCCTATACCACAGAGTGATACCTTTACCTAGTATTATGTGATTTGATTCTCACACCTTATTAACATGCGGGTGAGAATAATCAAAGGGGGGAATGTGGTAGGCGACGGCCTATGATCCATGCTAATTGAACTAAGCAGACAGGCCTGAGCAGCTTGACCTGTAACTGAAGCCTGTAGTTAGGCCCAGAGGAATGAAAACCCCCCTGAATGATGACACCATAGAATTGAAACTTAACTCAGTTTAACTGAACATAGCTAAGCAGAAACGAAACTTAGAAAATATAGAAAAACAAGTCTAATTGGTACTGATAAGGTGTGCTATGCTTCTATGGAATTAATTAACTCTGCAGAGAGCAAGGTCACAGTGCCTCTGCTTCCCATATGTTTTAACAAGCTCAGCGACCTTGGAGGAGAGAAGTAACAAGTTGGAGACACTGACCATTGTAATTGGGACTAGAAGGGGGGCAACCAGGTGCTGGGCCCAGACCAGAGTCCCGATTGGGTAGCCATATCAGTACCGGGACCAATAGATGGGTGAGAGGGGTACTGGGACCAATGAAAAGTTTGCCTATGCTTAGAATGGACAAGAAAGCTATAAAAGTTGTTGTTTTACTAGAAGCCATTGCTCAGCCATTTTGAAATTGCTTATTGCTTGAGCCATGTGCACATTAAACTGGCTTGGATCCTTGAAAAGACTCCTGGATTTATTTATTGCATGCTTATCTGCTGTTACAGGAGCAGGAAAGATTGCTTAGCTCTTCAGTTGAGCTGTGTGTTGTGTGCATGTGAAATTGGCTGCTCAGCTATTCGCAGGTCAACATGATTGACGTGATAGAGAATTCCTTCCATGTCCGCTAAATATTATTTATTTATTTGTATTTATTTAAATAAATCAATATGAGCATGACGCAATCTTTTTCATACAGGTACCCAGACAGCAATTATTTTTATGATTTCCTGGTAATGGTTTCATGTCAATCGAGTCTTCAGTCTTCAGGAAAATCTCTTGCAGATATGCCACACAGGGCCTGCAGTAAATAGCTTGCTGGCATTTGGCAGAGATGTCTTCAATCTCCTTGACATCAGGCTTTACACTAGGCTACTCTCCATGCCCTCTGTTGGTGTGTTCCTTCAACTGAGTATAGCTTTCCATGACTCTTTGACCCCTGTGGTGGGAGGGTGGGGGTGTAATTTTGTGCACAGGTTCTTCATTACACAGGTACACTACCAAAAAACTGCCTCCAGTTTTGCAACTGATTCCTATAGATTTGGGGGTGCAGAATCCAGGAAAAATAGCCAAAATGTTCCATCACGTCACGTTTTCTTGCAAAATTAGATTTCTTACCCATATAAGGAATGTTCACATAATTTCTTTTTAGCCGACTGCAGTTTATTTTCTTGGCCCAAAATAGAGGTTGTAATGGTTAACTAACTAGAAACACTCCCTCATGATATTTTAGAGTGTTTTGTATTCATTTTATACATTAACAGGACAATTGGGAGGCGGGGGGCTAAATCCAGTACTCGCGCTGGCGCATGTTCTTTCCTGTTCGCCTCACCTCGTTCGCTCGCTCAAACACGATGGTTGCGACATGAACATTCCTGTCAAATTTCAGTTTCTTGCAAGTTCATTATTACCTTTTGTTTGCTCAGTCGTAATCCAGCTTTATTCCGAAGTGGTTCACTACAGTTGTAGTTTGCAGTGCTGTGTATTTGTGATGGCTCACAGAGCCAGAGGTTGCGTCAACTCTCCGGACAGTTTGTGTTTTATTTGTGGGGAATATACCGTGAAAAAGCGGCAGAGGAACATTTCTGCATTTATTAAAAAAGTATATTTCGCCTATTTCGGTTTGAAGTTAGGCGATCAAGACAAACCGTGGGCTCCTAACAAAGTGTGCAAGACATGTGAGGAAGATCTACGCTTATGGATGAAAGGTAAAAAACAAGCATTTCGTTTCGGAATACCTATGATGTGGCGTGAACAAAGAGACGACAGCAGTGACTGCTATTTTTGCTCTTGCATTGTGAAGGGATACAACTTAAAAAATAAGAACGTAATAAGTTACCCCAACCTTCCCTCAGCAATTAGGCCTATGCCTCATAGCAACGAAGTACCTGTGCCTGAACCACCAAAATCTTTGGATCATATTTGTGTGGACGGTTCTGATCATGATGAGACTCATCAGATGGCTTTTCCCGATGAGTCCAGTACTTCCGAGTTTGAAAATGAACCAGATCCGAAACCTGAACTTTTCTCTCAAGCTGAATTGAATGATTTAGTCCGGGATTTAGGACTCCCAAAAGATGCTGCCCAACTGCTAGGTTCTCGGCTTAAACAGAAAAATCTATTGTCACCAGGAACAACTTTTTATTGGTACCGCAACCGCGAGACACAATTTTTGAAGTATTTCAGCAAAGAGGAAGATTTGGTATTTTGCAACGATATATACGGAGTGATGGAAAAGTTTAAACTCAAGTATGATCCTGCTGAATGGCGGCTGTTCATTGATTCGTCAAAAGACAGCATAAAAGGTGTTCTTCTTCATAATGGCAACACATTCGCTTCAGTTCCTATTGCTCACTCTGTTATTCTCCAAGAAAAATACGAGAATTTGGCCCTGATTCTTCAGAAGATTCGTTATGATGAGCATAAGTGGATGATTTGAGGAGACTTTAAAATTCTATCCATGCTATTAGGGCAGCAATCCGGTTTCACCAAATATCCCTGCTTCCTTTCCTTGTGGGATAGCCGGGCCCGCGACCTACACTGTGGGAAAAAAGACTGGCCAATTCGGGAGTATTTGAGACCCGGTGAGAAAAATGTTCTTCATGAGAGCTTGGTACCTCGTGATAAAATTCTATTACCACCTCTCCACATTAAGTTGGGTCTCATTAAGCAATTCATCAAGTCTCTTCCAAAAGATGGTGAGTGCTTTCGGTACCTTTGCTCAAAGTTCCCCCGACTTTCTGAAGCAAAGCTAAAGGAAGGAGTGTTTGTTGGCCCTGATATAAGGAAACTCATTTCAGAGGAAGCATTCGCTGAAACGATGTCTGAGAAGGAAAAAGAAGCCTGGGATTCCTTCAAGGATGTTGTTCTCAAATTCTTGGGGAACAGGCAGGATGAGAACTATAAGGATATTGTTGCCAGGATGCTCAATGCCTTCAAAGAACAAGGCTGTAACATGAGCCTGAAAGTCCATTTCTTGCACTCCCATGTGAACTACTTTCCCGAAAACTTGGGGGCGTACAGTGAAGAACAAGGTGAAAGGTTTCACCAGGACATCAAGGACGCATAGAGAAGGTACCAAGGGAGATGGAACACCACTATGATGGCTGATTTCTGCTGGTTGCTGCTGCGGGAAACCCCAGATGAAAAATACGCCAAGCAGCGCACCAAGAGAAGCATTCGGGGGAAGAAGAAACGGGCCCACCAGGAGATTGATTGACCCAAGAATGACTTTAAAATCTAAACTGTGTTGACAAATATCGTGTTTTTACTAAACTTTGAAATAAAAATTTGCTAGTCATTACCACAGTGTCGGATCTCATTTATTAGAATTTTATTTTCACACCATCGGGTGTTTGTCTTCATGTATTGCAATGGTGCGGTTTGCGTTTTCTATTCTTACATACATACCTGTACAACATTTTTTGCACATTTCTTTGCTTTGCTTTGTGTCTAACCTCGCTCTTATATGCTCAATGTTTGTGCACATGTATGTGGCTGTTTTAAGTGCAGACAATTTTGCTACCATCATAGTGTGTTTTGTTGACATTACTCTATTCTTATGTGCTGCCTTGTTACAATTTTCTTTATTCTTATTTGAATAACTACTAAACAATTAGTATAAAGAATTCATCCAAGAAACTTTTATCTCGATCGCACTCAATCTGAAACGTTCACCTCAAACTGCTAACCCAATGTAGCAAAAAATCTGTACGTGATGGAGCAAATTGGTTACCAGATTTGGATTCAGCGTACCAAAAAATGTAAAAATCAATCGAAACATTAGAGGTAGTTTAAAAAAATTTTTTTTTAGTGTACCTGTGTTATCTATAGAGCTGATTCAGCTTTGCCATTAGTTTGTTGATGCCTTGGTGATATAGTAACATGTTTAAATTACAGGGAAATAAATTGAGGGCCATTATCTGACATCACTTGATCAGGTTGGCTGTAGTGTGCAAATTGTACTTTGCAACACTTGTTTGTATCTTCTGCAGACATGTCTGGGAGCAGTTCAATTTTCTAGAAGTATGAAAGTGATATACTATCAAAACAAAATCTTTTTGAACAAAGTTAAATAAGTCCATTATTATTTACATTTTCTTATATACCATACTATTCAACAGTGTGGTTTACATTGAATGAGGCATTATAACTTGGAGATAACTATTTTACATGGAGCATGGGCTATGGAGGGTTAAGTGGCTTGCCCAAGACCACAAGGAGCACCTGTAGGGCTAGAAGCCCCAGTCCTTCCAGCCCATGGTTGCTGTCCTTTAGTGGGATTTGAACCCCTGACTTTGTGGCCTGAAGTACTTTGCCCCAACCACTAGGCCACTGTGTGTGAGAGAGAACTGCAGCCAATCTGAGCACTTTTCAAATCATTTAGAATCCCTTAGCAACGATCCTGTGAGCAGTGAGTGAGAATCAGCTGTGCCTACTTAGTTGGGAACTGTGTGTGAGAGAGAACTGCAGCCAATCTGAGCACTTCTCAAATCATTTAGAATCCCTTCAGCAACGATCCTGTGAGCAGTGAGTGAGAATCAGCTGTGCCTACTTAGTTGGGAACTGTGTGTGAGAGAGAACTGCAGCCAATCTGAGCACTTTTCAAATCATTTAGAATCCCTTCAGCAAAGGCTTCAACGATCCTGTGAGCAGTGAGTGAGAATCAGCTGTGCCTACTTAGTTGGGAACTGTGTGTGAGAGAGAACTGCAGCCAATCTGAGCACTTTTCAAATCATTTAGAATCCCTTCAGCAACGATCCTGTGAGCAGTGAGTGAGAATCAGCTGTGCCTACTTAGTTGGGAACTGTGTGTGAGAGAGACCTGCAGCCAATCTGAGCACTTCTCAAATCATTTAGAATCCCTTCAGCAAAGGCTTCAACGATCCTGTGAGCAGTGAGTGAGAATCAGCTGTGCCTACTTAGTTGGGAACTGTGTGTGAGAGAGACCTGCAGCCAATCTGAGCACTTCTCAAATCATTTAGAATCCCTTCAGCAAAGGCTTCAACGATCCTGTGAGCAGTGAGTGAGAATCAGCTGTGCCTACTTTGTTGGGAACTGTGTGTGAGAGAGAACTGCAGCCAATCTGAGCACTTTTCAAATCATTTAGAATCCCTTCAGCAACGATCCTGTGAGCAGTGAGTGAGAATCAGCTGTGCCTACTTAGTTGGGAACTGTGTGTGAGAGAGACCTGCAGCCAATCTGAGCACTTCTCAAATCATTTAGAATCCCTTCAGCAAAGGCTTCAACGATCCTGTGAGCAGTGAGTGAGAATCAGCTGTGCCTACTTAGTTGGGAACTGTGTGTGAGAGAGAACTGCAGCCAATCTGAGCACTTTTCAAATCATTTAGAATCCCTTCAGCAACGATCCTGTGAGCAGTGAGTGAGAATCAGCTGTGCCTACTTAGTTGGGAACTGTGTGTGAGAGAGACCTGCAGCCAATCTGAGCACTTCTCAAATCATTTAGAATCCCTTCAGCAAAGGCTTCAACGATCCTGTGAGCAGTGAGTGAGAATCAGCTGTGCCTACTTAGTTGGGAACTGTGTGTGAGAGAGAACTGCAGCCAATCTGAGCACTTTTCAAATCATTTAGAATCCCTTCAGCAACGATCCTGTGAGCAGTGAGTGAGAATCAGCTGTGCCTACTTAGTTGGGAACTGTGTGTGAGAGAGAACTGCAGCCAATCTGAGCACTTCTCAAATCATTTAGAATCCCTTCAGCAAAGGCGCGCCCGCGCCTTGCGGGCCCGCGCCTGAGGGCCTCGCAAGAGGGCCCTTTGGCGTGGCCGTTAGGCGTGGAACGAAGGCGCTTAGAGATCAGGATCAGCGTTTTAACACGCAGGTGAAAGATTTGAATATCGGCAATTTAATATTTACATCCAGCAGTTGCCGGTTCTCTAAGCAAGCTCAAGAAGAAGTGTTGTCTACGTATCCTTTTCGTGAGCTTCCATCTACCTCTTTTTCCCTGCAAGAAACACTGTGAAAGTCGTTGGAGCTAAAGAAGGTATGTCATTAGTTTTATGCGAATTGGCAGCAACAGCCTTCGTTAGTTAAAAAAAGAAGTATCATAGTCATGGTCAAGCCCACCTTCCACCCCAAATTTCTCTTGGACACCCTTATCATCCTTCAACGATTAGGCACACCCCACTTACAGCTCCAACATTTATATATATGGCTTCTAACAATCATATCAATATACCACATTTGGAATTGCTCTTCCACGAGATCTCACAGTAAATCCTGTAACAAACATGATGTTGGCAGCCACCTCAATCATTTGAATCCTAAAGCATGCCCTAAAAAAACCCCACACACTAAACATCACCTCTATAGAACTTATGAATACTAGATCAGTAAGAAACAAAATTCATTTAATCAGAGATCACATTGTGGACCAGCACCCAGACATTTTATGCATTACAGAATCTTGGCTCTCCCCCTCTGATAGTGTCCTCCTCAACCAACTGGTCCCCTCTACATACTCCGCCTTTAATAATCCTCGCACTCTAAAGAGAGGTGGCGGAGTTCTAATCATTGCTAAAGACTCATTGCAACTTCAAACACTCACTTCTAGCAACTCTGAGCATTGCAGTTCTATTGCAGTGGGAAACAAGTATCTAACTATTTGCCTTGTTTATAGGGCCCCCCACGCACCAGCTGAAGAGCTAACTACCACTCTTGAAACTGTCTGTGCAATCACCACAATTCACAAACCTTTAATCTTACTAGGTGACTTTAATCTCAGCTCTGCAACTAACAATGATAGGCAAACCTTCCTTCAGGCAATGGACTCTTTACTATTCTCTCAGCTAATAACCACTCCCACCCATAGACATGGTTCCACACCAGACCTAGTTTTTGCCCCAAATTATCTCTTAGACAAGGGATTTATTTCCTCACCCATAATCACCCCGATTCCTTGGTCTGATCATCACAGAATCAAAATTGAATTGACAAACAATACGGCCAAGTTCAACATAACACATTCTGCTTCATTTGGAATCAGAAGATTTAAAGCTTTCAAAAAAGATCAATTCTTAAAAGACACACTACCCTACCTCAACTCGGATGAACCTAACTTGGACAAACTGGTTAAGAATTGGAACATTACCATCAGTACAGCAGCAAAATCCAAACCGTACATAAAATCAAAGAACGTAAGACAACACGCTCCATGGTACTCCAATACAATTCGCAACGCTAAAAGAGAATTAAGAAAGCTAGAACGCCACTGGAGACGCTCCAAATCTCCAACTGCACAAAACACTTACTTAACAAAGCAAAAAAGATATAATGATCTTATTAACGATACAAAACGAGAGCATCACACAAACACCATTCTGAAAGCCTACAATAAACCCAGAGAACTCTTTGAGATAGTAAAAGACCTAACTAAAGAACCAAGTCCTGACAAAGACATACAAATCAACCCTCAAACCTTTGCAAACTTTCTCCATGAGAAAATAGGTCACATACCGACTCAAATACATACCGAAACCTACAGCTCCATCACAACAACAACAACAATAACAACAAGTTGGGACAGTTTCCACACTCCTTCAACCAAACAGATTTCGGATATCATCTCTGCTCTCAATACTAGCACTGCCCCTACTGATCCTTGCCCAGTTCAATGGCTCAAAGCAACCAAGCATAACTTCCTCAGTTATATACACAATATCGTATCCATATCCCTATCTCAAGGAATAATACCCGAACAACTTAAACTAGCCTCAATAAGGCCTATCCTCAAAAAACAAACCTGGATAAGAACAATCCAGCGGCTTATAGGCCAATCTCTAGCATACCATTCCTAGCCAAAGTAATAGAAAAAGCAGTACAGATACAACTCCAAGACCATGTTGACGACCAAGCCCCACTCGATCTACATCAACATGGCTTTCGCCCCAACCATGGAGTTGAAACACTGCTGCTATATCTGTTCAATGATATCACCCAGACCATAGACAATTACAGGCAAGGATCTTTATTGATCTTCTTAGATATTTCAGCGGCTTTCGACACAGTTGACCACACTATCCTCCTATCAAGATTGGAAAGTATCGGTATCTCTGGTACTGTCCTTAGTTGGTTTAACTCTTATTTAACAAACAGGCAGTTTCAGGTTAAAATTGGAAACAACACTTCACAGCCTACAAATATCAAGCAAGGAGTACCTCAGGGATCTGCGCTTTCTTCCCTTCTATTCAACATTTTTATTTAGCCAATTTGTCAAATTATGGCAGCCCATCAAATAAGTTATACGATTTATGCAGATGACATCATGATTTATACACCGATTGATCTCATTAACCCCGACTACAGCAAGATCACAAATTGCCTTGACAACATGTCTTCCTGGCTCACATGCAATAACCTTGCCTTAAACTACAATAAAACAGAGGCGCTTATTGTCACTCGAAACACCGACTTCAACCCCCCACCTTTCATTAAATACAACAACATTACAATACCAGTTAAGGATGAAGTTAGATATCTTGGAATTACCCTCGATAAAGGTCTAACCCTCCAGTCACACATCAGAAAAACTGTGAGGTCTGCATACTACAGAATGAAAGTGATTAGACGCCTCAAGCCCTTACTCTCATATGACCACTTCCGGTCTGTCTGCCAAGCCTTAATAACTCCTATTCTGGACTTTTGTAATCCTATCTACTACGGTCTTTCAAAACACTCACTTAAACCTCTTCAGATGGCTCAGAACACGGCAGCCAGAATTATTGCTGGCTCAGCATCTCAAGATCACATTACCCCTACTCTCAAAGAGCTCCACTGGCTTCCAATAAGCCAGCGCGTCAAATACAAGATAGTAATTAATATATTCAAGATCAGACATAAATGCTCTGCTTTTAGCCTTCATAACCTCTTACTCCAGAATAACAACAGGCCAAGACGAATAACTACATCAAACACCCTCAGCACCCCAAGTAGTTTCAGAAAAGCGTGTAAATGTACTACACAAAGGGCAATTTCCTTATCGGCCCCACTTATATGGAACTCTCTCCCTCCCGATGTGCGATCCATGGATGATTTAAAGGAGTTCAGAAAACAACTGAAATTTGTACTCTTCACTGAGTACTATGGCACAGACATCTAACAGTCTCTATTATTATAGCCTGCATATAACTTGTTTTACTGTAACGGTTCCTTGATGTTGCGTATCCCAATTTTACCTTCACTCTTTAGTTTAGTCAGTGTATGCCCCCCTGTCTCTGTTCTCCCTTCTTGTGTCTGGTAACCGCTTTGATTTAAGGAAAAGGCGGTATAGAAAACCTGTTAAATAAATAAATAAATAAATAAATCTCCTCCACTTATAATCTGCCACTGCCAAAAGTACTAGTATGTCATGTGACATCATCATTTCCTTCTTCTGCTCACAACCATATTCATTGCAGGTAGAACTGCTCTCAAAATCCTTAATCTAACCTTGCATGTTAGGCCAGTAAAGGCTATCAAAAGCCAGCAGTAACACAGTTCACCACCAACGTGATTTGATTCTTTATATATTGGCATCTCTGATCAGAACTTCACAACCAGCTACAAAGTGAGTGAGGCCATATGTGTGCATATGTATGTGTATGTGTCATTGCTGAGAATCATCTTTGGTCTTGCGTTAGTTGTATGCATATCTGGAAATGGGTTGCAATGTGTGGGTGTACAGGATGTATGAATGGGTGTTGGGTTCAGGAGACTATATGAGCGTAAGAATACATGTTTTTGTAAGACTAAGGAGTGTTATATGTGGTGGGGGGCATGTGTGTGAAGGTCTGGGACTTTTTCTTCATAGGTATGTGTATGTTTGTAGCTAGATCATTTGTTTGGTTTATGTGTGTGGCTGTATGACTAGGGATACATGTTTGGTGGTGAAAGTATGTGTATGTTGGATAGATCATATGCCCTGGAGGTGAAAAGTGTATGTGTATGTGGGAAGGGATCTTGGGAAGGTGTGCGTGTGGTATTTGTGTTTATGTTTATGTTTATTTAACTTGATATACCGCCCTTCATTACACCAGGGCGGTTTACAAAATATTACAGGAATGGGCACAGGCCCTCATTGCAAGAAAGGAAATACATAGCTAGACAGGAAAGAGGAAAGAGAAAGAGAATACATAGGAAGGACAAAACAGAGGGGAAGACACGGGCAGACACGTATAAACCAGGTCAGCTGGATGCGGCTGGGAGATTAAAAAGAGACAAAGTGATGGGTTTTTAGTAGTGACCGGAAGGTAAGATAGTTTTCTTCCAAATGAAGAGGAGTAGGTAAAGAGTTCCACAGAGCTGGACTCAGGGTGGAGTATGCATGTGCAGGCTTGGGTTAAGGACAGTGTATGTGGGGAGGGCTGATGTGTGTGTGTGTCTGCATTTAGGGAGTTTGTGCCCAGTTTTTGAAGGCATTTGCAGGGTTAGCTACCCTAGTTACCTGTTTAAATGCCTTAACCATTGATAAACAAAGGCACCTACACGGTTAGTGTCTTCTTCTATCCATGGATAAGGCATTTACACAGATAACTAGGATAAGCCCCTTACATGCCCCGATACTATCCAGTTAGCATCGGGGCATGTTAGGGGTGTTCTGAGGTGGAGGAGAGGGATAAGCGGCTAGCAGTGATTTTCAATGCTACCTTTTTAGCCTCCAGTACCTCAAAGAAAGGCGAGGAAAACCCTCATCTATTTTTGAGGCACTGAGGCTAACTGGGTAGCATCGAAAATCGCTGCTACCCGCCTAGTCTCAGTGGCTGCCATCATTTCCTGCCAAGGAAAGAAGAAGAGCTACAACCCTCTGCAGAAATCACAGGAGTCACCAGAACAACACAGGGAGGACACAGCCACACCTCTTAACAACAAAGAAACCTTTTATTTTGTAAAACCTTCGAAGGTACAGACCTGACTTGGCCAAGTTTCCGCTGTCAGCCTACATCAGGGGTCAAAAAACAAAACACGTGAATATTAAAAATACATTAAAAATACAATAATATTCTCTAAAGTGTACAGTAAAAAAACAAACAAAAATAAATACAGAAACAACACGCAATACCTATTAAGATTCAATTGCATATATATTCCAATGGCAGTCAGGACATCGTAACAAGAGCCTATAACTAAAACATACTTATGTAACCTAAAAAGTGCATATGAGGCAGTACAATTGCTACAGACAGTACCATAAAATTCTGCAGCTAACTTGCTTCGTGTTTCTTTATGTTTATGTAAAGATCACAAAGCAAGTTAGCTGCAGAATTTTATGGTTCTGTCTGTAGCAATTGTACTGCCTCATATGCACTTTTTAGGTTACATATGTATGTTTTATTTACACTTTAGAGAATATTTTTGTATTTTTAATGTATTTTTAATATTCATGTATTTTGTTTTTTGACCCTGATGCAGGCTGACAGCCGAATCTTGGCTAAGTCGGGTCTGTACCTTTGAAGGTTTTACAAAATAAAAGGTTTCTTTGTTTTTAACAGGTGTGGCTGTGTCCTCCCTGCGCTGTTCTGGTCATTTCCTGCAAACCAGGATTTTCACTTCTGTTGCCACGGAAGTGAAAATCCTGGTTAAGGGAGTCGGCAGGCAGGCTATGCGGCAATGCAGTGCATAGCCTGCCTAAATGAAAATCAGGACCTCAGTGTTTAGGTGTACATGGTTGATTGCAGGTGGTGGTGGTGAGACATTGTGTGTGAAGGGGTATTTTGTGTGTGTGCGCGTGTGTGTGTGTGCACATGTGTGTATTGTCGTCAGCACTCCCTGGTGGCCAGTGGTGGTAAGGGTAGGGTGAGCATTTTTTATTATTTCAAGGAGGAAAGGGCTCTTTAAGGCCAAGTGCAGGTTGGTCTTTGTAGTCCAGCTCCTTGTATGAACAAATTGTATAAGCCAAATAGAGGGTATTAAGGCTTTTATTTCCTCTTTAACGCAAAGGCTCAGTAAGGCACAGAAATAAAGAAAGTCCTTTCTTTCAGGGTTCCAGCAAACATAAGCAAGAAGAAAAACTGTTACAAGTTTCACAGTTGATTGGAGAGATTAACTGAAAGATTCTCTTACTTCAGAGCAACTTAAATGAGCAAAACAATTCTCTGGCACTTAGCACAAAACATGAGCATTCTCAAACAAAAAGGTCTGGTCAATTCACAGTTCTTCTAATGACTCAAGGCTACTAGCAATACACAAGGTACAGTCCATTAATTCATCTGGAGGCATGGGAATAGGATTCTCTAGGTCTATTTCCATGGACTCTGGGTTACTGGCCTCTCCCTCTGAATTGGAAGTTTCTCTTGCTGCTATACTTTCCCAGACTTTGTCTCTGTTTGCTTGCTTCAAATAGGGCTGTTCTAAGGCTCTCAAACGTACATGGCCTGTTCTTCTGCCCTTAGATACTGCGTTGTAAAACTCTGACTTGTTTCCTTTTTTCCCCCTCTGAGCATCTGTTTCACCAGAGCTTCTAGGAGATAAACTTTCTCTTATAAATGAAGTGGCACC
This sequence comes from Ichthyophis bannanicus, assembly GCA_033557465.1. Classification (NCBI taxonomy): domain Eukaryota; kingdom Metazoa; phylum Chordata; class Amphibia; order Gymnophiona; family Ichthyophiidae; genus Ichthyophis; species Ichthyophis bannanicus. The sequence goes on along the minus strand of CM066034.1, from coordinate 649,744,984 downwards.
ATACCTGGGCTTCCTCCTGTAGCCGGTATAACTGGAGCTTTCTCTCTGAGGCACCTCTCTCTGGAGACAGGCTTTCTCTTGGAACCTTCTGAGCAGTGCTTTACGTTTCTGTAGTTCAGGAAAACCTGGTGAGGAATCCGTATTTCCTTGCTTCTGGGTAAAGGTAGCTCTGCTATCAGAACCTTTCCTTCTTGCACCTCTTAATCCTGATTCAGACTCCTCCGGTGAGCATGGGCCTCTCTCAAAGCATGGCTTTCTCCTCCCAAGCTCTTTGCCTCTGTGGTCCTCTGCTACCGAGTCTCTCTCCAGACTGACTCTCCTCGAGCTCTCTTTCTTTCTGACTTTCTCTGCTCCTTTTCCAGCACTTACTGTTCTGGGAGTTCTGCTTGATCCAGCTACGCTGCTTGGGCTGGAGGAATCACTCCTTCCACCGGAAGTGCTTCTCCTGGCAGTCTCTCTCTGGACTGTCCCTCTCTGGACTGCTTTCCTCCAGACTGCTTCCCTCTGGACTGGTTCCCTCTGAACTGGTTCCTTCTGCTGGCCTGCTTTCCTCTGGACTGGTTCCTCCTGCTGGCCTGCTTTCCTCTGAACTGCCTTTCTCTTATAAAGGCATTCTACCTTTGAGTTTCCCGGGCTTGTCGTCAGGTGCAGCTGATTAACTCTTACATAATCAGTGGCTGGGTGTGTTAACTCAGCCTCAGTAGTTTTGCTCCTGCTCCCTCTAGCTGGGATGCAAGGTAATTGCATCCTCTGCACATCAACAGCTCTGTGAAAGACAGGTTTTTTTTCCCTAAGTCTGCACTCTCAGTAGCTTCAGCTTCATGACAGTATGTGTGTTTCTATGTGCATTTAGAGTATGGTGCATGGCGTATGCGTCTAGAGCAAAGTGAGTGGATAGAGGTGGTAGAGTGTATAGAGGAGGGTATGTGTGTATATATCTTGCTTACATGTCAAATTAGTATGAGTGTGTCTAGGGGACTGGGGGGTAAAGGATGTATGTAAGCATGCGTGTCTAGGGACAGAGTGTGTGTGGATGGGGAAGTGGGGGGTGTATAAATGTGTCTGTCTCTGCGAGTGTGGTATGTATGTTTGCATGTCTGAGAGCTTCTGTGTATCATTGGGCAAAGGATATATGTGGGGTCTGGAGCAATGCATGTGCTTGTGTATGTATCTAGCATGTATCTGTGGTCTGTACGTGCATCTCGGGGCAGTATCATGTGTGTGCATTTGTGTCTGTGCTTTAGGGGTTGTGTGTCTGGAGAAGTGAATAGAATGTGTGGAAGGTAAGAGAGGATAGGCTATATAGTGGGTGAAGGGAGGCATAGGTTCTGTGGTGGCCAAAGGATTGTGACTGCTAGTCAAGAAAGAGCAAGAATATCAATGTAGCATTTCCAACATTGTTACAACTCTGCATCTTTAGAAGGAAGTTTCATTTTACCGTTGCCTTTCTCCACAAAGGTCTTTTACTCCTTTAACAGTTCTGTTAAATATAAGGACATCTCCCTACATCTGTTCCGAATCTCTTCCTTAATAGCTTTCAAATATTGATGTTTATTGTATACCAAATTTTCACTTGCAAAGTTGGAAAAAATACTATATATTTAAGGGCTGTAGAAAAAGATAAAAATTGAGGCAGAAAGCCCAGAAAATGAGAAATGAATAAGTGTATTCAGAGAAATAAAGAAAAGATCAGTTATATCAGCACATCAGCACAAAGCCATGAACAAAATACAAACATTGGTCCCAGTAAATTAATAGATTGTGCTGCTACTTTTAATCTAGAAGAATCTTGTAATGCCAGCTGTGTTAACGATTGGATGCACAATATGGAGTATAATCTTTCTCCCATTTGGTGTATCATTAATACCTTAAATAGAGATGCTGTGTCTCGGAATATTTTTAAATATATATTATAAAAAGCTATCTGAACGAATGCTATGTGAATTTATTCACCACAGAAGCATAAGGAAAATACCCTATATGGTTCATCTCCATAGACATCCTATAGTTTCACCACGAGACACAATTTTTACTATACATGTTTCTTAAATCTATGGTATTGTCTAGATCACTTCTCAATTGTCTAATAAAATCAAATCATTACAATACCAAACAAAAAAAACATGGAATTAGCACAGGTCAAGCCTCAACTATAATATTTGCATAGGCAGGGGAGGTACACTAGAAGCAGGCTGTGTTGACTATATCTCCCCGTGAAAGACAAAAATATTTTTTAATTATTTGACTAATAGTTAAATTGAGTGGTAATAAGGGTACGAAGGTGTGAAGGCAAATTGTAGATGGAATGAGGAAAGAATAATTAAAATGTTCAGGTTGGGATATGGAAAATCCCCACCATTTTTCACAAAGGGGTATATTTACTAAAGAACGTTAAGGGCGCACCAGTTAGCAAGTGTTAACGTAGCACTAAGGGTATTATTGTATGGTAAAGGTCAGGGTGGGGAGTAGATGTTCCGGCAGTAAGAGTGCTTAGCTCCACTTATCGGGCACTAACAGGACACCGCCAGTTAAGATGCCAAGCATGCACCTTAATACCTCAAAATGGCAATCACCTTAATGCCCACCCCCCAGCCCTTGTGAAAATCACATTTTAGGTGATGGATGGAAGGAAGGGTAAGAGCTGATGGACTTGTTAGATCTATATGTATCCTAAGTGTTAGTCAGTAAGTGGGATGAGCATATGGGAGGTATCTGTACTGTGTACTGATGGGTGCCCACATAATCTGCTATTATGACAGTGTGTGGCATAGGATTACTCATGATGCACAGCACAAACTGAGTAGAAATATGCAACTGATGCCAGGGCAGTTTCTCTAAATGGGTTAGTTTTGCACATCAATAAATACAACTGCCTAAGGGTTAACTAAACTAACTCACAAAATACACCCTTAGTAACTACCATTAAATAACTAAATTCTTAAAAATACTTGTATACACTTTCTACAATACCTAAACATAACAAATTCAATAAGGCATTCACGACCTCAGGATGGCCTAACCCCTACATTTGGCAAATTTAATCACCATAGGGAAATGGCAGATGTTCACATTATAGGTCTCTAGCCTTTAGTATTACTAATTTTAATTTATTCTTATATTGCTCAAATTTACCATAGATTGATAAATCTACATCCACAAAAGTACTTTTAGGGATTCTCCAAAATTCAATAAAAATACAAAAATGCAAAAGCACAATTAAAAGAAAGCATCTGATAGCGGGAGGCATTTTTTATGTCTGATGTTTTAGGTGCCTGGAGACATCGTTCGTGTTTGGTGAAGTAACTGCATTAAGAACCCCTGAAAAAGCCAATCCGGTGAAACAAAAGCTTTTGTCGGGCAGTCAGCCATGAAGGTGGACAGCTTGGGCTGTTCAACGATTGCGGTTTTGTGGTTGCAGTTGAATCAAGCGCTCTTTGGTTAATGACATGTGCATCACATACGGCAGACAATACTTGTAGCACACTGGCAGTAATATAGATCTGCTCCAGAACCTGGAGAGTCCATCTATTGTAGTTATTGCTCTGGGGACCAAGTGATATGTGCTTTTCCTTGCATTGAGGTCACTGCTTGAACAGGTCATTTGCACATGTGGCAGCTGTTATGTGCAGGAAGCACATAATGTCTCTGCATATTATAGAGCTGATGTAATGGATCACTGCATTATCCATATACCCTGGCTTAGAAGTGAGGTTCACAACTGTCATGATATGTGCAAAACTAACATTAAATAACTAAATTCTTCAAAATACTTGTATACACTTTCTACAATACCTAAACATAACAAATTTAATAAGGCATTCATGACCTCAGGATGGCCTGACCCTTACATTTGGCGAATTTAGTCACCATAGGGAAATGGCAGAGACTCACATCATAGGTCTCTAACCTTTATTATAACTAATTTTATTTATTCTTATATTGCTCAAATTTACCATAAATTAATAAATCTATATCCACAAAAGTACTTTTCAGGATTCTCCAAAATTCAATAAAAGTACAAAAATACAAAAGCACAATTAAGAGAAAGTATCTATATTTCTACATAGTATCAGAGCCCACGAAGTGCAGTCCGTTTCCTACAACAAAATAGAGAAAATTCTCGTATATGTAACTTGTCTATACACCTTTAAATAGATACATATTCACTTATCTAAGCAACTTCTTGGGTTAGGCACATGTCACTTGGTATTCTGTACAATTGCAGCATGCCAGAGTGACCTGTCTTATCTGGACCTTGTGTCCTGCTCTTGTTGGCCAGGGATTCTCCTAAAACAACTTATGTCAGTCCCTAAAGTTGCAACAGCTGTTTCCAAGGAACCCAAATGCAGTGAGTGTTGTCAAGACAGGAAGGGAAGGGGGGTGAGTGGTGACACCAAGCAGAAGGGCCTGACAAGACCATAGTTATCAGCAAGTTACCAACAGCCCAAGAACAGCTGCTAGCCTCATGTTGGGCAACACTGGGCTGTGTCAGCCACTCACATACCATCTGTGCCCAGTCTGCTAGTCACTATACACTGCATGTATACATTGCCACCATGAACACATTCTCAAAACACGCTCAATATTATCAATACGGGATGGAAATCTTCTTTTTTCACCACAGTTCAAAAGAAGACCACAGTTTTGTGTGTTACCATGAACACATTGGCTTAGTACAAACAACATGGATATCCAGCTCCCTGTCTAGTGACTGGACTGCCAAAAAAGAAACAGCACCCATATCACTACAGCTTGACAGTATATAGCACCATGTGGATGTCACAGCTCAGTTAGAGTGAGAGTGGCCTCTCAGCATGAACAGATGTGTGCATCTAGGCCATTGTCCATGGCAGACCCACGCTAAGATGGCTCAGCCATTTACCTTACGTTTGGCTCAAATACACCCTGTGAAAACCGCTGTTTTAGGCAATACCCAGAATTCTCTACTTCTCATTATGCACCCTTTTATTTTGAACTTGGCAACAACTTATGCAATGTGAGGCATAGTGGAAGTGGGCCAGAGACAGGCTGTGAGAGCATGCTGGCCCGCAGTGGCCTACATCTGTCACATACCCTAATACGGTGTCCCCCAAAAGAGCTTTTGGCAGTGAGCATTGAACTTAATGCCATGCTTGTACTCTCATATAATGTTATGTCCCTAGCCATGGACCCAGCAAAACTGGCCAGTGCAGCACATGCACTCTCCCATGCTGCAGATGCAGTGCCCCCCCCCCCCCCCCCGCACAAAAGCCCGTGGAAGCATGGCGGGTTGGACATGGGGATGGATGTTGGAACAGTTGCTGGTGACACATACACCACCATTCCCTTCCTCGTTGTTCTCTAACAACATCCTTGTGACTTTTACACTTAGTGCCCATGGGGAGAAAGTGAGGCTGTCATGCAGGTCCTCTAATGTAACAGATGTGAACACTGAGTAAGCCCACATAGCTTCTGGTTATGTGCACATAGGCTTTGGCCAGCAATGCCACCTACAAAGGACATTCTAAACCTGTATGGTACTGTTCCTCCCTACCCTACCCCCACCCCAGCATTGACCTCCAGGCATTGCCTTCAGACCATCATGACATCCTGTGCCACATTTCGACAGCTGGAAGTTTGCATGCACCATTCAGAGGTCAGTGTCCCACAGTCACAACCAGGCACACAGGTGCATTTGGACTTTCATTTGGAGCAATAGGTGATGTATTCTGGATGCTTTGGCCAATGATCAGTATAGAGTGTTGATTTGGTGTTTATTATGTGAAAATTTGCCTGATACGGACCTGTCTGTATGTGCACACACTACAAGGAACAAAGCATCCCCCGGATTGCACTCTGCGACTGCAGCATAGAACAAGTAAATTGCAAAATCTTTCCAGTGTGACCAACTAAGTGAATGAATTGGACATTCACAGAGGCCAGCCCTCCATTTGAACCTTGTTCCCTATAGGCTGCAACTGCACCAAGTGGGCTGACAGTGCTGCCATGGATACAGCTGTTATGGCAGTTGGCATTAATCAGGACTCTCACCTGTGCAAATGGGTGTGTCCTGAGGCCTGGAGCCTCAGTCAGAGGTGAGGGTTACAACACACACACGTGTCCCCCAGCTCACTCCAGCCAAACCAGCTGGTGATTTGGGAGCTGCACAACAGTGTCATATTAGGAGGTAAGTGTAGGGGAATGCTGAGGGGATGGGCCTTGATAATGGTATAACTGGGAATGCTTTGCAGTGTCACAGCCACAGGTTATAACTATTTACTGAAAACTAACTTTCTGCTTGTAAATGGTGTCTCACACAGTATTTGGGGTTGCTGTATAGCTGACCTACAGCATGTTGTATGCACAGCCATAAAGCCTGTGCACCACATGCATGCACAGTGCATTGCTGCAGCTCACACTCTTCTGGAGAGACCCACACAGACACGTCACCCCACTGTCCAAAAGTGGTGCAGGTTGGCATTCTTACGTGCCTATTAGGTGCTCCATCATTATAAAACCCTGCTCAGTGTGCAATGCTTGGGCACTGTCATCCCCCACTCAGTTTGCTGGTGCTATTTGTGTGCTCTGCCATCCAGCTGTGGGTGATGCAGCTGCTTCTCAGTATGGCGGCTGAGTGTGTGGACTCATGCTGAATGAAATGTTGAAGTTTGCACATGATACAGTTCTAGAAACGAAGGATAAAGTTAACATACCTGGACATACCATTTGTGATCCACAGACTGATCTTTAACCCGTGACCTTTCTCTCATAGACACACTGGCCATGTGTTTGGAACCACAGAGCAGTTATGTGGGTTCATCAATCCATGGGTATATATGTGGTCATTGTCAGGATACATGAGGGCATGAGTTGGGGTAACCTATGTCTGCTTAGATCTCTGCAGGCTCTGTGACATACTTGTCTGACAAGGTATGTTTGGCAGGTGTGGGAGAGGGACATCTTGTTAGGTCTGTATGTTGCACTGCCTTGCAACGCTGCTGGTTCAATTGACATTCATGTTTTACATATGGGATCTGTCAACTCAAAAGGGCAGGCCATTATAAATGAACACACACATTTCAGGCAATGGGTGTCCTAGCAGAATGACCAATGTACTCATTTCCTGCTGTGTGCTTGTGGGGCAGTCATGGAATAATCTCAATTTAGCAGACCACAATAGCTAATTTAGATTCACAAGTGGTTCAGATGGTTGTACCTGATTGAGTACTTACTTATGGAGGGGTCACCGATTCATGCTCTGATTATGGTCATCATTTGACAGGTGAGGGGCAGGGTGATCATTTTTCTTTTGACATTGACTTTCATCATATTGCATAGTATTCCTGCCTCAGTGGCATATTTTTTTTCCCTACATGCACATATCCACTCAATTTGTGCAAGTGGGGGGCATCCTGATCCAAGGGCCAGGCAAACTAGCTGGGTGCCAGGGTCCACCGATCATGGCCAATCCCTCCCTCCCTACCATCATGGCACAGCACTGGTTTAGTGCTGCAGGCATACTTAAGTTGTCCACATGCAGCTAGTCACACCATGCCTCTCCTGCCCACCTCCATCGGGAGATGTAGGCATGCGTGCTGCTGCCTTAGACCTCGGAAGGGAGGGATCACCATGTGCTCTGCTATACCTGCTGCTGACATGATTGCCAGACCACTGACAGTGGCAACTGCAGCGTTGCACCTGACACACAGGGCCAGGACACAGATTTCACCTGCAACAGACCGCAGCCACTGTGAGCACCACCCCACCCTCACATAATGCTGACATGGCAGCATGGTGTCAATGGGGGGTTGCACAGCTCCTTTTTGACTGTGGCAGCATGTACGGTATGTGTGCTGCCACTGTCACAGTAGAGTTGTACCAGATATCACGGATGTCCACCCTAGGCCACAGCCTTGTCAGCCTAGTGATACCTTCTTTGCTAATTTGACATCACCAACATAGTTCCCTTTATTAATAGGACACCATGCTGTTATTACCAATGGAGCATTACTATCATTACTTTGAGAACTATGATGAGTGAAGCACATTGCACACATTGAAATAGGCTTGCTCCCCTCTGTGGGCTTTCAGATGGCATTAGGGTTCCCAGCACCAGGAGCTGTAATGTACGATAACACAAACTGGAGTTAAAGGAGCACACATTATCCGCACTCAATCTCTGCCCCATTAATTCCCACTCTCAACCTCCTTTTACCTTAATGTTATGGACCAAGCTTCCACATGCTAATCCAGCATTATCGTCACTGTCTGTAGAGTTAACCGCTCACAGGCGCTGATTATGCCCGTAAATGGTACCTTTGCTTCCTTACCGCTCTTTAGTAAACATACCCCAAAGACTTTGCCAACTGCATAGCCTCTTGTAAAATACATTTCAGGATGTGCAGGACTGCATGCTGATTTTAAATAGGTGCATGTGGGAAAAGCTTGTGCAGCTTTATCCAATCTGAGCATGGGGACAGCATTTTAAAAATGCCCTCAATATCGATGCAAAGCCCAGTCCCCTCCCATTAGCAGCACAAGTTCCCCCACTCCTTTGATCACCCTACCATTTTGCTTCCCCATTTGACATCCCTCTGACACTCAGACCAACATCCGTTTCCCGTCCCTAAATTAGCAGCAACATTCATTCCATTTTATTTATTAAAATTTGATATACGTCTTTGGGGGGAGTGGTTAATTTCCAAGATGGCGACAGAGCAGTACTGAGTTGGAATGCCTAAATGGAAGGGCAGTTACAAATGAACCATCATATATATTAAAACCCAAATTTATTTTCTTTTTGTCGAAGCCCACCGAGGGAGGGTTAGAACAGGTAATCAAACCCCCCCCAGTCTGTGGACTGCTTTTTTTCTTTTTATGTTTCACCCTAGTGAATTGTATTAAAACGTCACTTATCTTCACTAAAATCCATAGTTCTTCTCATGTGTTGCAAATTGTTTGGGTACACGACGTGCACGTTTCGGGTATGCGCCCTGTTTCAAGTGCTTTCTTCTTTTTAGTCATGCAACAAAAACCGCCATCCTCTTGGTCTATTGGGCATCCCTCGGTGGGCTTCGACAAAAAGAAAATAAATTTGTGTTTTAATATATATGATGGTTCATTTGTAACTCATAGAGATTTTTCCATCATAGTTAGGGTATTGTTGGTTAAATGGAAGGGCAATCAGAAGGCTCCTCCTGCGGAGCCTTCTTCAGCGAAACCCTCTCCTTCTGCTAGTACAGGACCTATGGACCGCTTTGTCCAACTATCTAAGCAGCAAGTCGGGGAGATACGAGGGGCATTAGGAGTGCCGATTGAGGGAGATTCGGTGCTTCCTACCCTGGATGTTACTCTCTCCCCGGATGGGCGTGCTCCGCCCTCGGCCCCGAGCATACCGGCATCTCCTCTCTTAGGTGCAGCTGAGAGTCCCTCCGAAGTGGTGGATGCAGTGGCGTGTGAGCGGGGCCTTACTGAGGTGAAGTCCGGTAAGCAGCTGGTTACAGCTAATGCTGCAAAAGTTTTGGTGGTGGTGTCAACTTTGGAGGGCGTAATTTCTACTCAGGGTGTGACTGAGCCTAATGCGGAGGAAGCTCCCCTGCCTCTATCGATAGATTCAGAGTCGCCATTGAGTTTTACCTTGCCGCGTCCTCCTGTTATTTCCCTGGACAGCATTTGGGACGCGATTTCTCAATTAGCCTCAGTTGTGAGTCAGCAATTGGTGTTGGCTATTTCCCGGGTATCAAAGCTTGAAGATTCTTGTTCTAAAATCCAGGTGGAGGTTGCGGAAATTAAGACGCAGGTTACTACCAATGAGCAGGAACTAACACGGATTTCAGATGTAACAGAGTCCTTAGTTAAAGATAATATGGTTATGAGGCTGAAGCTGGAGACTTTGGAGAACGCTACTAGATCTTCTAATATTCGTTTGCTTAATTTTCCTATGGTATCTCTGGTTTCTCCAGTGGATCTTTTTAAGAGATATCTCCAAGAAGCATTGAAGGAGTCACCAGAGTTAATGCCTCCAATAACCAAAGCTTATTTTTTGCCTTCTGGAAAGAAAATGGGGAAAAAGGTAGCTGGTCTTTCGGATATGGATTTTCTGGATGTTTCAGCCTTGCTTCAAACTCCCAAGGATGATGAAGTACCTGTATCTATGTTGATTGTTTCATTGGCCTTACCTTCGGACAGGGACTGGCTCCTCAAGCTTTACTTTAAAATGCATTCTAATTTGTTCTTGGGTAAAAAAATTGCGGTTTTCCCTGATGTGTCCAGGGAGACGCAAAGAAGGCGCAAATCCTTCTTGATTTTGCGACCAGGGGTGACTCGAATGGGTGCATCTTTTATGCTTAGATATCCCTATAAATGTAGAATTGTATTTCAATCTCATAAGTATGTTTTTTTTCAGCCAGAGGATATGTCCTCTTTCATTAATGTTCACATTGTAACTTCTTCTCCCATTGAGTAGTAATTTCCCATCGATAGAAATGTGCTTGGTTCTCTGTCTCCTTTTGGTAATCTGTAATTTTTTCCCTATTGCATGCAGGGGGGGGGGGGGGTCCCTGACCTTTGTAATTTTTCCTTCTCTCTCCCCCTTCTTTGGGGGCTAACGATAATCCTGTCTACTTTTGTTAAATTTCCTCAGATGTAATTTTGGTAACTATGTTGACAGGTTTAATTTCTGTACAAGTGTGATACTTGATTTATTGTTAAAATGCATAAATATAAAATTTAAAAAAAAATTGATATACCATTTTTAGAGTGCACATCAAAACAGTTTACAATAGTATATAAAATCAGTAAACATTCATCCCCCTGAGGACTTCCGGTGACGTCACCCACCTGAATGGCGGCGTAGCAACGGAGCTCCGCCACCAGAAAGCCCATAAATGCTGGGATAATCCCTACGGGCAAGGCTAGGGGCGGATAGCAGCGGGAAGGAGCATCGAGAGGCTCAGCTTCATCCCTCTGGTGCATCGGGAGCACGTTGCAAGAGCGAGGGCTGGTGAGCCAGCGCCTGGAAAGGAGGCCGGATCACCTGAGGCACCCGCGGGACACACAGGGCGCGAAGAGGCTGAGCGCGACTGTGAGAAGGCAGCGGGAGAGCGGAAGCCTCGAGGCGGAAGGCCGGCAGTGAGAGTGCTAGTGGGGGAATCCCTTGGACTGCAGCAGGCCAATCAGCGGCTATCAACAGCAGCGCTGATTAAAGGAGCGGTGCGGGCTGAGATTGCCCTGCCACGTGGTCTGCACGGATCGCAGCAACTTTTGCAGGCTGGAAGTGTAGGAGCCGAGAGCGGGAACGGCGAGAGTGCTGACGGCTGCAGTGGTGGAAGGAAGGCAGTGAATTGTGGTGAGCTCCCAAAGACCTCATTAGGGGCAAGTGTTGAGACTGGAGGCTGAGCACGCCGGTGCACAGGGCCCCGCGGCATAAGAGGGGGAGAAGAGGAGAGTGGGCAGTCGGCCCTGGGAAGAAGGCTGAGGGAAGAGAGGACCAGCACAGCAATGGAGAAGGCCAAGAAAGAGGGACTGATGAAAAAAAAGTTGGCTGAGTTCCGCTCCCCCTATGTGACGCCTAAAGGCGGGAAAGATGGGGAGAGATCAGGTAAAACGTCTGCAGAGTCCCCGCACAGCCCGGGGGGTAGCGAAGGTGGAGAGGAAGGCTTGAGCGCAGCGGAACAGATTAAGCAGTGGCTCCTCGAGTTAAAGGAGGAATTGAAGGTGGAGATGTGCGGAGTGAAAAATGAGATCAAGGAAGCCATAAAGTGGAGTTGTATCAAGACCTGTCACAGGAAACGTTGCAGCGCAAGAGAGAGATAAGAGAGGTAACAGCATTTCTACGGAGAGAAGATCTGAGATACAAGTGGCTATACCCATTCGGTTTGCTGCTCACGGTGAAAGGGAGATCGTGGACAGTGAGATCCAGTGCGGAGGCTTGGAAGGTCTTGAGGGAACTTGGAGCAGAGCATCTTCCGGAGGCGGCTGACCGTACATCTACTCTGCAGAGACCGGAGACCCGGGCAGGGAGGATGGAGAGTGCGAAGTGGCAGAGGGCGAGCGGTAGGCGACTTGCCAGGTTGGCCAAGGAAGGCCACCAGAGTCCGGAGTCAGAGCAAGAGACCAGATGAGCGGTGGAGAGCAAATAAAGGACTGGTAACTGTGAATAAACAATGCTGGAAGGCTGGTGGGGGGGGGGGGAGGTACATAGAGGTAGGCGAGTAAGGGGGTGGTAGGGAGGAGGGGGAGGAGATATCCAACGGTGTGGGGAAGGGAGGGGGTATGAGTGGTGGGGGGCAGTAGGGGGTGGTGGGTTAGGAAGGGGGGGAAGGGGTATGGGGATCATGAGAACGAGTAGGCTGGGAGGTGGGGTATGTCACTGATATGGAAGTCGCGTCTCCTCAAAGGAGAGCACTGTTAGGGGAAGGAGGGGGGAGGAGGGGGGAGGGGGAGGACGGGGGGAGGGGGGAAGGGGGGAGGGGAAGAGCAGAAGGGATTGCGGGTGGGGGGGGAGGAGGAGAAGGAGGGGTATTGAAAATTGTTTCGCTGAACGTTAAGGGATAAAACTCCCCATGGAAGAGGAAGAAATTATATAAAGAATTAACAAGACAGCAGGCGGATATAGTAATGTTACAGGAGACACATTTGCAGAAAAAGCACGAGGCAGTGGTGCAGCCCAAGGGATATGGGAACCGTATGTTTGCTTCCAATACCAGGGAAAAAAAGAAAGGAGGTGTGGCGGTGCTGTTTAGGGGGGAAGTTAAAACAGAGGTGCAGACGGTGATCCAGGATAAGGGGGGAAAATATTTACTGATGAGGGTAAAATTGGGGGAGGAGTGGTTCTGTGTTGTAAATGTTTACGCTCCCACGTGGTCCCAAAAAGAGTTCTGGGAGGAGCTGGGTGTGCAGGTGGCGGCAATGGGGGATGGAGTGCTGATTTGTGGTGGAGACTTCAACTTGGCCTGGGAGGCTGGGAGGGACACGACGGGGAGGAGGGAAGGGCGGGGAAAGGATAGGAAGCGCTACCAAAGGTTTGTGAAGGAGAATGGCCTAATTGATGCGTGGCGGATGTTGAATCCGGGAAGGAGACAATTTTCCTTCTTCTCGGCTGTTCATGGAACCTATTCTCGATTGGATGCCATATGGGTAGGGAAGGAACTAGCCGGGAGAATTAAGGGGGCCGAAATAGAACCTATAACATGGTCAGATCATGCCCCGGTGGTAGTTCAAGTGCGGGTGGCAGGGGAGGACAAGGGGCGCCAATTTTGGAAGTTAAATGAAGGTTTGTTGGAGGATAGCAGGGTGGTGAAAGAGATCGAAGTCTTGATCCCGGAGTTCTTTGAGAAGAATAGGGCAGGAGGGGTAAAAGAGGGGGTGGTCTGGGATGCCTTCAAGGCAGTGGTAAGGGAGGTGTTTATCAAGTGGGGAGCGCGCATAAAGCGGGAGAGGGAGGAGCGTGAAGTGCAGCTACAACAGCAATTGCGGGAGATGGAGGAGAAGGATATGTAGGGGGGGGTGGGCAGTTTTGCGGCGCAGTGTTCGAACTGAGGGCAGAATTGAATTCCATTGAGGCTGAGAGGATTCAGTTTCATATGCAGCTGCTGAAACAGCGGTTCTTTGAGGGTGGTAACAAAGCAGGGAAATTTCTTGCAAGACAGTTGAAAAGGCAGAAGGAGTGGAATAGGATCGCGCAGATTAAAAGTAGGGGAGCAGTGGTGCGGGAGGATCATAGAATTCGAGAGGAATTTGCATCTTTCCATAGTACCTTGTATGCGGCACGAGAGGAGAGGTCGGAGGAGGATGTTCACGAGTACGTGAAGGAAGCAGGGCTCCCTAGCCTGTCAGAGGAGGAACAGAGAGGGCTCGATCGGGAGATCGATGCAGAGGAGATATTGCGGGCAATTAAGGCTTTAAAGTTAAGTAAAACCCCAGGGCTGGATGGACTGACAGCGCGATTTTATAAACAATTTGGGAGCCTCTTGGTGTACCCCTTAAAAAGGGTTTTTAATGGGCCACGGGTAGGAGAGAAATTGGCGGACACAATGGGCTGGGCGGGTATCACTCTTATCCCTAAAGACGGGAAAGACCCGCAGGACTGTGCGTCGTATCGGCCAATTTCGTTGTTGAATGTTGATGCGAAATTATTGGCCAAAGTGTTAGCGATTAGACTTAATACGTTGTTGGGGAAATTGGTGCATGAGGACCAAGCGGGGTTTGTGCCAGGCCGGCAAGTGGCGGACAACATACGGAAAGTGTTGAATGTGATTTGGTCGGCGCAAAAGAAGGGGAAGGAGACACTGTTGGTATCATTAGATGCTGAAAAGGCCTTTGATCAAGTATCCTGGAAATTTTTGTACTCGGTATTGGAGACTTTGGGGTTCTGGCCCAGTTTTGTGAAGTTGATTAGGGCTTTGTATACTAGGCCAAAAGCTTGTGTGCGGGTAAATTGGGGCTTTTCTGAGTTCTTCCCGCTGGAACGAGGGACTCGACAAGGCTGCCCGTTGTCCCCTTTATTGTTTGCGCTGTCCCTTGAACCACTGGCGGCGAGGTTGAGGGCCAATCCGTTGATCGAGGGAGTAAGGGTGGGGCGACAAGAATATAAAGTGTCCCTCTTTGCGGACGATATACTTTTGACAATCACGAAACCCAGAGTAACATTAACAGCGGTGATGAGTGAGATCCAGGAGTATGGGCAGAGGGTGGGCTTTCGGATTAATTGGGGGAAATCAGAGATTTTAAGTATAGTAGGGGAGGAGGAGGGGCAGCCGGAGTTACAGCAGAGTTTCCCGTTTAAATGGGCAAAGAAGTCAATCCGCTATTTAGGGGTGCAGCTGGGGAGGGCCTTGGAGGATCTGTTCCCCTTAAATTACAATAAATTGGTGGGGCAGGTGGAGGGGCGGTTACAGGGCTGGGGCAGAGGGTATTATTTGTGGTTTGGGCGAATGGCATCAGTGAAAATGATGCTCCTTCCCCAGTTCTTATTCCTGTTCCAAGTCCTGCCCATACAGGTGCCCCAGAGAGTATTGAGGAGGGTGCAACAACAAGTGGAGAGATTCATCTGGGGGGGGGGGGAAAGGCCAAGGGTGGCGGCAAGGACGATGCAAGTGTTGGTAGGGGAGGGCGGGATGGGTGTCCCAAACTTTAGTCTGTATTATGCGGCAGCACAATGGAGAGCAGTTTATGCGTGGCTACGGGAGCCCAATAAACAATGGGTGAGGATGGAGGTGGATGAGTATGGGCCGGGAGAATTAGAACGCATTGTGTGGGAGGGGAAGGGGGGGAGGGGAAGGAATCCCCTAGTGGGGCATACTCTTAAGGTGTGGCAGCAGTATAGGAAGCGGTTGGTGGGGGACAAGAGGTGGTCACCTAATATGTCCTTGCAGGCGTGCTGTACGGAGGGACTGGGTCCGAGTGCAACGGTACTTCAACGATGGGCGGAGCACGGGCTGACTCAAGTGTCTCAGATATTGGTGGGGACGCAGATTAGAGGCTTTGAGGGAGTGAGAGATCTGTACCGGTTGGGAGAGCAGGATAGGTTTGCGTACATGCAGATGGGTTCGGTGGTCCGACAAAGGGGGGGAGAGCAGGGGGGCAGGGGGGAAGGGGAGTGGTTTGAAGGAATGTGCCTAGGTTCACTGGGGCAGCAGGGGATGCTCTCTCGGATATATAGAGGATTAGTTGCAAGGGGGGAAGGGAAGCTAAAGTATATGGAAGCGTGGGAAAAGGACTTGGGGTAACGTGGGGGGTGGAAGAGTGGGAGGCAATAGCATTGGGTATAGCACGATTCTCCATAGCTACAACGTTACGTGAGAATGGTTTTAAGGTGTTGAGTCGATGGTATCTCACACCGGAGAGATTGTGTAGGGCGGGGGTGAGGCAGACGGATGATTGTTGGCGGTTGTGTGGGGAGCGAGGGTCCTGGCTGCATATGTGGTGGTCATGTCCAGTGGTTAGGGAATACTGGGATAAAATAGGGGAGAATATTAATAAAATCGTGGGTGCGAATATCGGGCTTGGACCTGAGATGTGTCTCCTACATAGACCAGATGGGTGTTGGGAAGGAGATTGGAGAATCATTTGGTACTGTGTAACCGCGGCACGGTGCGAAATAGCGTGGTACTGGAATAGACCGCATTTGCCGTCCATAGCTAGTTTCGCACGTAGAGTGTCGCATCTTTATGCCATGTACAAAATGACGGGGGAACGAATGGAAAAAGGGGAACGAACAGCAAAACGGTGGGCGGGGGTGTGGGAGTGGCTACAGGAAGGGTCGTGGAAGGAAGGGGGAGGAGGTGGGATGGGGGGAAGAGGGGGAGTAGGGTGGGGGGGAGTAAGCAACAGGGGGAGGGAGAGGGAGGCTCGGAGTGGGCACGAGGGGTTGAGAGGGTAAGGGGGGGTCTTAGTGGCGTGGGATTAGAAGGAGAGTGATTTCATTATATATTGTTTACAGTGTACTGTATTTAACTCATTGCTTATTAGGTAGTATAATGGAATGAGGGACATGAGGGGAATGAGGGGCAAAACGTTTAGTAAGGGGTGGGAAATGTTAGTAATGTGTTGCTCATATTGACTGTAAGATGTATTGCATTTAAGTTATTGTTTATATTGTAGAATAATAGTATCCGGTGGCCAGGGGATAGCGGGGCAGAAAGCGTAGCAAACGAAAGTTACATGTTGCCTTTATTGATTGTAGGATGTTAGTTAACCATTGTATAGTATGTACATGGTTGTCTGTTTGGCAATGTAAGTGCAAAGGTTGATAATAAAAAAATTTACAGAAAAAAAAACACAACATTCATCCCCCTATCTACCCTCTCCCCATGGCATTAACAACTTCCCCTATACATCCCCAGAAAGTCCCCCTCCCTCCCACATCCAAGACTCCGTCCCTGAGTCTATTGGGGTCCTTGGTGTCTAGTGGGGGTAGAATTGATCCCCAGTTGCTCCTGCTCAGCCAGCCCAGGTTCCATAATTGCATACATGACCCCTAGCAGTAGATTACCACTAGGAGTCATGGGCACCATTTTGGAATCTACGGCCAGCTTATCAGAAGTGACTGGGGATTGCTTCTGCTCCCACTAGGGTCCTAGGGACCTCAATAAGGCCTTTGGATGGGACTGAGGGGTGGGACCTGCTGGGGGATGGGCATGGTGGCAGGTATGGATGCTGAGGAGTTGAGGTTTTTTTCACATCATTGAGAGTTGGGTAAGGTGAAAAGATGTCTCTGCCAGTTCAGGGAGGAAGATTGAATGCTGCTGTTAGTTTAGGGAGGGGAATCGGATGTTGGTACAGGTATCAGGGGGAATTGTATACTGAGCACCATGTCAGGTGGGGGATCAATGGCAGAGAAGTTATCAAGGGGATGCCTGATCTTGACCTTTACACATGGCCCTTCATGCAGACACTTATTTGTGCCTTGGGGTAGCTGTGAGTACTAACTTCTAGATTTCCTCACTTGACATGAATTTCCCTTATAAAATGGTTAATATACATCAATATTGCAGGGCTGCACAAACCACACCCTCTCCATGTCCTAACCTTACCTTCTCGCTGTCTAGACATGGCTCAGTTCTCCACATGTATAAATTGTGGTATTCTAAAATTGCTAGTTGCAGACGTAGATGATCTAAACATGCCAATGCCGTTATTTACACTCTAAAATAATCCCTATATGATAGTGTAAGATATCAGTCTTGTTATACCTGTCTGTAATATTTTTAACTTGAATATTACAGACATATATAACAAGCACTGCGAGCCTGCATAGATAAAATGACCCTTTGTCTGCTGCTGTCTACTATGTTATGATGCTTCATTCCTTTAGATGAGTCTTGTTTTTTTCTCTTTACAACCCAAATTGGATGTACATATCCTCTGGAAATTTAGAGAGATTTAATCTCATTGGAGTAAAGGAAGAAGGATGAAATTTCAGTCATTCTCCCAGAAATGGTTTTCTTTTTAACTCTATAAAGGTAGTGGAGGAGTAGCCTAGTGGTTAGAGCAACAGCCTAGTATCTAAGCTATCAGGGTTTGATTGCCACTGGCACTCCTTATGACCTTAGGCAAGTCACTTTAACCTCTCTTTCCTCAGAAGAAAAAGGCCTGACAATCTACTTCGAGTCATACCTCCCCAAGATAACCCAGGAGCTATGGGTTGCCAGGAGTCATCACTGACTTATAATTGTTTCTATAAATGTTGTATGGCTTGTCTGTAGGAACTTGGCTCAGGGGAGTAGCAGCTCAATGGTTAAAGCAGCATACTGAGAAGCAACAAAGTCTGGGTTCAAATCCCAGTGACATTTCTTATGATTTTGGGCAAGTCACTTAACCTTCCATTGCCTCAGGTACATGTGTGATATGTGTGCCAAGGTCCCATCGAATAATATGGGACCTCAGCGCACATACTGTGCATGCATGGTAGCACTGCTTACTAAACCTACCCTCTTAAACTGGAAACCCTTTGAAGACGGAAAATGTTTATTTCCCTGACTATAACTCGCTTTGAATTATTACTGAAAAGGCATGAGCTACGTCTACATTATCATGAGTGTATTTGAACAAGAGTTTTGAATGAGTATGATTTTTGGCTTTGTTCAGGAAGTGAATGTCTGTATGTGTGGGTTGAGCACAGAAAATCTCTGAGGGAAAGAAAGACACTCTAGAGAACATAGCAGCTATTAGGAATGGGCATACTGGATAGGTCACATGGTATTTCTCCCATCTTTTTCTCAGTTTCTATTATGAATGTGCATTTCTGGATGCACATTTGGTTCATTTGGGTGCCTAAGAATTTAAAGTGTGCAAATTGCTTCTACACACATATTAACATGTAAAATCAATCTGCGTACTTAAAAAAGTCTAACATTCATTCAATGTGTGTTCACCCGTGCCTGTATGTGAACATTTGAACTCTACGCTCCCACCCTCTGGAACTCTTTACCTCCTACACTTTGAAGCTTTCAATCCCATAATGTCTACAAAAAATATCTCAAAACACAACTCTTCGAAGAGGCCTGGCCAAGGGATCATCTCCAACAACTGATCCCCCCTCCCCCCCAAATCAGCCAATTGTTAACTAGACTAATTACAGTAACTTCTTTACTCAATTTATCATAAGCCTACTGCAACATAATTTCCAAAGCTATAAAGATGCTGCATGCTTTACCCTTCACCCTTCCCCTGTTATATGCTAATGGATTTGTTTTAACTTGCTTGCCCCATTGTTCAATGTGAACCATTCTAAATCGTTTTGATTGTTTACTGCAAACTGTTCTGTTCTGTTCAATGTAAACTGTTTTGACTGGTAGAAAAACGATATATTAAAACCAGTTAAATAAATAAATAAATACAGATAGAATATGTGAAACAATCATGAAAAATACTCAAAAGTCGTGAAATATTTGTTTAAAATGAGCATGAACCAAACTTTTTTTGTTTTGGTCAGTCATACCCCTAATTTCTGTTGGCCCAATATTAAATCACTACAGCCAGTGTTTTTTTAAATCATCAGCCACAATGTTTAAAAACATTACAAACATTTAGCCCCACTATTTGGATTGCAAGCAGTGCTGAATATGCAAATAGAACAGTGATATTGAATTCATTATCCAAATAGCAATCTCTATAACTTTGGATAAAATCCTGCTGTCCTAAAGCTATGCAGAAAAGGCCCGATACTGAAAAAGAATTGATCTCCTAAATTTAGAATTCTAAGGGACATGTTTATTAAAGGATTTAATGTGCGTTAAGAAAGTTAATATGGGTTAATAAAGTTAACGCAAGTTAAGTACCTTGAACCATTTTATTTCTATGGGTGAAGTAGCACTTAATACGTGTTAATTAACCTTTAGTAAATATGTCCCTAAGTTAGACACCTACATTTGTGCCCTATTTTCAGACAAAGCTAAGAGCCTAATAGGCTGATATTAAAAGGCTTTATGTTCCCTAACTTTGAGAGTAATGCTCCTAAATTAACCTCTTTGAAAATTTACTAGGTGTAAGTGCCTAAAATTTATATTCAAAATTTTACTGAACTCCTAAATTTATTTTCATAATAAGTGGGTGGTAACAGGGGCTGATTTAGGAATAGGAAAAAAATTTAGGAGCTTAGCAATGATTTTCAACACTACACTCATAAATAAAGGCAAATGAATAATGAATGGAAGCCTAAATATACAGATCTCTGATCTCTTTGTATTTTTCAGTGGTACAGGAAGAAATGTGTTCTTCTAATTCTTTTCAGTGTGCATGCAGTCAGGAATTTGGGGATTTCCAGTTTTTATCTGCACATTTCTGTTTCTGATTTGTGCTTGCTTGTGAATTTGAAGATTTGTTTGTGTTTGATGTATGCATTTGAGTTAGGTGTGTGCATTATCTGGGTATAGAAGAGAGATTTATAATAGACCATCATATTTTGCTTTTTCAAAGGAAAGTAGATAACTGTTTTAGGGTCAAATGTAATATTGACAGATTGCAGTGCTGTTTAAATACCGGGCTTAGAGCCTTTATGGTTTGGCAGGTTTGCTAGATACGGTAGATTCTGAGATTGTTCTGTTTTCCAAGTAAAAAGCGAGGTGTGTTGGTGTTCTAAGGACTGGTGTGAGATCCAAATGCCCCTTTTGATATGCTATGTGGCTGGTTGTGGCTGCTGTGAGGGCAGAGTCACTGAGAGTCTCTCTGCCCCTACGTTTGGCTCCATATATGAGTACCAGCTCCTTTTTTTGCTATGAAAAAAGTGCTGACACTAGTCAATGTGCATTTTCATCATGTATCCATGCAGAGGAATTATATTACTTACTATTTTATTGTCTATCTGATTCTAAATAATTGGTAGCTCTTTGTTAGATTTTTTGATCACTGTGCCTCACAATGAGATGAAGAGTTCAACATAGTGGCCACAGTGTTGCTAAGGGGCACTTTGACTAAAGTGCAGTCAGTAGTTAAGTATGATTTGGCATATGTTAACTGCATGCTTAGAGCCATGGTAACAATTATAGCATGGCCATGACAGTGCACCCTAATTTCCATGCTAACTGTGCCTCGCGCAGTGACATGGTAAGTGAGTGGGCTAGGAACTGAAAGTTGGCGTGTTGAGCACTGCACAGTTAATGCTGAGGTAAACAGGGTACACTAACTCTCACTGTATCATTACCATAGGTGCAATTGTCTCCACCCCAATAGGTGGAGTTAAGTGCACCTGCGTTAAGAGCGCTACACGTTATGGTGTGGCAGCATACGTTAACTGCTGGGAAAAAGCTGTACATGGCCTCGACAGTTAACTCAGTGGCTTTGCACTTAGCATACATGACATTTTGCATTATTCATATGCTATGTGCAGAACCACAGCACACTTTAGTAAAGGGTCCCCTAAGTCTTGTGTGCAGCTGATAATGCCTGATATGACACCCAGCAACATGCAGCTCCATGTAATCTGTCAACACTTTCTCCAAAGTCTCAGACCATTGGACTCTCTTTTTTAACAAAATATACAGTAGCCTGACCGGATGTTGGTATAAATCTGAAACTAACGGAGAATAATGAACAGTACAAAAAAATACTAAGGGATATGTTTACTAAACTGCGGTAATGCCATTTGCGTTAGGTTCCGCATTGATGATACAGATGCCCATATAAAGGAGTGGGCGGGGCAGCATTAAAGCTGTGTCAGATAAGGCGCGTTATAAGGCACGTTATAAGGCACCTTATGAGGCGCAGTATAAGGCACATGAAGGCACCTTATGAGGCACAGTACAAGGCACATTAGAAGGCACCATATTAGGTGAAGTACAAGGCACGTGAAGGCACCTTACGAGGCGCAGTACAAGGCACATTAGAAGGCACCTTATTAGGCGTAGCACAAGGCATGTTAGAAGGCACCTTATTAGGCACAGTACAAGCCACGTGCCTTGTACTGCGCCTAATAAGGTGCCTTCTAACGTGCCTTGTACTGCGCCTAATAAAGTGCCTTCTAATGTGCCTTGTACTGCACCTTGTACTGTGCCTAATAAGGTGCCTTCTAACGTGCCTTGTACTGCACCTAATAAGGTGCCTTCTAACATGCCTTGTACTGTGCCTAATTAGGAGCCTTGTAACGCCTTATAAGGATTGTTGCCAACTGTGGTGAGGTTACTATGGGCTGGCAGCACAAATCTGCAAAGATATGACTGTCACAGGCAAGCAAAATATCTGCCTTGGACAGGAGGGAACAACAAGTAATTGAACCCATGACCTCTGCTTAGAACATCAGCATACTAACCAGTAGGCTATACCTCTATGGCTTGCTGCATACCAATGGCTGGGTATGGAAGGACTGCAGGTCATGGCACAAACCGTCTGCTCCGTGAACCAGGATAGGGTAACCCCACCAGCATCCATGATGCATTGCAAATGCAGAACAGCGGCTTACATCTGACCAACAAATGGGGTCTGCACCTCTCCGGGACTGCAGCGTGATAAGATGTACTGACAGTACGTGATACTGGCACAGAGTAGCTACAGACCATGCCACTGTGCAGGTTCCATATTCACCCTAAGGGATAGGATGGGTGCCCAGCACTAGGTCCACAGTACATGTGGTGCTAGAGATAGGTTTTGCTGCAGTGTGTGACAAGTGTTCCCAGCAGTGCAATCAAAGGTACATCTGTTCCAACTGTGTACTGCAGTCATATGTGGCCCTGTGGGACCAGACACCACCCAGATTAGTGCATACCTGGTGTTAAGGTCTGGTTGCCATGGGTACCTGTTATCAGGGCAGTGGGGAGTCTAGACTCGCATGCGGGCTATGTAGCACTGTCACTATGGGTCTAAGTAGTATGCCCTATATACCCCAGGGGCCTCAATCACCCTGTTTGTAGATGAGGGTGAGGTGGGACAGGTGACTGCACTCTGCAGAATGGGTGCAGTACTAGCAACCACAGTCCTGCTGGCGGATGACAGCCCTCCAAGACCACTGGGCCAGTGCCATACCTGTGACCATTGCAGACCAGCAATGATGCTTGGGGTAGGCTCAACTGCCCCACGCCACAGTCTGCCATTCATCAACAGACAGCACAGTCAGACTGCACCTGCAGCATCCTACAAGGTGCTCCCACCATGCACAGGCAAACTACAGACAGCCAACTAACCAGTCTATAGTGCATACTCACAGGGAAACCCTGTGCACCCAGAAGTGGGATGCACAGCACAGACACCAAGCAGGTATCTCCGTGATTGGGCCCCAACACCAGGAACACACAGGCATCACTGAAAACAAATAATGTGTGGCACTATGTGGGAACATAGACATGCCATGGTCACTGCTTGGTCAGAGAGTGCCCCCCCCCCCCAGCATGACATGCTGTGGCCACCCTGTCCATGCAGGTGGTGGTCAGCCACAATAGTGTCCCAGCCATTTCCCTCCACCCTGTGCAGATGCATCCTGGCCAATCCGTCCTGTCTTGGACATACCCACAATACCTTGCTGCTCATTATGCACATTTGCAGGCTAATGCTGGAAGCAGTGTGAGCAATGTGGGTTCTGTGAGGTGTTGGCAGACACAAAACAATGGAAAGACATACGCAGACTCCCACACCTATCTCAGCATTGTGCAGAGATGGTGGTGGTTGCCAACCCTACCCCCTGCACTGGTCCTGATCACAGTGCTGACATTGCTAATCTGTGCAGGGGGTAGTAGTAGTGCTCTGGTGATAACTGCAGCTCTGTGCTTGGGCCAACAGCCTGACACCCCATGAAGCTGTGGATAGTGGAGCCCTTGTAAGTGAGTGTCCGTACCCCTGTGCACCACTGCATTGGGGTTTGCCCATGTTGTTGTTGTGGCTGCATTGTGGGCTAAATCTATGGGGAGATGCTCTGCAGGATCCACAGATGGGACCTGAACCTCTGACCCTCTGCTCTTGGACATGCTGGCTGGATGTACTGCACCACACTGTTGCCACAGCAGCACAGTGGTCCCTGGGTCTACCCTTACGTTCCTTGGCCAGACCTCTTCTGTTGCCCTGCACAAGTACTGGTACAGGGCATGGTCTAGATCCATTGCAGTCGAGTGCCACTGCTCCCTCCAGCACAATCACCCACCCCCTCTGCCATGCCACCATGACCATATGCTGTTGGTGCTGTTGGTGCGCCATCCCAGACCATCCAGGGGGCAGGTAGGAGGCTGCCTAAGATGTGGGATCTGGGGTAGGGGTGCCTACATAGATGTCCACGCTTTCCACGGCACCGCCTGTCAATGTTATGCACCCCTTGGGGTGCCTGCTGTGTGATGTCTCCTGGATGGGACACTGTGGGACACAGACTCATGGGCATGTCTGACTCTGGTCAGTTGCTGTCTTGCTGGTTTCCATTTTCTGCATTCCTATGTGCCACCTCAGCAACCGCCTAGTCCACCCTGTGCCCCAGTAGCTCCCACTGCATGTCCCGCCTGCAGCTCCCATGCCCCATTTGCGCCATCACCATAGTGGCCTTTCATACCAGGGCACTATGGGGCTGCCTGCCTATGCTGTACATTGCTGACACTTAAATGGTTTCTCTCTCTTGCAGATGTGTAGTAACGCCAGGTTTTCAGTTGCATTAGAATTCAGCCCTTACTTTCTCCACGTTAGTGTGAAAGGGGCCTCTCCCCGCCCACTCCCTGCCCATTGACCCCCTTCTCTCCACCCTCTCTCCACCCTTTTCTGGCTTTAACGCGGCCGGGAACGTTAAGGCACGTAATGTGCCGTTAAGGCGCCTTAACATTACAGAATGTAACATTAAGGCACCTTAACATTACATACTGCACCTTAACGTAGCCGCTGCTACATTACTGCAGTTTAGTAAACATGCCCCTAAGTTTCCCCATGAATACCTCCTCCCTGAAGAAGGAAAGGAACACTGGTGGAAAATTCAATTAAACTAAGGAATAGGCCTTTAAAAATAATGCTGTTGATTTAGAAAGGTTGTGATACTGTTTCAATAAACACCACTCAATAATACATGGGTAAGTAAATTTATATTACACAGGTCTGCAAAAAACTTTTTTTCGAGAGCTGTTTTGGTTATTCCACGTAATCTTTATGTTTCTTGGTGCGCTGAATCCGAAAATGACCTACATTTTGTCATAGGATATCACGTTTCCTGACAATTTAGGTAACTATGTTAAATAAGGCAATATCTCAAGATAAATGGAAATAGACTTATAAAATTAAAGTTTTATTACAATATTTTCATGAAAATCCTTTTTTGAACTGAAATGAGCTCACCTACGCACACTAAACTCAATTTTTCTTCCTTGTGAGGCTCCTCTTGGTTCATTTACGCTTGTGAGTAGCATCTGGAATGTCTCTCTGAAGCATCCAACAGTAGTCTGCCATCATTGTAATGCTCCATTTTCCCTGGTATCTCCTTTCCATCTCTTAAATGTCTTGGTGGAATCGTTCACCTTGTTCCTCACTCACAGCTCCCAAATTTTCAGGAAAGTAGTCAAGGTGGGACTGGAGGAAATGCACTTTCAAACTCATCAGGCAACCTAAAGCTTGAAATGCTTTCAACATTCGTCCGATCTTTTTGTAGTGAGGATCTTTGTTATTGCCTAAAACGTTCTGTACGACTTCTTTAACTGCAATCCACCCTTCTTTTTGAGGATCCGTCATGGTATTGACAAACTCTTGATCAACTATAAGCCTTCTAATGTCTGGTCCGACGAACACACCTTCCTTCAATTTTGCCTCCGACAGGCCTGGAAACTTGGTGACCAAGTATTTGAAGCATTCTCCATCTCTTGGAAGTGATTTTACAAATTGCTTCATCAATCCCAATTTTATGTGGAGAGGTGGTAGAAGAACTTTATGGGAAGGTACCAAAGTTTCTCTGAGGACTTTTTTTCACCGACTGTTAGCTCCCTCGGCTGCCAACTCTTCTTGGTCCATTGATTTTGTCGGTCTTGACTGTCCCATAGACACAGAAAACAAGGATATTTGGTATACCAAGCTTGTTGCCCGAGCAGCATGCACAAGACCTTCAAGTCCCCACACACTTTCCAACCATGGCCTTTATATTTAAGTTTACGAAGAACCAATTCCAAGTTCTCGTATGTTTCCTTCAAGTGTACGGAATGACATACAGGTATGGAAGTGTAAAAACCGTTGTGGAGTAAAACTGCTTTGAGACTTCTTTTTGAAGAATCTATAAAAAGACACCATTGCTCTGAATCATATTGGATTTTAAATTGACCCATCAGACCTTCGACATCGATTCAATAAACCAACTTGTCTTCCTGGGCGAAGTAAGGAACGAACTCCTTTTCACAATGTCTGAACAATGTTTATGAAGATGACACTCCTGGCAACAATAAATTCCTGCTTTTCAGCTTTGATCCGAGTAACTCAGCGGCATCTTTGGGAAGATTCAAGTCTCTTACCAAATCATTCATCTCCTCCTGAGAAAACAATTTTGGTCTTGTATCATCTTCAAAGTCAGAACTTGATTCGTCATCTGGTTCAGGTATGACTTCAACTTCATCGGAGCTAGGTATCTCTTCCAAGGTAGCAGGGGGCTTGGGTACTGGTATATCTGTGCCATGGGGGATGGGACGAATTGCTGAGTGAAGATTGGGTATGAATGGAATGCTTCTATTTGGAATTAAACCCTTTCACATCACATGAACAAAAGTAACAGTCGTCACTATGGTTCTTTTGCTCTCGCCATACCATAGGAATCCCATAACGGAAAGATTTTTTCTTACCCTTGAGCCAGTTTCGGAGGTCCTCAACACACCGTTTGCACACTTTATGAGGCACCCATACTTTATCTTGATCTCCAATTTTTAGTCCAAAGTATGCAAAGTATACTTTTTTCACAAAGTCTGTAATATTCTGCTGTTGCTTCAACACTGTATATTCACCACAGATGAAACAGAAACTGTCTGGCGAATTAATACACTTTCGCGGAGCCATAACATAACGGTTGAAGAATGACAAGCTAACACGAATTGTGATGAAAAAGTGTGAACAGCCTAGAACGAAGAACCTGATGATGATTAGTGCACAAGTGTGGCATGCAGGAGAGAGCAGCTCTGTGTCTGTACACGAGATGTCACAGTGCTGGCTACGCCCCCCTACACTGACCGGAGCTGCTGCTATCTGCCCTTGTCTCCCTCCCACTGGATTCTTCAGGAAAGATTAACCCCTTCTACCATTAGAAGCACGGACTTAAAACTTGCTTAGCTTATGTATATATTGCTGACCATCAGATTTACAGTGCCATGTATTTTTTTACATAACTCGGACAACCCCTTTAAGGTTTTTTTGGCATTTTATATGTTAAATGCACTTAATAGTAATTTGAATTAATTAATAGTAATTTGAAAAAATTTGATAAATTTGAAGACAATTTTGCATGTTGTGGCAAATCATGACGTCTAGGAGTTTTTTCAATATTTTATTTGTTTTCAGCACACCAAAATACATAGAAATTAGATGAAAATAATCAAACAGCTTTTTAGTCGCAAACCTGTGTTATATAAGTCAACATATCAGAATTTAACCAAATAAAATTAAGTACCACAATTTCTGTTTCTTGTTAGTCTTTCACAAATTCATCTCTAAGATATTTAATTGTCTTTCTGTTCTTTAAACCCATTTTTAAAGAACTTCTAAAGTCCAAAAAGTTATTTGAGCTCAAATATACTTAGGTGTTTTGTGGTAAGCAAAGTACTTATCCTCTGGAATTGTTGGGGCTCATACAAAATCTTCCTTGATCTCCGTCTATGTCTTTGCAAGAACTCAGGAAGTGCCGGCGTCTTCAGCCTCCAGTTGTGTTGACCTGTTTATTAACTAAAAGAACCCCCTATCAACTTTTCCCTTTTTCCCTTACTTTTTCTTTTTTTAAACTACAAGGAGTAAAAAAAAATATGGTGGGGAAATTTGCAGAGGGCAGGGGAGGGTTCACTCAGGCAAACACTGCTCAAATCACCATGCATACCCCCCCAGCCACACTCTTCTCATCACTCCCTAGATACCATACTGGTTCACTCACTCTTGAACCTCACCACCATACTTTTCCCATCAGTCTCCCGCTACTCAAACTCTCTCTATACTAGGCTAATCGCTCTTTTGTTTTACTCTCCAAACTTCTCCTATTTGGACCCACTCCACTTCACCTACTTTCTCCACCTGCCTTTCTCATATTCTTTCAGAGACTGTCCTGGAGGATAAGTCTCTTAATTTCTTTTAAATTCGTATAGGTACAGTTCTCTTACTGACTCTCTAAACTGATCTGTGCTCTAGGAAACCTCTCTTACCCATTCTTAACTCAGTCCCAAATCGTCTCTTACCTTTGGCTCTTTCACTAAATTTTATTAAAAATAAGGATTGATTTCTTTTTCATCAACCTTGTTCTTCTATGACTCTTATCTACCGTTTCTCTAACACTCTTACTTCTTTCCTCGTCTTCTTAGTTGTTCAAAATAGATTTTTGGTACACCATTCCCAAAAGTTCACAAACCAAGCTTTCAACCCACTCAGTTCATTCAGACCTCATTCACAACAGCTCAAAATCACTCAAAACCTTTCAAACTTCTCAAAATGCAGTCATTCTGAAGCCTCTTCACTCATACTCAGCCGAACACATCCATTCAAATTCAAGTCCAACAAGCAACTGCCAACTAAAACCAGACTCACCAATGTTCTGTTCTCTGGGGATCTGTGCTCTACACCTGCTGATCTCATCAATTAGTTCCATTATATTCCTTATAACTTTGGTTTTTCATTTATTTTATCCTGTTTTTCAAATTTCCTATACATATTGAACCTTTTCACACTTTGGGGGATGTTTACTAAAAGCCGCAAATGTGCGCGCCGCAAAATAGCGCACGGAAACGCGGCACTGAAACGCGAATAAACGCGTTTAAACGCCCCGCACACGTGCGTGTCACCCCCGCACAGGTACGCGGCTCACTAACGGGCCCCGTACAAGTGCGGGCCCGCAAATGTGCGATAGAGGCGTGGAACGGCGAAAGGAGGGCGGAGGAAGGCTCCGGAGGGGCGGAGGGACGGGGTCAATGGGTGGAGAGTGGGAAGGGAGAGGCTCCCCGCACAGTAGCGGGCCAGAATTTGCATGTAAAAACTACCGCGAGTGAAACACTCGCGGTAGAAAGCATTTAAAGGGAAGAGAAACCATTTCCGTCAGCAATGTACAGGAAAACCGGGGAAACCAGCAAAACGTGAGCAGTGTGATACATGTGCACAGCACAAAAGTGAACATAAAAATAGAAAATGACCACAACAGAACTATTACAAATAGTAAGTCAGCTGGGGAACAGTTATAGTGATGGGCAAATACAGAAATCACACCCAGCAAAGGTCCAGAAACAAGAAATGAAGTTTGGAAGGGTCTACTGAGAGGAGACTCTTCCAAAACCCATTTCCACGTTATGGAGCTTTCCTGGGAGTGTTCGCTATGGTTGCCCATTAATATCACTGTTGCCCAGCGTGGTGATATTTTGTCCCACAGTTCCCGTGGTCATTTCCGGGGTTTATGTGCACGTTTGTCACCAGACAGGGTGCATATGCCCACAGTAGAATTGCGTAGAGCAGGGTTTGTGACTCCATCCTGCCAGGCTTACTGCCTCCAGGGGCTGCACTGTCTCTGTGGCCAAAGTGTGGTACAGCGGACAGAGTTATTACCTCTAGGACCAGAGGGCAGAGGTTCAAAACCCAGCTGGGGCACCTGCCAGCCCAGTCCCTATATTTTACCCACCACTAAATAAAGATAGCGCAGACACCCCTGTATGCATGGGGAAAACACCCATATTTTACCCAACACCGCACACCCCACAACAATGGGCATTACCTACAGCCAAGTCCCCCAAATGCAGTCCCATACTGCCACATTGCAATCAGGTCAACTGCTTTGTCTGAGAGAAGTTCATGCCAGCATGTTGGCGGACATGTACATGTGGTGCAGGGGGCAGTGGCTGCTAACCACAGAAGACAGAGGCCTAGCCATGTGCAGGCTGGCACAGTCCACTGCAACAGACAGGTCCTGCCGGATCCACAGTCATGGACAGTCCAGGGAATCCAACCAATCTGTGGCTACACAGTGGTGCAATGCACACAGACAGTGCATACAAGAACAGAAGGTCACAGGTTCAAAGCCCAGCTGGGGCTACTGCCAATCCTGCCCACATATTTTTCCCACAACTAAACAGTGATAGTAAGGACACACCTTTCATGGCGGGGACATATGCAATGGTAAGACATCTATCTTTTACCCCACTGAGCACAGACACCATGAACAGGGGCAGTACCTAGAGCAGAATCACCCAAATGCAGTCCTGGTGGGCCACACACCAGTCAGGTTCCATGCTGACACTCATACAAATGCCTGTGCTGTATAGCTATGCACCACCCCCATGGCATGTAGATGTAGCCCATGCATATTCATGAGGGATAGCAGGAAAACCCGAACAGTGTGATGCAAACCTGGACTGGAGTTGGGAATCTGTGCCGTAAAGCAGCAGCCATCAAGGGCAGACACACCCACACCCACAGGCCCCATTGGCCAATGTCTCCTGGAAAGGCAGAACATTGGACCGTGCATGCAGCACCCACAACGAGCACTTGCATAACTTACCAATGTCACCCTACACCTGAGGTATACGGTACACAGCTCGGAGACGTTTGCTAGGAGCACAGGCAGGCAGTTATCCATACGTTACGTACATACTGCTAGGTGACCCCATCCAAACAATCTGTTAGGTGTTTGCGGGGCATGCTCCAGCCCTGGCCTCTGACGGTGCTTACCACCCTGGGGAGTGACCACCAGCTGTAATGCGTACCATATCCATGCCTTGCCGTGCTCAGGACCGGTTTGGTGGGCAAGGCTACTTACCCCCTCAATCGTAGCACCATGATGGCAGAGGTGTGGAACTGTGTGTCTGTCTATACAGTGGGTGTTGGCTGCAAGCCCCTTCAACAGCCCGCACTGCCAGCACTGTTGCCAGTATTGGCCAGTCAATGTGCATAATGAGGTGCAAGGTACCATGGGTATAGCCAGGGCAGGGTGACGTGGCCAGGATGCATCTGCACTGGGCATAGGGCCCTGGCAGGGACATTGGCTGGGATATTGTAGTGTCCGGTCACCACCTACACAGACAGGGTGGCCAAAGCATGTCCTTCTGGGGGATCACGCTCACCCTGACTGTGCAGTGACCACAGCATGGCTAGGCCCCCCCATAGTGCTGTATAGTAGTTCTCTCATGTGATAGATATGGGTTCTCTTTGGGGCCCAGTCACTGATCTATCTGCCTGCTGTGTATGCAGACAGCCCAGTTCTGGGTGCATGCATCTCCATTGGGAACATGCACTATGGACTAACCAGCAGACTGTTTGTAGCTGGTAAATGTCTTGCTATAATGGCTTGCAGGGTGCAGTGGCTGTTGGCTTGCTGCAGGGGAATAACTGGTGGTGGAGTGCAGCTTACCATACCCTGGGCTTATGTCTGTCTGCTATTGTGTTATGGCTGTGTATGGAGCTGCCTGCCTGGGGGGGGGTGGTGGTGTTCCTCAGCAGGACTGGGGTTGATGTTGCCCTCTACCGCTACCTTTGCAGGGAGGTAGAGTGTGGATCCCTTGATGGAGACCATGTTTGCCACTGGGGGGGGGGGGGGTGCGCCTGATGGCGGCAGACAGGGATATCCATGGTGTTTGTGCAGAAACTAGCTATCTTACACATTAACACTGCTTTGGAACGCCCGCTTGGCCTCCATCAGCCATGGCAGGTGTTGTTGACCTGGTCCTGGCCACCTCATTGCACACTCAGGGTGAGCACCGTACCCGCACGATGTAACGGTGTGTGGCTACTCTGTGCCAGTGAAACACCCGGTCAGTGCCCCCTACTAGGCCAAGGTGCTGTGTGGGTGCACCCGGTCACTTCCCCCAACAGGGCCGAGGTGCTGTGGGGGTGCATTCCCCATCTTGTGTCCATCTGCGGACAGCTACTTTGCATGTGCAGTGCATCATGGGTACGGGTGGCCTAACCCTATCCTGTTGACACCAGCAGACTGTCTGTGCGGTGACGTGTAGGCTATCTGCAGCCAGCCAGGGGCCTGCTTACAGCTATGGAGCTGTAGCGCAATGGTTACATCACTGCCTGTGCAGCCAGAGGTCATGGGTTCAAACCCACAGTGGTGCCCTTTGGTAGGGCTGTCCACAGCTTTATTTATATTTACTGTACATATGTCTATGCCGGCAAGACCACCCTCAGCTTACTATACCCATTAGGTGCCTCTGAGGGTGCTTCATAGGGCGCCCTGTAGGCCACCTTATGGTTGCCATCCCTATAGGGTGCACTATACATTATCCTGTGTCGCAACATACATGCTGCCCTATAGGGGTCATTCAAGGGTGCCTTGGCGAACAGTGCACTGTAACATGTGCCTTATGGGCCGCCGTATGGTAACATGCTGGGAGAGTGCGTTTGCGAGTAGTGATAACAAAATATAATTATACAGCCTCCTACAGCACTCCTCAACATAATACATACTGCCTCAGCAGGCATTTTTCACTGGGCATTGTGAGGAGTTGAACCCCTGATTCCTGCACCATTAGTCAGTGTTTTCACCATTGTGCTGTGGCTCTGTTCCTGTGCTTGTGCATCAGCGCGCCGCCTTGTGCCTCTCAGCGCGCCGCCTTCTGCCGCCCAAGGGGACCAGTGCGCCGCCTTCTGCTGCCCAGAAATAACTGTGCGCCACCTTCTGCCGCCCAAAAATAACTGTGCGCCGCCTTATGCCGTTCCAAATTAATTTGCCTCCTAAAACAATGTTAATCATTACAGTTACTGCCTCAGCTGACCTTTGTCGTTGCGCACACTGGGGGATTGAACCCATGGCCCCTGCACCATTGGTCAGTGTCTTCACCGTTGTATCACGGCTCTGTTGTTTTGTATATTCAGCAGCGCGCCACTTTGCCTTTCCACGCGGTAATGTCGACCCCCGCACATTAGCGCGACGCACACACGTCCGGTTGCTTACTACCGTTTATTTTCTATTTTCTGCCTGAACCGCCCACTCCTTATATGGCACACGCTCACTAGCGCGGCCCCGCACGTTAGGAATGTTTAGTAAACATGCCCCCTTATCTCACAGTCTTCTTCCCTCTCTAGTCACAGTATGAAGACAGCTATAAAGTACCTCAGCTAAAGCAGTTACAGCTGACCAAAATGCAACAATGTCACTTTTCATATCCATCCTCAGTCTCCCATTGAAATGCATTAAAACAGAAGAAAATTAAAGTTTTTATTATCTAAAACACCAAATTTGAACATATTTTTCACAGGATTCACCTGTCCCCATCATCAGTACTACTTCTGTGTGGTTTTTAAAACTTAAATCATATTAAAAATTAACCTTTTAAAACAGGTCAATTTTCTTGCTTTTAAAACCTCATCCTTACCAAATAAACCCCTTTTCCAGCTCCTGAAACCTTTACTTTAAACTTTTCCAAACTTTTAAACAATATGATTTTTTAAATGAGTGTAAACCCCTCCCCCCTGCCATTAACAATTCAAATTTCAGATATTTTCTCCACTTTTAAATTAAAACAAACACATCCCTCATCTTGGCAGTTCCCTCTCTATAAAATAACATCCTTGAAACTTCAAGGAAAATACTTTCAATTTTGACAATTTATCAGTTTTATTTAATTCATCTACTATATATGTATAATGTTCCGATTCATACCTGTACACAGGCAGACCCAGTTTGACCATTTTTTCCTCTTTTTAAGACTTTTCAGCCCAATTAATTTAATTGTGCCAGTTAGGCACACAGTCAGCTCTCACATGGCCCTCTCTTAAAATTTTTTATCTATCTATTTATTTCCCGGCACTTCGGTGCAGCCCTCTATACCCTTGGGGCTTTTCCCTAGTCCCAAAGTGTCCTTCCAAGGCCCTCTTGCCTGTTTTCTTAATCAGGCCACCTATAAGCCCACCATCTGTCTTGGGGCCATCGGGCTTACCCTCCTCCAGGGCTTATTGGCTCATGTTCCAAGGCCCCCTGCCCTCTTTTAATTAATCCAGGCCTTGCCCAAGGGCCTCAGAGTATTCTGCTGCCATTCCCACAGAGTATTCTGCTGTCTCTTCCCCCCCCCCCCCCAATCGGGGAAGATTTCCGGCACATGTGAACCCCCTCAACCAGCATCAGGGATCCGTGGGCTTCTGTGATTCTCCCTGATACCCCAGACTGCCTCCAGAGATGACTGGGGACAGCCGCCAAATCTGTGGCTGCTCTTGATCATCTCCTGCCATCCCCAGCTGCCCCCAGAGCCCCCAGGATGGCCCTAAAGCAGGCATTTGAAGCACAGTCTGCTTGCTCTCATGGCTCTCCCAACTATTTTTTTTTTTAACCTTGCGGCTGCTGGCCCCAATAAAAACAGTAGGGCTGCACTCTACAGACCAGAAGAGTAGCAGCTCTAGAAAAATCACAGTGCTGCCGGCCAAGAAAAAAATATATATTTTTATTAATTTTAATTCTTTCTGGTTACATACAGTTATAATTATTTTCCCTATATGCACCACTTTGCACTTGTCTGCATTACATTTCATCTACCATTTAGATTCCCAGTTCTTTTCTCTTGTCAGGCCATCTGCAACTCTCCACAACCCACTCCTGCTTTAACAACCTTGATCAATTTTGTGTATCTGCTAATTTTATTACCTCACTCCTGGATCCCTTATCCAGACCACTTATAAATATATTAAAGGCACTTCTCTCAATATAGATCCCTGAGCACACCATTATTTGCCCTTCTCAACTGAGAAAACTAACCATTTAGTCATATTATCTGTTTCTTCTCTCTTAGTCACATCCAAATATTAATAGTGCTTTACCTCCTAGCTCATGACTATGTCAACCAGCTTGCCCTTGTTCACATGTTTATTAAAGTTTCTCTGCATTCTAATACCTACCTTCTTTTTATGAACACATTCTAATGCAACATAAAAAGAAAATCAGATGTTAATTTGTATTTACTTTCTCCATTCTGTCTTGATTTATTAACTTTATTCACTCTGTTCTTATCTTCTCTGTGTCAACCTTCACTTGATTCTCCTTCTTTTTCATATTCTCATCTACACTGCTGTTGAACTACCCCCTCGCCTGCCAACAGAAAGCTTCATTCTGCTTTGCCAATCCATGGCTTATTTTCACTGCTTTAGCCCTCCATCTGCTTTATGAATACAGACCAGATGCTTAATTTTACTACCCCATCATATGGGTATGAAACTGTGTTTTTCATTATTAGCAACTGTACTTAAAATAAGTGTTATAAGGGATTGTAGTCCTGAATGAACTTGACTATAGCTAAGAAAATCACACTAATCAAGTCCTAATACTGTGCCTGGCATAAGGATCATTTTTCAGATTAAGAATATGTTGATTTATTTAGAGGTGACTAATGTACCAAAATGCTTAAGATAAGTAAAAAAAAAAATGTTTGAAAATGTAAATGGAAGTTGTATGAGATAGAAAAATAAGCTACAATAAAACATACTAACAATGACAATGTTGACACCAGAGTGTACACGTGGTGCATAGGCCAAACAAAAAATGAAACTGGAGACATAGCACTGAGACTGTTCTTCTAGCTCTACTCAATGAATTACACACATCTCACGATCGTGGTGACATCACTCTTCTTGCATCCCTCGACCTGTCTGCAGCATTCGATCTGGTCGACCATCATACACTTCTTTCTCGGCTCTCTGATATCGGTCTCCGAGGTTCTGTTTGGTGTTGGCTCCATTCCTTCCTTTCTTCCCGCTCTTTTTCAGTACATGTAAATGATCAGTCCTCGTCCATCTTTCCTCTCACTTGTGGTGTTCCACAAGGCTCTGTGCTTTCCCCTCTCTTATTTAATATTTTCCTTGCCCCTCTGCCCTTGATTATTCAACAATATTCGGTTTCATCCTACCTATATGCAGATGACATAGTTCTCTTATTCCATACTTCACCTCTCTCCCCTGACATTTCACAGCTGAACCTCTGTCTTTCCCACATTGCCTCCTGGTTATCGGAGCATTTTCTCCATCTTAATCCAGCAAAATCTTCAGCAATGTGGGTTTCTCTCAGTGGTACCTGCCCCACTCTTGCACCTTCTATTGGATCATCTACCATTCCCCTTACCTCTTCTGTTCGCTATCTGGGTGTAATTCTGGACACCTCTCTAACTTTCTCTGAGCATATTTCAAGGGTTTCCCGTTGTTCCTTCACTGCTCTGGGCAAATTAGGGCCGTCTGGTCTGTTTTACCCTCTAGCGCCCTAATTACTCTTGTCATTGCCCTTGTAATCAGCAGACTGGACTATTGCAATGTCTATTTAGCTAATCTTCCCAAATACTGTCTTCAGAGGTTACAACGTATTCAGAATACCGCAGCTCGCCTCGTTTCTCTCTCCAGTAGATATGATCATATTACTCCTGTTCTGCTCCGTTTACATTGGCTTCCTCTCCAATATCGCTTTCAATACAAATTTCTGATTCTCCTTCACCGGACCATTTACACCTGTACTCCCCGTTACCTGGCAGACTGTATTTCACTATATTCTCCCCATCGGCTGCTTCGTTCAATTCATGCTAACCGTTTGCCTCTTCCTTCACCTTCCCAAGCCCGTCTGGAGCAGACGCGGCACACAGCCTGGTTTTTCCTTGGTCCTTTACTTTGGAATATGTTACCTACCTCACTTCGTCTAGAACCATCCTACCCTCAGTTTAAGACACTGCTCAAAACTTACCTTTTCCAGAAAGCTTTTGACCTTCCCCCTGAAGCTCCCCCCTGATTGGTCTCTGTTTGTGTGCTAACCCCATGTATCGTCCTTGCCTGTTTTCTTATGTCCTTTGTGTACTCTGGTTTGGTTAATATCATTTCTCCTTATGATTTGTTATGATTTGATGTTAAGTGTTAACACGATCTGTTTTTTACGACCTATTATGGTTTACTGTTATGTGTTCTAATGTGATTTGTTCACTTTCTCTTTACCCTTCTTTCCTGTCTAAATTTTGGCGTTCCATTTCTTGGGTTGTGGTGCTAATCAGTTTTTATTGTACACCGCTTAATACTTTTGCCATAGCGGTATATCAAATTTTAATAAAGATAAAGATAAAGTAGATACCTATGCATATTCGCTAGAGGCAGATAGAAGGAGAGACAGCAGAATGAATAAGGTCTAAGTACTATTATTATTATCTAAAAATATTATGGTAAACTGCATTTCTCAGAGGGTATAGAAACAAGATATTTAACTGATATGCTTCAAAGGTGCATAGGTGCTTCATCAGTGGTAAATGGAACCTTATTTTCACGCCTTTTTGATCTTCAAGCTATGTAACAAGTGTGTACAGCTATTTAGTTTGACACTAGACCACAGTAAGTCTTAGGGGCTTTTCTACTAAAGTGTGGTAAACAGTTACTGATCGGTTCTGTATGCACTAAACACCCCCAGTAACCATGCACCAAGAGCAGTGTGGGGTAAATCCTGCACTATCTGCTCTTGGAGTGGCAGGGTACTATTGAGACAGGATCAGGGAGGGGTTGAAGTGGAAAATGGGCTGCTGGCTGTTGACAGCTAGTGCATAAGACATTGCCACATGATTACTGTCATATCTACTGATAACATGGCTTATGTTACACCTATCTCAAGAGGTAGAGGTATGTGCAGCCATGCCACTGGAAGCCTAGTAGTGCCCATACAAAAAACAATCCAGCACACTTAATTCTGTATTGGTGCCCACTTCCCCTCACCAAGACTCAATGGCCCATCCCAATCAAAGACAAGCCTGATCTGAGGACCCCAAACCCCCGCCACCAATCAACTCCCTGCCAGTATGACCTCCAAATGCCCCCTTCAACACCACTCCTGCCTCAGAAAGCAGTCCATCATATAGACCCAAAGGTCCTGTCCCATGATATGTCCCCCAATGCAATTAATAAACCAACTCAAATATAAAAAATATTTCTACATAAAACAAAAAACTCATAATTTTACAAATTATACAATGAAAATGTTTAGATTATTTATTGATTATTGATTAATTAAATCTATTTTCATCATTTGCAAAACTCAGGAGTATGTTTACTAAACAGTCTTAGGGGTATGTTTACTAAACGGCGGACAAGTGCGCGGCGCACAATAGCGTGCGCTAAGGTACCTTAGCGCACGCTAATGATGTGTTTTTGTGCCCCGCAAATGAGCGATAGAGACGAGGAAAGGCTCCCGGAGGGCGGAGGAAGGCTCCCCAGGGGCGGAGAGACGGGGTCAATGGGCGGAGAGTGGGAGGGGAGAGGCTCCCCACACAGGAGCGGGGCTGAAATTCAAGCAAAAAAATACCGCGAGTGAAAACCTCGCGGTAGAGCCGATTTAAAGGGAAGAGAAACCATTTCTGTCAGCAATGTACAGCAAAAACAGGGGAAACCTACAAAACGTGAGCAGTGTGATACATGTGCACGGAACAAAAGGGCAAATAAACATTAAAAATGACCCAAACAAAATATAATAAAATTATAATCAAGCTGGGCAATAGTGATAGTAATGGGGAACATCAAAAAACACACCCAAAAAAGCCCCCACAAATAAATATGAATTTTAGAAGGGTCTACGCTCCGTCCCCATACTGGTGAATGATCCCACAGTGAAATAGCACTGATCAGGGTTTCCCTCTCCATTGGACAGGTTACCTATGGCATGCACATTTCCACAACAGCAGGGCGGGCAGGTCGGAATGGGCAATTGTAAAGATGCAGGGAAAGGGGATAAAGAGGGCTGCAGGCGGCACATGCTGTTGTGCAGCTGGGGCACAGTGCAGAATAGGCAGAAGCCTAGATGGCACCTAGGAATGCTGAAACTGAACAGCAGCCAGACAGCAACTGATGAGGGCCCAACATGGGCACGAGAGTGTCTATCACAGTGTCACAGGGGATAGCACCCAGCAGGTACCCCCAAGGGCACAGAACATTGGCAGGCGGTGATTGGGGGACGTACAGACAAATTTGCAGGCACCCCTACCCCAGAACCACCACCATAGGCAGCCACCTACCCACACAAAGGATGGCCTCAGACTGCGTACCACCAGCACCACCAGCAGAAGGGCATGTCAGCAGGGTGGCACAGGGGTACTGGAGGTGGAGGGGGGCAGTGGCAGCTGCCCAGAGCAGACCATGGCCTAGCCCTGTGTAGGTGGGTGCAAAGCACTGCAACAGACAGGCTCTGCCGTACAAACAGTCATGGTATCATCAGGGAATGCACTGTCTCTGAGGCAATGCGGTGGTGCAGTGCACACAGACAGTGTGTGCAAGAACAGAAGGTCACAGGTTCAAAGCCAAGCTGGGGCTCCTGCCAATCCAGTCCACATAATTTTTCAACAACTAAACCGTGATAGTAAGGGCAAACCTTTATTGCAGAGAACATACGCATGGTTAATACATCTATATTTTACCCCACCGAGCACAGACACCATAAACAGGTGCATTACCTAGAGCAGAGTCTCCCAAATGCAGTCCTGGAAGGCCCCACACCATTCAGGTTCCATGCATCCTCTAATAAAGATGCCTGTGCTGCATATCTATGCACCACCCCCATGGTATGCAGATGTAGCTCATGCATATTCATGAGGGACAGCATGAAAACCCAAACAGTGTTTGGCACACCAGGACTGGAGTTGGGAACTTCTGCCGTAAAGCAGCAGCCAACAGGGGCCGACACACCCACGCCCACACCCACAGGCCCCTTTGGCCAATGCCTCCTGGAGAGGCAGGACATTGGGCCCTGCGTGCATCTCCTAATACTAGCACTTGCATACCTTAGTAATGCCACCCTACACCTGGGCATACGGTACACAGCTATCAAACGTTTGCTATGAGTACTGGCAGATAAACATTCCTACGTTAAGCACAGTTTGCTGATTGAGCTCCATCATAACAATCTTTCTGATGTCTGTGGTGTGTGCTCCAGGTCTGGTCTCTGACAGTGTTTACCACCCTGGGGAGTGACCCCCAACAGTATTGCGTACCATATCCATGCATGTACTGTGCCCAGGACTGATGTGGTGGCCAGGGATGCTAAACTCCTATATAGTAGCACAATGCTGGCATAGGTGTGGGTGTGTGTGTCTGTCTATCCAGTGTGTGGTGGCTGCAAACACCCTCCACAGCCCATACTGCCAGCACTGTTGCCAGTATTGGCCTGCCAATGTGCATAATGAGGAGCAAGGTACCATGGGTATAGCCCAGACAGGGTGGCCTGGCCAGGATGGATCTGCACAGGGCATAGGGCACTGGCAGGTACATTTTAGTGCCCGGCCACCACCTACACAGACAGGGTGACCTCAGTATGTCCTGTTGAGAGATTGCTCTCACCCTGACTGTGCATTGATGACAGCATGGCTAGGCACCCCCATAGTGCTATATAGTATTTCTGTCATATGATATTTATGGGTTTTCCTTTGGGGCCCAGTCACTGATTTATCTGCTTGTTGTGTATGCTGACATTCCTGGTCTGGGTGCATGCATTTCCACCAGGAACATGCACTATGGACTAGCTAGCAGACTGTTTGCAGCTGGTATGTGTCTTGACGGAGTGCCTTGCTGGGTGCAGCGGCTGAAGGCTTGCTGCAGGAGAATATCAGATAGTGGTGGGGTGCAGCTTAGCATATCCAGGCCTAATGTCTGTCTGCTATTGTGTTATGGATGTGTGCAGAGCTGCATTGACTGCCCTGTAGGGTGTCTGTTCTCCAGCAGGACTGGGGTTGATGTTCCCCTCTACTGCCACCATTGCAGGGAAGTAGAATGTGCATCTGTTGATGGGAGACCCTGTTTGCCACCCTCAGCCCTGGAGAGGGAGGGTGGTGGTACATGATCCTCCTGGGGGGGTCCATGG
This sequence comes from Ichthyophis bannanicus, assembly GCA_033557465.1. NCBI lineage: Eukaryota > Metazoa > Chordata > Amphibia > Gymnophiona > Ichthyophiidae > Ichthyophis > Ichthyophis bannanicus. The sequence continues at coordinate 649,704,117 of CM066034.1, read as the reverse complement.
GGGCTACACCTGACTGAGACAGACAGAGATATCCAAGGTGTTTCTGCAGAAACTACCTATCTCACACTTTAACACTGCTTTGGACCTCCAACATGGCCTCTTTCAGCCATGGAAGGTGCTGTGGACCTGGTGCTGGGTGCCTCACCGCACCCTCAGGGTGAGCACGGTACCCGCACAATGTGACGGTGTGTAGCTACTCTGTGCCAGTAAAACACACGGTCAGTACCCCCTACCAGGCCGAAGTGCTGTGGGGGTGCACATGGTCAGTTCCCCCTACCTGGCCAAGGTGCTGTGGGGGTGCATACCCCATCTTGTGTTCATCTGTGGACAGCTGATTTGCATGTGCAGTGCATCATGGGTACGGGTGGGCTAACCCTATCCTGGTGACCACAGCAGACTGTCTGTGTGGTGACGTGCACTCCCTCTGCAGCCAGCCAGGGCCTTGCTAGCAGCTATAGAGCTGTAGCACAATGGTTGCTTCACTTCCTGTGGAGCCAGAGGTTGTGGGTTCATAACCCACAGTGGGGTTATTTGATAGGGCTGCCCAAAGCATTATCTCTTTTTAATGTACATTATTGCTGCCAGCAAAAACACCCTCATCGTACTGTACCCATAAGGTGCCTCAGAGGGCGCTTTATAGGGCACCCTATAAGTTACCTTATGGTTTCCGTCCATATAAGGTGCACTATACGTTATCCTGTGGAGCAACTTATAGGGTGCCCTATAGGGGACATTTTAGGGTGCCGTGGCGGACAGTGCACTTTATAATGTGCCCTCTGGGGTACCCTATGAGGCGCCTTATGCAGCACCTTATGTTACCATACTATGAGGATGTGTTTGCTGGCAGCACTAATGAAAATAAAAATAAAACAGCCCCTACAGCAATATTACGTATAACAGGTAATGCCCCAGCCAGCCTTCTTCATTAGGCACAGTGGGGGATTGAACCCATGACTCCTCCATCATTGGTCAGTGTCTTAACCATTGTGCTCCACTGCTGCTCCTCCTAGAATGTCAGCGCACCTACTTATGCTTTTCATCCCTTAAACTGCACAGTGCTGCCATCAAAAACAGTGCTGTGACCTTGCGGTACCTCATATGGCACTCTATAAAGCACCCTATAAGCAACATTCTAGGGTGCCTTGGTGGACAGTGCACTTTAAAATGTGCCTTATGGGGCGCCTTATGTTAACACGCTTTGAGAGTGCGTTTGCTAGTAGTAGTAATTAAAATAAAAAACTTAAATGCCTCCTAAAGCAATAGCGCACGGCCTTATGCACATCAGCGCACCGCCTTATGCTGCCCAATATTAAACTGCCTCCTAAAGTAATGCCTCAGTTAGCCTTTTTCATTGGGCACAGTAGGGGATTGAACTCCTGATCCCTGCACCATTGGTCAATGTCTTAACCATTGTACTGTGGCTCTGTTCCTGTGCTTTTGCATCAGTGCCCCACTTATGCTTGCTGCGCAGCTTTCTCATGTGCTAATGTGCGGGGCGCACATGGGTGCCGCGCACATTAGCGCATGATTAATCCCGGTTTTGCTTTTTTCTGCCTGAAACGCCCACTCCTTATATGGCACCCGCACACTACCGCGGCCCGCACATTACCGGGGTTTTAGTAAACATTCCCCTTAATGTTACCGGCGCTAGTTGCAGCAATAACGTGAGGAATGCCATATAAGGTGGTGGGCGTGTCGGCGTCAAGGAAGCAATGGCGGGGTATCACACGATAGAGGGCGCCCTGTGCCATGTAATTGCGTGGTAACCTTAAGTTTGCGCGCTGAGCACTGGACAAAGGAATGGAGGTGTAGCACACTGGTCAATGCAATGACTGTTGATGCAGCAGTCATGAGTTCAATCCCCCAGTGGGGATATGGAATGAGGCTGGCCAAGGAAATTCCTTTTCCTGCCTGTAACAGGCAGACACATCCCAACAATCTGTACTGTCATCCAAAAAATGCCACATCCCAGTGCCGTAACCCAAAGCACCTTCTAGGGCGCAGCATGAGGCACATCATAAAGTGCTACATCAACCAAGGCAAATCAGAATGTGCCCCAGAGGGTGCCACGAATGGGTGGTACCCCACAAGACATCATATAAGGTGCCACATAAGCTGGAAGTACCTATGGTGTCACTAAAGACGCCCCAAGGACGTAAAGTTGACTAAAGAAATATTGGCCAGGGCAGTAAGGTGCATGAACCTCACAAGCATGAAATCTATGGGTCAAACACAGATGTAACCCTAACACAGCATAGAGCAGCAACGCAAGGCAATGAAGAAGTGATGTAAGGAAGTAGATGTCTTAGGTGATGGAGCTGCCAAATCTGCGTGTAGCCCATGTGGCAGCTGGTAAAGTTGACAAATATATCGGGGGCAGCTGTACTGATGCACAGGGTGATGGTACTGTAAAGTACAACAAGCACAGTATGTGGCAGAGGATGGGAATACGTGTCGAGCAGAGGAGCCAGAGGTGGCAGGATAAGTGCAATGACAGGAGGACAGAGGACTAGCAGTGCCATGCAGAGACAACACAGGAGAGGTAAACATGAAGAGCTGCGATGCAGAAAACGGTGCCAGTGCAGGACAAGGGGTAGCAGCCTGAACATTAGGGCAGGATGGCACACAGCTGGCAGACAGAATAATGGTCGGCAACTGTGATGAAGGTATAATGTGCGAGCAGCACAGATCCTCACAGATAGGACTGTTACAGGAATGCAAAGTAGTTGTGTAAGAGAGGCATTAAAGTGATTAGAACCAAGAGGAATCAAACCCATGACCACTAGCACAAATGTCAATGCACAATCCAGTAGGCCACAACACCAACATAAGTAGTACAGCAAAGGCTGCATACAAGAACACTGCAGGGCACCACACCAAAAGCCAGCTGTCTGCCAGGATAGGCCAACCCCAACAGTAATGAATATGCACTGCAAATGCAGATCAGGTGTGTACAGCTAATATCACAGTCAGTAATTGGGATTACAGGCACATATAAACACATGCACATACACAATGAAATGTTCTGCAGTAGATACAGCATGCAAAGGAGCAAAGAACCCAAACCCAAAGGGCGGCAGGGGATGCTCTGTGGAGTAGAGCAAAATGGGGAAAAGAACGGAAAAGGAGTAAGTGAGAGCTGAACCTACAAACAGACATGGCCCAGATGAGATCAACAACAGTAATGCCAATCCCCGAAGCCGACATGGACAGTACAAAGAAAGAGCCATATGTAACAGCTAATATGCGATGGATAGGCTGGATCAAGGGCACACTGTGGTGTACAGGGAAGAGATGGAAGGGTGTGTGGAGAGGTGACCAATCATAACAGAGTTCATGGTCAGGTTAGCACATAACCAGCAAAAATCAATGGAACATGTGGGAATCGAACATGCAACCTATGGTGCTGCAACACATGTACACAAACACTATCCCGAACAACCACAGCAAGGGCAAAGCAAATACCTTGTATGTCCCCCAATAGGAATGTTGTAATGGAAACCCTTAGCACCCTGTGATGTGGCAGACGGCTGCCACATAGACAGCAGCCACCGTACAAGGATGTGAGCACAGGTGGGCCATGTACATTACCTGGATACCACTAAATACATGTGTCAGTGTGGTAAACTGTTTGTTTTATGTAAACCGCGCTGATCGCAAATAGTGCGGTATATAAGAAATGCAAATAAATAAATAAATAAATAAATAAAATAAAGCAACAGCAGAGACAGATATGCGTGAAACACTCTGTTTTATTGTGGGTAATCATGAGACATATCGTACATAGCGCCTGTCATCATATCAAGGTAGTTGGTCTACCGTGAACAGACACCACATTGAGCATGGTAGTCACCCACATGTCACACAAACGTCACTGCGCCGTCTAAAGATGATGGACAGGAGAGATAATGTGCTGTAGCTGCATGGTGTTCACTATGCAGTAGCCCCCCATCCCCCACATGCTGCTGCAGGGCTCAAATGGCCTAGTCAAATATGTGTGCATGTAGACACTAGGTGGTGCATGATGAGGGCCCAACACACATCAATCATGAATTGTCCCCCAAAACATATGTGCCTGCCAATACAGGAGGCAAACACCATAAAACTCATAAATAGCAAGATGTAAGCAAGTGTACACACAGATAGGGATAGACATGTTACAGCTCGTCCAAAATGCCTGATATAGCAATCAAAGCATCACCAATGTAACCCAAAGCAAAGGCAAATTGCAAAATTAGGATATGGGAACAGGTACAAGAGGCACATTATCCCAGAGAACACCATAAAAGGAACCTCACAAACATGCAGAACTAGCACCATGCAGAGGTTCCTCTGCAATGGGTGGCGTGGATACATTTATTTATTTATTTAACAGTTCTTCTATACCGCTCTATTTTAGATCAGAGCGGTTTACATTCAACATCAACCATACAACACAGGAACCCTGAGTTGCATTTACAATAAATAGGAGATCAACTTGGAAGTAACTGGGGGGAACTATGTACATTGTATAACATATCTACATCTTATTTACACTGGGGGTCCTGATTCCATTTCAGTGGGTATCTTCTGAGCGATCAGTTGATTATCCTGAGATCAGGGTGCCTGGGATGCACACATGAAGGAAGAAATATGGACAATCACACAGCCACAATGCAAATGTAATTGGCCAATGTGAGTGGCAGAATGTCAGGGGATAAGGCCGACTGTGCAGACATGCAATGCTATGTGTGTAAATCATTGTACAGCAGCATGTCTGTACAGTAACCAAACAAAATGACCTGTATATGGAGTCTGAAACCAAGGTCAAAGATGGGCCAGTACCCCAGAAAGAAGCCACACTGCCACATGCACTGGTGTAGCAACATATGCAGACACATGCACATGCATCATGTACGTTGAACCATGAAACAGTGATGCCCCAGATGCACTGTAACCCCCTTGTTGAGCCAAACATCACTCCAAGATGTTGGTGGCCATTAAAGTGGTGTGCTGGTAACAACTGTGTCATGTCCAAGTGCAGGGTAGGCCGACATATACAAGAGTACCTATACAATGTTGCCCCTCTGCCACACGCAGGGTCTATGCCTCGGGTGACTGCAACAGATGAGAATATCCTGCGGTGCATGTTGCACACATAGGCAACACACACTAACAAAATGTCAGATGGATGTAGAACATACAGCGACTATGTCAGTCTGTGGTGAACACGTAAAGACCATTACACAGTGTCCACACTGCAAAGGGAGTCTGCAACACAACATGTCCCGCTACAACTGTCTGTGAATCCATGGGCATGCATATGCAAGTGCAACATCTCAATGTGCTACAATCATCGAAAGGTCATATGTGTCTCGCACATTCAACACGACATCCAGCCAGAGCATGGCAGCAAAGGTGTGTTGGACAGGCCTGGTAAAGTCAAAGTAGCAGTCGAACAGTAATGTTCATCATAGGAATGTGTCCCACTCGCAGAGGTAAAACATCCTATGGCACCATCTCCCAGGGATAGTTGCATGGTGTTGTGCGTCCCCCAACAGGTGCTTGATGTGGGCCGCAGATGCACTGTAGTAGATGTGCTGTGTGTGTCCTCAGCCCTGTGTCACAATAAGGAGAAACAGTGTCTTGTTATGCTGTACGCAACATCAGGGCACATTGCAGGGAGTCAAACATCAATATCTACGTAATGCAACATCACACAGGCAAACATTACATGATCACAGCACAGAACACTGTTGATGTTCTGGACATTTCACAATGGAACCGCATGCGAGTGTGTCCTATGGATATGGTCATGTCCATGCCCATGCCCATGTCACACAGGTGTCTAACAGCCCCACCCCATGTCTATCAGCGTTGGTGCACAGACACCTAAAAGGAAAGGTCCATGAAAGAAACAGCAAAAAAAACATATAAAGGCTGATGCCACACACAAACGAACCAAGGTGCAACCTACCGTGTGTCAGCACAAAGTGTCTAGTTGGGAGTCTACGAGTCAAGCAAAGGCCACAAAATGTCACAGTGAAGGCAGAAGATGTCAACAAAATGTGTCAAAACACCATGTCGCCATGTCCAGTCACCAATGACGTATGTCCAAGAAATGGCGCTATATGTCATACATAAATGGTGTTGTGCAGTGGTCTGTCAACACACAAGAGATAGGTAAACCCACAACCCTCAACACACACGCACAATGTTATTATTATTATTATTATTATTATTATTATTATTAAAGACTTATAAAGTGCTGCAACATATGAAGCACTGTACAAACATAGAAGAGAGACAGTCCCTGCTCATCAGAGCGCACAATCTAATAAGACAGAAAACAAAATAAGTTACATAATACAAATAACAAAAATTTACAGGACATAGTAAGTAAATGTTGATAGAGAGATCAAGATAGGGTAAGACAGGAACGGAAAGCACTAGTGAAGAGATGGGATTTTAGTCTGGACTTGAAAATGGCCAGGGAGGACACCTGGCGCACAGAGATAGGAAGACTATTCCAAGCAAAGGGTGCTGCCAACTGGAAGGAGTGAAGTCTGGAATGTTCACAGGGTTAACACCAGTAAGGTAGAGACAGCACAGTCACCACCACTCCACAGGTGTACAGACACCCCCCACCACATGATTATGCAAATGGCATGCACACGGTATCATTAATGAGGCGCCCCCAAACACACACACATGACAAGGTGAGCGTGCCAAGAGTAACATACGGCCTGTATGTGCACAATTGGAGATCAGTGGAGATTAAGGTCGTTGATATGCGATGATACACTGCTACCGTCTGATGCTACAATGTTAAGGGAAGGGTGTAAGTGCGGGCCACCCCCAGAACACCTAGGACCTGTACTCACACGCAGCTCTGTTGAATGTGTCCCAGAAACAGTGCTGGATAAGACAAACTGTGCACGAGCACATGTGGATATGTGTGCCAACATCAAAATATGGTGTATGGGGGAGCATGCAAGATAGGTCCACTACAACATATGTGCAATAGACAGAAATCCTCAGACATGTGTTGCTCATGACTCTCCACACAGACAAATTACCTGTAAGTCCACCGAACACAGTGTCCTGCACATTGAATGACGTACACACAGCTGTCACTGCACCACAGCATCAGTAACATCACCAAGCATGTCCTGTGATATGAGAAACACAAGATAAACATACATATGTTATGTTGGAGCTGTGCACCAAACACAGTACCCTCATGTACCCACCTCGCATACCCCCCCCCCCCGATCTGTCACAGTCTGGCAGGTCGTCATGACACTGTACCAAATTGCCGCCTCCCAAACACCCCACTGACGTGTCCCTGGCCAAATACAAGGGCCTGCAGCCAGTCAGGCCCCTTCATGCCCTCTCTGATGCCCTTGGTACCATTGACCGAAATCGTCTCCTCGCTGCCCTGTCCTTACCCGGCCCAAAGGACCTCGTACAATCCTGCCTACCCATATCTCTCCCAGTGTACCCTCAGTGTGTGTTCCTTTGGCTCCACCTCCCCTGGTAACCCACTCACAGTTGCTGCACCAAAGAGATATATGCAGGAGCTGCTAAGTTCCCCTGGCACCATGGAGTGGAGGAGTGGCCTAGTGGTTGGGGCAAGGTACTTCAGGCCGGAAGGTTGGGGGTTCAAATCCCTCTAGAGGACAGCAACCTTGGGCCGGAAGGACTGGGGTTTCTAGTCCCATAGGTGCTCCTTGTGGTCTTGGGCAAGCCACTTAAACCCCCATAACCCATGTTCCCTGTAAAATAGTTATCTCCAAGTTATAATGCCCTGTTCAATGTAATTTCAGTTTGTTCAATGTAAACCGCACTGATGCAGAATAGCGCGGTATTTAAGAGAATGTAAATAAATAAATACCCAGTTCGCTGGTGCAGCAAGCTCACCCCCTGGCGTTCAGGAGCAGCTGCATGGTTATGAGTCCAAAACATATCTCCCCATGCCTGAACTATGGTTTGCAATCCACATCGTGATCTCAACTTGCCTGCTGACATTGGTGGCTGCATGTTCCCCTGCTGCCTGAAAATGAGCATGGCCAATACCAGACATCTGATCATCGCCCTCAAACCCTCCCCAACCTTCAGAGTGTCTGTGTTTAGGTTCGTACACCGTCCATCTACTTTGTCTGCAAGGTTTTGTTTGTCAATGACTTGTCTCTCCCCGTCTCCACACATATCCATCGCGTAGCTAGTGCCTGCCGTGTAGTTCCAGAAAACATCATCAAGATACCTGCCCTCACCTCTGAACACAGAAATCAAACACAGATGCCCCCCTTCAACATCTGCCACTCTATCTGATGTAACCTACGTCTGCCCTTGGAATCCTCTCTGTCCGCTGCAATATATGCCACAGAGCGCTGCATGGCTAATCTACCGTTAGCCCCATCATGGCAATAATACACCACATGTAATGACACCTCACAGGCTCCCCATCTGTCTATGCATACAGGTCAAGCCGCACTTGCTGAACCTTACATGCAGTCACGCTGTGGCTGCCCTGTACCTTTAATTGCATAACTCTGGTAATACAAATGCCACTACAAATAAGCATGTAAATAGTGCTAACACATATATACATCGCTATACCGACACAGCAAACACAGTCCCTGCTCACCTGAGCATACAACCCAAGTTATCCCCTAATAACCCCCAAATGTGATCCCTACATGTCAAGACCACTGCTCCCATCCATGGCCTGCTCCCCTACTCTGGATGACAGACCACACATCTCTCACCTTGCAGCACCCAATGCCTACATCTAACCACCTGTCGCTGTAGGGCAGCCACCCAAACCAACAAGGTCAAACCAATGTGTGACAGCTCAGTACATTGCTACCGCCTAATAAGCATGCCCACACCGATCCCCTCCACCCGCTGGTGTCCCCTGGACACACCTGCTGTGTTACAGGTTTCTACTAAATTGTAAGCTGTCATGGCCTGGCATTGTCTCAGCTATGTCAGGGCAGTGCTGCGTATGACTGTTACTGCGATACTGATGCTCAGTAGTAGTAGTAGTAGTAGTATATATATATCTAAAAAAAAAGGTTATGTCCAACATATGCAGTACTTACATGAGAAGAGCTCCTCGATCAGCTGCCGCCTGATTGCTGTGCCCTCACGTGTGTCACCATGGGCATGTACAAGAGGGCACGTTGGATCATCTTCCAGATCCTCATTAATTTGGACATTGATATCATGCCTGAGAGCAATATAGTGCAGGATGCAACAGCGTCCAACAAGAAAGCACTTATCCACGTGCAATAACAGAGACCAGTACGAATCGTGGATTAAAATGGAAGAAAATGTTTATTGAAAATAAATTAAAACAGCCAGGCCCGACACAGGCCATGTTTCGTGATGCCTTCTTCAGGGGCTAAAATAGGCTGAGACACAATAATAAACATATTAACAACTCCATAATAACATAAAAAATATATATAAATAAAAAACATTTGAACAGGATTGAGAACGAACATAAATATATCAGTGCAAAATACATAAAAACATATAGTTATGCACACATCAGAAATAAATCGAAACAATAATTAATAATAATAGAGAACTGTATATATAGAAACAATCATAATTGTAATTAATATGAAACAAAAAGAAAAACTATTAAAACCGATATATGGATATATGTATGCATAAAACAATCATAAATTAAAAAGTCATAGCAAAACTGAGGCCTATTGGAGTGTGACAACAAATTTATGTGAGAAGCTGTAAAGCATACTATATAATAACTAAACATATATGGTAAATATAAAATATATAAAAATATGAACAAAAAAAATATATAAAAATATTATCAACTAAAAACCATTTAAAAGAAAATATGTATATATATATGAAAGATGTATATATATATAAAAGAAAATATGGATTTTTCAAAAACATGGGGATAAAAGGAAGATGAATAAAACATAAAACACATAAAACCAAAACAGGTTTTGAATCATAAAAGACCATAATAGATTAACAACTATAAAATATAAAAAGGGGCAAGGTCCATTGCTGTTATAACAAAAATAAAACTAAAAATGATAATAATTAAAAAAATGAATAAATAAACCAAAACTTGCCTGTCTGGAACGATTGTGAGTTGGAAATTAGACAGATGTCAACTCAATGCAATTCTATAGCTGCAACCGTGCAGCCAAGACTTCTTTTGAGAGATTTGCAGTCAAACCATCCTAAATAGTACCATACATAAAGAAAAACTAAAAAGTGATTTTTAAATCATGATTACATACTAAACCATCAAAAAAAAGGGGGTACCTACCAAGGGCTGTGTTGTATGGCATTCAACCTGATGTGCCCGTGGTGGGATTAATTCAATGACTAATATGGAAATAAAAGAAAACCAGAAATAAAAAACTGACTAGTATTCCAGCTATTACTGACATGCCCATAAAAACTATCAAAGTAAGGGCAAACGTGTCTTATTGTACACGTGTATAGAACCAATATAAATTTGTATAAGAACTTCAGAAATGACCTGACCCGAGGCAACACCTGCCCGTTACCGGTTTATAATACATATCTTGCATATTACACCAGCGATATGATCTTGAGGGCTAAGTCCTTAGCGTCTAAATCTTTCACCCGCCATACTGATATTGCATATAGCTGTAACCTAACTATTGTCACCACCAGGTGGGCAGACTGCCTCCTGGCTAGCAGGCCTGCGTCTGATGGTAAAGAATGTAGTTGCACGACACGAGTGGTTGAAGGCAAAAAAGGATTTATTCCCCTCCCGGGGTCGGATTATTCAAAATAAACAGAACACAAGTACTCAAAAGAAATGAGCCATGCTTTCTGGCAAAAACATAAAGGAACATTAGAACAATTTCTTCTTGCTTCAAAGTAAAGTATAAAGTTAGGCATTCAACTTCAGCACACAGTTTCACTGTGTGGAAACCAGCATTCAGTAGTTATAGTGTTTTCCTTTCACACTATACTCAGCTCTGACTAGCACAAAGACATTATTTTATCTGACAAAATCAGTGTGCAGTCCATTGGGTCACTGTTAGAAGAACACTCACTGAGTGTGTCAATAATCATTGGTTCTTGCACGCATTCAGAACTTTCCTTATCCAAATATGTTTTCAAGTTCCCCTGTGCCGTGCCGTCACAGTGTCTCTCAGTAGCACTCGCTCTATGGCCAGAATAACTGCCCTCGTAGCCTCTTGTGTCTGGGAGAGAGGGAAGCCACCACTCGGGGTTCTTATAAACTCCCTTCCTATAGGAGGTTCCACCCCTGGAGAGCTTATTAGTTCTATCCTCAGGTTGGGATAGATAATGTCCTTCTCCCCTCTTAATATCAGGTTTTAGCCTGCGGGGTTTTCTCTGAGGCTTAGGAACTTCTATAAGGTCATCTTCAGACATGCACACGTCCTCTGGGTAATATCTTTCTTTCTCTGGAGGTTTCAATTGCTCTTTGCTCAGCTCTCTGCTCAAATCCCTCGGCTGGGAGTTATAGCCCTGCCCCCACCTTGGATTTCCTGCATGAGGCTGCTCTGCATTCACACTGTAGGAATTTCTATCATTCACATACTTTAACTTCCCACTATAATCATTCCTCAGGTCACAGCTTCCTGATACATACAGTTTTGCTCTTGGCTTCCACTCACTCTGGCTGGAATGTAGCCTCCGTGCTCCAAAGTGTTTGCAATCAGCAGAACATTCACACCTGTTCTCTGCTCTTGCTAGCTGCTTCCTCCTGTAGGACTCTGGGTAGTTACTCGGGTGAATTCTTCCTGGCTCTATCTCTGACTCACTTCCTGGGTCAAAGTAGGAAACTCCTCCTGCTTCCTCTTGGACAGCTGCTTCAGGTAAGACAGCCTGTTCTCTCTGCTTGCGCTGTTCACGTTGCTCACGCTGCTTTGCCAGTTCTCCTAGTTCTAACCCTGTGTTCCCTGCACTGTCCTTATAAGGGCTGTAAGCTCTTCCCCTTTTCAGGTGCACGCTATCAGGAACTAGGGAATGTTTCTCAGCTGAGTGTTTTTTCAGACCTCGTGGCTGAGTTTGTTTCTGTTGTCCCTGACAACAGCTGCTCACATGGCCTGCTTGCCTGTCAGCTTCAGGACTAAAATGCCGTGAATCTTGTGCTTTTAAGGTGGAGAATGGGGCTTCTTCATCACACTATTCATAATAGG